>OY720106.1:39182949-39856091 GCA_963082835.1 Leptogaster cylindrica
TGAGAAGATCATCACAGGGTTTTAATTTTCTTGATTTTTTTTTAATCCTGATAACTTGAAAACTACACGACTAGGATTTTTTATTTATTTTTCTGATAACTGTTACCACCTAGCCTATCACCCGTTTTCGGCTTGACGTTGAGTTTCGGGACACCCTGTATATACTAATTTGTAGGGAATTTTATCCTTTTTCATTTTACACTTGCACAAGTTTTCTTTCTGGCGTATCGTTTTTTAGTTATAAGCGAAAAACCGAAAAAGTAGACCTAACCTCGGAAAAAGAACATCTTAAAATTGTTTGAAACAAGTACAAAAAGTCTTTTAATTTGTATAATTAGAGTACTCCCGATGAAGTTTACGGTGACACTAACGATTGTGGAGTTGTGGGGGTACGGCTGTACGAGTAGGGCTGGGCGTGGGAGTAGAAATTCGAAATTTGTAAAACTGCGTGTAACACTAGCAATACCGTTTTGTGGCCCTGTTTAGTACATACATAACATTTGGAATGCTACAGTTCAAAATTGAAACAATGAAACAAAAAAATTAACACAGCTTAAATAACAATAGAGCCACTCAGCCAACAATTTAAAAGTTCCTAATTAAATAAACAATGGATATAGAGTTGACAAATTACCCAACTCTGCTCCCTTTTGTCAGTGAGGTCATCTTTACAGCATGTTGTTGTCATCTCTCTAATCCGAGAGTAATCAATCTAATCTTGAATGAATACAAATCGCATCAGGTCATCAAGCGTGGCCATGTAAAGTGCAAATTTCCAACCCCTGGAAACACCCCCAGATGCTTTTGAATACAAACGCGAACCGCCTCTCTGCTCTTATCTTGTAAACTGAAGATTAAGTTCCATTTTGCTCTGCACTTGTGCTGTAATCAGTGTTAATTTTGCGCCGCGACATGTCATGGATACAGAATACAACGGCCAATTGGGGTGCAGATGTAGTTGCAATAACTGTTCGTTGTTATTTTTTGTTTAAAAAAATGCAGGTAAAATTTGTCTGAATGTTTCGGTACAGACTTCAAGACAAAGGATTCAAAGGTTTTGTACGGATCCGGCGGCAGCCTAATTGAAGGACACGTTTAATAGGAGTAATCCGGGAAGGACTCAGAAGTCCTGTGTAATTGGAAGGTAATGAAATGTGTATAAAAGGACTCATGCACAGATTTGTCAAATAATTGAACAATTTTCTACTCCTTGCGAGAACGATAAAAGAGGATCTCTTTCCAGACAGCTGCAATTTGCAACACTTGATAAGATTTTGGATGGTTGCTTATACTTTTTGCCATGCGCATATTATTATGTAATTTATTATTTCAAAACATTCAAAATGAAAGTATAGAGTAGCTACTTGAATATTTTAGGAATGTTGTAATCATATTTTTAATTCATCCATATTAACCTCACGAAAACTTGCTTGTTTGTTTATTGGTGGATTTGTGCCGTTTAACGCAAAACTTCCGACAGCTAATAAACACCCTTCTCCTCATCCAATCGAGCTAAAATTTACAAATAGGCTCGTTGTCAATGACAATGCATTCTATGCATTTTGAGTTTGTACCTTATTTGAGGGTATTTTGACAGTTTTAAGTAAATTAAAAATTTTGCCATTGGTAACACTGGAGGTTTTGTAAACTTTTGACTGCGTAAATTGTTTACCTCCAAACTTTCCATTGCATTGTGCACGAGATAAATATAAGGTAAGTATTAAATTATAACCTTTAGTAACCTGGTACCAATGTGTGATAATTGGTTTTTCTTATTTATTTTGTTCTGTCGATACATTTTAAAGTTTTTGTAAACATAACCCCAAAACTAGTTCGGACCAAAGTAGCCCCAGTCTTTTTTAACTATCGATTCTTTAAAAAACTAACTGTTGACTAGGTTCCAAAAATTTATTTGTATCTTACTGTTGTAAAATATTATTTAAGTTTTTTTTACTCCAGTTGCTGATTGGGCACCATCATTTACAAAACGTCACGAAAAGGTAACATAAAACGAGTAAGGGCTGCTATTAGAGAACCTAGAGACTGTTCTCAGTAATGTTCCAGATGAAAACATTTGGAATTACGACGAGACAAACCTGCGGGATGACCCCGGAGCAAGCAAGGTCATTTGGAAAAGGGGCAGAAATACGTTGAACGCGCATTATGGAGTCAACCAAATCCTGTACCTGAGATGATACCACTGCACAAGTCCGAGCGCTTGTGGTCGACATGGACCGAAGCAGGCCCTGCGGGTGCAGGTACAATAGAACCAGAAGTGGCTGGTTTGACAATTAGAATAGTTTGACAGTCGTTTTTTTTTAAGTGAAATCGCCAGAACTATTGCTAAAAAGTATCAGGAACTATAGAACTCATGTGCATGCGAAGAGAACTCACTTTTATTTTTGATCTGCTGGGAAATGATCTGCTAAGTTCGCGGACATACAGTAAGGTATATTAAATAGTAGGTATATATTAAATAGTTCCATATTAACTTTCTTTCGTTAATTAATAGGTATTGTTATAAATACTTAATATACATATTACTTCAATTACTTATATTTGTACGGGATTTTTTTACGTTCTTTTTTTAAGAGCTTCAAATTTTGCAGATAACAAAAACTTTTTTTTTTTACATGCTTTTTTAATAATTTAGAACATATTTATCTACGAGAGAACTTCTTTGGCACGGTTTTTTACACGATGTCCCTAAACTGTGTCATTTTATATCTAGGGTATTTCATAATTGGTCTAAAACAATTATAATTTCCGTACTAGTCTTATTTTTTTTTTTTTTTGTAAAATAATCGATCCAAAAAGCACTCTGAAGTGATAAAGCTTGACTCCACAGGATATCTCATTTGGCATTTTTTAAACATGTTCCAAGTCTTTCTTGATATGATTTTATAATTCAAGACCAAATTTTTGTTTAATTCAGTGGTTTTCGTGTCATAAATGTCGACATATGCTGAAAAATTCATCTAAAAGCGAAAGAGGCGTTCGAAATGTTTTATAATTATAACAAACAAACATGATTATGAACAGATGAAAAAAAATGAAAAGTTACATTGCTGCTCATTGCAGGCGCGCAGGAAAGAGAGAATTTGTGCACGAAAACGTAAAATTTCTCTCCACAAACAGAATCACCAGTGTTGACGAGCAACTTCACTCGAAGAAGTCGAACACGAACACCGCATTTTATGTGTGAATACAATAGGTATGATTATATGGAGACTGCTGTCCTTGTGTGGAGCCATTTTCATTGCATATGTATTCGTAGTAGAATTACACACACCAAACAGTTGGATGTCATTCTTTTATCCAATTGTGTACCAAATGAGGTCTATGGACCACATTTACACTACCTAAAATTTGTGGAACTTCTGTTCAATGTTTGATCAAATTTGTAAACTTTGAACACGATGCGCGATCGGAAGATATTATCCGTTTTCAAAAATTTTTTTTCTTCTAAGCTTGTTTCTACGAGTAGCAACTTTTCCGCACTATTACGATTCGATTCGGAAAATTTTTTGTTTTTCTATTAAGCTTATGTACGTGGTAATTCTTCACAAATGCAAACAAAAATCGGATTCCGCCAAATTCAGCAAATCAAGGGAGAAATTAATTCTCCACAAATACAAACCAATTCTTTACAAATACAAACAAAATCACATTCCGCAAAAATGCACATGCACTGCTGGAAAGGTAGAATTTTTTATTGTATTATTTATTATTTATTATGTGTTGGTATCAACTCTTCCTTATTCGATATCCACAAAATGAAAGGGAGCAACAGTGACTTGCACATATTATTACAAACTGGCTTATAAATTTTTCAGGGACACACCTCTCCTTCCAGCCAAAACTATCACGACATTATCACCTCAGACTATCACCAGATCTATCAGCTACTTGAGGACTACCTGCAGACAATTGTCAGCATTCAGAGATTGCAAATAAACTATCTAACTGTTCCCAAAGAAGTGTTTCATAAATTTTCATGTCAGTTTGAGCTTTGAGGATAGCTGCTCAAAAATTGGGGTTTTATGATTATTGTTGAATCCAACAGAATCTCTTTCATTCACTGGGCCACTGAAATATGCCACAAACCCTCGCAATCGGGGGACGTGGGGGTTTGCACACGAACTTCCAGTTTAGAATTCGGACATTTGACCACTTAGAATGTCATATTCCTGGGTGAATGCACCACGCTAACATTACTTTTAAAGGGATGCGAAAAATTCGAGCAGATTCAATGGAAACTCAATGCTACCAAGTCTTTTAAAATAGATCTCCACATTTGTTAAATAAAATTCATGTGCTTTGGTATAATCGATTAATTGGATTTTTGTATTGTGTCAGATAAGATTTTATAACCGATTTTTTGTTGCGTACTTTTCATGGGATATTTTCATTTTCCTCGGATTCGTTGTTATATTTTCCGCATTGAATATTGTTAATGATTGTGCAATTTGCACTTCGAGCCGTTTTTTTAATTTATGATTTTTTAATCGTTATTTTAAACTTATTCCTTCAAAAACATTTAGAAGGAGATATTTTCAGTCATTTCTGATTCAATTTAAAAGAAACTAACTTAAAAAGCAACTATTATCGTAAATTGACAGATTTTGCAAAATTTATTTAACAAAATGTGTACATGTATGTAAGTACTTAAGTACTCTCTTTATTTCTAACTTTAGACATTAAGAGAATAAATATTAAATATTATGTAAATGTATATGTTTCTATAAAAACTGTACAATACCAGATTTGTGTGATTTTTTCATTTTCATTTTTCATTTTCACATACAATTTCGAGGCTTTGTGTTACAAAATACTACGCACAAATCATAAAAGAACAGGCAGCTCAAAAGTTCGTGAATTTTAATGAAGAACCATACCAAGTCAAAAGAATATTTTGCAAAATACGGACCTGAAAAGCGAGGAACAAAATTCGCCGTTATTGTCAAATAAAAAGATTGCAAGAGTAAAAAAAGAAAGAAAAAGGGTTCTTTGAGTTGAAGAAATATTAGAGATTTTTGAATTTTGCTTTTAGCAATATGATGGCATGGCAATTAACTAAATTCAATGATGTTATGCGAATTGGCAGGTATGGATCAGCTTTAACAGCTGCGAACTTTCATTCCCGCAAGACGATCTATCATTAGGTATACAATGCGTATTGATGACGTATGACGATGTAGTATGTACTGTTGACTTGTACCAGATGATCACGGTAATCCCCACGCCAACGGCCAAGTTAGTATGTAGAATTCTAAGTCAGAGCGCCTTTTTTTATTTTATAGGTCTGGTGGCGCACAAGGGTGGGGGCGCCGGGCGCTTGAGTTTAGGGGATTATACAAAAAATTGAAAAAATGTACATAACAAATAACAAAATGTATCAATTCAGCGATTGCACTTCCTTAGTACGCGCACAGTGGGGTTCCCGATGGTAAGCAGGTAAGATGAATGACTGCGGACATTTGATTGACAAACAGTTGATTACGATACAAAAGGAAACAATTTTGATGATTATTTTTTGAAGAGCTACGCAATAAACGTGGTTTAGGTACCTACTCCAAATCATGAGAGATCAAAAGTAAATAATTCATCTATCATTTATACAATGTATATTTATTACGTATTCTTTCTATACCACATTAAATAGTTTGACCATAATCCTAGCCAAATACTTTACCTACTTTTATTTATTTTAGAACACCGCGGAAAACATAGGCTTATAGAATAGCCTATTCAGACTGATTCAAAAACACATGTTTTTGGATGTTTTTCAAATCAACGTCAACCGTCCGCACTGGCTTCCGAGTTGATTTTGTTTGATACTTGATTTTCGACTGCCCAATTCATTGGATTCATGCAATGAAAATTTAAATAAAAATGATTGAAATCGTTTTTTGATATTTAAAATTTAACAAAACAAGTTATTTGCATTTTTCAATAATGCAATCTTTTTTTACGTATATTTTCAAGATGTAAGCTCAACTAGATTTTGACAGATTATCGATTTAAAGTTTGAAATGCTAATTAAATGTCAAGAATGAAAGGCTGACCTTCTTTAATTAATTTTTCAGCTATGTGTGCGGTGCACGACTTCGAAATGATTTTGACTGGGTTTTTGACAAGAACAACTCGAGTTTAAACAATTCAAATTTCAACCTCAATTGAGTTTGAGGTGTTTTGCAAATCACTTTGATGTACATGGGAAATCAAGTAGTTTTCAGCCTGTTTCTGATCAAGGTTACATAAACACGGGGAATTTTCTCTTTTTGGCTCAGTTTGAACAGCCTATAACTGTTAACAGTGTTAACACCCTTTTCATTTGGTTGTTCTAGGTGGCTAGAGAGAAGATTAAGGATACCAAATATTTTATTACCTCTCAAACACTGCAAAAAACATACCTCAATTATAGGTTTTTAATGACGGTGAAAATACAGAGTAGATATCTAAAATTATGTTACTTTACTAGAAAATTTAACAATTAGGAAAATCACAGCAAATTTTAATCAGGTTTTTGAGATACCAACCTAGACCTACTGGCTAGGTACATAAAACGTAAAAAATGTACCTAGTCGTAGTAAAAAAAATTGGTAATATATCGATGTGTCTTATAGGTTTATTTTTAGGCTTTTGGTTTTTAATTTAAAGAAAAAACAGAAAAGATTATGTTATTCAAATTTTGACCACGACTACGTTTTAAATGATCCACGCAAAAAGTCCAATGTCGGCGGGTATCTATATCTAATGATGTTGATCTAAGGCTCCAATTGACGCTGGTTTATTAGAACAGGGAGTGTTGTTGACTGTTGTTTACACCATCATATCGATATCGACCAGATTCAGCTCGTGGCTTTTTGGGCAATAAAAAATTCGAAATCATGGGGCGCCATTAACGGTAACTTTACTATGCTCGAAAAGTGGTTTAAAATTGGACTTTTCGCTTGGATCACTTAAAACGTAGTCGTGGTCAATAAAACATGAAATAATCTTTAAAACAAATGGCCAGCAATTATTATCGACTCAAATAAAATTTCGTAAACATTTGCAATTTTTTGGTGTTTTTACTAATTATAAATTAAAAATCAATCGCTGAAAAAATCGCCAAGTAATAATGAAACTTTAAGTACCTAGGTATATAATAAGTTAAGTACCTATATAGAGATATATCATAATATATAGGTAAGTAAAATTGCATTTACCGCGCCGCCGCTGGGTAAAACTAAGCTTAAAAACCAAGTTTTGTTTGACTATAATATAATTCATCTAATATTTTCAAAATAGCGATAATTAAAATTAATTTTTAAAATATCAAGGATTTTTTTATACCTAGTACAGAGTGCTGTCATTCTTGCATTATTATTAACAATTTCATCAATTCCTTCTGTGAAAATTGTGTAAAAGTTTGGTAGAATGCATTGTTGTCAACAATAAACCTATTTTAAAAGTTTTAGCTCGATTGTATGACGGGAAGTGCGTTAAATTGTTATCGAGAGATTTGCCTTAACGACGACGGCACAAAGCCAAAGGATCAACGCGCAAGTTTTTGCGAAGTCAGCATAGAATATAGATCAATTGAAAAAGCGTACCTAATAGTTTAGGTAGGAGTTGTATGGAAGCTCAAATGTATCTAATATTTATTTGTTATTAATTAATTATTATTAACCACTTTTTTGGCTTTCTTACTGAAATTAGTTATATGTCTTAAGAAATACTTTCCGACGCATTCCACCAAGCATATTTAAAAGAAAGAATATTTAAAAAAACATATTTTAAAAATATGCTGTACTTATATTTCAGCAGCTTAAAGTGGATATATCACTTTTGATTATAATCTTTTTATACTTACAAATCCTCCGGAAATTCAATTAAAGTGTATTGTCCTCAAATATCTCGTTATGAACCAAGTTTCAGTTCTCTAACTTAACGGGAACTGGGGTAAATTAGTGTTACAAAATTTGGCGATAAACTTACTATGAAGTTAATATAAAGCATATAATATTTTTGGAACAAAAACTGAATTGTTTATTATTTTAGTTATTCACAGATTTTTGGAATGAGCTTGATTATATATTTTGATTTTTTAAAAAAAAATTCCACCATCTTCAGTAAGAATATTTTGCATAATTTTTTTGTTTCACTGGATAATTTATGCACGGTATAAAATTTTGCTGAGGTCCAATTTAAAGATATTTTCTAATTCGTCAAATCTAATAATATCATATTATGTATTTTAAGATTTCATTCATC
Source organism: Leptogaster cylindrica (assembly GCA_963082835.1). Taxonomy (NCBI): domain Eukaryota; kingdom Metazoa; phylum Arthropoda; class Insecta; order Diptera; family Asilidae; genus Leptogaster; species Leptogaster cylindrica. Next base: position 39,191,212 of record OY720106.1, read on the forward strand.
TTTCTGGCCCTGGGAGACATTGCAGTTCAAGTGCCTTGACATATGCCACTGGCAAAAACATAAAGATTTGTCGTAAATCCGCTATGTGAGTAATATACAACAACATTTCTTATTTGAATTTGAAAGAAAACTCCAACTCAGCAACATGTAAAACAAAACATGTACCTACTTTATAAGTGGTATATATAGGTATAACTGTTATTGTTGAATGTCGATGGAACTATGCTGATGGCTGATGATTATTTGCGCCGGATTTGGTTCTTGAGTCCCGGTCGATGCCACAAATCGAAGGGATGGATCGATTAATTTTTTCATCGAAGTCGTTTAAAGTAAATTATTGTCTTTAAGTTACTGAAGAATCTCAAAACTGATTTTCATGTGCGAACTACTTTTTGCACAATAAACAACGCGGTAGCGGAGTTTTTAAGAAATGAAGCCCACGACAATAATAATTAATTAATAATGTGGATTGTGTTGTGGAAGTTATAAATTCAAATAGTTTATCTCAAATATTTTCCGAGTTCTTTGTGTTTCTAAATTATGATTTGGTCTTCTGAAAAAATGTTCGCCATAGGCGTATTGTATTTGTTTAAATTTTAGCTATTTATGAGGGAAGCCTCTGATCTCTTAACTGTGGAAAGCAAACGCTGCGCCGCGCCAGGGGAAGTAAATAAGTGTCCCCTCGCTGCCACATTAAAGGCGATGTTATGTGATGAAGGCAGAAGCGAAAAGCGGCGCTTAAGACCCGGCAGTGATTTACAATAGTTTTTTGATCCCTAATAAAAGTACGGTACAACAGAACTTAAGAGATTAAATTGATTATTCAAGTATTTATATTAATATAATTCTCCAGCAACTAAAAAAAGATTAATTTATAGGCATCCATTGTTTTTTTGTTGTAAAAGATAACTTGATAATGTAGAAATTGGAATTCCTTTTCAAAATGACAGTGAGTTCTTGCAGCAATCAACGTCAACCGATTATCAAATTTGCCGCTGAGGATTTCGTTTGCACTACAGCTATATTTGATAGTGTAAAACAAACTGATAAGTTGCAGTTTATGTGAATTTCCATTGAGGGAAAACCGTTTTCTAATTAAGGCTTTCGAGCTATTTTGCGCCATTGGCGGGCATTGCGCTTCCCCCTTCCAACTCAAGCGAAGTGAGCGCGAACTATCACGTTGAATAATATTTTTATGCAATGAACACGCTCACTTTTACTAACAATAAGTTAAGCCTCAAGGAAATATTACAATCATTTCCACAGCCGAATTCATGAACTACTTTCGAAAGCGGAAATGGTTTACCCTCCTTAATCCTTTGAACGAGTAATATTTTATTAAGGGAAACTGTGCAACAGTGACGGCGTGTCCACCCGTTTCCGATCCGAGCCAACGCCATCGACAACAACTCTGATTTTCCAGCATTCTACGTGAACTTTGAACACACAATCCTTAAAGTGCAATTCCGGAACACAGATCCGGGGAAAACTTGTGCTTTAGTTTACATAATATATGGAAGTATCGTGGAAGGTGAAATAAAAATTTCGCTGTTCTTTTTAATGGGCCAAAATTGATTTTGCTTGCGAGCAGAGTTAAATGCGAAAAGGTTGAAAAGTTCAGCTCCGAGTGCGTTTCAGCGTTTTAAATATAATACCAGAAATGTCCTGACAAAAGAAAAGAAATAGTCCAGCATACCAAGAACCGTAGCAGAAATATAAAAGAAGAAAAATAACATTTTCCATTATCGTCGTTCTCAAAATGATGGGATTTACTTTTACTGCTTTTTAATTGTTCTTTTTTGTATATTTACTTTGAGTTTCTTTCTTCCTTGCAAGAGGTGTCGTGTCATGCGCCCTTAATTACTTTACTCATATAATTCGCAATGTATTGGAACTTGAGAAAGGAATTGGAAATTGGTAAAAACCCGACGTTTGTCGAAAGAGAAATCCTAAAATTTTCTCATGCGTTGCACGTTGTCTCCGCCACTACAGCGCATCGGAAAACTGCATTTGCGCAATTTGGCGCGGAGAGCGAAAGACACCAAAATGAATGGAAGGGCGGCAGCAATTTTTTGTGCTACACACTCATGCACACCACACAGCCGCGGAGGCCAATTACCGTGCCGAACAGTTTGCCAGAGATTGCGAACCTGGCGGCGGTTGGCGGCCGCTCTTGCAGTCACGCCCCCAAACTCCTATCCCCTAGAATTGATTATTATAGGTTAGTAGATTTTCGGCGGGGAATTGTACCAGGAAGGGGGCGGGCACATCGGTACACAACTGCCGATTTTTCCATGATGATGATTTATGATCTCCGGGTGCTGCTAGTTAGGTTTATCGGTACAGCTACCCCTTGCAAATGCCGAAATCGGAATGTTGCGTGCAGGGGTGAACCGCCGCCGTGACCTGATGATTTATGTGAGGTGACAATGGAGTCTCCTGTCCTGTGCTCGGCATGACCAATTGAACATAGGTGTGTGCTGGTTGGGTTGACGCCTTTTCAAAATTACCTTTCATTGATTTGTATTCAATGCTTTGAGGGATGGTACTTTCGCTTCATTGGGGCACGTTGGTGTGTGTAGGAACGATATAAAGCAGTGACAGGAAAAAACCAGTTTTTGCCCACTATTCGTGCAGTTGTGTAAAGTTCTTGAGAAAAAAGCCTAAGTGGAAGAAGAATTTTTTTAGTTGGGCACCGATGGGATGTTGTTTTTGTTGTGTCGTGTGCTGTGCTGTGAAATACCAGTCTTCTTCGAGGACTATCCAGAAGCCATCTGAGAAGCACTCGTCAGTACTGTTCAGACTTCTTATTACATTTGACGGAATCGTGTCGAGTGGATATCGTCCTTAACCAGTAAAAATAAATATATCCTCTACACTCGCATAGGTGTTGGAAATTTATATTGTTGTTGGATCGCCAGCCTACGGAGATTCCTCCCCCAAATTAAAGGAAATATTCAGGCCCGAACGAAGTTTACACGTGCATTAAATCATGTGTAATGTGTAATATGAAAAAGAAGGCATAACAAGCCATCCCCGACTGTTTTCTTTGGGTTATCACCTTTGTGTCGAAAAATTTGAACAGGACGCGAATAGTGCAACTACATTTTTGAAAACATCTTCTGGAGAGATCGGGACAAGCCAGATTTTTTAATTGTTGTTGCATTAAATTAGTCTATTTTTGAGTATGTTTATCATTTGACAAGTTTAACATTTAATCCGGAGCTCGAGAACTCAAGTTTCTGTTTATTTTTTGTTGCAATTTTAAAATAACCCACTCATCGAAGAGCCCTCAAATTGCATCTGGTGATATGTGTGTGTGAATGTGTTTTAAGTGAAAAGCTGTGTAGAAATAGTTCGAAGAATACCAATTAATTTGTGTCACTTATATACAAGAATTGATTTTCGCTATTCCCAGTTTTGCTGTGCAAACTCAGTTCAATGGTGACGTTGCTAAACATCTTATAGAAAATCGATGCAAATTGGAATTGTTAACTAGGCTTTAACACTTTAACAGGATTTATCTACACGGCAGCTTGAAAAAGGATTTAATCATTACTAAAAGGTTATTTTTGCTTTGTTCATGTTAATGCTATTTTGCTTATGCATACCTACATTTAGTAGGTAGGTAGGTATATATTTACTTTGTGCGAGTATATAGGTAGTGTAGGTAAAGTTTATCGTATGTGATCTTCAACTAAATAAACAAACAGTTTTCAACTAACATCCAATCCAATCCAATGACCACATTTACAGCTCGTTTGTAAAATTTTCGAGTAGAAATTTTCACCTTAGTACCAACACATTTTCCAATCTGCTCAACAGCCCTTGAGAGGAAATAAGGATTTAGGGAAGCAGTAATCCTTTTGTTTCTACACATTCCAGTAACTTTCCATGTTGGCAATTTATTTTTCAGATATATGTGTATGGCCATTTGTTATTGGCGCATAAGAAATGTTTTCGCACCTTTCCATCTTACAACTTTTACGACTGAAATTTGTAAATCATGGCTTAAAGATTATAGGCACTTGAAAATAATTCGCCATACAAACCTGCTTTGGGCCCAGATTTAATGAAACACAATATGCAAAAGTTGCCCCTAAAAGAGTTTTTCTTCAATTATTATTAATATACAAAAGTGCATTTGCAGTGCACTTCTCATTGCACATATAATTTGTATTTCCGTTTACGTCTCTTAAACTCATCATCTCTGGGAGTTTGATAAACATTAGAAAGTACAAAAACCGAATTTAAAGTGAAAAGATTTTAAGAGTGTATTAATGTGGAGTAAATGAAGGTAGACAAAGGTATGCAAAGACTAGCCAGGAGAAACAAAATGTTTCTTCCAATAGAACTCTATACCTTAATTACATAATTCAATTTCAGAAAAAATTGTACCTACTATGTTTTTTGACCAAACTCCATACCGAGATGAAAAGTAAAAATAAATAAAACAAGCAAATCATTTGAGCAGAAAACTGAACCCATTTCATGATTTTGCTTTACCTTGAAACTTCGTGCCACCATTTTACCTTTTCCGTTCCTCCCATAAAAAACATAAAAAAACAACCGTTTAAATGAAATCAAAACAATTCCGACGGAACGCCATTTTTGAACAAAATAAAAGAAATCCATGTCCCACCGGTTTGAGAGGAGTGTGGCTAAAATTGCATAAGAAAATTATCCTGAATAAGAAGCTTGGATTGTGGATGGAATGGAATGAAGAGCGTGATCGAAGGGACTTCGTGATTAGGGTTTTGTGTAGTCATGTAGTGCAATGTCTTTTCCAACTGATTCTGTGCTCAGTGCGTGCATTACTCAATACGCATTACACATGTCTGGTCTAAGAATCTCCTGGCCTTCACTCCTTCGATGTATCGAACTTCAGATCACGCCTTTCAAGTTTCCGCATTTCGGTATAGTTTTCAAAATTTTATTGATAGTTTTGCTAAGGCGCCACGCCGCGCCGCGCCGTTTGCTGATGTTTCTGGTATAAAAACCCATGCAACATTTGAACTTTATGATTGATGATTATAATTATACGGGAAAATAATTTCCTAATTCACCAAGAAGTCGTTTTTGATTTCATTCGTTAAAAAGATTCCTGCAAAAAGACTTTCTATTAGAAAGTTATAATCTGCTGTATACAACGCGAACATAAACATATCGCAATCAAAAAATATGTGAATGAGTGCAATTAATTCGCTCCAAAATCTCAGCTTTGGTGAATCTTATCAAACATATTATGTCGACTGTATTCCTCTAAATACTAAATCTGTATCAATATATAGCAACATTAAAATAACTAACTCTTTTCCTATATTCCTGGAAGAAATTCAAGGAACAATGCACTTCCAAATCTTTGGGTTTTCAGTTCCAGCAAAATGCACACGAGCGAAGACGAGCGAATTGCACGATTTCTACCATTTGTATACCCATACTCACCCTATAGATGTAGGAGTAGGGTATATTAGTTTGTAACACCAAGAAATTACTTCGTTAAAATTGTAAGGTCATGTTCAAAGATGAGCAAAATCGGGCAACACCGAAGCTGAATCATTTTTATACAAAAATTTTGATTTTGTTTATATGCAGGTACTGATATATGAATACTTACATACCTTCTTCGTCAATTAAATTAATTAATAATTAAAATATTAAATATCGTGAAAGCGATCGTGAAATTTTACAGATACAAAAAACCTCTGTTTCTTACTTGTCTTTTTAATCACTTAGAACAAATGTTTATTTGACGACGGGAAAACTGCTTTTGCACGGTTTGATCGATCGACCTTCCAAGTTTTCTTTGAAAAAAATACATCCTACTCATTCCATTTTAGCGTCCTAAAACCAGTCAGTGTATAATAGAAACAATTTGCCTCGACCTCTTTTATAGCTAAAATTTAGAATTTCGTTCCCTAAATACATGCCCCTAATCGTTCGAATACTTTTAGTTATACGAAATTTTTTGTGTCCCCCGCCCCCACTTCTGGGTCTCAATCGGCTCCACCACATACAAAAAAAGTTTTATGATAATTCCAAAAATTTATGGAATTATGACAATTTTAGTGAAGCAGGACACGGTGTTTCGCTGCATTGCGGTTAGCGGTCTTCTTCATTTGTATTGATCTTGAAACTTTGTTTTTCAATCTAGCGTATATGATACCTCAAAATCTTTTCATTGAATTTACTTGGAAACGGCTTGGAATTGGAAACGGCCGCAGTTTAAACATATTCAGACCAAACGATTTTTCAATATATACTCGTATTATATTTCTCCACTTCTTAATTACAAACGTTTACATGATTTTTTGGTCGAAAATGCAACTCATGTAGGAGGGAGTGTGAAACGCCAAGTAACCATAGCAAATCTTCAACGACCTTATAAGGATCAAATATCTATGAAATGTCACATTCTTGCAATCAACAATTTTCTAGGGTAAAATTTGATTACATTACCACCGAAAACATGGAGTCAAAATTAAATCTAAGGTTTGCGAATTACAAGGATGTTCCTGGTACTCTATCATTTCACTTTTTTCAGCCTTCTCAACAGAAATAGGAGCTAAATTAATTAGCAATGATTCAAATTTCTCTTTGAAGTATAGCTTTACTCAACAACTGCATTTACCAGATTTAAAAGTAAATAGTGTTTTTGGCTGCGTATAGTGTTTCATTGGCATGGTTGAAGATCTGGACGTGGAAAACCAAGATCCACTTGCACTTGTTAAATTTGTGCATCCTGATTTGGACATCTACATCCTTTTTTTAACCTGAGCAAGGAATTGGAAGAGAAGATAAATTCTGGGTACCGTTTGTGACCAAAATTTGTAACACTGTTGATTTTCAAAATTTCAAAAAACAGTATTAAAAATTTGAATCGTGCGTCGCCCGGAACACATAGGCCCAACGTGTAGTAAAATGATAAGATAGTAATATTTCAAAGATTCAATTTACAATACAATATACATACTTCAAACTGTTATCTTGTTTGAAACCTTCATAAAATAATAATCTCAACTTTAATTTTTAATTTTTATCACGGATTTTTACATGCTTCTTCCAATTTTTTTGTTCCATGCTAGCATTAATTTTTTTTCTAAATGAGGAAATGTAAAATCTATCGCTTTGCTTAATTTTATTCAATTATCTCACTGTCAAGTGCTCTATGCATGAAGGTGCCAAAAATGCATCTGAACGTCGAACGGTAAGTGTGTCTTGGATAGTTATTGTTTATTCGTATGTTAATAACATAAAATACCCATAACTATTATGTTGTTATGTTAAAGAAAATGCAATTCTCTTTAAATTGAGATCATTTCCAGACTTTTTCGAGTTAATAGAACTAGTAAGGAAGCAATTGGTCACACCAATTGCGTGATACCCGCCTAGATGTCGAAAAATATACCCATTCTATGCAAAAATCTAGACATGCATTTTCCAATGAACCTAAGGGTAGTTGTCCGCGACTGCTTAATTTAATAGTACTCAACCAGAGCTTTAATTTGATATCATACACGACCCAAATTGGACAACCCCAAGGGAGATGGTTCCACCACCACCCCCACCCCCACCATCGTAAACAAAATGAAAAAAAAAATTACTCTACTGGAAAGATTCCAATTAATTCATTCATTCTAAATCAAAAAACTCCATGCAAAACCAACCACGTTTACTACCATAAAGCCACCGAAGTTTGCTTGCATTTCTATGATCGTGTAAAAAAAGACCGTGCAATAAAAATTACTGACAAATAATTAATTATAATCCGTAATTATAACAATATTTAACGGAAAAAATTTAAAATATAAACATTCAGTCAACAAAATCAACATTTTTGTATAAAAACGATTCAGGCTTATATGGCAACACTAGGAAGGAGTTGCCCGATTTTGCTCATCTTCGAACTTGACCTTACCATTTCAACACACTTAAAGCGTGAGCATAAAAAAAATTCAAATTTCAAATTAAAAGAGCAATAAAACTTTATTGGTCAGTGCAATGATAATAACATATTTAGATTTTGTTGAATTTGAAATAAAAGTAGGGAATTTCCAAATTTTATGTCCATTAATTATGCTGCAATTAATTGTTTTACAAGAAGAATCAATTTAATCGAGTGATGTTACTCATCAGTAACCTGAAAATCGACTCTTCAAAAAGTGGATATAAAAAAAAAAGCAGAAGGATTTGGCAAAAATGAAAAATACTGGTTTTTATATTTGTACATCCACTCATGTTTTAGCTTTATCATTGTACTAAGAGTAGATTTTTGAAGTTATGATCTTCAAGGAATCCAGTCACCGGAATCATGTCCGGTGGACCATGTAACTATGTTTTTAATACTTTTTTCACATTAAAAAAAAACGTTAACATATCAAGACTGTGTACTAACTGTGTGCCAAAGCTTGACTTTATGTCTTTATCATCCAAATGCTAGAGTGAAAGTATTTTTCAAAAATTGATTAAAATTAATTTAAAAAAATCAAATATGATAAATGATAATTTTTTTATGCACATTGCACAATGTAGAGTACTGTCATTATTGTAATATTGTTAAAGATTTCTTCCATTCCTTCTGTGATAATACATTCTGGGGCGTAGCACACGGGCATCCGGTGGCACCCAGAGCGAAACATTTCTTTCTTCATGAGTTCATGACATGCGAATGGATGGAACAGGAAGAAAACTTATAAAATGAGTCATATAAAGTTTATTCGAAATTAAGAGAACAAAATATTTTTTTCATTGTTCTATGAATTTTTCTGATATCTTTAAAAAACTAATTTGAGAATGCTCTTTGCATTACATTACATTAGGTACATTATAATTAGCATTACAAAGGCACATGAGCAAATATACACCATTTCGATAGATTATACCTTCCATTCATGAAATTTTCAAATTGGGAAATCTGTGTTTTCAACTATGATTTTTTTTGCTAATTAAAAAACATAATTCGGAAACTCAAAATTATAGAATAAAAAATGTAAAAAAGTTTTTAAAAAGACGCTGTTTCTTGTAATGCACAAAAAAGGCGACAATAAAGTTCTTTTGTCTACTATCATTTACTAACATATCAAATTAAATAATGGGTATTAACCCACGGCCACAGGGGATAATAACACCACCCAACAAGCTAACTTATCGATTGCTCAACCTAAAACAGAGTAAATCAGAACATTCTTCATTCTTAGAAACAAAAATGTCACAATCATAATCCTAAGTACTAATCCTAATCCTAAGATTATAGTATTAGTAGGCTGTGGGCGTTAAGCCCGCTATACACTTTAGCTAAGCTAAGAAGCTAAGTTTCTCGCTCGGTTGTATAAAATAAAGAATTTAAATGGAGTGTTGCACGCTTCAGTGATGCTATGTTAGCGATGTTTTGTCTGCTTGAGCGATGTGCGCTAAGTTCGCATGCATAGCATGAGCTCGGCGATGCAAGCGGGCTTCGCTTACCAATACATGAAACTCCGGTGTGTTTTATATGCAAACAAATTGTCTGTATTGGGTGACAGTACAATTGTACTTTTAAAAAAAAATATCGCTTAGCTTCGCTGTAGGGTGCAGTACGCACAAGCTAAGCGAGCTAAGCTACAAAACTAACAAAACTTAGCTTCTTAGCTTAGCTAAAGTGTATAGCGGCCCTTACTAACCTTATGTAATGACTTAAGATTCTGCAAAAAGTATTAATAAGGTAGAAAATAAACAACCTTAACAATTAACGAACAAAATTATGAGAAATTTGTTATTCATGAAAATTCAAGAGTACAGCTATTTACTGAAATTCAAGAAGTTCATTACAAACGCGTCAAGCTGCAGTACTACAACGCAACAAAATCGATTCCTAGAATTCAATCAATCAAATCAATTTCTATGCCGTAATAAATTTTATTGTCTATCTCTATAGAGGACTAGAGATTCAATGACCACGTCATATTTTCCATTCCGGATTCCAAATAATGTCGATTTTATCATAGAGGACAAATGAGTAAGCATTTCAAAATTCGCAAAATGCATATGCAGAATAGTGCAGTATTGACAGCTGTAGCATTGAAACCTGTTCGTTTCCGCGTTAGAAAATTGAAATTTATTTTTACAACAAGGAACGCTCGTCCGAATGCTTAATTCTAGATTAGAATTTAGAATAAACTCTTCTTGATTCATGAGAAAACCTGTGGAAAATACAATTAAAATTTGTGGGAAGTGCCTTGAAATTCCCATTTTCATGGGACTTTAACTCAAAAAATCTCCCAAAATTGTCTGGGAAAATTTAATATTGTATATATACCTATATGTCTATATAATGTACATATTATGTATTTTTATTTATCTTACATTATTTATTATAAATTGACTTGTAATTAGTAATTATTATCAGATGAAGTTGTTACATTCATTTAGAATTATATGGTTTTTGCGCAATGTTTGTTTTAATTTTTAAGAAACACTTAGTTTCGCTATTTTGTCACCTTATCAGTGATGATGTGATGGTGATGCATTGTCTTGTCATTCATCGACAACGAGTCTATCTGACGGGTTTCAGCTCGATTGTATGGGTTCATTCGTTGTCGAAAGATTTGCTCCAACTTCCGTTCGTCCGTGCGGCGCGTCGTCGGTCAGTCGCCCAACTAACAATTCATGTTTGATTAGGCTCTTCAAAAGTCTAACAAGAGCTAATGTATCCTTGCCTAAGAGTAATAACTTTCATAAATTACACCTTTAGATTACTTGAAAATTGTTACGAGCCATGATTGGCGTATGTTTTGATGCTTTTTATACTCTACAAGATTCTTTAACAAGTTCTTCATATCTTAAGAATTACGAATTAAGTTAAAATTTATTCGAAAGCAGTAAAAATTGTTAAACAATAAGCATATAAAATATTTTTGAAAGTGCGTATTAGGAGCTTGATTGCCTTAAACAACTTTTTTTTCAGGTAAATTACATGAAAATACATATGTATTATGTATGTCATCAAAATAAGGGCAGCTGATCTCTACCCTACGCAGTACTCACAGCCAAATGACTAGTCCAGCTCCAGTCGTTCAAGAGGTCCTCTTTATAAAGTAATGAAACACAACAAATAATTAGTACATAGTATTGAAATTATTGGTTGCACACAGCCGACGTAAAACGCGCGCAAATCCTTCGGCCCTAACTTCTCCGATGCCAACTTAACCATGTAGAGACGTAGAGAGAAACGTAAACACCAGAACGTCTGAAGCGAGAGGAGTTGTTAATGAGTTGAGCTTCATTTATACAGATAACAAATGCAGGGGAAAGGGGAGTAACATTTCTGAAATAGAAAAAAATACTTAAGGTAAAGCGTGTTTACAAAAGTTAACGTCAAGCCCAACACAAGAGCTGAAGCCTACATACACATTCATCCAAATAAAAACGACTCTTGTAACAATTTTGACTAATAGAACGTAACTGTGCAATTAGTTCTCTCTACTCGTTGCGGTTCTTAAGATGCATATTTTGAATTTTACTGGAGATAAACCTTTTAAATGGCGAACCGGTGTTATTGTTGATTGTTGAAATTTTGTTCAATGAATATTGGCAATTATTTTATTATCTGAATTAGTTACTTAACTCGGGAGTTTTCGTTCGATCGACTGAAGACAAGTTGCCGTTGTATGTATTTCTGTCGAAGAGGATCTCGTGTCCCGTTGGCTCTTGACTCATAGTAACCTTAAGAAATGGGTTTATTTTTGGTTTTTGCTGTGATAATTATTTTTAGTGCCATACTCATTAGGTACTGATAAATCTAATTTGTTTCTGATACTTTTTTCTATTTTGTATGTTAACACTGCTGACAAATGAGTTACTGTTTCTACTGAAGGAAAAAATATTAGTAAGAAAGAGTTTTGTGATTGATTATAAAATATTTTCGGATTCTTTTCCTTAATTTTAAATGAAGTTAAAAAATAAATTTAATGTTTTTGTATTTATGCTCAAACTTATTTGTTATTATTGTTATTATTATTTGTTTATTGTTATTTGAAAGTTTCCTCAAAATACACAATGCTTTAACAATTTAGACAGCCTTCTATAAAAAAATAAATGATTCAATTGATTAAACTAGTACCTACCTACGGTCTTCGGAAGTATACCTAATATTGGTTTACGCCAATTCTGAAATACCTTCGCAGATGTGGATGTTACTCATACAGTTTTAATACAGAAGAAACGTTTTTTAAGAAATCAAAAAACCATGCAAACATAGTTCCGTTAAATATATTATTCATAGCAATACGTATTTATAACAATATTTAATAAAAGATAGTTAATATGTAAATATTCAGTAACAAAATCAGCATTTTGGTATAAAATAGTTCAGTCTTATACGCCAACACTAAGAAGTAAGAAGAAGTTGCCAACTTGACTTTACAATTAATAAGTAGTAAGTACAAGTATTACTATACCAAATTTCAATCGTCTATAGCCACAAGCATTTTCGAGTTATCGTTTCGCCAGACATTACGGACGGGCATCCATAAAACAGTTTCTTAAGGTGGGTGTTCATAAAGGAAAACTAAGCCGCGGACGATAAATGAAACAGCTAATTTTTTGACGTTTGACGTTCATTTCCAAGCAAGAGAAAATTTAGTCGATTTTCACTCATTTCAAAATGTCAGTATTTCAATTAAAAAAGAAGTTATTTTTATTGCAACTGAAATGAAAATTTTCTTACTCGTCGATCCCAACTCATCCGCAATTTTGTTCCAAATTTCCTTCCGCACGCTAATTTTTATAATTGTCCGTGTTCACATCACAAAAAATGGTTGCTAGCTGCATGGCATTAATTATTAATCTTTCGTCGCATTCTTCTGTATTCATAATTTTATTACTAAAAAACAACAGATTATAACATTCACTTCTTTGGACACTTGTTTATGAAAACTAAAATGAATCAGTTGTTCTGTCAAATGATTTCTGCCGCGATAAATAATTTCAAGAGACACTATTTCCTAGACAGAATTTATAGCTGCAGAGATAAATGCTGATTGGTCGAATATCAGCTGTTTTATTTATCGGCGCAGGCCAGGGCTTAGTTTTACTTTATGAAAACCCACCTTTAATGATGAAGTATAGGGGAGTGGCGTACAATGTACCTATAGTTTTTAGTTTAGAGCTCTTAAGTCTTAAGGATATTTAAAGGAGGTTTTTAGATCAGGAGTGAGGGCATGAGTCAAAAGGAAATTTACTAAGATTTGTTCTTACTGAAGAAAGTATTATTCAGTTGTAGATAATATTTTCGAGGATATAGCTCGAAAACTGCAGGGACTTCTTTGCGCTACATTGTACGCACATGCGTGCAATGTGCCGCACTATTAAAAGTGTAATACCTGCTTGGACAAATGAAGTAAATGCAATAGATATTCGATACTTTTCAAAAGTTTATTAGAGTAATAGGTTAAGCATGCGAAAAAATTACTTTTTTTATATCTACTATAACTTTATTAGTGCAATTAAGAATAGGTATGCCATACATAGTTTCAGCCCCAAAAGGTCTCTAAATTGAATTAAATACAATGCTTTAATTAAATCATAAATGTATAAAATATAGAATGTTTGCTTATTATAAAACCTTAATGAAGGCACTCAGCTATAGTTTGCATTACATTATTTAGTCTTTTCGCGTTTATGTCAATTATTAAATAGTACATTTCAATACGCAAGTAAATTAATATTTATTAATTTTCCTTTTCAGATTTTTGCTATAAAGGAACATCGATGTGGTTAAAATGAACAAAAAGAGGCGTTCCTTAAATAATGGAAGACAGCGATAAAGTTGTGTGGTTAATAGGTTTAAATAAAATTGCATTTTAAACTGAGATAATTAAAAAATATAAAAGAATTTGAATTTGTGTTTGCGAGTGCAAAAATGAAAGATTATGTAAATAAATAATAATAATATTGTGTTATATAGCATAATTAGTGACGAAAATTGCTAGCAATACTTTAAAATTTTTTAACTGTAATAATTGTTTTGTTTTTCTACATAACGGGCTTTGCAAGAACTACATACATTTCAAATATCGCAGTAGTAGTGCGTTAAATACCAAAAATTGTGTCGTATGTCATCTACATTGGCCAATAATAATTCTGGAACCTTTGCGGAGGATCCTGAACAAGAAAGCGGACTACTTTCTGATTTAAATGGAGTTGATTTGGTTATGAGTCTATCACCAAAATCAATATCGGCAACAGCAGCAGCAGCATCGGTACACAATATAACGAATTTGCAGCATTTACAGAGCTTACACCAGCACCATCACCATTCACTACTAAACAGCCACTCAACCCCTTTTAGTGTTACTGATATTCTAAGTCCAATCGAGGAGTCCTACCGCAAGCTGGAGTTGAGCACAAATCCACCATCTCCATATAGGTTTGTAAGACTTCCGGTTCCTCCACAAACGGAAAGTATTCATAGCATTTAGTTATGTTATTTACGTAGAAACCAATCTTTCTAAAAAAAAGAAAACTTTCTGAAAAATTACAAAACCTAAGGTATTATATTAAATTTTGTACAATACTACACGGTTGCACGGTTTGCACGGGGTTTTCCGATGTGTCATACGTCATGCTGTCTTTAAAGACAACTCATGAATAGGAAAATGTTTCAATAATATTATATCCGTAAGCGTAACTTTTTTGCTTGTATTTTGATCTTTATTGGCTATCTATTTTACCATGGTAAAATATTTCGGGTTCTTATATATGAGATATCGTAAAAAATTACATATATTTTACATATATATTATCGCGATCGGTAAGAGACATCGATTAGTATACCTACATAAAGGCAGGGGCGGTAACATAAATCGTGGGTCCCGTGCAGATAAGCTTAGTGGGACCCCCTTTGTTTAACCTCTCTTTTTTTAAGATGTATATATTACAAAAATTGAAATATCTCGGGACTTGGTACAGCTGTCCCCTTTGTCCCCTCCTGTTGTAGCCCCTGTAGGTACACATATCGTAAATCGTTGTATCAAATGAAATACATGGATATACATAATTAGAATTACATAATGTACAATATATCGATATAACTTTGCCATCCGTAAATATGACAGAATTTCGCAAGTGTGTCGTCTAGAATTGCGTACCAACGAATCGAAAAGTCACCACAAAATTTAACGGACGTACTAGGGTATATGAGGCTTAAGAAAAAAACTTTTTAGAAAAACATTTTAAAGTTCCATGACAGAGAGAAATGTATCTTCACAACGACCGTTATACCAGATGCAGGGTACTTTAGTTTTGAGCGAACGTTTGTAACGCAATGAACAATGGTGACAGAAACAAAAGAACTATGTATTCATTATTGGGAAGTGAAAAGAAACCGTTTTATGCATGTCCGTAATAACTCGAGAACGCTTGTAGCTAGAGACTTGATATTTGGTATTGTGGTACTTCTTTAAAAAGGTAAAGTCAACTTCGTAGATGAAGATGAGCGAAATCGGTCAACACCTTTTAGTGTTGCAATATAAAGTTGAATTATTTGTATATTAAATGTTGATTTTGCTTACTAAACCGTACAAACACAGTTTTTCCATCGCAAAAAGAGTTGTAAATGATTAAAAAGATATATATTATGTAAAGAAGGAAATCTTATTGGTATTACTGCACTAAATTTCAATCGTCTAGCTGCACGCGTTCTGGAGTTATTGCAGTCTGGAGAGAAAGGCAGGCAGACGGAAAACCATAAAACCACAGCTAAAGTATTATTATATAATATAATAATATAAAATAATAATAGATAAAATAATATTATAAA
The DNA here is from genome assembly GCA_963082835.1 of Leptogaster cylindrica. Taxonomy (NCBI): domain Eukaryota; kingdom Metazoa; phylum Arthropoda; class Insecta; order Diptera; family Asilidae; genus Leptogaster; species Leptogaster cylindrica. The sequence continues at coordinate 39,207,008 of OY720106.1, forward strand.
ATAATATCTGTGATAAAACGGTTTGTTTTCGCTTACAATAATGAATAGCATATGTGTAGTTCTTTTTTTGTGTCACCAATTCACCATTATTTCATGGCGTTGCAAACGTTCGCTCCAAACTAATATACCCTACATTTAGGGTATAAAACTCGTTCAAAGAACACATTTATTATTCTTGTCAGTTGTTAAAAGTCTTTTGTTTAGTTTTTCTTTATTTCAAGAAACATCCTTTTATTTGGGATGTGGTCTTCTGAGCGAATAGTATTGCATTACTTTAATCATTAAAGTGTCGCCCGATTAACGAGCAACTGGTTACGTACAGCCTTATATTTTGAGTTTCCTAGAAGCTGAATGAATACTAATTTTATTACTTATGGAAATCCCAATCATTACACGCAGTTGACCAAAATGCATTTATTTGAAATTGTGCAAAAAAAGCGGAGCAACTGATTAGGAACACTACAGAAAAATGTAAAATATCATGAAATTTCGCACAGTCAAGATTTTTTAATTTATTTTATTAATCAATAATAATGGATAGCTTTACCATTACTCCTAACGACTTCAAACAACCTATTCTTTATGGGGTTAAACAAATTTCTGTAGACACCTGGAGGAATATTTGCCCAAGCTTCTTTTATTGCTTGTTCTAGCATTGTCGTATTCGCATATTGCTTGCCGCCCTCGTAAATTTTCCTGACCAACCATCTGCATAGATTTTCTATAATGTTGAGGTCTAATAATGCCTGTTGTCCAATTTTCCGTGCAGTTAGTGAAGAGCTTGCTGCTAACTTCAAAATTTGGCGCCGTTCTCTCTCCGTAGTTGCAGTTTTGATAAATGCATATAAAATTATAGATGCATCCAGATAATCGCTCGGATGTGTGATTAATCTAGAAACTACATTTAATGATTGGGATTTCCATAAGTAATAAAACCAGTATCATTTTGTTTCATTTAACCTCTCCCTCCGGCTTCTAGGAAACAGAAAATGTTAGGATGTACCTAACCAGTTGCTGGCCTGTGTATAATGTAGAATGTACATTGTACAATGTACATATATCCAGGATTACCTTTAACATGGGGTCATGGAAGCTCATTTTACCTTAATTATTTATGGTTGTTATGTACTTGTGCTTAAGCTTTCTGATGTTAAAGTCTTCCACAAAAATATTTACCCGTGAATTTGTGGTTCATCTAAGAAGAAATGAACATTTAAAATTAAGATCCAAGATTAATACAAGTAGTACTGCTTTTAGATTTAATTCCAACATTTGTTCGGTTGCAGGTCAAATTCAAGTGGGAGCAGTGTTAATTCACCGAGTGCATTAGGAGGCAGTACACCAAGTATGGCGAATCCGTACGCAATGGGTCCATTATATCACAGTCCAGGTGTGCAGAGTTACTGTGGCCCCACCGACAACCTTTCCCTCGCTGGCCATTACACAGACATGCGGAGTTCTGCAGGATGGTATGGATCGACTGCGAATGATCCCAGATTTGCGAGTAAGTACACTTCGCCTGTGACCCCCATTTTGTGTTGTGCTTGTGTGTAATACTCTGAGTCAAGAAATAAGACACTGTAAGTTAAGATAATCCTTAGGTTGCCAAAGGGTGAAAAATAGGATTCCTGTGGAGTTGTAAGAATGAGGGATGCGAGTCACAAGTGGAAAACGAAGAAGATCCTTTTGTGGAGAATATTGTGGTTGTTAACATGGTTAGCAAAATGTGTTAATTGTGTTATAGACAGCTAAAAATTAAACAATTTTATTACATTCTGCTATTCTGTTTTGTTTCCTAATTATAACTACTTAAGCAAGACGTGTTGCGGTGTTTAGGCGTTAACGAATTTTCCAAAATGAAGCGTAAGGTGTTCTTTATTGTAGCCATGGGTGTACCCACGTTGGGCAAGGTGGGGCGCTTGCCCCACCCTAACTTGTAGCAATGAAAGTATAAACATATAAATTTTATACTTTCTTTGCTTGAGGCCAAATCAAATAAAAAATTTTCGTATCAAAATAATAATTATTATTGGATAGGTAAGCTTAAAATTCGAACTTGCCTTCCGAAACGGTACAGTCTCGATGGGTCCGTATTTCCGTTTCCAGTTATTAATTTGAATTTTGAAATTCTAATTATATAATAAATATCGAACAAAATTAACTCATAAGTCATGACTGCAGTGATTTTCAAATTCTGTTGATATAAATTTTTTTCTAATTGTAATAAACATTTCAAACTGTTAGTTTACTTCTTATATGACATTGAAAAGGAATTCACACATCTTTGCACACACAACTTTAGTTGCAAATAGTTACTAATTTGCAACGTGAGGAGAGTGACGGGACTTTCTGGAAGCCCTACGCTCCCAAAGGGAGTAGCAAGGAAAAAAACGATTTACACTGAAAGATTTTTAAATAATATACCTACCAATAATTATATTATTTCATACCAAATAGTGTAGTTGGCTTCTGAATATGCAAATTTCTAACCTACGAGTAAACATTATGCCTGCTTGTTGCGGAGTTTATATAGTAAAATACATATATTAATAATATCTTTGAAAAAAAGAGTACCTACATTTAGCATATAAAATACATTTAGCGGTATAAAATGAGAATCTCTCTAGCTGAGCCACAAAAGTATACTGTTGGTGTTACTTGGGGAGTGCTGCTAAAAAGCTGATGTCCGCAGAATTTTCGAATTTAATGTATGTCGGTCAATCGCCCGTGCATGATGAAGTTGCGCGGCACAGAAAAAAATTTCAAAAACACCACTGTCAAGCGAAGAAATCATTAGCTGCCAATTTTGTTATTTATTTAAGTTTTTCACTTATTTCACGATGAAATGATGCGTAATCACATTACGAACGCTGAAAGGCAAATGAATTTATTAAGAAAACATCAGTCCAGCTGTATACCTCGATAATTACACGCTTGCATTAGATTATCAGTGAATGAGTTGTATTAATCTGTCCCTTGCCACTTCCATTCGAAGTCCGGCGCATTTACATATCGGACATCACAGTCCGAGACTTTCAAGTCACCTAAGACAACATCGATAACGAGGTAAAATTTTTTCTTTTCAATCTGAGGCAACTCTGCAACAGCAGCAAAATTAGAAAAATGTCAAGAAATTAGAATTTTATTTGAATTTGCCTTACGTTAAGTGCTGAGCAAATAACCAGTTTTCTCAAGGAGATCCTTGTATACCATAAATGTGCAGTACAAAAACTGGTTACGTTTAAAGGGGAAACCCCTGATAAACAAATAGCAAGCAATTGAAATAACTCAAATGTTTTGACGAAATGCCATTTGTAAATTACTGCGGCTCATGATTGGCACAAAGAGGCAATTCAAATTACTCATATTTTAATAACAGTTGTTGCTTTTCTCAGCGAGTGTGTAAATCACTGCACTGGTCTACAGTCCGATGGTGGACAGAGAAAGGCCAGTGAAGACATCCATTTTCGTGAATTTTTAATGAAGTTGAAAATGTAACTTGAAAAACAAAATAAAATCATTAACAACTATGAAAACAAACGTAAACTGTTTTATAGTAAAATATTGGAATTATTAAAGCATGGTTGTTTATTAATTACGCTGTATTTTTAATTCATCTGCCTATGAGGCAAATATTTCGAAAGCTAATTAACCCACTTTCCGTCTTCTAATGGAGCGAAAACTTTGCAAATAAACTTGTTGTCGCTGACAATGCATTCTACCACGTTTTTATCTCAGCAAAGAGGGAATGGATCAAGTCTTTAATCACAATGCAAAAATGGCTGCGCATATAAAAAAATTATTATAAAATCAAATCACCTTTTATTTTTTTTTTAAATTGTCATGGCCGTCACTAGAAGTTGAGGAGGTCAGATGAGGCAGCGCTCCCATTCATCCACCCCTCGATTTAACTAGCTTTGTCTTATTTGTTTTAAAAAGGGCTGCATCGATCGCTTGGAAACTGATTATATATATTAAGTGTATATATATATATATATATATATTATAGGGATACTTTTCGGTTTCAAAACTTATCGCAATAAAAATACTTAAGTAATTAAGTATGTATTGTTTTTTACACTCCAAGATTTGAGTTCGGCAATAATAATATTTTCAATAAAATTATTATCGACAAATATTTTCAATTAGTACAGTAGGTACCTACTGTGTACTGGACAATGTGAAACACGAATATGTCAATTACAAAAATATCTACTGAATAATGACAATTTAAATTATAAATTTTAACCACGATCTCCAATTAATAAAGGAAATTGTTTTAAAATGGGCTAGGCCATGTACATTGTACATTGCACAGTACCTCAAAAAACTCTGCAAATTTTACACAACGGTTTATTATTTCAAAAAATTTGACATTTTTCAAATCAATGCTAGATGGCAGTAGTGATCATGTGAAGTGATTTCACGTTTTTTAATCCACTAAGAAATGGAATAATTCATGGAGATTAAAAATTTCAAAATTCCATTACTCAAAAACTAATTGAGATAAATTCATGCAATAAAATGTATTCTATTGAGTAATATTAGAGCATTGTATATTCCGAGTTTTATGAAAAAAGCTTGAACGGTTATCCACGAGCTGTTAGAACCGTTGTCAGATGTCACTTGATTTTTGAACCACATTTAATTAATTTATCTCCAGTAGTTTCCGAGAAAAAGCCTGGTCGGGGGACGGCGGACGGACGGATTTTTTTTATTCGTTTTTTGAAATCTACATATCTCAAAACGTAAACTGGCAAAATTTCAGGGGGGGTTATAATTTTTTTTTTCGTGCTCGATTACATAGGTTTATTATTGAAAATAATAAACCAAAATTGAGACAAATTCGTGGAATTCGGAAAAAAATAATGATAATTACTTTAAACGTATCCTGCAGTGGATATACGTGTACATACGAAAACTTTCTTTTTTAATTCATCTACATTTTTTCTAATTCATCTTTAATAATAATGCACAAGTGAAAACGTCCTGCACTTTGTATAAAAATGTTACGTCAACGATGCAGCAACGATTGACATTGAGGTCCTTAAACAGAATTTTGAAGATGCCATTGCTGACATAGAGCCGCAAACAATCGAGAGAGTTCGGAAAAATCGGGTTGGTAGATTGGGCTTCTGTAAGGCGATATGTGGCGGCCACTTTAACGATGTCATATTTTATGTATAATCGAAAGATTCAAGCTTCAAAATAAAAAAAAATATTATCGAAAAATATCATACCGTTTTCTTTTAATTTCGATTTCAAAAAGATTCCTTAAGATGTCCCACCTTTTATGTTAAAATTGATATTTTAAATTAATTTTCGATTTCATTCGCATTTTCTTTGGTATATTTGCGATAATGTTTAAAATGCAATATTGTTTATTGACAAAATTGCATGGCTCATTTGCTTTTCATACTGTAAAAGGAACGCCAACGAACAATATTTTATCGCTGTTTCTATACTCGTTTGTATGGAGATCACACATACATGTATATTGTATATGGTTTGCAGAACAAAGAATCTAACTCACATCCCTCACTCAGCTTCATACGACTTTAATGTACAGAGTTGGGAGTAATTTAGTAAAATGAAATGTACTTCTACAATATTTTGCTTTCAACACATTGTACTGATTTGTCTTGCTAAAATCACATATTTTTAATGTTTTCTTTATTAAGAAAGACAATTAAAATGTATGATTTAAAAATGTGTGTGTTCTGTGTTCAGAGACGTTGAATAATTCAAAAATTTAAAAACTAAACAGGAAAATATTTAAAATCCAAGTGTATCTACGTAATTACACATATAGCTGTACATTATACATACATTCGTGTATGTGTAAAACTTTATGGGATAGTTTTGGGACCACAATACAATTCAGCTTGGTTGAATTTGTCGTATTTGCACTGAAGTTATATCAAAAGGTAATACAAATTCTGAATTCCAATATTTCCGTATATTTTTCCTCCATTATTGTACCTTTTCAATTCAGAACAAAATCGAATTATGGAAATATCGATTTGCAGGATAAATTTCGGAATCTAGAATTTTTTCTATTTCCCTTTTCTCTATTCTGCAAAAGCATCAATATGTGCTTAGTCCTTTGGGATCATCGAAAAGGTCGACAGTAAATATATTATAAATTAGACGTTCATTTTTTTCGCATCAATGTTATCTTAAGGTTTATAAATCATCCACCATTTGCCGTTGGTAAATAAAATAACAAAGCTCCAGGACAGATGAAAGGTGTATAAAACGTAGGGGAAATGCCTCTCGGTGAGATCAAAATATGTACATTCGTGGATTTTTACTGTTGTGCAATTGAAAATGTTTAGCTGGGAAATATAGAAGGATTTACCCTCTCAACAGAATGCATTCCGCGTAGGAGATAAATCCGGTTTTTATTGATGTTATTATACTTTCCAATCGATCCACAGAATAGGCGACGCAAGCGAAAGCAGGAGCTACGAACGAGGACGATAAACGAGAGAATCATGTCAGGATATTATTCCGGGAAGTCCGGAATCTCACGAGCGTGTAATGATAAAATGTTTTGTTCGCTCGCTGCATCAGGAAAATTTCGGTTTAATGTGTTTGTTTGCCCCTACCAATAGAATTTTCAAATATGTGATATTAGTAAAAATTGGTTTACGCAGATGGTGTTGGGGTAGGGGAAAGTCGATGAAAGGAGGGGGCTCACAAAGAGTGATTCAAAATTTTAAATTGGTTTCACATGTAAATCAAATTAATGTGCTGGATGCACACTAGATACACGCTTTTAGAAAAACATTTTTAATTGAGAATTTTAATTGGAAATATTTTAAGGGGATTTATGCAAACATTTCACTTTTGCTATTTCAATTTCATTTTGGTATTTTTTTTCGGGTGATGTATGGCGAAGTAAATCACATATTTTTTTTATGCTTTCGAGGATGTTAAACTTATTTGCCGAGTGGCTTAATCTGTTACATGTAACGTTTCTTATTTAGTTTTAATTGTAAAATGTCACAGAAAGGGATGTAGTATTTTAGTATACTAGTTGACATGAGACGAAGGTGACTTTAGTATATCTGTGTAAACTATAGAGGAAGAGGAAAGTGTCCAAAAGTAGCCCCCATTTAGTTTTTGACTTAAAAAATAAAAAACAGTAACAAACATTTGTTTTAAAAGCATGTAGTGTTTACTTTATAATGTTATGCACAATTTATAGCTAAAACTTAGTAAAATAAACAATTTTTTTTCAAAAACCGGACACTTTGGCGATGTGAAAAGTATTCTAAGTGGCCTAAAGTGGACTCCCTAATAAAAGTAAGTAATAGTTGCTTCTGTCTGGCTAAGGAAGGAGTTAACCAAATACTTACCAACAGCTTTCCAGAAAACTTGCCAATGTTTTGCCATTTTTAACACATTTTGGTAGTCAATTTGAATTATTAAATTTGAATTTTCGTTAAAAATAATGTTTTGATCAGGAATGTTTTGGAATCAACAATAAAATATATTGGAGAAAGGTACAGGGTGCAGCAGAGCAACTACTGAAATGAATAACACAAACAGGATAGGATATATCAATTTAATTTTTTTTTCATGGTTTAGATTGACATTTAAAATTTTTATTTATATTATGCTCAAAATCAGATCATTATAGGTAAGGTGGCTTCCGTTCAGGTCAATGCATTGACAAGGTCCACTTTTGAAACTTTTCTCCACTCTTCGTCATGGGGTTGAGGCACATTGCCAAAAATGGCATTTTTCGTGAAAAAAAAAAATTTTTTTACACCATTGTCAATTTTTATGGATGAAATCGCAGTTGTTTATGAAGAATTATTCTCACACAACGATTAGACATCCGAAGAACAGCTGAAAAGTTAAAAAAGATGGAGGCTACCTTTATTATCTGATTTTTAAAACATAATAAATAAAAACATTAAATTTCAACCTAAACCATGGAAAAAATTAAACTGATATCTCCTATACTGTTTGTGTTATTCCTTTTTAAAATAGTGTAGTTGCTCTGCCGCACCCTGTATAATAAAAATTATAGAATAATGTAAAAACTTTTTCTACTGTCAAAACACGTAACGGTCCACTGATAAATAAGAAGTGTTACAGAGTGGTAGAAGCCTAAAATACTGTTTGCTCGTGGTTCATCCAAAGTTTAGGCGAATACCTACACGGCTAGAAATCTGCGCTCCACTTTAGGGCACTTTCCTCTAAAAAACAATTAAAAAACACTTCATTACTATGAAAAAAGGGGAAAGGAAATGTTATTCTTTTGTTTGTATCAAAATAGAACTTTCCAATTATTGCATATTTGGCGGACTTGTTAAAGTTGTATGCAAGCAAATCTGAATCAATTTTATTCCGGATATGATTCTAATCAAAATCACCGTCCATCATTTTATGCTCATCATGTTATCCATTATGTTGTATCGATATTTTTTAATCAAGGTATCGATGATGCATGTAGATCTTATGATATAATGATATTCATCCCGCCGCGACTGAGTGAAACCGGTTACCCAATAACCAACCAGTATTCTAAGAGGGCAGTTGGCGATGGGACCTGCATTCGATAACCTAACGTTTCAGGAATAATTGTATTACTTAGGTATGCATAATTGCATACCTAATACTCAAATCACTATTAAAATTCGCGGCCCTAAAACTACTACTTTACCTTTAAAAAAAAGAACTTATAACAATAATATTAAAAATTTCTTTGATTTATAACAAAATACAAAATAATATAACACTCAAAATTTTTAATTAAAGCCAATATATTCAGGTATATTTAACAGGATCCTAACACTCACCCTTGGTGTCCTTTTGTTCTCATAGTTGCAATTGGTTGCACATCAAAGTGCTTTTGAATCTATTTAGGTTTATTCAGGATGCGATAAGTGAACTTATCCAAGAGGGGCGGCATCGAGTTTGTTGTAAATACGATGAACCCCACTATTTTCGGTGCGGGCAGCAAAAATAACAAGTTATTATCGAAGGGTAAAAGAAGGGTGCTAAAATTAGATTTGATAAATTGCTCATTGATTAAGTCAACGCAAATTAGGAGGGTGACAGGTTTGAGCGACTTGATAATATTAACTGCCACAAGAGGAATCAAAATTGACCGATTTAGGGAGCTTTATTTAATAAATTTTTATTCATTCAGTAAATTTCAGAAATATTGAGCTTGTAGTTGTTGAAAATACAAGGAATATTTATTTTAAAAAAATATTGAGTATTCAGTTTTCTGCAATCATTTATGTGTTATTGAGCTTATATTCAGTAACTCCCGTAATCAAAAGTTTTTCTGAGCACTCAAAACGTCGAAAATAGTGGTACTCCATCACTAAATTATCATCTAGGGTTCAGCTTTTTACCCTCTAGATTTTTATGGGGACGAATTTGGGTTTCTTATTCTAGCGCACTGACCTCCATAATGCTTATTCTTATTGTAATTTACTGCAGCAGTAATATTATACAATAGCTGATTTACTTTATTCATTCCTTTAAGAAGAGATTCTTTCTTGAAAAAGTTGTTGGAAAAATGCCTTTTTTATTTTATGAAAATTTATTCCATTCAAGAAACAGTTCAAAGTAAGAAATTGCTGAGGTCAAAGAAATTTCTGTTATTACTTTTGCGAAGATTACGTTGGGAGCATTTTTTCCGAGTCTTAAGGTATTAAAAGTCCGATGAAAGTGCAGATTGACTATAGCTATACAATATGTGTGGGGGTCGACTACACCTCGGTTTAGTAAGCTTTATTCGGAGAGGTTCAGATCTCTTCTTTAATTAGCCCGTCAAACAATATTTTGTGCTAATCCAAAAAAATGTTTTAATATTAAGATTAAAAAGAAGTTCTTACTTTTTTTTCTGAAAATAATCCTTTGAAAGTACTTTAAGTAAAATTAAAATAATGGGACAATAACTCAATCAGTTTGTATTTGTAAATACATATAGTAGTAGGATTTGTTTATTGTTAGTGGCTTTGTATTTTTTAAACCCCAATTACGGTATGATGCTTTATTCTTATTTAAAAAATGTAAACAAGAAAACTCCTGTTGATAGTTCTGTAATCTATATTAGGTACATAAATATGAACATAATGGTCATACGTACGTCATATACTCATACGTAGGTATTAGGTACCTACATTGCTTTTTTCTTAAGTGGTTACGGTTAGAAATTCGTTCGAAATTATTGAAAAGGCATGTAAAAAAGAAAGCTTTTTCTATCTGTAAAATCAGTGCTTAAATTCATTCGAAATAGGCAGGAATAATCGTAGAAGTTTAACCTCGTCATTTTATCCCGTCTTCGGTGTTCCCCTATCGACCCTTAAATTTTTCCGAGATTGTTTAAAAATTTAAAATGCACCTAAGATGGAAGTTAAATTCTGTGGTCTATTGAAATTAACAATTTATAATCGATGGACCCATACAAGACACAATACACAAATTTGCAATAAACCCTGCAAATTGTTTCACAAGTCAATACTGCTTTTCTTTTGAAGCTCAATTTTCATGAAAAAGTATCATTTACTGCTTTATTGGCGTTTCTGGTGTTAAGCTCCAAGGCAGAAAAGAAATAAACTGAAATTCGACACTGCGTTTACTTACCAAGCAAACAATTTCACTGTATTGCTTGCATGCCTTCAACGGTGCTGGAGTGTTGAATAAAAGGACAATGACTTCTTATAAAAGCGAATCTGAACATTTAAACGACGGGAATTATATGGATCGGATTTCATTCGTTTTTCCTAAGAAGAGTGCTCGAATTCATGACTTTCACACATTTGCTGAAATTGGTACCTTCCCGGGAGCCAGCACTCAACGAGCCGTTCAGCGAGTAGTATTATTGCAGTTGTTCCTGTTTTGATAGAAGTTTTGTCAGGTGTTCGGCGGAGGTCACTGCTTCTATTCCCTGAGTATTATCTTTTTGGTTTCCATATGTGATTGGGTTTTCTGCAGACAATAAGAAAAAGCCAAAGAAAACATTTGAATGTTTGCCTTTAAAAATCTTCGGCCGAACTGCCCCGCACCGAATAAACAGTCGTCCAATGGTCATACCACCCTTCGAAAATATAGGAAGAAATATCGTTTTCTTAGGCGACACGTTTTTCAAATAGCATTTACATTTCTGTAACCAGAATCCATTATCACTTCTCCAGCATCTTTGCGCTTTTTTTTCTTGTTCGGGGCTTTGTAGTTAGAACTCTTTGAGTTATTTCGAAGAATGTCCTCGTCGAACACACATTGGATAGATATTCCGGAGACTGGCTTGTTTTGAAAAGCACACAGGCCATGTTTGATTCTGGCAAATCCCTTGAAATTGGATTTGCAATGATGACGACGATTCCCTGCCGTTCCAACAGAGCAAAAATAAAAATATTTGCTCAATTTTTTTTAATTGAGTTTTTGTGAAATTTTTGCATTAAGGGATGGTTCGGTTTAGGAATATTTGTACTCTGCGCATGTGTATGTATTTATTTGTAGTTCTAACAGATACAAGAATTGTTTCATAATGTCTCAATTTAAAATATAGGTACATATGGTCAAAACAAAGATTTCGTTTTTGTTTAAATGTAATTAAAGTCATTTTCAAAGCACTTTTGTTTATGAATATTTTGATCTCAAAAAGCAATTAAAAGACGAAATATCCTTGGGTATTTACTACACATAAAAGTATATCTGCCTAATTGTCTACTACTAAACTACAATAATAGTCAAATAAGTGTAACAAGATTGGGTTTGGTTTATAACGCAGTCAAAAATGCCTTGTTTCGGTTAAACTGCCGATAACTCATATGAAAATAATACAAAGCACTAACATTATTATAACGATGCTCCTCAAAATTGAAAAGGTATATAAATAGTAAATACAGATTATTTTTTGCGTAAATTAGAAATTGTGGAATTCAAGAGTAATTTTCAATACTCACCAAAATCGAATGCTGACAACATCATGGAATATTTTTCCTAAAAAAGAAATAAAGTTGGAATTTTCAAACTTTTCAAATGACCTAAGATTTGTCAATCCAATTAATAAAATTAATTTATCTGTAGTCGTACCGAGCCTTCATATCAAATTTTGTTTTTATCCAAATTTAAAATTTTCATGTAGTTAAAATAAATGTTATAAAATTAATATATAATACTATTTTATAATCTCTGGTTTATGTCATTAATATTTATCTAGTGTCGAATATTTACATATACAACACGGTCTTAAAACGCGGTGGCGGTGGTGTTTCTGTAAACAATGTACCTGTAACCTGTATTAGTTTTGTTATAGGTGTGAATGAAGTAAACCGAAGTTAAGTCTAAGCTCTAAACCATTTATAACATCAGTATATTTTTGTTTTTTTTTTGCAAAGAAAATTATAATACATTCTTTCAAAAAATTTAATGGATCGTTGTTTTATAATATTTTACTTACTTTAAAAAAAAATTCTAAAGCCGGATTATTTTGCCCATCAAATATTAAAATGGCATACTTAAATAAAAGATAATAATTATTACTGAAATGAAATTAGTGCGTACCTGCTTAAAAAAAACAAAAGAAACACGTCTTAGTACCTAGATTTACACATGTATTGGCCTAAAAAACAATTTGAACGTTATCTATAATGCCCAGATCCCAACATCAACCTTCTTGTGATGTAAGTAACTTGTCTAATTTATTTAATTTCAGTCTCAAGACTTATGGGAAGTTCAGCGGGCGGCTCGATGGGACATGCAATGAGTAACATGGGAACCCTGGCGGCCTGCAGTGTCACTGACACAAAGCCAATGCAGTTCCCTCTGGCGCAGAGGAGAAAACGACGAGTGCTATTTACCCAGGCCCAGGTCAGTAAAACGCTTAACTATACTTGAAAATACTATTATTAAAGTAAACTAATCGAGAGTTGCGTTGTTGGGACGACCTTAAATGGATATATGCAGAAATGACTAGATACAGGCCGCAGCCATGCGACCAAGAGGAAATCATTCCAAGAAGGCCGACGGGGGCGCATCCAGTCTTTCTTACTTTTAAGCGGCAAGTGGCCTGAACCTCTTGCCATGTCCGTAATTAATTGAGGCAATTTGCCAACTTCTTGGACGTTCGAGCGCTGTCATTTCGGGTAGGTCGATTCGCACAACTTTTCGGTCGACAATTTATATGAGGGAAATTCCCATGGGTGGTGTAACCGCTCACATCCTGCATTTATTTCCTTTATGTGGCTATCTGCTTACAAAATAAGGGAGGGATGCTGTCATCAAACCACCAGAAATTAAAGGAAAAAATATTTCTTTTAAATTTACTTTTTGTTCGTGCCAGATGCGGGCTGATATGCTACGTTCATTGTTGGCGAGATTCTGCCCGTCTGCAAGTGTTGTGCGGTAGCTGATGCAGGACAATGTTCTACTTCCTTTTGAGCTCCTTAGATGAATGAGTCGAGTGAACGTACTGTACGTGACCCTGATCAATCTTGCTTTCCCGATTTTGTATTCAAAAGCACGAAATAATTTTTTTTTGTTTTTTCGAGCGATTCCTTGCGGAACTGTATTTCGTGGCTTATCAATTAAGAGGCATTTTTATCAAATCATTTAATCTCTATTGAGAATAAATGAACTGAGTTTTATAGTCCTAAATATCGCGTTAGTACAATATATTCATCAAATTTTCATCGTTCAGCATTAAGTTTCTCAAATACAATTATGATAAAAAAAACCATATTTGGAGATATGAAGGAAATGTGGGGAATAAATTTGATCCCAATAATTCAAATAAGGATTTCCGCTTCCGAAACACTACGCGTCTCCAAAACATAAAAGAGTAAAATGTTATAAATTATCAAAATTATCAATACCTTTCATCGACACAGCATTAATTAGTTAGTTTAATTTGCTGCAGGTACATAATATAATGGATGCCGATAGGGAATTTAAACTTAGAATCGCTTGGAGTAATACAAATTTTATTGCTTTTAGTCATGTTACGGTGAAAGTAACAAGTACATTTGAAGTGTACATAACAGCATACTTACAATACCAATCTCCATCATAGTATCACCCAAAATATTATAGTTTTGAAATTATCATTCTTCAGTAGTACAAGTAGTAGTATTAGCAGGAGCTAGTCCATTGAATCTCACCTCCACGATTGATATAAGTTTAGATTCTTCTTCTCTAGAGAAACGGTCTTTTCAGGTGTGCTGGTGTGTAAAATAGAAGTTTTTTGTGTGTGAAAAATTTCAAGATCATGTAAAAGTTCCGGTGTGGAGATAGCCACACATTACTTCCATGTTCATCATATTGTTGTAGCTAGACAAATAAGTTTGCAACGCCAAGAAATAATCCCGACAAATAACAGAATTGGCGGCAGGGATCGCTCATTTCGACATGCCACTACTATAGTCACGACCATAACCTCGAAAATGCTAGACCCGTCGACCTATTTTTAGCTGTCGTATAGCCAAATCAAATGCGATCGAGTTCAAAATCAATAGGCATGATTCCGACATCCTACCAGACATTTTGGTATCAATTGCACCAAATTTAATTTATTTTAGCGGCAGTTATCGTTGAAAATCGAAAAATTATAGAATCCAGTATAACTCTTTTATTTTACTACTTAATGAACTTCTGAACAGCCCAACGAGTTGAACAAAACGCAAAAATAAATTTTGAAAATGACCGATTTTTCAGGAAATTATGACCATTTGAAAAAAGAACGGAGCAATGGACGACAGAGCGACGTCAAGCTAAAATCTTCCAAAGGCAAAAACTGTTGATTGCAAATTGCAATCCTCTAACTTCAAGCGTTATCGTCTGATCCGACAAACATCTCACAAACGGACATCAAAAAATAAAATTGCTTCTCTTCATTTCTCAATAATGAAGATTATTTATAGTTCTATTTTTTTGTCCCCATTATATCATGGCGTTGTAATCGATCCTTCACAACTGTGTAGGTAATTAGAATGTACACTTGAGTTTGGCTCGTCGTCCACTCGTACCTACTAAATTCGATATTATTATATCATGCCGAGAACAATCTCCTAAACAGAACCAATTCCATGAATACTGCTAATAAATTCTAATAATATAATCAATATAAAGCTTCTGAACAAATACGTACAATATAAATCAATTGAGGTCGTTTCATTGTCCTTAAATTTGGCTCCGTATTCATTTTACGAAGCTGTTTTTCTGGAAGTTGTTTTCTCAAATTCCCAGTTTATTCGAGATTTTTATTGAAAATGTTCATAACATGCATAGAATTAAGTAACGTTAAACCATTTTGTAATGAATGAATTCTTCTGAGTTGAAAATATTATTTGCAACCCTTACGTTACAATCTTTTCTAGTTGTGTTCTTCGCAGGGAGATCTGCCAGTATCTCTGCTCTGAGGAAAATGTTTTCCGTGTAAAGAGTATGTATCAAAGTCGCTCATATACATCTATTATTGTTTGTATTAGTTGGAAACTTGGAATCTTGAGTGCTCGGCAAATAGACATTCTCGTAGATATGTGTGTTTTAGGGGATGGAATGGAATCTTCAGCTGCACAGCTAGTAGCAAGTCTTTAAATAAAGCGGAACGACTTAGGTAGAATCGTTCTTAAAAACGTTTTTAACGTATATATTAGTTCTTAACAGGGTTAGGACTGAAAAAACATGGGGGAGTCTTGTACTTTGCTTAATTTCGCAAAAGGGCACGAAATATTATTTTTTAAATTGCTTCAGTAAGTTAGCGAAGTTCGTTGAACGTTTGGAATGGCCAATCCTTTCGAGTTTCGTTGGATAATTTTTTTTGTATGCTTCACGTTTTAATGCAGTTTTGTTTAGCTGCAAGGAATAACAAACAACGAGTCAGTGTAAGTAAAGACAATAAAGTAAAACTGTGAGGCTCTTATAAATGACAAACCAAAGACGATTCGCCAATTACGAGCTCATCACTTATTAAACTCCTTTGTTTCTTTGACTGGGTCTAAGATAACATGACCATTGACCACCGACCACCCTTATTAAAAGTCCCTGTTTTTATCGATTTTATCATTGATGTATTTTTTTTTGCAATAACATGAGTGAAAGTTAATTATGTTGAAATCGATTTAACGAACAATTTACTTCGCATTAAAAATTTAGTTAATTTATATTTATTACTAAGGAATGACTAGTCTTGAAAGACACAGATAAAAACTATTTCAGTTTTATAAATTGGAATTTCAATTCGTTCTCTTGTTTATCTCTCCAAAGTTGGTTTAGGCAGCTTATTCGAAACTAGTGATATTAAACGTACCAGTGTACCAGCTCGCCCCGGTTTTATTCCGCTCCAAGGCACATTTTTAGGTATCTACTATTATATATGTTTTTACAGTCCTAGTTAATTTTACAATACTAAAGTAAAATAGGTAAAAAGAATATTACTAAAGTAAAGAGTAAAGGCTTTATAACAATAAAGGACACATAACACTAGTTATATTAATTGAGAAATCATATGCATGGTCGCCGGCAGAAAATTCTTCAGGGAGGGGGGCAATATTTGTTATTATCTGTTATACTTACAACTTGCCCGCATAACAGGCTCAAACTTTCTCTTCTTTAAGGTTCGATATGATACGATCATAGCCTTAACGAAGTATATGAGTCATTATGAAAAGCATTCTTAATTGGAATTGAAATGTTTCACTGTAGGGTACGGGACGTTTCCCAAGGGAAGTCCACGGACACTCTACCCCCCCCCACCCTCCTTGACAGCACCTATATATGTTTTAACATACGATTTTTGCGATATTGCGGTCACCAGAATGCTTCGGTTTTACTTCTTTACATCTATTTGAATGTTTGAGATCGAGATCAAATGTATTTCTTAAATAATATAACATTTTTTTTTTTTTTTTTTTTTTTTTTGTATTTGGTGTAGATCAGGTATGCGTTTAGGATGTAATATGTAAAAGAGAATAAATGAACGAAAGTTTCAACGAAATTTTATATGGTAGGGTTGAGTAGCTTTTCACAGACGCTTTCAAATTCATATGACATCTTAGATGAATTAAAAATAGTTCTAAAGGCTACTTTACACTATCTAAGATCCATTTGTCTAAGCATGTGACTTCTCATTATAGTTTAAACTTTAAGGTACCCATATAATGTGCCATGCGGATGCGGCAGCCACTGCCAAGCACAACTTCTAACGCACTCATAAAACACGTACACAAATCTCACATTTTAAAAACAATAATCTAATAACAATACTATTGTTATTGCAACAGCAACGGCAGCTGATCTACGGCGATTTGCTAGAATAGTTCTCAAATAGTATAGATAAACTATTCCACCCGCCTCCACTTACTTGATTTGGCTTCACTCACGCTGTATATTGTAATGATAAGAACATTTGGGAAATATTTATAAAACTCCGTCAGAAGTAGATTGTCTTTTTCAGTATTATCTGTTTTCTTTTGCAGGTCTATGAGCTAGAACGAAGATTTAAGCAACAAAGGTATTTGTCAGCTCCAGAACGAGAACATTTAGCGAGTTTAATACACTTGACGCCGACTCAGGTAATTTTAATATTCATTTTCATTGATTAATTTATAATTATATCAATTACATATGTTTAAAAGACCTATCAGACAGACACAAACGTAAATTGTTATACCTACAACGTTTAAGTGCCACTGTTACTGCAGTGGGTAATTTGAACTGAAACCATATATCAAGACTTTGTTTTTATTGCTATTGTTACTCTTTATTTACACGTACTACGAGAAGTCCTTAGCAACGGAAATCTTATTCTTTATGATTCTGCAACCACTACATGTGCCAGTGCCACATATACTTGTAAATTAATTGTTTATTGTTTGAGATCATGTTCGTTCCAAATCAACCTTTTTCCCCTTCCCATTCATTCCGGTATACAGTTAGTACTTTGTTTTACAGAGTAATATTCTGCATTATACAAGCTGTTTAAAAAAGACGCGGTAATATTTAAGGGGATGATTTCTCAGTTCATTTAATAAAAAAAGTTCATAAAAACGTAGGTCCCGAAATGCATGGTTTCTAAAATACAAGGTGTTAAACTTTTTTTTAAATACCGGATTTTTGAAAATATCTGAAATATCTTTTGACAGATTTTTTCGAATTTTTTCAGCGTTGGTTGTTTGTAGTAATAAGGTGCTAATTTCGCCCTTTTTCAGCGAAGAATCATTAAGGCGATTAAACAGTTAAACATACATAGGTATGTGATTAAATCCACAATCTAACGATTTCAATTCTCCATGCATTAATGCAAAATATAGTAAACAATGATTTATTACTTATTTTTTTTATTATTAAAAATTTGTTTAGACCATTGGTTCTCACACTAGGGTCCGTGGTCCCCTATAGGATCGTGAACCGTAAAACGGCTTGAAGGGGAGCATGGGAGGATTACTTTCCCGACATACTGTTAACTGTGAACTTGTGAACAATTCGCACAATTAATTTTGCGCCCTTATTATGGATTTTGCGCATCGCCCGCAACCCAGTTTACATCGTTGTCTGTGTTCCTACAGCATTCGGATGGTCCGAAACCATTATCCCCTTATAAAGTTATTGTGTTTCTTTTATATTTATCGGATATTGTATAACATTTCATGCTGTAATCATACGTTTTTTTGCTGATCGGTTTCAGAGAAAAATTTTCTACAAAGTAAGTTGAGTAAGTGTTTATCGGGGCGCTGCTTCGTTTGAGGAGGCAGCAAAATGACTAAATAGACATACCTAGTATAACAATTAATGTTATTAAAACAATTTTATTATATTTATTAATTTCTTTATTAGTTCCTTAATACTCTATATTTGAGTTTAGACTGACTACAGGTTTCTTAAATCCGCCTCCTCTTACAGCCCTAATAATTAAAATTATTTTTTAGGAGTGGGGTGAAACTTAACCACAAGACTTCTAAATTATTTCCTAAATTTTGCCAAGTCTCCAACAATTCTTGCACCCATTCATTAGCCAATACTGCCGTATAAAACTCCCGTCTTCTCTGAAAAGCTAAAACACCGGCTGAAGATATTGCGCTTATAAGATGAACATTTGCTCCTCTGGATGCCGGAAGTTTCTGCATAGCGCGATAGAAAACTTTCGACGTCTTATTAACACATTTTCCGTCGTACAATCGAACTAAAAGTTTACAGAATTGTCACCATTTTGAAAAAACCTACGACCTATATACATATAGATGAATTTCAGTAAAAACCATTGTTTTTAAGGGTTTGTTTTTTTTTCTGTGACGAATATTTCTTGGAGTTGCAAACGTTCGCTCAAAATTAATATACCCTACATCTAGGGTATAACTAGGGTATAAAAATGAAGGTTAAGTTCGTTTTTGGTGAAGGGTTGTCGAGTTCCAATTTTGCATCCACCTTTCGGGACCGATTTGCAGGGTCTTTGCAGATTTGCAAGGATTAGCTCTCTCAACGAGCCTATTTACTTGCCAACCTGGCAAATCGACCCTGCGTATCGGGTGAAAAATTGGGGCGTTAGTATAGCCGCCATTAGAGTCGGAGTAGAATTATTCTCTTATTATATGGTACGAAAGTTGATAGCTTCCGAGCTATAGGGCACATTACAAATCTGTGCAGTAGATATGGTCGTATAATTGCTACCAGCTTCTCTGTTTGACACTTAATATCAATAATTATCCCAAAAACTTTGTAATTAACAAACTGTGAAATCTCCCTCAGCCTGTGGCTGGCCAAAAACAGTTTTTCTTTAAGCGATCTTGAAATTTTACAGCTGTACCAAAAACTTTACTTTTTAATAATTTAGAACAAATTTCTTTGTTTGTTCGTGGTTTTTTAGAGCATTTCCTAACAAAGGTTTCTTCTGTGTTAAACCTATCCTGTTCTACATACTACATCTAAAGCATTTCATAATTAGCCTGCACGAAATATAGGTATTATTTGTTATAAGATTGTTGTATGACAACTGCAGATTTAGCCATCATTGCTAAAATTTTAACAGTGATTTTAAATTGATGGTAAATTTATCGGAAATTTCAACAATTTGTCGAATACACTTAACATGTGCATTTCACCTCTTCCCCGGAGCGAAGACCTGAACTATTGAATGGGATCAGATCATCCATTAAATGCAACACAAGAAGCACCAAAACAAACTAGTGGGACTTATCTTCACTTCCAAGCTGATCATCCCTCTTGTCGTTTAAACGATGCGTAAATCCACACACTCTGCCTACCCTCCAGATTGCTTTTGTTTCCTTTCGCCCCAATTGTTATTACTTCGCTTTTTGTTGGTTTTTTATCCCCTGTCAGTTTCGGAAATTCTGTTCATGTTACGGGATTGCAGAAATGTTCTGTTTTTTAAGTGAATAATATCAGTCCTTTCTCTTGTTATTAGCTCGCCATCCCTTCGTTGTCATGACGGGCTGTTACCCCGGGTAATTGTTGTGTTAGTTTCATGATAAAAGATTCCAATCATCTCTACCGGTGCAGTAAATCATTGCCGGTCTATCATCGAATTCCACCCTAAGTTTTGTTGCATTGCCCCTCGGGGTGTTTTGTTGGAACAATTTTGGTTTGAGTTTTACAGGACTTTTATAGGAAGCGGAAAATTGTTTTTTAAGTGGTTATCAACACCAGCGATAGTCACTATGATTAATGTGTAGAGGAAAGCGCATGGGGGTGAGGTTGGTGAGAGTGACAAATATGGACAGATCCACCCTCCGATAAGGTTCTTGTTAGCGGTGAATTCCTGAAATTTCTTCATACATATTAAAGAAGTACAAAGAATTTGAGTATATGAAAGGCAAGGACTTGACAGACCTGTGCAGGTGCATACCACAAAGAATTGTAGTCTGCGGTAAAATGCCTTTATAGCTGTCCTAAAATCACATCCCAGAACACGTACCTATGTTGACTGCATTTTCTAACGTCAACAGAACATATACACTCGCTAAATGCACACGGCTTCGGATCTCGAGAGGTTTTAGTGCAGCCTCACTCTCATTTTCCTCTATTCATGCATGAGGCTGGGCTCACTATTCGCCCACAGGTGGGCACTGTGAATGCGACTGGGTAAAGACCGATATTTAAACATGTGACTGAGGCTATGCTTTTTTGCTTTATTGAGGTGAAAGCGAGGAGAGTAGACTCGAGTGTGTGATGCACATTAAAGACCTTCTGGATGGGACACCACAGATGCCATATGCGCCACTCACTTCTAAATGAAATTTTCCTTTGCTCTTTTCTCGGAACTTTTGCCACTCACTTCGCCAAAGATAAGAGTACTACACTATTTCTTTATTGGCTTTTTGCATTAAACTACATAGGTGCAGATTTTCCAAATGAAAAAGAAAAGATAAGATGTCTTATGTGGGTTCCAGGGCTACTTATGGAGTGGTTATACTTTTGCTGGCAAATGCAGTTCTACAACATAACTTTGATTGATAATGAAAATCGATGTTATGTATTTGTTTTGTTATGCATGAACTAATTTGCGGAGACCCAAAGACTGTGTAATTTGGTTGAAAAGTACATTTTCATTTGAAGAGAAAACTTCCTTCCCTTACAATTTTTCAAAGGTTGCAATTTACATCGAATTGCTGATGGTTTAAACAACAAGGTACATATATTTTTTAAGATTGCAGACAATCCTTGATTTACTTCGCCCTTTTGTTCCAAAAATGCACGACGAAGTTGAAGTGGACATAAGTAATTGAATTCGACGTAAGTTGCTGACCCTAGTGCAGCAGCGCGATTCGTTGGTCCATGTTATAAAACTGCTTCTATGTTTTGTTTTCGCGTGAAACTAACAGAAAATGAGGTGTCAAAATAAGTTCTAATCACGCGTTTCTTTCCTACTGTAGGTATATTTGTTTTCAAACAGTGGCGTGTCTGTTTGTCTATATCGGAAAATTTCACACTTCAGCAAGCATGCGTATTGTAGACATAATAGACATAGCATATTATAATTGAGATTTAACCCCAAGTAAAAAATTTCCTCTCATAAGGCTCTACTAGTGTAAGTTAATGAACACTTGACGGTTTTCGGGATAAAAAATATTTATTTAAAATTTATTCTTAAGTCTAGGCTAGCTTTACAAGTTTACACTTCAATGATTGTTCTAAGACTAAAAACTTAATTAATTGGGAAACGGCGCCGTCAAGCTGATGTCGCTGTCCTCCCCCTCTGGTTCGGCCGCGTTACTACCTCGGATTACGATACATTTGGCAGAAACGCATGGATTTGCAGTAAATATAAATCGTGGGTGCGTTGAATCGTAGGACCGTCTTGGAATGCAAAAAAAGGCTGCGTGGGAAATTTTATTACTTGAAGATGCGTAGAATGTTGGTTAACTTGTATTATGAGAGTTTATACGACTTAGATAGTATTCTAACAATTTGCAGTAAAAAAACTCTCATAACACTTTCGAAGTAATAGATTAAAGCAGACTAGAATAAAATATTGGTACATAATGTATTATTTCATACTTTAAAATATGATTTTTATGAAAATATAAACAAAGATTTCATTGCGATTTCAATTTTATGGGTAATAATTACTATTTTGCTTCGAAAAACATCAAAAATGATCAAAATTTAAATTATGTTATGCAATTTTTTTTAATGTGCAAAAATAAAAACTTTACTAATACTCAAAAATTTAGTTGAAATTCGAGAACCTATCATCTAAAAAAACATAATTTTTTATATTTGCTATATATTAAAGCGAATAAATTATGAAACAAAATATTAGCGATCGCTGGTTTACTAGATAAGTATTTTCATAACGAGAATAAAATTCTTGTTATGAAATAGTTAAGTTTCGTTACAAGCGATGTACACTTTAATTTTGGCCATATGAGAGTGTTATTCTCTTTATAAGAATAGAAATTGTTGTATGAGAGCTTCAACTTCTTTATGAGACAATTAACTCTAGTTACAAAGTCAATACTCTCAGAAATCCCTGCATCACGAACTTTATTCGACAGCTCATCAGAAAATTATATTCTGGAGGAATACTTTTTTTAATTTAATCATTTTATGATTATGATGATTAGGTATACGAAAACTTTTCTTGGACAAAACCTATCGAAGACGGCGCAGTTTTGCTAGTAGTATAACGTTTGTCATTTTATTTATTCACAATAACTGTTTTATTTTGCAGTAACACTTTTAGGCGTACTATCTCGTTATCCATAATAAATTTTTTGAACTTTCCTACGAAAATTAGTAGACCTTTTCAAACTTCTCTAATTAAAGTTTTTGAGTTCCGTTCTGACGAGACAGCTATGCGTTTTTGACGTTTTCGACTAACAGAATGTATGGTAGTTTTTATGAGAGTAATAATCTTTTTGTACTCATAAAAGTCTTCTTTTAAGCGCTGTAACATATTTCATGTGAACCTTTTTATAAGTCGGTGTACACTACAACTTTTACAAGAGCTTTCTTATAAGTATCATAAGACTTTAATACTCATATGGAAATTATTTTGAGAGTATAATCCTTTAAGAGTTAAAGTTTCATAAAAAACACTAAATAAGAATAGAAGTTTTCTTGCACTGAAAATAAGAGTACAAAGAAGATTTTATTATGAGAATGAAAGCCCTGGTAACTCTAGTAGTCTTATTATTTTATAATAATAACAATATGAGACTAAATTGAAGTCTTTTTACAAGAGTACAAGAGTTACGTTATGAAAGTATCGGTGGGTGTTAAGACTTAAGAGAGTCCTATGAAATATTTTTACAATTTTCAAGAGGTTTGGTCTGAAGAGTATGCTAGTTGGGACAGTAACCAAGATATTTAGTCAATTTTACCAGGATTTTTTTTTCTGTGTACCTATATAAAAAAGGAACAAGAATGAATTTAAAGCCAGTTACAAAAATGCAAAACTGTGCAGAATGCAATAAAATTATTTTCATCAAGTTTATCTGTTAGACCCTCGCAACGAAGTGCCCAAAGATGAGAATAGATTCATTTTGATGAAATGAGACTATATCAATAATTATTGCAAAACGTACGAAGCGTTTTGAAAGAGGAAATTAATAACAAACGAGATTGAGGACGCTATAATATTATAGAGGGGCATCAAGTACTGCTTCAAATAGAACATTGTGGCATATGGTAAAAAAAGTGATTTTATTCGACAACAAAAAGCCGTCACAAGTGTCTCATATTGGCAGGACTAGTGGAGTTCCACTTGAAATGAGTAGACAATTTGCCACCCTATTCTCCTTCAAAAATGATTTTTTATGATACTGAAAAAAAAGTCTGAAGAGATGAATAAAATGAAAACTGAAATTTTTCTGGCTGTACAATGCACAGCACATCAACGGAAACAAGCAGTCACTGGCGCATTGAATATTGATTCATTATCGGGAAAATTCCGCACAGCAGCAGAAACCCAAAAGGCGTCCTTGTGCAATCGAAATAAGCTGACAACACCAGTCTCCATTCAGGTGAAAACTGAAAACTGTGGTAGGTCTGCAGATCAGACGAGCTTCAAGTAGCTGGAAAAACAGAGAACACATCGCAGTTTTATTTTGGTCCTTCCCCATTCCACTGCCAAAAACAAATAAAATTGTGATTGGTGAGTTGAAATTCCACCCATCTAACTTTCTTGATAATAAGTTAGAAGAAAATACCAACAATTCGGAATAGGTAATTAGAATTCATTTATTATTTGAAATTTCGTTGCTCAAATTTCTCACATGGAGCTGCAAGGAAGGATTTTCAAGTATGGCAAATTCATTTGAGAGGATCTAAAAAGCTTTTTCTGAACAATAGGCTTGTAGAGTATGAGTACAGTGCACTTACATTTCCACACTTAGAGTCTTTCGTCTAGAGAGACCCTAAAATGCTTTTAAGTAGTTTTGGTGCACAACATCAAAGTCATCTTCCTTGACATCTCCGGCATCGGGAGCCTTTTATTTCTACCAGTTTTCCGTTTTATTTCTACTGCAACTCAACCAACCCCTCTTTAATTCATTTTTCTCCAGTTTTCCTTTTATTTCATTCTTCTTCTGTCGTTGAGAGGAATTATGGCACATACTTTAAACGCTTAAAAGCTGCTCTAAAAAAACTTTTAAAGAACAAAATAAGTTGCTACATTTAGAATGTCCTTTGATTCATCTTTCACACACCCTTATGGACTCTGATGTAACAACCGTGAAAAGGCGCTGCTGATGAAATAGATACATGTTGCAATGGACTTCATTATACAGTGGAATTCGTCTTTAATTCAAATTTTTCTTTTTATTCCTAACATTTTCTATAATATAAACAATGCCAAAAAGTCGTGGCTAATTTGTAGTATATTGTGGATAGTTTGAACTTTTATTTATAAAGCGGAACTGATGCGAATATGCGATTATAATTACTAGGAATTCTAGGATAACAGCCAAGATCTCCGATTTTAGTGAGAAAGAATAAATTAATGTGTGGACTTGTTTGTACGTTTCTGTATTAACACTCTGCTTTGTTTTTGTCAAAGCCGAAACTCTGAAAAGTCCTTTGTCTGGGGCATAGTCATGAAAATTTATAATATATTCGAAGTATAACATATAATAGTTAACTTCACTGCTATAAATCACATGAAATTGGAATTATTGTATAGTAACAATACCCCTACTTGAATTTTTGCTATGCGTTAAAAAGTTGAACAGACAACAAAACTGTTATGTACTGTTATGTGGAAATAAAGGTGCCAAACTATGCATGTAGGTTATCAACTGCGAAATTTGCCCATTTTATCACTACCACTTTCGTAGCTTAAATATAAATAAATATACTAGTAATTACCCCGTCAAACATGACGAAGATCTCGGTTCATTAATCTTCTCCCTTGTTTACTTATTATAACTGTACAAAATGTATATGCATGTTGCGCGCCCCGACTCCGCGGAGAACTACCATTCTCCGAAATTTTATACATCTGTTTTGTATTAAGTTTAAGATATTTAATTCAATGATTTACGCTATAGATTATTATATTTTTCTTGGCAAACGTCAAGCTCTTACAGTGGCGAGCTAGGCGCAACTAGCGCCCAGTGGAAGTCACTAAATTGGGCCCATATGGGCCGGCATAAATGTTTTTTTTTTTGGTGTTACGATTTCATGTTGATAGTTCATGTTAAAAAATTTCTGTCGCCGTAGACAAACGGACGATGTCATTATCAAGAAATTCATGGAAATGGTATTCGATACGGCTTACGGGTCACCACACCACTTATCGGTTGTTCACCGATAAGTTCGATTTTCATGGTGACATTGTTGCAGTTTTCCAACTCATAAAGTTTTTCACCAAAAATGTTCCAAAACTTCTTGTGCCGTTTGAGTATTCATATTAATATTAGCGAATGCATCTTCATCGAGCAACTTGCATTTTGTGGATTCAACGGTGAGCTTACACTCACTTCGTTAGTCGTTCCTCAGTAAAACGTTTACTCGTATATCGGTGTCACCGACTATTTGAAATACTAAATCGATTGTCGTTTTATCAATGTTCACAGTTGCGACTTGCGACTGCAGACGACTTACTGCGTACTTCGCCTTCGCTGAATCCGTTTCATCACGGAGATCACCAATTTTACTGATCGAATTTTCTTCGTTACTTGCAAGTTCTTCGTATGCAACTTCATCACGCTTCATATTGTCCACTATTTTGCACTAGGACGGATTTTGAACCGAAAATGAGAAGATTGTTTTTCCTTAGAAGATTTTTTAATTGTTCGATGTTTAGAGTTTTACCAGAATCAGCTTTGAACTTGGACGCGCTATCAGACTTCCGCTTTTTCCACGAAAACGCCACCGCGAGTTACATATTTATTTTTTTATCGTCGGAGGCGAGCGTATTTCAGGTAGATTAATTAAAAACGACAAGTTTAACTTTATTTTACTGAACAAACACAAAAGTTTTACTTTCAAAACTATTACATTAACTGGTTCTCAAATGAAAGATTCAAACCGAAATTAAATATAAGCAAGTCTATTAACCGAGAGACAATCGAATTGTGAACGTTGTCTCTGTCCGAGGTGTTATCCACTGCTACTCGTCTGTAATTTAAAATCTTGTTATTCAAATTATTCTTATGCATCGAAAGCATTTTTAGTGGGACTTGAAATGTAATCATTTACTTCGGAATGGGAGCTTGTATCGCGAAGCTTACTCACCAACCCTTGTCTTGGTCGGAATGCTAAAAGAATCGGGTAGATCCGGCGGCTAACTGAAATGAAGTTATATCAAGTGTGGTCACTCGCGCGACTTCAAACGACGAAAACTATCGTAACGGTTATTTTTGGGAATAACCCCCAGTCTCCCACTCGCACCCCCACAAACGATAATTCGGTGGCGTCACCGTAATCTGCATAGGGAGTACTCTAATTTAAGCAGATAAAGTTTCTCTCTATATAAACTCTATCTAAACTCTATAATATATGTGTAAACTTTCAAACAGATGAAACGAAAGACTATATGAACGAATTTTTCGAAAGTCGTGACATGGTATCGATCTCAATACATAGATTTTTCTTCGAAATCTACCTAAAAGGATTCGGGTTTATTAAGTAAATTGACGCCTTCTGAATTTCTATAATATTTATTAAAATTTTCTTCACTCAATTACCTTTACGTGCCTTCTTCTTCGAGACACGTTTTCACCTAGCTTCCTTCATAATGTCATCTTACTTAACCTCGTTGGATTACTCTAATTCTGTAGTGCCACTTTTGTATGGTGAAAAGGGATTATGACTACATATTATATATTTATGTTTGCTTGGTCGATAGTGATAGACAAAGACGACGTATAACAATTTATTTTAATAGTATCAACAAAAAATATGTCCTATTATTATTTTATTTAAAAACAATATTTCAGTAAATTTAATGTTTTTTCTTCTAGGTCAAAATTTGGTTCCAAAATCATAGGTACAAATGTAAAAGACAAGCGAAGGAAAAAGCTATGGCTGAACAAAATCAACAAAATCAGGTAATTAAATTAATTTAGTAACGATTATGCCGACTATGAAAGTCAGTTTTACTCGACTTCGGCACAAAAGGATGGTTATGGGTTGGGCAGTCTATGTATGTATTTAACATGTATGGACTATAATATTATATGTACGTATGTGGGTATGGATGTTAATCTGTTCCTTCGTAGCTCCTAAGCTACTCATCAGATTTGGATAAATGAGTTGTCATTGGCCTTGTATGAATACTCCGCGTAACATAGGCTATTTAGTTAAACCTAATATGACGGCTAAGAAACACAAAAAACGCACCCCAAAAAATGAAAAATATTTACAAATGCATCAAATTTGGTAATAAACGGTAAGAAATGGCCTGAAACGCACAAAAATCTTTCGAACCCAATCCAGCAGCGGCGCGGCGCATAGTGGAGTATTTGACACGAAATCCTGTCCAAAATTAATAACTACTTACTCAATTACTTAATTGATATAACACTTGCTACTCGGGGGTTTTTGAGGTCGCTGATTACGAATCCGTTATCTGAATTCCAAAACTCAAGATGGCGGATCCAATATGGCGGACATTTGGCTTACTTCTTTCACTCTCCTGACATTGACTATAATATGTTTAAACTTTTGAACGGGGGTGGTTTCATACACAGGGCAAGGCATGAAACAAAAAAACTACGAAAGAATATTTTTCTTCAAAATCTACCTAAAAACTAAAACTCCACTAGGGCTTTCCCTGCCCACTCAAAAGCCACAACTAAATTTTGTTTGAGTCGAAATGTAATCGCTTTGTACCAGTGGCGGACGAAGCGAAGGGCCTTAATTGGCCTTCTTCCAATCGGATTTTGCTTTATATACAAACGAATGATATCGTCCAGACTCCAGTTCTGAAGTTCCACTCAAGAGCGATCTTTTGCCAATTTGGCAATATGTTTGAAAAATCCCAAACATCTGATATTTTCGGAAGCATTCTATGTTTTATTTTTCCATCGTTTTATCTGATCGAAATACAAATTTGTTTTGTTATTGCCGGTGACGCTAACAAAGTATATCACCCTCAATCAAATTAATAATTAGTTTAAGCATTGATTAACACCTTCTGTAATGTTCCGCCCCTTTGAAATTCATCTTTAAACGTGCGAATTCGGCAGTCTTTATTTTTTACTATTTTTATTAAGGCTCACTCAAACCTTTCGCCAGCCGTAATCCTTTAATCTCCAGTTCATTTTCCTGGTTGGTTTATGGTTCCTGATATTTTGATATAATATATTATTTACTAGTATATTGTACCTCCTTGAAATTGTTTTTTGGATTTCTGCCCTAAAAATAATTTCAAAATAATCTTCTGAATTTCGTTATAAATACTGAAAATTATAAGTATATTGTAAAATTACGCGTATCGTAAAATTGCTCACAAACGAATTAAAAATAACAAAATGGCATAACTTATGTGTATTTGTTTTATTTTTTCAGTCAGCAAGTTCGCCGCGACGTGTTGCGGTACCAGTTTTAGTTAAAGATGGGAAGCCTTGTTCGAGCAGTTCTAACTCGTCACAGCAACAGCAACAGCAACAACAACAACAAGTAGGAAATGCAAATACAACAGTAACTAGTGGTAATAATGTGATTGCCGGCGATGCGCCACACACACACTCGCCGGACACTTCGTCAACCCTCTTGTCCAGTTATAATGGGACCGGGCAACATGCACAAATGTTGCAGCAACCTTGCAACAATTCACTCATGTCCAATAGTCTCGCGATGGCTTACAGGAATCAAAATAATTTCATGGGAAACAGTCATCAGCAGCAATGTGGAGGATACCTTCCGATCCAGGGGAGGGCCTGGTAATGGATCATCGCAGGATTTTCGTCGAATCTGTAAAAGTAAACTTTAATGATAGCTTGGTTTCAAACAAAAACATCAAAAAAAAAAACAAACACACAAAAATTAAATGTCTAGTTTTTGTGAAGTGCCGGATTTGTTTCAATATACGCATGTCAGCAGTTTTACAAGATTCTATTGTTGCATCAAAAATGTTGTTGCTACTACAGTGAGTTAGTTGAGGCACCTCGAATGAGGGAACCCCAACCACTTTACACTGTCCGATCTTAGTCATAATTATTTAAACAATACTCCCAAATTTGGATGTTCTCTTAACATTTTTACGTATTCACCGAAATTTTTCCGAAATTTGGAGTTCATTTTCCACGGTTTCATAAAAAGAACTGTCCAATATTTATAGTCGAAATTGGAAATTAAGTCAAATTATAACTTTGTGCACAGCCTTAAAATAAAAAATAGTCAAACCTATGAGAAAACAATACATCGAACCACAATAACATTTTAGAATAACAATATGTACAAAGTCTTGTTAAATGCAGTAAAATTAGTTCCAACCTAGTTTTATTTAAAGAAACAATCATCTGAACCCAATCGCTTACCTATCTTTAAAATTTCATTCAATTCATGATTTATTTAATGATCTAAGTTTATTTTGCTTTAATTAACAAACTGTATTAGATCACAATATCATGTGTTTCCAAATTTTCTGCTAGAAGACAAACCCTAAAACATCGTGCACCCTTTACAAAAGTAAATTTTATCTGTTGAGATCTTAAATACGGATTTGTCATTTCCTTTGGCACGCAGTTGGAGGGTTAAAAGCACATTGCAGTGATCACTAGAGCCATAAATCAGGATCATCCTTAAATTGAATTAAGTTTATAGAAACCTTCTTCAAAAGTTTCAGTGGTTGGTCAATGGTCAACGCCTAACTTTATTAACAAATTCGCTGACATTTGTTTCTTTTACTTGTTTGTAAAATTTAAGAATTATGCTTAGAAAGCCCTTTGCCCAAATGGAACAATGAAAAGCGGAATGCGAAAATCACTGCCGGAGCAAGAAGGTCGAAGATGAAACTTATCTTTTGAATAAGACGTTTTTCCTCTTTGGCTAAAATTTCTAAAACCGTTGAATCCTCTAAATGATTTATATTTTGTTTTTTATAGCAAGTCTGATCACTGTAATCCAAGCATAAAGTCGAATTCTATTTCCTAAATTCATTCTATGTATATCTAACAAAACGTTTAAAAAACTAAAACCCGACTACGGACAATTTGCCAATCTAAAGTATGACACAAGAAAAATCTTGGGGATTCCTAAAATTATGTTAAGTTACTGTCTGCAATTTTCTATTACAATACATATAGTATTTTATCCATCCGCGATCGTGCGTTTTATATTAAATAAATAAGTTGTTTGCAAAAGCAATAAAAATCGCACGACCACTGATGGATGAAATATGTATTGTAATAGAAGATTGCAGACAGTAACTTAACATAATTTTAGGAATCCCCAAGATCTTTCTTGTGTACTACTTTTGATTGGCAAATTGTCCGTAGTCGGGTTTTAGTTTTTTAAACGTTTTATTTGAAAAGATTTTCATTAATGAATGAATATCAAATTGAATGCGGTTATTATGATAACTAAAAAGCATAAAAATAAAGTCTTAAGTTATTTATTACAAGAACCGGGGAATCGACGGTCTACGATGGTCGAAAATAATGCAAACAAACACTAGATATAATTTGAACAATCATTAGCGACAGCTGACAAACTAAACAAAAATAACCTAATCAATGTTTCGTACTCGAAATAAGTGATGGTCAAATCGCAAAAAATCCTATGTTTCTAGAAAAAATACCGAAAATATGTAAATTTTATATTTAATATTGTACTTATATGTATATTTATGAACTCAGACTGTTCTCCTCTTTCATTTGACATCCCACTGATACCATAGAAAAAAATTTTTTTTTAAAGCCCCTCTTTTTTGGTTGTAACATTCGTCATACTGATTTTGTTCGTATAAAATGTAGCCTACGTCACCCAGACAAAAACAATGAATCAATTGACACCTCAGTCATGAAAATCGGAGTACTTTAGGCAGGTGGAACACACTTAAACACAAAGTCACATAGCCTCCTAATAAATAATAACAATACCCTTTTTTTGACTGTGCCGCAATCGAGTAATAAATAAGATAACATTGAATAACGCTTTGTAGCAAAAATATTGAAAACAATGGTGGCGTTTGGAAAAGATATTTTTCTTCTTACATTCAATCGCGCAGCAGCAGAAGTTGGACTTTGAACTTTCAAGTACATATAAATTATAATAGGTTTAAACTACCCTTGCCAAATTGAACGCACAGGTTACTCAACATTGGACAAGCACCTCAAGGACTTTGATAAGTCTTTTCTTTTTCAAAAGGGTTAAACAATTTTTCCGGTGTTGAATTTAATAATTACTTACCTATTGAAAATTACAAACTTATAATAAAAATGTTTCACAAAGAAATAAAACAGTAAAAAAGATTTTGCTCATTGGTCCTATTAATTTTTAATAGGATTTGTAATTGAAGTGAAAACATAAATTTTTTATTTTTGTCTTATACAGCCATAATTATTTCTTTTGGTATAAATACAGGGTGAGTTACGGGAATAGGGCAAAAATAAACTGCTTTTTCAACATAGAATTGGTGTGACGACTGAAGAGGTCTAAAAAAGATCATTCGATCCATCATATAAAATCAGTTAGCTACCAATATGGAGCAGTGGAGCACTGGAGTGTCGTCCACCATATTTTCAACAACAACGCATTTGTGAAAAATAATGAATCGGTAATAAAGGTGCAGCGTGCATTCAAAATCGGTAACCTGCCGATATCAACTGTTAATTATTGCCTACGTATAAGGATGGGGCTTCAACTCACGCCTGATGATACGTTATACGTTCAATTTCCAAGGTGTGAGCTTTTTTGCGCATTAAACATCGGCGTGCAGTTTGCAGAACCCTTAAAGCACGATGCACACTACAAGGCTCTTGAACCAAGGCCATCACGACCCTTGGTCCAAAACCCAGGGTCCAAAGTTTGCTTCACATGAAAACGTATGGAGCACCGCACACTACAAGGCCCTTGGGCCAAGGCCATGCTTTCTCGAAAAGGCAAATCATGGTCGAAGGGCCCAGCATGGTCGATGATGAATCTTCACTTTTTACTAAGAGACATAGCAATAAACAGCCAGTTTCAGTAAAAATAGAAAACAACTGCGGAGAAAAATGCTTTCGGAGGGTCGTGTAGTGAGCGGTAGAGAACTTGGGCCATGGCCGACGTGGTCGAAGGGCGCAAGGGACCAAGTGTCCAAGGGCCTTGTAGTGTGCAGGGGTGCTTCCTGCTTTATACTCTTACCATCTCTGTATTCTCTGGAGTTGTTACAGTAATTATTCCCGTTGTTCGAAAAGTAGTGACTCATCTTATAATTGTTTTCCGATTAGGAAAAGCGTCGCAACGTCCTACTTTGAATGCGCGCTGCAGCTTCACTACCAAATCATTGTTTTCGCAAATGCGCCGTGTGCGAACACACGATGGACGACACCCCAGTGCTCCATATTGGTAACTAAATTGCATTATATGACGGATCGAATGAGCTTTTTTAGACCTCCCCACACCCATTCTATGTGGAGAAAACCCGTTTATTCTTGGTCGTATCCCTGTGACCCACTCTGTACGAACAGTGGAACAGTGTTTTTTGTTACATTAAAATTTAAAAAATTAATAAAGGATCCTGATAATACACATACATACAGTGTGTTTTTTTTTTGATTTAGTAGACATAAACTAATAAATTTCAGAATGAAAGCAGACTTGGTTTATATGCAACAATATTCAAACAGTTGAAATTTCTTTTATGAAATCGGCATGAAAAGAATGAAAAATTTATTGGATTTCACGTTCAACAGATAAACATAGGTATTGAAATTATAGTTAAAAGTGGTTGGATTTGAAAAAATTGCCAGAAAGTGGTTTTAGTTATATTGAGGTGTTTTGTAATTTGATGGAAAATTTAAAAACTCATTACTGACTTAAAAAACGTCTTCGGTGGGACGGGACTCGGGAGCAATATATTTTCAGTTTGCTTTTGCTAATAGATGCACATTGCACATTCTTTAATATTATTAATTGTGACAAGTCTCAATTTAACCGAAATCTTATGAAAAAAAAAAAATTCTGGCAGAGGCTCTCACTTTTCAGGGACGTAGAACTATTGTGATTTTTAGGACGAAAAATAGACAAATTTACATTATGATTTTTTTTTATTTCTAATAGCTTGTAATGAAGTTACAACTTTATGCAGAATTGGGCCAGATAAGAAAAATAGCAGACATAATCTAATAGTTCTGGAGAAATAAGGCGAGTGAATGATTTTTTTTTTAAATTTTATATTTTATTAATTGTATGAATTATTCAACTATTAAAACCGTACTCGTGGACCGCACTTTTTGGAAAATAACTGCATACAGGGCACAATCAAAGAATATCTTCGACTCTTCGTGGCAAGGCACTATTAGGCACTGACTAGTGGTTGTGAACATGCTTCATAGCGGTTGTGTGAGTGAGAAATGAAAAAGGCTTCACGCACATTTTGCCTATCCCCACAAAAAGAAAAAGGAAAGCCAAAACCAGTATCTCGCAAGATCTTCATGTTAAATACCTTGTATTAAAAAACAAAGAGCCAGAATAATTTGCAAATAATGCAATAGTACGCCTACTCTTGAACTGTTCTCCTTTTTTTTTAAAAAAAATTTGGTACATAAAATGAATTTCCCAATTTCCCATCTTAGTTTATTAGATATGTTTCGACACAATTGACAATACAATAAATTCAAAGTAAGAGCGAGTCATATGGAGCCGCGGGAGCGCGAGAGAGCCAGGGCAGTAGGCCCTACAGAATAGCGCACTCTTCGCGCACAGCTGACCCACCACTTGCACACAAAACTGTATAGTAATTTTCGTAATTTGCAACGCTATTGTTACTAAACTATAAATATGTTCTTCACAATTTGTTTTTAAATCTCTATTGTGCACTGTTGTCTATAAAACACAACTAATCGCAAGTTTGTAAGTTCTATAGTTTCGAAGCAATAACTGCTCAAAGTGAGTGAGTGCAAAAAGCGTCATATTTTTTTGTTGCTGGACCCCTATTACTCGTGATGGATAAACGTAGTTATACGCCAAAAAGTTTAAATAAAAATTAGAAAAACTCCAAGACATTCTTCACAGTAAAGCCAATTTCTATAAGAAGGATTTCCTAATGTTTTTGTTAAGTTTTTGAATATGAGCAATTGTTATGGCCATTCAGAAAAATCAGTTTGTAAATGAACTCTTTAAATTGTTTTAATTGAAATTATGAATCACTTTCGACATAATGGTTCAGTTCTAAATGGTGGGCCATCTTAAAGAATCTTTTTGAAATCGATATTAAAAGAAATCGGTAAGATATTTTTCGACATTTTTTTTTAGTTTGAAGCTTGAATTTTCCGGTTAAACATGGAATATGACGTCGTTCAAATGGCCATCCCAGTTGTGCTTACAGTAGCCAACCCAATTTTACACCACTTTCTCCATTATTTGCAGCTATATGTCAGCAAGGGCCATCTGCCATCTTCAATATTCTGTTTAAGTATAAGGTCCTCAATGGCGATTTCGATAAAATTCTTTAAGATGGCCCACCCTTTACAATTTATACTTCACAAGAAATGATTTTTTTCTTTTTAATAAAATGGTTTATTTTTACAAAATAGGATTGTGCGCAAAGAAATAGAAATTTATTTTGTAATTACTTTCTGTACATGTAAATTGTAAATATGAAATCACTTTATAAGTGGATTAGTAATATATCAAATTATGAAAAATGGAAATTGTATATTTGACGAGAGTTAATAAGAAAAAATAAACAGGGTATCGAAATTCTTTAGTTTATTTAACAAGACAAGCATTAAACAAAATGAGAAGATTGTTATAATCTGGTGATACCACTGCAATGCTTAATTGCTATTAGCTGCAATTGCTGAGAAAGTTTGCAATCTTTTGTTCAAACCTTAAGTGAAAACTATGAAATCTGAATATGTATAGTGAAACTTCAAAGGTTTTTGAAGGAGTAAATTTGAAATTGATATTAATTAAACCGAATTTTAGAAAATATTTATTAAATACACAAATATTAGTTTTAAGAAACCCTTAAATCCAATGAAAGGACTTTGTAATATATAATATTATTAAAGTCAGAAATTAAGATTACTGTAACATTCTGAATAAATTATTATAAAATTATTATTATTATTATTAATGATTGTGGAAGCTGATCAAATTTAAGTTAATTTAACTTAATTCGAAGATACGAAATGTAAAATTTATATATACCTGTATATATATACACATATATATACATTGCAAAAACTGAGAAAAAAATACACATAGAAATAATCAGACAAGGTGATTTAAATTTTGTTCTTCAATTGTACATGTGATACAAATCCGTCTATTTTAACCTTCTCCCTGTTAAATTAGCAAAACAATTGATCTTCAAGTGCAGAGGCCAAAAACCATCACTGTCTCCCAAAAGGTAAGACGCACTCAAGTAGCAAAAAGTCGTCCTAATCAGTCCACTTGAAACCCGACGTAAATGAAGATTAAATTCGATTTGTATTTTTGTGTTGTCGAGTACAAAACGCCCTGGAGATTTTCTGCCTCGATGAACTTCTGAAAGGCACGGCGTTGGAATGAAAGGAAATAATCCAAGTAAGTAATTACAGGGCATTCGTAATTGCACAGAAAAGAATAAAATCGAGATATTTTGATAGAATCGTAAATTGTATAAGTCCAACAGAGTTAACCACATGGAAACACGAAAATTTTGAAAAGAACTGCGTTAAATCAAAACTGATTTATTTTGAATGTTAACACCTGCGGAAATGTAGGTGATTTGATCGGGTAAAAAATATTCGAAAGTGAAAAAAGTTTGGTTTTCATTGTACCAAAAAGTACTAATTCCCAAAAGGGCAGCGTTCTGCAAATCCGTGATGCACAATGTGAAAAACTATTTCCGTTTCACTCTGTTGAGAAAACATATAGAAATTGTATTTTTTCGTCATTTCTCCGATAAAAGTAAATCTTTTTGGTTCGTATTTGTTAAAATGTTCAATTTATTTTGAAAAAGGAAAATGCTTTTAATTCAAGCAATTTCTTTGATGAAATATCCTAATTTGAATTCATGAAATAATGGAATTATTGATGTGACACATCCATTGGCACGCCGGGGTTAAAACCGATTCCAATGCCCCGGGAAATTTTCCGCTGACACTTGCTAATTGAGTGCGTGGCGTGTATAAATACCACGCGTCCACGCACACGTCATACATTCAATTTTCGGTGCAACAACTATTCCACTAGAACGGCGGCGTGGCTCACAATCAGTGATATTGAAAAACCAGTAATTGTATTGTTACTAATCGGTTAATGACAGTGGAAGCTGGTTTTTCAGAAACATTAAATTTTAAGCTGGCTACTGGCGTCTCAATTTGGCACTCAATTTGCTGGAGCGACTTGCAGGGTTCCTGCGGATTGCCACGTGAATAAGCCCGTCGGGAGCTACTCTCGATATCAGGCATTCGGGTCAGCCTAGCCGATTTGTTGATCGTCCCTGTAAAGTACGATGTGCGTAGCAGTATCGGGGCAATTTTAGCTCAATTCTATCGACTGCTGAGTGATTCAGTGCAGGATGTGCGTGATGACCACTCAAGAAAAAGAAGCTTAATAAGCATTGATCTCTGCTGAGATTTACAACATTTTTGAGCAAAGGTGAGAAGCCGCCTTTAGTGTTAATGCCAATTTAGTGGTAATGCGAAAACGCCCAACTCTGATAAATACTGCATCCCAGTCGTGAAACATAGAATAGATTATGCAAGAATCAATTCATAATTAGCTAATTTCAATATAAACAATTAGAGACTCGGTTTTACTCCCAAGGCGCACCAAAAGATGCTTCACAATCACATCTACTGGCCGTCTATTGACGGCTACATTTTTTTATGTATTTCATTCCATTTCATTGAATGATCTTAATACATATAATTTCCACAATAAAACAAGTACCTAAATAGATACACAAGTTTGAAAATATAACGATAAAAATACTTCGCTGTGTACTAAAATTTTCGACAGTTTTTTTGTTGAATCGACTTTATACAATGAAAAGCAATAATCTGTTTTTATTGAAACTCCATGTTGACAATGAAAGTATTTCAGTTCAGTGCACAATTGACATTTTGATTACAGTCAACTTGAGGATTATATAACCACCCCCTTTATTGTCAATTGTCAGAACTCATAGGTCGAAGTAAACTTAAATATTTATGAAATTGCTGCAGGTGATTTACAACAGAGCTAAAATGTAAGCAGTTTTTTGGTTTATTATTCTCTGAATAATACACCTTTGTAACCGGTTCGGAAAAATTTTTTATAACACCCCCTCAAATTTCAATTTTTTTTCCAAGATGCGTAGGCCGTAGAGTCCAAAACTGCAATGTCTGTCCGTCGTCCGCCGTGTCAGCGATATCTACCTTAAATAACGGTCGAAAAAAATCGTTCTTTCGCATATAGGCTACATTTTGACCCTAGTTGTGTCCCGAAGCTCGGCAGCTTGACCGGAATACACCCTGGGGTTTTAGTGGTGAAAGGGGGGAGGGGGGGTACGCATTTTTAAAGTTTTTGTGAACTTCGGTATGTGGGGTATCGTTTTAAGAATAATTGAAATGTTTGTAAATGACTTTATTTATAATTTTATAAAATATGCCCCTGGCCTATATTCTTCTGCTTCTACTTGATGGGTTGATTGTCGCAATTAAAGCAGTTTAAATATTTAGTACGTATATCTATTAGTTCAAAGAAACAACTGAAAGGCACGAAAACCAATATAATTTATATTCTAAATCATGATATTCTTTTAGGTCAAAAATGTTTCAACTGATGCAGCTGAAAAATTCGTTCAATACATTTATGTTCAGAAAGGAGATGCTTTGTTTGGTTTGAATACATTTAAAGATAAAAAATAAATATAAAACTCTGGAAAAATTAGCTTAGTCTTTATACTTTATTGATTTGTCCTAATATTCATTTATTTCCCTCACATCTGTTAAATTTTGTAATCCAAGGTATGCCAAGGTATGTAGTAGTGTAGTACATATAAACGATTTTTTACTCACGCTTACATTACCCAACCCATTGAAACAATAGTAAGCAACATTCCATCCGAATGCGAAGCAGATAATTTGGGTTAATCTGCGTTTAAAAGATGTCAGAAATCTGCTTCAAGTGTTATTGGAAAAAACATTTATCCAATATCTGCTGCCATAAAACCACTCTTCAGCAACGTTAAAGTCACCTTAATTTCTACCTATCACTATAATTCGTCAAGGGCATTCGAGTAATGGAAACACTTTGTTTACACAAGTGAAAAGGCCACATTATTTGAATGGTTGTCATGGAAAGAAATGAGGGAACTGGCAGGTAAGAATATAAACAAGGTAGACAATTGTCAGATTTAACGAGGTGATGACCGACGCAAATTTTTGCCGTGTCATTCGAAGGGCAGAGAAGACCACCCGATGTGTCTTCTATATAGCAATAAAAGTTGAGATGTCCAATGTGCTAGTGTCTGTGTCAATTAGTGTTAGCCAAAGGAGTTTTACACAATAATGACTAAACAGTAAAAATGGGGAAAATATCGTGAACTCGATATTCGGAAATGTAATGGAGGCTTTAAGAACACCCATTTTACCGTTAGCTTTCTTATGTACCTACATAAATATATCGTACATACTTACTGTATACGCTGCGCTATTTTCATATT
Source organism: Leptogaster cylindrica (assembly GCA_963082835.1). Classification (NCBI taxonomy): domain Eukaryota; kingdom Metazoa; phylum Arthropoda; class Insecta; order Diptera; family Asilidae; genus Leptogaster; species Leptogaster cylindrica. The sequence continues at coordinate 39,246,732 of OY720106.1, forward strand.
TTATCCATCGGGACACTACTCCGTAGCCAATCATACCTCACCACGCAGCAGAGTACACAGTAAGACAGTTTATCACTGTTGCTGCGGTCTCAACCCATTTGTAAAAAAATCTATTGTGCACCCTTTCTTAACGAAAATATTTTTTATTCATTAGGGTCATTGCTTAGCGCACCCTCTGAAGAAGGTTGTAGGACTCCGGCGTCTTCGCTTTATCCCTTTTTTACATTATGCTCAAATTTTCCAATGAATTTGTTTTACGACAAGGAGATGCCGATGTGCTGTGCACCCTTTTCTTAAGTATCATGTTCTATAAAAAATTCATATATTGAAAAATGTAATATAATAAAGAAATTTTGTTATTTATTGCAATAGTTTGAATGCAGGATTTTCTATGGTTGTTGATTTCCAGCCTTCAGAAAGCATTTCACTACAATTTTAATTTGCTGCGAATTCTACTATATGGTAAACTATATGGTAAATACTTGTTATTTTCAGTTTTCACCCGTACTCAACATTTCAAAGAGTAAAAAAACAATCCGTAAAAAGAAAGTTTTTTACTGTAAGATTTATCTAGTATTTTCAAAATGAAAAAATGAATTCTAAAATCTAATTCCCAAAAAATATAAGTGTTTGTATTTACATAACACTGATACATTAACCAAATAATCCATTTCCCAGTTTGTGATGCTATTTTGTCGTATGCTGCGATTGAAAACAGAAGTCAAAAATGTAAAAAAAATCATTTTTAGATTTTTCTTTTTTTGGCCTTATGAATGAGAAACAGTTTCTTAAAAAAATTGTGCTTACGCTAAAAGGACGCTATTCCACAGATGTTTCACGTTTATATTTAGAAATACTGGTGTACATTATATAACTTCTTCAGGCTCATTAATATTTTGGAAGGCTTTAAACAAACATGTTGAATTATGAATATATCAAAGTCGTTGTTTTCTTTCTCATTGTGATATTTTGCTGCGGTTCGTTTAGTATAATTTTCAAAAAAAAAAAAAAAAAACAACTATAAAAGAAAGGTTTTTCGAATAAGAGGAACACACACGATCATACATTACATGTGCAATTTTACTGTATGTTTCGCTAAAATATAATATATGCGTACCTAAGTCTCTTTTAAATAATGTCGAAGTAATGTTAGTAATTCGAATGTGCTTCATAACATCACAACAACGTTTGCTCTAAAATTGAGTAAACATATTTTCGTAATAAAACTTAATTGAGTTTCGTTAAATATGCTGAAATCCGTTCGCCACAAAAACACGCCCATTCAAATCGGAAGGTTATCCTTGTTTACTTCTGTCAGTTCCAACAATAAGGGGTCATTATTTTTGCTTTATCAGTCCTTTTTGTCAACCCGATAGGGTGATGCATTCTCACTCTCCCACGTAAGGCGGAAAAATCATACAGTCATTAATCATAACTGCATCCGTCGTAACAAAAGCAGTCATCATATGCGTCACTGCAAGATATCCTTGCCGGTGGTTTGCGCTTTGAAGGCCTGGGCGAGAAATCATACATAAAAATTCGCAGTCAACTTCAGATTTGATTGCTGTTTGTGTTGTTATTTTAAGTGTTCATATAAAGAGCACGTGCCATGCACACGTGTATGATTCAGGTTAAGCCCGCGATTAAATTAATCGGTGATTAGAGCAACTCTAATCCCGTCATATTGGAAATTGTTTTCGCCGTCGTTAGGGTTGTTTCCATTCAACTGGTTTTCGGCTCCCTTTTTCTGAAAAAAGAAGACGACTGTACACAGACCCTGCACACGGGATTGTTTTTGTTTGTTTTTCTTGGAGTCTTTTCAAATTATGGATTATTATTGCTCGGGGGTGAATTTCGTGTTGCTGAGATAGAGGAGAATTCATTTTAATTTGATACGGATATCCCAATTAGCATCGCAATCGTGCACAAACCGTTAATATTACTAAATATCATAATAATTGATTTATTACTCAAACAATTACAGTTTAACTCAGCTTCCAAAGTCCTTTGTCCATGTCATACTTTCCCAGTTTCGAGGAATGCGTTGGTAACTGTTGTAATTCACGTGTAACTGCGCGTTACAAATACAGAGATGTTTTTAAAATTTTCACAAAATTGATTTTGGAAGAATTGATTTCAGCATTAATTGCATTAACATGCGTTTTTATATTTATGCCATTTTAACAAAAATATTTATAAATTTTCCTGAATTCTTTCATTAAAACAAGAGATCAATCCGCCTGTAAAATTACTGTAGGTAACAAAAAAGCAAATATCTGTACATAGGAATAATTATTATAAAAAGAACTTATATAATATTTGAAGTCATATGCATCAAGGTATGTCTTTTGAATTGTAAATTGAATTTATTTAACCCCAGTTTCAAGATTAATGAACTGAAAAAAAAACCGAAAATCATCGTTTTTTACTGTAGGTAGTTCATCTATGTATGTGAAAAAAGTCCTGTCGGCAGGCCTACAGGCTGATGTAGATTTCGAAGTGTTTCTGATTGAATTTACCACTCGTACCCCCACAACCCCTAATTCTTTGGTGTTACCGTAAACTTCATGGGGATAATATAATTTATGCAGACAAAGCTTCTCTCTCTCTATATAAAGCTTCTCTATATATCAAAGGATGATAGGAGCCAGATATTACATACATATATTATATTTATGATATTATGATTATTATTATTTTATGATATTTTTTCTATATTCACAAATCACAGTGCAGATAGAGTATTGTCATTTTTGCATTATTATTAAAGACTTTCTCGCATCCTTTCTGAGATAATGGGATAAATATTTGGTAGAATACATTGTCATAAACAACGACAGGATCTGCAAGGCTCGATTGGATGAGACAGACTTGCCTCAAATTCCGTCTCAAACTTTTGGGAAGTTAATATACCTAGATGAATTAAAAGTCCATACCAACGTTTTTAAACTTTGATAATAATTTTCGGAAAATATAGGTAACGCACGCTTCAGCCCAATATGAAAAGGAATAAGATTGGAAAGAACGTAGAACTGTGCAATATGCATACCACCATTCTAAAAAGAAATAGAGCTATCAAGTGCGAATTGCTTAATGCAAATATTCTTTCACATTTTTCCACCCGCTGTCTAATTTATGCATTGCATACAGTACTTACCTACTCACAAAATTTTAATAATTCATAAGTTTAGAAAAAAAAATCTGAAAAAAATTGCAATGTCGTAAATGTTTCTTACAAAATTTGTGCGATTATAGTGCACATGGTATCTATACGTTGCGGAAGCTTAGCACATTATGGAAAATTAATTTTTGCATGGTTTTAAAAAATTGGAGCTGTGGAATTCCCTTACGACGCTGCATTGAGTTTTACTCATGAGTCATGATAATTAATTAAAGAATGGACCTTTTTGAATTTAGTCAAATGTCATTCTATTGTAAATACTAAATTTCAAACAATTCGGAGGAGAAATAATTGCAAAAAATTCTAAACTGTTTTGGTAACACTTTTCACATGCCATGAAATAAAATGAAACATGTAATCAAAACGAGTTCCAATTTTACATCGCAACTGAAACTTCCATTCTAATTAATCACATCCCTTTATTATTCAGTGCAGTGCAGTCAGCTATTCTAATGAGAGAAAAATCAAGGTTGATTGATGGTGGAGAACGTCTTCCGCTGTTTCGCTAATTTGCTCTATAAACTTCCCCTTGTGCCTTTTTATCAGCAGACGAATCAGAAGGAGCAGCAAACAGGTTCGTAGTACGTGACATGACAATTGAAGTAAATCCTGTTTATTGTCTTCGTATGGAAATTTCATCGCTTGGTACGGTTTCATACGGTGTGATACAAAGCATACGTTTTCAGGATACTCGGGGAAAATCTTTAAAACAAAAGCAAGAAATATGGAACAATAGTGAAGGAAGGACTTCAATGGGACGCTGGAAACAAAATCTGTCCGCAATGTACCGAGGGGACGCATTATAAAAGAAACTTCTTTAGTTGAGAGTTTTTGGGGGTGGCTTCAGCCTCGTGTGCTCATCACCATTTTGTTTCGTTTATTATTTCCTGGCGTATTCTTGTTGTTTCTTGTTTTTTATTGCTTCAGATTTTTGTGTTTGCTGTGTAAGTATGCTGTTGACTGGATCTACGACAGGAAAGATATCCCTTTCTTAGCCTTTTAGCATTTGTACTTACCGAACTTTTCAACAAAGGAATGAATGAAATTTTTATTGTTGTGCAAAATATACTATATGTGTGGTGTGGATAAATTGTAAGTCATGTAAATTGTTAAGGTTTTGAACTGTAATTAGTCGCAGTTGCGAAAATTTCATAATTAGTTGAACTTACGTTTGCATTTCAGAGCATTTTTAACGCTGTCATATGCTCCGATCGAAAATAAAATTTTAGATCCTCTTGTGCATATAGATGGATATACATTGTACAGGGTGATAGAAAATCGAAATTCTTTATTGAAAAAGAAAAGTTAACCTCTGTGCTATTTATAAAAGAAAAATGATATCATTCATGTGTCCACCACGGCTTCCTCATGCTGTATTTGAAATATTGGTGAATTTTGAACCGAAAAAACATTGATTAGTTTTTTCAATTAAAATCTTAATGTGGTGGATATAGTATTTATTCAACGGTTTATACGGGTTAAATATTTTAAAGCGGATATTGTAATACTTCATCAGGAATATTTGGTTCTTGCAGATCTTCTTAAGATTCATCGGAATTGCAGGAATAAAGGAGAGCTAAGTTTAATTGTATTGACTTATTTGTACCTATTCATAACCTTGTGTTGTTTGTAAAATAATTGTTCAGCAGATTGTTCAGCGGCACACTTTGGCACAAATTATGTTCTCAATAAAATTTTCGAAAAATGGTAACAATATCTAAGATAATTCATAAAATTAACCTGAAGAATGAAATTGTAAAATTCTCCAATAAAGAATAATATAAAATTTTGAACTAACCACTTTGTTCTTATAAAATATATTAACTACAACTGGTGGATGTTGAAAAGAGACGATCACCGCCTACCAGCCCCTTCGCAAGAATAAAACCGGAAGGTTAAGAAAAAGTGAAAACGCCAATATAAGGATTTGTAAGCTTTTTCATAAATTTATACAATACAGATATAAATGTGAATATGAGATTTGAAAACAAAAATAAGCATTTCCAAATATGATGGTTTGAGTGATTGCGTCCGACAATAAGATATAAAGTCGTTTTGAAACCCCCTTAAATTATAAATTAGCACTGAAAATAATATAACAATAACTTAAGAAAAATAAAACAATTTTCAGTTGAGCATTAACGAAATATGCGCCATTCCGTGTTAAAATCGTTCCATTTAAAATCTAGGGTATTTCATAATTGGCTACACCAATTATAATTACGTACTAGACTAATTATACCCTAGTCCTAGATATTGGGTATATTAATTTTGAGTGAACGTTTGCAACGCTTTGAAATAGTGGTGACATGACAGTAAAAAAACAATATATTCATTATTAAGAAGTGGAAAGAAATCGTTTTATGGTTGACCATCGATCTGTCTGTCTGTGTTGCCTGTTGTCTGTCTGCCCGACCATAACACGAGCAAGTTTGTAGGTAGGTGGAAATTTGGTACAGTAAAACTTCGTTAAAATTTAAGGTCAAGGTCGAAGATGAGTAAAATCGGGCAACTTCCTTTTAATGTTGCCATATGAAGATGAATTATTTTTATACAAATATGTTGATTTTGTTCGCTGTTTATTTACATATTACCATCTTACTCTGCCGCTATGCATAATTGCATACTCGCGTTTCGAATAATTGGCTATCACAGAAAGATCACTGCAGAAATAAAATCCATGGAAAAACAATTCGCTGAAAATTTCAGCAAATTTAACAATATATACAAAACAAATTGCAAAGCAAGAATGAAAATCGAATACAGGAGAACTGTCATAGTAATGTTGCACAATGCACTGATAACAATAAATAACGGTCCGGAGACCGGGAAAAGTCTTACCGGAAGTCGCACCGGAACAGTCTAAATAAATAAATAAATAAATAAATAAACAAGTGCAGATCTTCGTTTTTTAGTATGACATAAACTTGATTTACATTTATCCTACAGATATATATTTTATCCGTCTGCTCATTTACAACCAACATTAGGTACATTAGCCTATATGGTTTACAAAGGAAGTTCGTCATTAGGTAGTTAAGTTATACATCATTATATATAAAAATCATCAATTGCATTGCGTTAGTCTCGCAAAAACTCGACAACGGCCAGATACGATACGGTCAGATTTGAATAATTATTTTTTTATTTAATTTGTTTCGAAAAAATCGAGATTAGAGTTTTGTATGAGAATGCACTTAGCACCACCACTCAATGTAATGATTCGATTATTCATACCGTGCGGTTGTGCTCGAACAGTGAAATCTAATAAATTTACAATTTTTTTTTTTCGTAAAAAAGGTAGTGCGTTTTAAGAATAGATTTTTTTAAAGCGAATTCAATTACATTTTGCGAAAAATCATTTTGATCACCCATTCCATTAAGGTAAATTGACCGCACCTAAAGGCGTAATAAGGATGAAAGTTTGGTTAGGAATCCGCCATATTTTAAGTAAAATATTCACAAAAAATTGGTATTCGTCCTTTTGTTAGAAATAAAGAAATACCTATTCAGAATTTTTTGAAATTCAAACCCTAAGGGGGTAAACTGGGGGTTGAAAGTTTCTATGAATATTTACCATTCTTGAAGTAAGAAAATTATAAAAATTGGCATGGCTTTTTGGTTAGAAAGAAAGTTAAATAAGAACTACCGACTTCTATCCTAATTTAACTCCCCGAAACCACCCTTGACTGAAGAAAACTAAACAACTATTATTTGGACCGTCCTACGGGAAACTCTTCTATGTAATATATGTCGCGTTTGGGGGCAGTTGTAAATTCAAAAAGTACTATAATGTAGGTACATTATTATGATTTTCACCGTCTCGGGTGAAAACGAGTAGCCTTGCTAGTTATTATTTATTAATATATAATACGAAATGAACTTTTTCCACTTTTTAATGCAACCACGATTACTTCTATTTTTCTATTTTAATTTTTTTGAAAACTGTATCTCCATTTGCACTTAAAAAAAATATATCTTGTTCGATGCACATATTTTTTTAAAAGCCACATTAGCGTTTTATGAGTTACAATAATATTAAATATCACTAGAAGCATTAAATACTTATAGAGAATAAAACCCAAACTTTTCAATATCTTGAATAAATAAATGGACTTTTACCACTATTATTTAAAATAAATAATAAATGAATGAATAAATGGACTTTTACCACTATTATTTAAAATATTATTTACTATTATTTAACTGAAACACATGCGAACAATTACACTTTATACAAATATTCACTTATGTGAATAATTATACTTATGGAAGATCTGTTTTTGTAATTTTTGTCATATTTCATAATATACATAAATAGGTTTTAAGTCTTATGTTTTGAGTATAAACAGAATCGCAACCTTTAAACGAAGACATTTCCTGAAAATATTTCGATATTCAAATTTTGCTATGTTCGTAAGGACATCACAATTAATTTAGTCCTTGTACGCGCTGCGGGGATCGTCATGGGAAAAAAAGCGATTTCCGAAACCGTGCTTTTCTGCACTAATATTTACTAATTCTATATTTAATTTCATAATTTACACTAATAAATTAAAAAAAACAAAAAAAAAACACTAAACGATAAGTCTGTAGGCCATGCGGGCGGAGCCGCGGGCACAGCTACCTATTGTAGTTGTTTTTAAAGTAGTTAAATGACTCAAAATCAAATCAAATCAAAAAGTCAAAACTGAAATAGTTAAAACTCAAAAGTGGTAAAAAGAATACCACCCTTATCGGCCGTGGCTTAGTAACTTCAGATTTTCAAAATTGATTATTAAGAAATAACAGCTTACCACTTTAAAAAACAAACATTTCACAGTACATCAGTACATAATAAGTACCTAGACTACATTTTTTGACTAACTTAGTAACATAGGGAAAGAGCTTACATTATAGACTGCGTCGTCATTAAATAACAAAAGTCGAAATGACTGATTAACACGTAACAATATTATTAGGTTACCTTATTAGTTTTCACAAAAAATAACGACTCATAGATGCAGATATAATTATAAAATATAGTTTTCAAGAAAATATGTATGATTTATGTGGAGTGTTTGCAACTGTTACGACAGTTTCTTAACAGCCTACACAGTATACATTATACAATATATGATACATTGTTAAATTGGAAGTATGTGTAATAAACGCACAGTAAACAATTTCAGTAAAGATAAAAAGGCGTTAGTGAACACATGATTCAAATCGTCGGCAACTTCCCAGCTCCTGCGTCTGCAAGCCTTATGGCAAAAATATGTCGTTAATATCCCCCTCAGGGTGCGCTGCGCCAAAAAAGATTCTGATTTCAACTCAATTCCTTGTCAGTGAATCCATGGAGCATTGCGTTAATCGATTAATTTCTGAAGTGGCCAATACGAACGCAACCGCTTTTGTACCTTCATTGCGTGCAAGAGCCAAATGTCTCACAAAAGCGCTCGCCGCGACTCCCAAAGTGGGAAACTTGTGGCCTTTATACCATTACTACTCGAAAAAGTGAATAATTTGGATTACAAATAGCTGCGGGGCACAACCCTGTGGATGGCTTTCAACTGCAGGAAGACTTCTGTTGTTCAGTCACAAGAAAGAACTTCCCTTTCGCATCATATGGGCTACGAATTGTTTTTCGATTTTTTCGATTGTTCTTCGTGAAGTGGACACTTGAATTTTTTTTTGGTTCTTCGAGAATAAAAGAAATTCTCGTTCTAGTTGATGGATAAGAGCCTTTTGATGAGGGCCTTCTATAGTGTCCCGCTCATTTAACGTTTCCAATTCTCTGCATTCACAGATTGATGCATAATGGCACGCATATGCAATGAACAAATTCTGGCGTTTGAAATTGTTCTTTGCTCCTTGTTTGAGTCCCTTATGTCATGAGTCAGGACGCAAAGGAGGAAGTTAAAAGCTAAGCGTAAGTAACTACGGAATCATTGAACAAGCTTTTATAGTTTTCAAAGTTAAGGACAATTGGTCATGAATTACTTTTTTTGTAGCCGTGACACGAAAACTTATCAAATAGGTATACTTAACATTTGTGCATAAGACAAATTCAAAAACAAATTCTAAAATTCCGATGAATTATATAATTGTTTAAAGTAGGAAAGCCTTTAATTACTTTGAGCTTAATTGCTCATAATGACATAATTATTCACATAACAAAAACAGAATTACTGAACCAGAAAAATCATTTTCCTGAATGTTCTCTATTAATTATTCTGGACATGATGGCGTGTATTGCCATGCCATACACATTATGTTCCCGATCGAATTTACGGCATCGAACTCATATAAATGGTAATTCAGAATTTGAGCAACAAAAGGATCTGCCAGCAGTGGTGGAAATCCTAGTGGTCAGCTAGTCAATAATAATGGAGGGTCCAAGGCTGATGGTGTCAATTCCGGAACATTTTCACGCATTAGTGACACCATTTAGAGCTGTCATATGCAGACGAATTAATTGCACGAGGACCGAGGAATACATTTACATTGTCTGCGGATTCGGTACGTGCTTTTATTCGTTTATTCTGTTATGCTAATTTTTAAAATTCATCAGTTTCATGGTGTGCAGATGTTTGTGGCATGCATGTAAAAGTGGAACCAGTAAAAATATGCATTGCCGATTTTGCCGCAATTTTGGAAGTTCATCTGTATTTTATCATTTTTGAAATTTGTTTTCTAACTTGGCATATTTGTATTGTATATTCTATTCATGTGTATAAAAGTATACAAACTATAATATATAGTCAAAACAAATTTTCAAATAACCCTTTTAAGCACCTACACAGAGTACAGACACATTCTTTTTTTAAAGGAATACATATATCTTAAGGAATACGAATACGTATCACAACTCGAGTAAACTATGTTATTTAAAAAAAATTTTACCAACTATAAAAAATGAGTTGTTCGCATAATTATTATGGACTTACGCCACTAGAGTATGTTGTAGGTTTCTATATGAAAAATTAAATGAAAACTAAAAAAAGCATAACTGGTTTGATTGGACCAATACTGAATAATATGGACGCAGCAGATGAAATAAGACAAAATTTAGCATCCGTTAATCTTATGCAAGAAATTATAAAAAGATTAACCATATGCAAAGAAAAAAATGGAGATCACACAGAAAATACCCCAAAAAATGTAATCAAAAACACTTCGAAATCTACGTCAGCCTGTAGCCCTGTCGAAAGGGATTTTTTAATCCACACCATAAATTAGGCGCAGAGAAGAGTCACTTTAATTATATAATACTACAAGCAATTTCGCTTCAGCCTCCGGTAAATGTTGTTTACTGCATATTATCACCAAACAGAGAAAGATGGTTATCATGGTTCGCATCTCCTTGGCGGGCAGTTAATAACGCAGTAACGCTTAGTGTACTAACTTTCATATTCGGGTACTAACCTAGTATTAACTTCTAGTATAGTTAAAATTTTAATTTTCTGACATGGCCGGGCCAGCGAAATGGAGCTACATTCTTCTGCAAAACTGATAGTGGATGGGGCGTTTTATCGTATAAACATTGTACAGACAGAGAAAAGGACATCCATAATACGATTTCTTTATACATTTTCTAATGGCAGTCGTTGTCATTGTAGTTGCTCTTTGTGTGGGCTGTTGGGTGCAATACTCAGTCAGAGCAGATAAGAATAAAGAGGTCAGAAGTCGTCTAACAGAGATCGGCCCACCGGCCACCACTTGTACGAGCACAACTTTCGGTAGTAGGTAAGTAATTCCAGAAACGGTCGCAGCACGAACGGTTGATTTCAGCAGTTGCGGACTGCGCTGCGGTGAAGATAACGGTAGTGGTGAAGACTGCGGTAATTGCACCAAGGATTAAGGAATATCCGCTGAATAAGAACGGACAATGTGACGACTGCTGCTACTTAAAGCTCCTTTTTTACATTTTTACGTGACTTTTTAAACAACTTTTTTTCTATGTAAAACCAAAGTTTACGCTCCAAAAAAGAAAATCTGTCGTTTTCTTATATTGTAGCACACATATAGTATTGATACAATGATATCGATACTATTACTATCAATACTACACAGTATGCGTACCCCTGACACATATGCGTTCGTGATATGATTTGACGTAACCGCGTTTTTGAAATTTGACAACTGTGATAATGTTTCCATTTCGTGCCACTTAAATAATTTAAAATTAATTATGAGTTAAATAAAAAATAGTGATTTAAGAATTGTAGTAATTAAATTTAAAAGACATGTTCTTTTTACAGGAAAATGTATTTTGAATTTTAGGTAAATTGTTTATTAAATTATTAATAAAAATAAAGCCGTTATTAACACCAATGCCAATAAAACATGATTATATTTCCTTATACTTCAATTTTAAATCACCTGTTTTAAATAAAATTTGCCGTTTAAAATTTGCCATTGCAGACATTATTTTCCTATTTTTCGCGTTTTCTATTTTTAATTTGAATTTCGCAGAATTCCGTCAAACGAATGTAATTTATTTTAGTATTTTTTTGCTCTATGACAAAAAGGCGGCACTATCAGCGAAAAATTCTCTGAACTAGGCTGGAACATAAGGACACTATGAAAAAAATTGCGAATTTCAATGCTCTGAACCTGCAGTGCATACTAGCAATTTTCGCTGGTATCTAGCTAGTTGATAATATTCAAAATTCGTGGTATCCAATACCATAGACAAATCAAGTATACTTTATATGTCAAAAATGCAACAGAAAACAGCGCACTTTATTACTAAAAAATAATTAATTAATTTGTCACATAATCATTTAATGAAAATTTAAATACTTTATCACTTTTTACTTCTATTTGACAATAAATTCTCTTATATTTTGCTCGTATTTCACAAATATTTTTGGAAATTTGAATTTGACAGTTTAGGTTTCACAGTCAAAGTGACACATGAGGCGATAAATTTATGCTAGAGCGAGAAAGCAATAGGCTTCATCATAATATGTACATAGTATGATTTATGATTACCACGTTTACAGCGCCTCCGCCTCCATATTTACATACTCTAAGGTCGTTTTACATCTAGGATATTTCAAAATTCATCCAAACCAATCATGCTTTCCTTTCTAGTGTATTGAGTGTCTTTGGCTGAAATTTCGGTGACTGTGTGGCTTCTTCTAGATATTCTTTGATGGTACTATTCCAATAAAGGAACGAAAGACGACTAATAAGATAAGGAGGAATAAAAGCACAGGTGTACATTTGTTTCTTACAAAAACAACTGTAACCAGCATCAGATTCAGATAACTAAATAGTTTTGTATCCCTTTTAATACAGTACGCGAAATATTCATTTATACGGATTCAAATATTTTCGCTTTCAGGATTTCAGCAGTTTTAAGGGAAATGCAAAGGTTACAAAGTCAACCTTGTTAGTAATAGGTACGTACGTGTATATGTATAATATATACACTCTTACACTATACTACTATACATGTGTAATATATACGATGTGTGCGTAAAATATGTGTGAAATTAAATCATAAGCACATCGGGGCTATTATTTTAAAATAAGAAAATTATTATTATCGCATAAACGTTTTTGTTTAATATTTTGTACGGCTTCCTCCATTTCTTATACCATACTTACTACCGAATATCTCATTTGGCATCGAATTCCTTTCATTATGTTGTGTCCCTTGTACAAGCATTAACAACGACTGTCTTCAGAGGAATGGTATTGTCATCCGCCTTCGTAGACTTCCCTAAGCCTAACGAGATCCCTGCTGTAGTTTTCAATGGGGTTGCAATCGGTTCATATTACTGGTCACCTTACTGCGAGTATTACTTACGTCTGTCCCGAATCCACTTTCGGCGAGGAGAGCATACGTTACTGTATTAGAAAACGCACTCCTGGCATATAGGCGGAGTTAAGTGGTGGTATGTGGGTCTTTGTCCTCAGCAATCAGCGATACATATATGCGCGTATGCCGTATATTCATTTATTGAATCAAAAACAATGTCCGCGGAGTTAATCTTCGGCGGTCGGCCGTGATGATTTTTCAAATAAGAAAAATCCCTTTCGGTCTACAGGCTGAGGTAGGTTTCGAAGTGTTTTTGATAACATTGTTTTGGGTAATTTTTTTCAAAATCGAGAAACTGGTTATTGATTTATAAACTATTCATCAAAAGCTTTTCAACGATACCCCACAAGACATGATGTTAAAAATTTCGATTTTCCACCCCACCCGCACTCGTATCCCCACAACCCATGAATCAGTGGTGGAACTGTAAACTTCATAGGGGCCGAGATATAATTTTTTAAAAATTTCCATCCCCTTTCTAGGACATCCTCTTGGGGCGATTTTGCTCATTAACAAACTTAACTGAGCTATTGACCCCAGAAATAACATAGTAAAATTTGGTTCCAATGTCTTCAAAAATACGACCGTTAACGTGTAAATATATGTACCTATATATATATATATTATATATATATATAAACTTTCGAACAGGGGGTGGTGTCATACTCAGTTAGGCATGAAACGAAAAACTATAAAAGAATTTTTCGAAAATCAGTACATGGTACCGATCTCAATTTTTCTTCGAAATCTACCTAAAACCAGGTACATATGTACAATGTATGATACATATGTCTGAAATTCAAAATTTAATAAAACTTTATCTTGTTTCGCACAAAGAATTTCTTTTGTAATCATCTGATGGGAATTCAATCAGTTACTTCATTACTTGCCGTAAGCGAAACCAGAACTTATAAAAATTGGGTTAGTCGTAATAATGTAATGTGTATAGTTAGGCTTAGTGCGAGTGAGTAGTATCCCACAGAGGACGTTAGTCAGATCTGAGTGAGCACTGTTCTTCGTGCCCTAATAAAACAGATTTGTGCAACGAATTCATTCCTTCATACAGCGCCAGCACGGCATTTAAAAATTCCATCACTCCGCATTACTGGTACGTAAAAAAAGAGCAAAACTATTCAAACGTAAAAAACTCTTCAGTTTCACACGAAAGTCGACGTATTGGAAGAAATTGAGCGGGCCATCAAATGTTTGATTCTGTCCAAAAGCGAGTGCAAATGCGCAGTCACTGCGAAAACATAAAGGACTTCATTGCATAGATTTGCCACCCGTGACGATCGAGCTAAAACTATACCGATCCAAGGATGATAACCGAGGACGCCATCGCCATCGACGCCATCTACTATGCGCTCTCAGGGTGGTCGGTCAGTCCGGCACACATCGTGTGATTTCCCAAGAATTGAAACATTCAGTTTTCGTTTTAAGAAATTTTCTTCAGCCTCCCCTTTACATCAAAGATAGAAAGCGACTTATTTTTCTTGAGGAGGGAAATAATTGCAAGAAGATGAGGGAACGGGCTTACCGAAGCGGCCAAGTGGAAATTAAAAGGCAAAAGTGGAGTGTAAGTGAATTTGATGGGGAAGCTATCGTTATACATGGGAAAAATTAACATTCCTTAACAATTATAATTATTATGCAATTAAGGATTCAATATTCAATGCACGTAAACATGACTGTTGCGGATTGCATCACGACGCAAGGTAGAAGGATGCTTCAAATTGGACAAACATTGTCATTAATGAACTGGATAATAATTTTTGAAAGCAATACCAATACGTAAATGCTTATAATGCACTCGCAATAAATTCCAAAAAATTAATTATAAAAACTTGTTCAGAAAAAACCTTAAACCATCAACGGGTATGAGTATGAGTACAATTTTTGGTTTAGGTCAATCGTGAAATAGCCTAGATGTAAAACGGTGCATTTTTAACACAGACAGAAGCATCGATTTTAAAAACATCGTTCTCATTTATTATTGAAAACGCATGTAGAAAATTCCTTTCTGATGCCGCCGTTTTATTCGTGATTGCGTATCTTGTAGTTGATTTGAACTTTGCTATCACTAAATTAAACGTTGATAGTATGTTTAGCGCATGCAAAGCACTGTGCGTGGCTCTAACTATCCAAATTACTAGGGTAACGGAATCGTTTGCAAAAAACTGAAAATGAGTTTAATCCTTTGCACTCGATTTATTTTCAATGCTTTTGGGTGTATACTTTTTGTAGTTTTTGTTAGCACGCAGTCTGTGATGATAGTGAAAATGCGTTTGCACTACTACTAATCGATTAGTGCCAGTACAATCTGGTTTTTCAGAAGCAGTAAATTTTAGTGCTAATAGCAATTTAGTGGTAATGCGAAAACGCCCAACTCCGATATTATTAAGCTTATTTAATATTAATTATTGATATAATTTATTATGCTATAATTGCAATGATTTCGACAATAAACAACTTTTTTTTAAAAAATAACATGTCCTTTTCCCAATTCTTTGCTTTGTAAAAAAATTCATGAAAACTGATGTTGTAGAAATGGGTTAAAATCTGCAATTTGTCCCAAACAGAGAACGAGAAAACGAAGTTAAATAAAATCATGTGACATTGTGACATTGAAAATTGTCCTGGAAAGGTTGTTGAAAAGTTCTTGGTTAACGCAATTTTTGCTTGGTTTCTGAGTTCTGACCAAATCAAGCCGTAACACAATCACAACATTTCCGACATTCGGCGTGGCCGACTTTTGACAATTCAATTCAATTTATTGCATTTACATATACATTGACATAAATTACATGACAATTCCCAGCAAACATTTGGTCTACAAATTTTCCAGGCGATATGTTGATGATAACACCAAAACAACTTCTGTAAGAAATTAAAGCGACAAAGGTGTTATGGTCTCTTCGTGTTGCGTTGAGGAAAAAGAAGTGAATTTTTAACAAATGTTTTCCGCAATTTGCTTAACGGGGGGAGGACGGTACGCTTTTGAATACTACACTTTTGGTTAGTGACTTGAAACTCGGAACATAGTTTCTAGAGACTATAAGAAAACATTTCACCCGAATTGATCAAACATTTTTCGATGGAATCCGTTATCTGGAACTCTGGAAGGCTATTTTCCAAAGTGGCTGCCCCATACTCTGAAAACTGGCAATAGATTGCGTTTGGTGAGCAAGGTGTTGATTTTTATATTTTGGCCATGGCGAGTCGATTGAAACCACTCCTGCCTCGATACGACTAATGTTTCACTTTTAAATTAAAATTATAGGGCTGCCAGTGAAGTTTGTTTAAGTCCAAGAATAGTTTATGGGGAACCGCTTCCCCAAACTGTCCGTGGAACCAAAATATGAGTACTCAACAAATATTAACCAAAAATACTTATTCTTAGTCTAAAAAGCTGTCAAAATAGCAAGAAATCTGGAAAAGTTGACAAATTAATCTTTGACGTTTTTTTGAAAAAAATAGCATAAGGTTCTTTGGTTACATCTCAGTGTACGCGGTGGCAGTTAAGTCATCCACAACTCCACATCCACTTCTTCTCCTTCTGGTGGACTCAAGCTGAAAAGGAAAAGAGCGTTTTAGTTTTTGGTCAATAATCATACTGGAAAATTTATTGAAAACAGATTTTTACCTTTCACTACTGTTTGCGCATTTTCCCTGGGAGTTTGTGCAGCATGGGGCACTACAAGGGATATTGGCTGATCTGCAAGAGCACTGAGCAGCGGTTTCCTTCTGTGCATCCAGCCCTGCACGAGCCTCCCAGATCGGCTTCAGATCAGTCCAGTGCGGAGTCCTCCATCTGAACGAGCCAGCCCACCGCCATTTTGACGGGAACGGTTGGTGGCATTGGCCCCACACTAATCCTGCCTGGAATGCGGCGCGTAACGTGTGTTATCATAGAGCTGATTGAGTCGGTGGAAGATTTTGTAAAGTCTTGGTTTTAGCCATGAAGAGCTTTTTTGGTGAGGAGATCAAATCTGAAGTTAATTTAGACGAAAGGGTGAAGAATTGAAAGAAAAATGTTTAAAAAATTTTAAAAAAATAAATAGTTTTTTTAAAGAAAAAAAACAGAAAAAAATGTAAGGAAGCCGTGATCAGCCCGCTAGGCCAAAAATGGTCCCGTTTAGTTACTGACTCTGCAGTCTGCAACCCGCCCCGGTTTGCGAACTAATGTTAAGGAATTGTGGGCTGTGGCCTGTCCCCTGTGGGTCGCTTCACTCAGCTCTCAATCAACAATCGTGTTGTATTCAGTCCAGAATAATAAACGGCTGTCTGTTTGTAAGCTTACTTCTTCTAAACTACGTAACAAATTTTGATACGGTTTCAATATCATTCAGAAAGTTCTTCCGGAGGCTTATATTTATAGAAAGCATAGAAAAGTCGATGTATTAAACATAAAAATCATGAAATCATCTTTAACTTTTCTAAACTAATTTTAATTGTCACCATTTTGAATTTTGTACTATAGATGAAGTATACTAAAAAAATTTCTTTTTACGGTTTGATTTTTTACCACTTTTAGATTGTCACGCTACAATCATGTAACATACAAAATAGAATATCTTGGAAACAAATGTTATTGTTACTAAAAACTTTGCAAGATTAAGGACCTTAATCGATCGACAACTTTCGAAATAAATTTAAAAAATCAATTTCAAAATCTATGTCTGATATAGGTAATAATAGGTTTTTTAATCAAGGTAAAAATCACATCACTGCTGACTGCATGCACGTACAGTGGCGTAGCAAGGGCCGATGGTACTCGGGGCAAAACATTCTTGTTCATAAAAACTTATAAAAACTCCTAACCCCAGGCAATGTTTCAATTGAATATACATATACGTCTAAAGCAGGAAGCACACTACTTGGAGCCTTGCGTCTTGGTCCTTTGAGCCCTTCGACCACGTCGGCCATGGCCCAAGTTCTCTACCGCTCCGAAAGCATTTTTCTCCGCAGTTGTTTTCTATTTTTACTGAAACTGGCTGTTTATTGCTTTATTTCCATGTTTGGCAGTAAAAATGAAGATTCATCATCGACCATGCTGGGAGCTTGGACCATGGTTTGCTTTTTCGAGAAAACTATCCGGCCATGGTCGAAGGGCCTAGCATGGCCTTGACCTAAGGGCCTTCTAGTGTGCTCCCTACTTAAGCATATTTCTTATTAGGACATCAAAGCTGTAGCACCGCTGGACTTGGTTTAATGTGAGTTTAAAACATCTGTATTTTCTTACATTTTTTACTTCCGAAAGTAATTCATTTGATCAAAAATGTATGAAAATACAGACTTTTTGAACTAAAATAAACCAAGTACAGCGGTTTTGGTGTCCTAATAAGAAATGATTAGGTGGACAAATTCTATCAGATATTTTTTATTTTTGCCGGACCTTTCACATTTGCACTAAAATTGCTGATGTGCTTTGGCTGTAATTTAAGCTCCTTGGCAATCGAATTAGAGTTGAAATGTAGTCACTGTAAGAGTATTAGAAAATGTATCAAAATTGTTTCAATTGACCAGACCACAGTCCCCCCTACTTGTTAAGAATATGGTATAGGTATAAAATCGTGAGAGCTTGATTGTGCATTAAACTCAAACGGGCGATCAATTAAAAAACTAATTATAAGTAGGGCATTTGAATTTCACTAAATCACAGAATTTGCCAGCTATTTTAATTTTATGCGCCCACAATTTTATCACGGTATAATATTATTGAACCAATAAATCAAAAATCTGAATACATTTTACTAAATCCTTTTTCATATAAAATCGTTTGACTTAAAATTTGTTTTCTACTTATTAACTATTTATCGAAAAGTTAAAACTATTGATTTTTGTAATAGAATTTTTTCTAACTGCGTACATTACAAGGCACTACCTTGACCTATGTCTCAAAAAATTATTCTAAGTAAAGTGGATTGCGTGAAAATTATGCAATAAAATGAATTGGTGTGCAAATATATCAGGATGAGAGCTGCCATTTTGAAAAGTATCCTTTGGAAGTAGCTTTTCAATTGGATTTTGTGTCAACCAATTCCTGGCCGTTCAAATACAAAGAACAGAGACACTACACAAGGATTAAGTTCATCGGTTTACTTCACACAAATACGCAAAATGTTCCAAATTAGCGCTTGCGTGGTAGAATCCCCTCTCGACGCCTCGCTGTAAGCCCTGAATAAAAGTACGATTTCAACTCTATGGAACTCTATTGTACTAATTTTGCAGAAAATACCGCTTTCTAGTACTAGAGTTCTAAATAAATAATATAAATTTCATAAATATATGCGTGCATATTTTTAGTGAATTGAAAATATTGTATTCATAAGGATTGTTTAAGTATGTGATATTGGATTTTTTTTTGGTTTTCCTAGAGAAATATAGATAGTTCGAAT
This sequence comes from Leptogaster cylindrica, assembly GCA_963082835.1. Lineage (NCBI taxonomy): Eukaryota > Metazoa > Arthropoda > Insecta > Diptera > Asilidae > Leptogaster > Leptogaster cylindrica. Next base: position 39,266,125 of record OY720106.1, read on the forward strand.
CTCAAAAGTTCGAATGTAGGATGAAATCAACAAGAATTCATTTTCTACTGTTCCCTTCCAAATATGTTATATGACTAATTTACCTCGTGGTCCCTTTACCTTCAATTCATGACGGGGGAAATTCGCTTTTCACGTCGTCCCTATAAATATTTTAATTTCATTGAATCTTTTGACGTGAAATGCAGATGGTAGCTAAGCAAAATCAACTTAATTTGAAATTCGAGTCACATTCGCTTTGCACCCTTGAAACTACCCAAGAAGAGCTAATTGTTGCTATAGCTTCCACCACTTTATTGCGAGTGGGAAGATGGAAAGGATTTCAGGGAGTCGGAGCCAGTGCAGGATTGCCATGTATGTTCGTTTCTCCGGTGAGCAGGTACACAGCATTTTTCGACTGATTACAGTATTACAGTAGCACTCGGCCTGTCCTTAGTATTTAACATTATTACTTTCGTTCATTTCATATCTGTTGTGCCTGTGTATGCCACCCTTGTTTATTTTCATTCATCGTGCTGAAACTGGTATCTGGTATGTGTGTAATTTGTGGGTTAGAAAATGCTATTCGAATTTTGTTGCAGGAATTTCATTTACACACACTTCAAAGTCTCCTCTTCAACATCGGTTGCGTTGGTTCTTAAAATACGTGACTTTGATTCAAAATTCAACGTTATTTTCAATTTCAAAATTCAAATCAAACTTATTACTTTTAAAATCTAAAATAAAAGCAATTAAGAGTTATGAAATTCAACTTTCCAAAGCTTTGTTCTAAAATGAATAATGAATAATATTATATTTAATGTAAGAATTTTGAAAACAAAATCAGAAACTTAATGTAACCATATGTACAATGTTTGTGTCAAATTTGGCAGATAAATTTAAATATTATTTTCCGTAGATTTAATCAGAATTTTCTCAACCATCACATTTTATAAATAAAAGTAGCAGGTTTACACGGTTTCGCCTGGCGCAATTAATATCGCATTATGCCATTGCGATGTACAATGTGTACAATTTACATGCAGTCAGCAGTGATTTGATTGTTGGTTTGATCAAAAAACATCAATACCAATATTACCAATATCGATAATAATTTTTTTTTTATATCAATCGATTTGTTGCAAACTAAAACAAAGTCATGCAGACATATCAGCAATAAATTTTGAAATTGATTTTGCAAATTTAAGAAGCTATCGATCGAAATACATGAATATCGATTGAATCTTTTTTCACTGCCTCTAGATATCGATTAACTTAATTAATATTCCAGAGTTTTTAGTAACAATATCGTTTGTTCCAAGGATTATATTTTGTATATTTCAAAATTCGTTAAAAAAAAATTTTTTTATATGTTTTATATTGATATTTTTCTTTGAATTTATATTTACAACCGGGTTGATACAGAAGCAGAAAGCGAACCTTAAAAACCGTTTATATGGCTTCCGTTCTTACTGCAATCGGAATGAGAACTGAACCATTACAATATTATTGGAAAAGATGTTCGGGTATAACCGTTTGCAAACGGTTCTTCATGAACCATATACAAGGTGTTTCAGTTAAGGATGTCAATATTAACAGAGGTGATAGGGGGGCTCGCGAAAAGAAAAAATGTGTATGGGTAAATTTCAATTCGCCTAACGGTTTTCAAGGTATTCGACTTAAAAGGACATTTCTTCATGAAAGTGCAGAGTTTTACATTCTAGCTTGCATCTTCAAAACTAAGCAGCGTATGATAAAAATCTAACACGCATTTTAAAGCAGACAAATCATTCTTAAAGTGGGATAGTTTTGAAGTCTTCACATAAAGTACTTTTCATGTTTATCTCAAATCCGTAGACCTGTGTTTTTTCGGTGTCTCCCTCACTATAGTATACCTGACTGCTGATGGGCTGACGACCAAAATCCTATTTATTATATTATTTTGCATTACGTATTTTTATTATATTATGCTGTTCATAGGATAGTCTTACACTACTATCAGATAAGAAATTTTTTTTTTTTAAATCAGCTTGTAAGACCTCAAAGAAATGGGTCAATTCTCCTTAACTGGATATAAAAAAATGTCTTTGAAAAATTTGCAATTAAAAATTGTCTTTAAGAAATGCAGACGATATTAATGAGCGTCGGGGTCTACAAAACTGGATTAATAAATTTGAGTCTGCATTTGCATCAAAGCTGAATAGAAATGCGCTGTCATTCTAAATATTCAATTGAATCTCCAAGATACGGCAACAAAAATATTTCAAAACAGTGAAGGCTCTTAAAATCTTTAAAAATACTTCAAAAGCTTTTAATTAACCTCTTATCTCCGAGAAACACCTTCAGATACTATCATTAAATAAAAACTGTGTCTTTATATCTCACGAAGAACTCTGACATCTTGTTCAAATCGTAGCTGCGGGTGAAGTAAAAAGGAAATTTTCTGTAATTAGATGAGATCTCATATTAAAAGTTGATAACTCTTTGTATACATACCTACAATTTCATCGTGTTGCTGGTTAAGTTTAGCAGCCCTGTTAATTATTGTATTGCAGCAGATATTTTTACATTGAGCTCACAATCTGTAAGACATACCCCTTATACTATGCAACCTACATTTTTGATTAAGTATAGTAATAACAATAGTAATATACATTATACATACGTTATACTGTGTGGGGAAGTCTGTAACCATAAGATGGCCAGGTAGGAGGTTAAAATCATTGAAATTTAACTAAAATATGTAGAATATTCGGCACAAATCACACATATTTTTCGAGTTATATTCTCTACGAATGAATCGTTTACCAACTCCGCATTTAACATCAATCTACGCTGAATCGGCATTAAAGCCAATCTGGACCGATAGACATTCTCAAACAAATTTTGAGACGTTTCAAAGACGAAAACGTCCTCTGAGGGGTGCACGACAAAATCGGTAATCATAACAACGAACTTCGTTTGCATACTATTCACAAAAACGGTATCAAAAGCTCGCCGTCCACGAGTTGGAGCAGTTTCAAGGACGATGGCGGCATAAAAGCTCATATGTGCAAAGGGGAATTTTGGTCACAATGTCCAAGTTCTGGCAAATGTGCAAAGGGGATATTCGGCTGACTTCGGCACTTTGAGTAAATGCAGGGGAGTGGGTACAATGTGCCTATAGTTTTGAGCTGTTAAGGATATTTAAGGAGGTTTAGATCAAGAGTGAAGGCATAAGTCAAAAGAATATTTACTAAGCTTTGTTATTACTGATGAAATCATTACTAAATCATTACTCAGTTGTAGATATTTTCGGAGATTTAGCTCGAAACTGCAGGGACCTCTTTGCGCCACATTGTACGCACATGTGTACAATGTGGCGCACTATTAAAAGTGTATTATCTGCTTGGGAAAATGAAGTAAATACAATAGATATTCGATACTTTATTCGAAAATTTATTATAGTAATATAATAGGTTAAGTACATGTGAAAAAGTTTAAAAATTCTTGATTATCATAGTCGAAATAATGAATGTAAATATAGAAACCAGTGGATTTATTACCATATTTCAAATGCTTTTTCAATTTTTTCTCGGAACTAGAAGGAAGTAAAATATGTCGTAGCTAAATACCGATGCTTTTATAAATTTTCACCAGTGTTACTGTAAACATATATATAAAATGATTGATCACCGTGAAAAAGGCTTCATTCGACAAAAAGTTATCGCGAGTGAATGACTAATAAATTGCATTTACTAGGCTATCAGTACTGTAGTCCAGGGACAAAGCCGGCTTGCCCGCGGCGATATTGGTATTGATCTGCTTGATGCAGCCTATATAGAGCAAAATATTGCATACAATACTGATAGTATCGTGAGACAAGTGACCGTCACATTGCTGACCGTATAGCAGAACTTGTGAACTTGTCGTTTGACCGTTAGGTCGAGGTCAAGATCAATTTAAGGTTGGTTTTTTGTTTTTAAATGGTGACCCATATTTTTAACCCGGTAAATGGAAAGAGCATAAAACTTTAAGTTCGACTATGACCTTGAACTTGACCTTAAGGTCAATTTCAAAGTCATTTTATCGAAAAATCTTAAAAATGGAAAAAACGCACAATAAAAGAAGAACAATATGAGAATGGAACAAAATTGGTGTTCCGGGGGTTTTTCGACATGCTGAATCCATTTTTGAGGCAATTAATTACAAATTACTTCATTAATTTTATTAATAAAGTCATTTAAATGTTTTTTTTTGCAATTATTAAATAAAACAGTTGTATTTCTTAACATGGTATTTATTTATTGATTAAAATCTCATGATTACACAGTCCTTATGCTATTCTGTTTTGCAATATTATTTAGTTCTTACTTCCTCTGGAAAAAGAACAAAATGATTACACACAACAAATCATTTAATTAATTCGACATTTGTTTAATGTATTAACACTGGCTAATGGAAAAATATTTAAAGTAATCGATTATAAAATTACAGGAAAATACAACAAATACCATGTTAAATTTGCCTTATTCGCGTCTTGAAAATCTCTGCGATCTATTTCCCGAGTACCTAGCCTGATGGCAGTTGTTGTACCTCGAATTTTGCGATCGATTCGGATTGAACCGATTGCTTTCTCCTATTTGCACCCAGTTGCTTCCGTGAGCTCCTGCACTCATTCGACGGTCATCATTATTTCTAGAGTTACTATGGTTGGATGCAGTATTGTAGTTTTGATATCTGTTTTGCTGCCTGTTATAATTTCTGCTTATTTGTCCATCTGTAATTATAAATGTAATCGCAATTAAGCAAGATTTTATCACAATATAAAATCAGTTTAAGTGGTAAAATTGACTAAAATAATGCCGGCTTAACATTTATGTTCCATACCAGCCCCATTTGACGTTCTTTTTTCGCTTTCAAACTTATTTACTACCCTCATTTAAACTTTTTTTGTACCCTAGATGCGGAGTGGGTATATAATATTCGTTTTGAGCGAACGTTTTTGGAACGCCAAGAAGCAATCGTGATTGAAAAAAAGAAGAAATATATATTCATGATTGGAAAGTGAATAAAATCGTTTTGTAGATAAAAATCTTTACACCGCAAAGTGCGTTAAATAAATAAAATTAAATTAATTTTCACCTTATGGTGACTTTGCTTTTATTTTAAATAAATGATTGGGTTGGTTGAGTTGGGTTTTTGACGTCAAAGACCTGTGAAAAACTGGCGCAGGTAAACTAAGTTTTTAATAATACTGATATAAATGTAAAGGCTCTGAAATCAGGCATGAGGAAGGACTGCCCTGAGATCATATAAAAAAAAAAAAAAAAAAAAATAAAAAAAAATTTTTTTAAAACATGCTTTTATTTAAATGCACTAAAAAGGAAAAAATAATAGGTATATTAAGATGTGTTACATAGTATATTCTATGGGTAACGGGTCCAAAAGCTTGCCGCGCCTGAATACCTATTATTTAAAAGCTTACAATAGGTATATTTTTGTATTGTAGGCATATTGTAGTTGTAGTATGTTCTAGAATAATTATTGTTATTATGTTTAAGAATGCTTATTATTTTCCTACATTGCATTGTTTACAAACTTACAATGATTTCAAACAGCATGTTGAATTCCACCCAAAAATAATATAAAAAATTTTATAACAAAATCAAGTGTGCTTTTCTTCAATTACCACATTCTGAAAACATACATATAAAATACTTTACAGTTATGTTAATAAATTAATTAATTCTATAAGAATAAAAAAGCACAATTTTTTATGGGGAATATTATATTCATTTTACGATTTTCAAAGTTGCATAATTAGAGGCTATTTACTCGGTTATGACATTAACAATTGCAACTTTTTTAACGCCCCCATATTCTCTAGTTAGTTTTCTTTGAAAAAAGCACTATTTAATTGCCCTTGGTGAACTTTTATATATTGGTGTTTTTGCACTGTTTCGACCACTGTGCAGCGTCATCAAATCAAGTTTGAAAGTTTACAAAGTTTGAAGTCATTTTTAAGGAAATGAAATTTTTCCAAGTATAAACCACTCTGCTGATGCAGTGGCTCATTCGATTTCTTAGTGTATAAAACATTAAGTAGTTTCAGAAATATTGGCTTTTCAAGACCAAAAAACTAGAAAATCCCCTCTAAATCGGAAGGGGGTGTAGCTAGAATTTTTTCGTAGAACAACTTTTTGTTCGCCATTAGGTCCCCTATCACCCTGTTTCGGGTTGACCATCTTCGCTGTTACACCCTGTACAAAAGAAATAATTGTAAATACCTATCTATTTGAATTTCATACCGGAAGGTATTTGCATATTAATAAATATGTGTTCATTGTTCACTTAATAGAAACATTTTACAATAAATAAAAGTATAGGTGCAACCTTCACTATTGCGGCACTTTTATATTATTTTGCGCTAGATAACACGATAAAAATTCAGTACGAAGAGTAATTGTCAAATATAGGATATTTTTTAAAACGATTCTCTTAAAGTACGTATCAAATAGTACAAAGGAATCTTTACGCTCTCTTACTTTTACATTCAAAATCAAATTAGAACAAAATTAAACGAGCACAAACTGCAAATGAAAAGGGACGAAACATAAACAAATACTTTACCAGTCAAAAGCCGGTTCTAAATTGACTTTTTGTGTTCAACGTTTTACACACCACTTTTTGCGGGTGGTATCCACTGCAGCGCACAATTCAAAAGTGCAATCCAGAGGTGCTCCATGGGCACTCATTTGCCCATTTTGTCTCAGATGAAATATGTACGTGCAGATTGGCCTCGAATGAGAGCCAAGTGAAAAAAGAATTATTGGCTGTGAGCACTTATGTAGACTTACTACCGTGCTAACACCAACCAACAAAGCGGGAAAAGCAGTTTTGTTATAATGTTTATATAAACGTGACAAAAGAAACTCCACCAGAAGGGGTGGGAACGAAGGAGTTTGATATCAAAGAGGATATTTCAGAAGCTTTTATATTTACTCTCGCGTAACTTATGCCTGGAGAGCGCTTCTACCGCGCTCAGCTGTCGAGCTGTATACCTCGTAGTCGCCAGTTGTTGTAATAAGTAGGCAGCTTAGTCACTTGGCCGAACGCTGCTGCAAAGAGACTTTGCAAGTACTACTTCAGAGGAGTGTGTTATTGGGCGCTCAAAACTACTGCGATTCACATATGCTTTGAAAAGGAGTTCAGCGATGCAGTCAATTCACGTAATTAATAAAAAGCATTCGTAAATAAGGAATATTTCTTCTCAGCGAATGCGATTTTGTTAGCAAATTAATTAAGAGTTGCGCCCATTAAAGAACGGTTTCAATGAGTAGTCATTTCGAGTTTGCAAGCATTACCAGCAGAAATTTAGCCATGAATGTAAAGGAAATCCACAATCTTTATATGTGCGTCAAATGTCAATGGCACTCAAAATATTTGTCACATATAAAAGAGAATAGAATATTATCTAGTAGTATCAAAACGATAAATAACTAGTACGAAAAGTATATCTAGTTGACTTAGGCCAATTATGCAATACCGTAGATATACAATGTACATTGTACAACGACACAGATTTTTTTTTTTTTTAAAAAAATCGTGCAGACAGTTTTCTTACCGTAAAAAGAATAATTTCTCTTAACCATAAGAAATAAAAGGCATGTGCAGAAGGAATGATTTTTGTATTTGTAAAATTTCATGATCGTGTAGACAAGAGTATTAGAAAAAAATTCAAATAATTACCTATACGCAGATTCCTAATATACGGGGTGTTGGCAAATGTGCGAAACATGAATATTCAAACTTAAATTTTTGAAAAATTTTGGTTAAAAATTTACATTTTTATGCTTCGGCCTTAAAAATTTCCTTCATAACAAGAATATTATTTTATTTTAAAAAAATATATACCCTTACGATATCTTGTAAATAAAAAAGGAATCATGCCAATATCTTTAGTATGCCAAAAATTATTAAAATTTTTGTGGAGTCATTATTAACATTTTGTGGGCTCAGTGGAAACAATTTCTGCCCATAGTACGTTTTGCGGGCATTTATTTTCAATAAGGTAATCCACTGACTCCACAAAAATCTTAATAACTCTTGATAGACTACAGGTATTGGCATGATTCCTGTTTCTATTGACACTTTGTGTGCACCTCTATCGAAGATTGTGTTCCGAACAGAAGTTAAGGCGAAAACACATTGATAAAGCTGAAGCCGGCTTGGAGCTAACTTTGGGCTTCAAACACACACCATGTTATGAAGCAGCACACATTACAGCTTCGCCGAGGCGGCTGCATGCCGGCTTTGTCGAAAAAGTCCTACGTGCTGGATTTCTTGCAACTTCGAGGCGACTTGCTGTTACTTTTGTTTATATTTAGTACCGCGTGCTTTTTGAAGTGCTGCAATTTTGGTGTTGTTGCAATTTCAACATCACTCTCAGTCACATCCATTTCCACTTTAACACCAAATTTTTTTTTAAACCACCATTTACAAACAAAAGTACTAATTTTCACCTCACGATGCCAGACTGTCGGAAAAGCGGTAATGTGTTCGTGAAGCTGAAGTTCAAACCCAAGCCAGCTTCAAGCCGGCTTCAGCTTTGTCAGTCTGTTTCCGGCTTTATACCGTTTTTTACACAGATGAAAAAGTTTCGGCCCTTAAAAAAGGGGTGAAGGAAGGGTTTTACGAAAAAAAGGCCCAATAGGGTACATGTTGGAAGACTTGCTAACAAAGCACACTGTATAAATATTTATAACAAAACTAGTAGGCCCGTCAGGTCCAGCTCTGCCTTTTCCGTGCGATAGGTCGATGATTTTTTTAAAAATAATTGCTACGATAAGAAAAGGCAGCTTTACATAGGCGATGGTTACACCCTGTTCGCACAGCACCCAAAATTATGTGATTGTGAAAGCTCTTTTGAAATTAACGTCAACTGTTCGCACTGACGACTTTAGTAATTTGTGGCTGAAGTAATTCTGTTTGTTTGACACTTTGGAATTTATTAAATTGAATAAAGCAAACAATTGCGTGAAATCACCACACAGTACCTGATTGACTGCAAAGGAAACACAAAATATCGCAAAAATGTCACAATTTACGTTTTACAGTTCGAGTAAACTTCGCACGCACGCGCTGCAAAATGTAAACACATGAATGAGAAATGTCAAATTGACGTGCTGAATTGCAATTAAAGATTTTTCCAGGTTTGTGTACACGGTTTTGAAGTAATTATGTTCATCATTTTCCCAAAATCACCTAGTTTGGGGTGATTTGGAAAAGTATTTCAATGTATGGAAAATCAACCTATTATCCTTTGTGATTTTCATCAAAATTACCAAAACAGTCAAAATCATAAACTGGCTCAGTGTAAACGGGGTATTATACACAAGTTGACTTCCCGCTGTGTACTCAATTTAGTAGCATGCTCTGAATATAGATAGAAATGAGGAAATCGAAATTTACAGCTTCTACCAATGTGCGCTTGTGCATTAAGATCACCACTTTAAGTTCTGCTCGCGACGCTTTAAGTTCTGCTAGCTTTTAAAATTACATGCAAATGAAAGTTTTTTCTCTACAATTGCATAGGATAAAGCTTTATCGAAGACAGAACACAGAACAGAAAAAAAAAACATTTTAGCGGGAAGTTTTTTTCCTATATTGGATTATTCTTTATTATAATTAATTACTCCTCCTTCCTCATGTTACTTAACTTAACAAAATATATGCTAAAGTCTGACCAGAAGATATATCTATGATTTAAAATAAAAACCTCGTGATTTCGATATAAGGTTCTGGACTTATAAAGATACGAACGGAAAAGCTCTTTTGCCATTTATAATTATAACAATATTTCACGAATAAAAGTTATTATATAAATATTCAGTAATCAAAATCAACTTCTTTGCATAAAAATTATTCAATTTTATATAACAGCACTAAGACGTTTGATTTTGGTCATTTTTTTACGATTTCAAAAAAGTATTATTGTACCCGAATATCAGTCTTCTGATTTTCAAAGCACGTTCGGGAAGAATGTAATTTTAGGCAAATTTATGTCAAATTATTTTTATAATTTAATTATACTTTTATTACTTGTTTTAAATAATATAATATTATTTCTAAACAATATTATTATTAAAAAAAGTGCGTCTTTCTAATTTACTTCGCATATCGACAAGCACGCATTTGTATTTTTATATTAATTTTAATTCTAAATCAGTACTACATTTTAATTTCAACGTTCATCTAATTGACACATGTGTCAAATTGTGAAATTGAAAACAATGGAATAAATAAAAGATTTCTCGATTAATATAGTGATGTGAAGTGTAAAAAAGTGATAAATGTGTTTAAGTGAACTTGTGGCGGGTTTTTTTCGTTTTCCCAAATAAATTTTGTGGATATAAATACCACAAAAGGCCCAAAAATGACATGGATTTTTTCATCGTAAAACGTAATTTTTTCCAAAAGTATATACGTGAACCAACATTTGTTTGCACATTCTTGTGTTTTTAACTAAAATACATGTCTCCACGATATTTCATTCAAATCCGCCACAAGTCGCGAAAGTCAACTTTAGCCGGAGCACCAAATGCTTTTTAGGTATTTTTGAGAAGCACAAAACGCATTCTATACGATTATAAATGTTTAAATCATAAGAATAGACATTGATCTTTTTTTCAAGTTTATGCCCCCCTTTACCGTGCTCTTTCCTGACGAGCACAGAATTATACATATTTTAACGGCTCAAAATAGTACAAATCGAGCACAGTTTACAACTCTCTTCCTGGATCATTTGGTGTGCTTTGGTTTTTTCTGGTTAACTTGGTCCCCCATTCTGTTTTTGTGCAATACCTCAGACGCATATTGAGCACAAAATTATAAAAATAAAACACAATTCAGCACAAATCCAGCACAATTGGGAACTCTTTTATTGTCGGTTGGGGTTCCAATATAATGGGCCAACAATGATCTGCCCCGGCTCTTAGATGGCCGTAGTCCACCATTGCATTTCAAGGATGAAAAACATGTTTTTTGCAAATATTTTTTTCTGTGTTAAGGAGCGCGCAGTTTGCCTGAAAAAATCTAGTTATTGTGCACTCTCACTCTCGTCATCTGTGTACTGCGGATTCATTCATTACATTCTCGTACGCCCTTCTTTAATGATATTTATAGCAAATTTACATAAGTCCAAACATGTAATAGTAGCTATGAGCAGTCTGCAGTAGATGAATGTTCATAGCTATCTATCTTCTATGATGTGTCGCTAACGTTCTCGGAGCATGAAGCCTGCAAGTACGGGGGGTGCATGTCGATGACATTTTATATGCAATTCACTACCTCAGGCAAGAAAGCGTGACCTCTTCCTTAGCTAAAGCATGAATACTAAGTAAAAGGCTGCTGAATAAGGCTTAATTTGTTTGCACATACTTCAAAGACAAGCACCAAATTTTATGCATTTCATGGATGAAGTGTTAGATTATCCCCTTCAGCAATTTACGTTTGCTTATTCTGAACACAATAAAGGCATAATTTTGCACTTTGATGATTTCTGAACTAGAAGTAAGTTTTTTGATTTTACCGTTGATTAAAACTTAATCATATCTCATTTCTATAACCAGAACCTGTAACAACTAATACATATTGTTTTTATACAAGAAATCCTGCAAATTGCTTAATATAGTTTTCTCTTATAAATATAGGGTGTGCCATTCATAGGTACCTTTGGAATGTTTTTTGATAATAGTTTTAACAAAACGACAAGGTATTTGCTGTGAAGTGATTGTTCGTCTATTTTGAGCATTGCAAATTTGTTCTGATCACTTTTTGAATATAATATAGCATAATTGGTCGACACCAGAGCGAATTGCGTAATGTGCTTTGTTTCTAATTTTAATTTTTGGAAAAAAACCAACATAGTTCTATACGTCGCTTTTAGGGATAGTTGCAATTATTCTAAACGTAATATGATGTACATTTTTTATATTATGATTTTCACCGTCCCGTTCGAAACCGGGTAGATCTGCTAGTTCCCCATAAACGAAGAAGCTTCCCGTTTTTATTTGAAGGGAATGGTTTTGAAGATATAAGGGCTGGAAGTTTCGCCCTCTAGAAATTTCCAGAACATTCGGGAGTATTCGTGAGCATTGCAGAACATCCCGGAACATTCTGGAATTTTCGAGAATAGTCTAGAACGTTCGGGAACATCCCGGAACATACCAGATCATTGTTGAACATTAAGGAAAACTCTCGAATATTATGGAATGTTCTAGAACATTGTGGACCATTCGAAGGCTTTTTTGTATGGGTGGAGCTACCCATTGGTAGGGCTACGTAAGGCAAGATCCGTCGGGGGTTCGAACGTACTGCAAAAAGAAAGCAGTACGCTACTTTGGCAAGTTACTTTAAAAGTTGGCGCATTTAGTCCTGATTTCAAAATGGTATGACACGTGATAGATTATTTCATAAAAAAGGACACAAAAAAAATTTTTTCTAAAGAAATCCCATTTCAAGGAAATTATTTTTGCCTTGTCAAAATGCCTAAAATGCACCTTCTGGCCTTCTCAAAGTCCGTAACTTTAATGTACAAGTGCGAGTGAGACCGATAATAGACTTTGCGTAAATACACTTTGTTGATGAAATATTTTACTCATTTCACAAAACCGATCCTATTGCGAAGGAGGTCTCGGAAACGGTATGGTTTAAAATATTTTTATTATTTTTCCCATGTTCAAAAATCCTTCGGAAATCACCAACAAAGTGAGTTTCCGTAGTTATCGATATTATGCCATATAATAACCAATCACAGGCGAAATTTAGCACTTAGCACCGCTATACTTTTTTCCTACATCGATTTCCAACTTTTGCTATATAAAAAGTTGTAGACAATAAAAAATCCTTTCCAATGACTTATCGCGAATTCTTATTGGTATCTAGGCCAGGTCCCATACATTTTTGCCCATCCTCTTTTCAAACCTTTATCACAAACGTCACTCAAACACACCGAGTTATTTAGTCAGGAACTAGTGAATGGATGAAAGTGATTTAAATGCATTAAAACGTCCCGTAACGGCAAACCAAAGATTTTTCCCGATAAAAATCACACGTCAGGTATGTCAAAAGAAATATTTTACTAATTTAAGAACAAAAAGATAAAAGAAAAATATAAACTAATCCAAACAAAATATAAATCTTAAGTTTAAAAAAAAAAAAAAAAAAAAAAAATAATAAATAAAAATCAATTAACCATTGTAATTCCCCAACAAAATAAATTGGCAGATACAAGTTAAAAAAAAAGAAATTACCTAAATAACATAACATCTATATTTGTATGTTTACGATCATCAAAAAATGCTTAGTACAAATTCATGCAAAAACTTATTTTGTAATACATATTCCATAAATAGCTTAAAATTTCCTTTATACTGCAAAATTTTAATTTTTCTGATGATGAAACATATTCTACATGACTTTCGTCATTAGCGAGCTCTGGTACTTAAAGGTCTTGTACGTTGGCAAAAGAAAAAAGTACTATACATTTTTTAGGTGACTTGGGGACTTGGGGAACACTCTTCTCTTTGAAGAGGGTGACATGTTTTGATGAACAAGAACGTGCCGAAACATCTTCAGTAAAGTAGATTTTAATTTGCTGGAGTATAATTATATCTACTGATTAGTGAGAGATCACGTTCTCGCATATCGCATGAGTTCATTCAATAATTAGACAGCCGGCAATTACGAGATATTGTAAAGTCGAATGTATCTAGTTTGTCAAATAAATTCTCCTGATTATAGTATTTATATGCAATAATATTTTTCAGTATGTAATTTCAAAGTTCAAAATCTCTTAACATTACTCATTAATATAAGTGGGTAAGACTAAGATAGTGCGCGAAGTCAAAATTTCTAATTTACGCGAAACTTAAAACATTTAATTACATTTCACTCGTTACAATAATTTTTAATGTACCTATCCATAAATATAAATAATATATAAAAAAAAAAATAAGTGTGGATATGAATGTATATCGGTGTGAGGCTTAAAAGCATATACATATATTTAAACTACTAAACCAATTGCACTGATATATTATAGGTATTAGCCAAGTATATAGAGGATACAAAAAGTGGTTCAGCTTACATCAATTCCGACAAAAGATTTTTTTTCTAGGATCCTTAGGTATGGTGTGAGAATGCCAAATCTAAGTTTGCGACCTCGAAAGTGGGGTGACGACTTTTGGTGGCCGAAAAACTTCGAAATTTTCAGATTTTTTCCAGTTTTTCCCTTATATCTTGAAAACGGTCCATATTTTCTAAATAACCATTCCATAGAAAATTAAAAAGGGCAAGATTTCGGGTCGATTAAAAAAAAAATCCAAAATTGGTCCAGTAGCTCGATTTTTACGGGGATCCAAAAAGCAGCAACGGACAATGGGCATTTTTGTATGAGAGCTGGTCCAAATTTCCACCAAGGACGAAACATATGTCATTGGATAGCTCTTATAAGTTATAATGTACTTCAATAATTAATATGGCAGCTCATTTCAATTCGATGGAGCAAAAAAGTTATAGCGGTTCTAAGTGCTAAATTTCGCCTGTGATTGGCTTTATAGGCACGATACCGATAACTGCGGAAATTCACTTTCTTGATGATTTCCGAGTGATTTTAGGGCGCCGCTGATCACGGGAAAAATGTGAAAAAATTCTAAACCATATCGTTTACGAGATATCCTTAGTAGAAGGATCGGTTTAGTGATATGTGAACCGAAAATTTTTTGCGTAAAAAGCCGACAAAATTTGGGGTCGGTTTTGAGAAATGTTCCAAGTTTAAACGAACTCTACTGACTAAGTTTTGCGGTATTGGTCCACTGTTAATAACAAAAATTGTTTTTGGTCTTCACGCGATATGTCTTTATCTATTCGACTATACGAATGTAACTGAATTAAAAGATTGAAATCTAGATTTGGTGCTTCGGATGGGAGTGGTGCAGAAAATCATAGTTGTTAATGATGTTTATGAATGAAAAGTAAAACTAGCGGGGGTGGTTTCGTACTCAAGGAGGCAGGTAACGAAAAACTATGAAAGAATTTTCCGAAAGTCCTGACATGGTATCGATCTCAATAGGTGGATTTTTCTTCGAAATCTACCTAAAATGGGCATAAAAGACAAACGATATTTATGTTCTTTAACCGCAGATTTGTGCTCATTATATATATACTATGTACAATTGTACATAATCCGATCTCCTGGTTAAAACCTAAATGAAACGCTCGGGGGGAAATATAGGATTAGCATAGTTAAGCTTACTTAATTCACATAAAATTCTCATTTCATTAAATTATATGTTCTTTGTATGCTGTTAATGATTTCTTGAATGCAGCAAATGATCTAGCAGTTAATTACGTGAGTACTGCGTTAATCTTCAGCACAAATTTTTAAAACTTTGCAGTGCCTTGTATGCCCGTATTACTAACATGTAGACATACATTACATGTACATATACTTATTTGCGTTCTTTGTGTTTACTTGCAATAAGTGAATGGAGTAGAATTCTTATGATAGTTTCGCTTTAACTACTTCTAATATGCAGATAGGGAGTTGCTTCTGCTTCATTCATATTGCGAATGACATTTTTTAATAAACTTTTTGAATTGAGTCACTGTTGATGTAAGAGTTAAAACCACTAATTGGGATTTATCCTGATATGAAAAAGATGATAAAACTCTCATTCTGCCTGCTTTACCATCCTTGCCATCCTTTTGCTATTCATCTCCATTACGTAGCTGTTATAATGAGAAAAATTAAGGGAAAAACAACTTTCCACTCAGCGTGAAACATTTGAAGAAGTGGAGCAGAGAATTACAACTCAAATCAGAACTACCTGCCATTGCTCTGGAACTTTTTATGCCTCAATTCATCTGTCCACGTTATCTGGGTATTATGCTGGTTAAGAGGACGGTGAATTGAGAATAAGTACTAGTATTGCTTGGGAAAAGTTTTAATTAACAAATTTTCAATTTTTTATTTTTATTTGACACGTTAAATGCACCCCACTCACTAATAGCCTTGCAGATAGTGAAAGTGAAATTAAAGTACGCATTGAGGGTAGAACTATTTTACAAAGCTTAAGTTCTAGCTGTGTGATACTTTACGATAAACACGTTTGAAGTACTTGAGAAGGACTTATCATCTCACACTTAACTGACTGTATATTTGGATTAAGATATTATTTTTTTTGTTTAATGAAACGCAGGATGTGTTAAGCTAATTTCATTACGTAAATTGAAAGTGGATTGGATAACAGTTGCATGTTTTCGTTTAGTTCCAATGTTTTTTAATAGTAAGTTAATCCAAGTAGGTATATAATGAAATTTGAATGCTTCTAGAATATTTTTGACTATGAACTGAATTAAATTGTAGAGTGTAGACACAAAAAATCATTCCCATACTGCATGTATACTATATTCAGCAATAACAATATTAAATGTACATTGAGCGAAATTAACTTATTGCTAGTGGCAGACAATTTTTTAAAAATAAAAAGTGAATAAAATATCGGAACGCCATATTAGTACTAATGCATATTATTTACTCCTTATTTATTTGCATTTAAAAATATAAAACAAATTTAATTCAGTTACGATGCAATATAAGAACTAATAAATAAAAGTCTTCCAATATAATTAAAATCAAGCGAAATGAATATAATATAGGCACTATTCTTTTTTCAATTAAACCTCAAAACAATGGAATTTTATAATAACATATAAATTTTAAAATACATTCAATAGCTTCTGGAATCTGCATTATTGCTTATTAGATCAAAGAGTCTATTTGGCATTGTACCAATCAATTATCTGAGATTACTGACTTCAACTTCCATCCATTTCGAACAAAAATCTACCATTTGAGATCGATACTATGTCAGGAGTTTCGAAAAATTCTTTCATAGTTTTTCAGTTCATGCCTCCCTGAATACGAAACCACCCCCCGTTCGAAAGTTTATATATATATATATTATATACATATATATATATTTACATATTTATATTATTATATACATATATATATATTTATATATATATATATTATATAATATACATATATAATATATATATATTTACACGCTAGCGGCGGTATTTTTGAAGATATTGGAACTAAATGTTATGTTATTTCCGGGGTTAATAGCTCGGTTAAGTTCGTTAATGAGTTAAGTTAAGTTAATTAACTTAGCGAAAATTTACTTGTTTGTGTATTTGTGCCGTGAAGGCAAATCTTTCGACACTGGCAAATAGGTTCGTTGTCGATGACAATTCATTCTATCAAATTTTTATCCTGTTACAACAGACGGAACGAATAAAATCTTTAATAATAATGTTGTACTGTGCATAAAAAAACTATTGTATAATCATGCCCTCATTTCTTTTTTTAAACCCTTTTACTTAATTCAGTTTTGTGATGATCAAATCCGCCAACGCAATTTAAGCATATTTCTATAGGTTTTAGAGATCTGAAAGTTTTCCGATAAATAGTTTTCTGGTGACAATAGATGTTTTACAGATTTTTGTTATTAAAATCTTCATAGTTATCGTAGGAGTTTTGGTGAAGTACATTCTGCACATAAGGCAATGCCTTTTCGTCAGAAATATCATTTTTTGTGCACATTTAACGAAAATAACAAGAAAACCAGATAAATTTGTGAAACATCCCTCCCAATTCCCCCATCTTACCCTATATAGAGATATGCCACATTGCATATTGTTGAGTCTACGATACAAAATTTTCAAAATTGATAAAATCGCATAAAAAATCGCACATAAAGTTCCGCATAAACACAAGTTTGACTGTAGGTCGTAGCTAGTAAATACTAAATATTGCATATTGCAGTCGAATAAGCAATGACAATGAGCTCAGGACTATAATTTTGTTATTATTTGTAAAGTTAGTACTGTCCTTTCAAATCGGGACTAAAATAGAAATGAAAAAAAGGACAAAGATATGCGACACAAGGCATGATATAAGAGTTTTTACAATTTTTGCAGTTCTTTCACCGTTACTCAACCACCATCAGATTCGCTAGCTGGTCCGATTTATTCCAGCCTTCATCACCATCACCATTTAACAACATTCCGCCTGGAATCCCCTCTTCATGATAATTTTCCGGTTTACATCGAGTTTTGAAATCAACTACTTGAGCACGTACCGTTGCGGCAATTATAAATTGTAGGTGTGCACCCTTAACGTACTGTAGCTGTAGCATAGCCAACAGAAGGCACACCACGTAGAAAGATGATGAAGCTGACGGCGGTTGTGAAGGACGATGCTGATGAAGACAGTACGTTGCCGGATATATTCTACTTCTACCTATTATATATGAAGCGGAAATTTGTGTGATACATACACATACTTAGTAAGGTAGAAAAGAATTGCTATGTTCCTTTATATCTGCGTAGGAATCCAATTCTCTTAGCTAGCAACTAAAAACAGCAAATGCTTTAACTATGTGCATTTTTCTAAAAATATATTTAGATGTTAGGCACGAAATGCCCACCTTTCTTAGAGAGTTTCAGGTGCAGCAAGTCTGCCCGGGGATAAGTACCGAAAGAACGTGATGAATAGGCTAGAGAAATGCAAGGGTCCGCGGTTTGTTAACTTCCTCACATTTATTTGAAAGAGGAATTAAATGCGATGGTGCTAATTATGATTTTTTACGTTGGAAAAGTTAAGAAATGTCAAGTGTGTATATGAGAAGGCTTCAAAGCAATTTTATTTGTTTTTGCTTGTTCTTCCAACTCAAAGAAATGTTCACCGTAAATAAACTTATATGAAGAATCTGCCTTTTGAAGGATTTTTTGTATAACTAGAGAAATTTGTAAAAATATTATATACACATTAAGAAATGTGGAGTGGATGGCTAAAACCATCCATATGGTAAATTTTGTGCCCAATAAAAAACGTATTTTTATTGAAAATCTTTATTGTATAAAAAATATTAATTCTACATGTGCTATTAATTTTAACTAATGAGATGCAAATTTTTACTAATAATGGGCGAAAATTATACGAAACCTAAACTGATATAATAAGCGCTCTTTTAGTATAGGAATATTAAGACAAATTTTGACTGTTGACGGTAATAATTTTTAGAAAGCTAATTTGTTCTGTTATATGTACTATATTCTACGGCATCTCTCCACGTACCTAACTCACAATCAGAAAAATCCCTTCATATCCCTCTATGGGGAACTTGCTTATATTTTGAAAAATATCCGACATCTTGGAAATGCTGCAAAATCGCTATAACTTCGGTATGGTTGATTGCACTGCTCGTGGTTCGCACGGAATCGATGAAAAACAGTTCAGTAACAATATATAATTAATAGAACATAATCAAACAATAAAATGTCCGAAAATAAGTTATTGATCTCGAAATTTTCAGAAGTTCTACATTTTACGTAAATTCTGGGAATATAATTAACGTTCCATTTATAGTCCAGTCAATAAATGATTCTAGGTAGTAGGTGGAAAATCATAGGGCGGAACAACTAACTTCAGAACTTTGTTCGGATTAGTTAGGAGGTAAACATACGAAAAGTCCCAGTCCCTATAGGGTAGGTTCGTAGGCGGAGGGGACCTAAAAGTGTATTTTTTTTGGTTTTTCGCTTACAACTCGATAAGTGTTGATCCTTCAGAAAAAATTTTATTGAAAACTAAAGCTGGCAAAATTCTCTACAAAAAGTTTATGTGAAATTTATTCTTATCTTCAATAGTTTCAGAGAAATGAACCGGAGAAAACCGTTTATACATTCTGTACATATTCGTTAAATTAGAATTTCTCTCTTTGCTGTAATGCTTACCAAGCTACCATGGCACATATGTATTAGTACTTCGGCAAGACAAACAGATAAATCAATTTTTTCCAATTTCAAATAGGTACAAATTTCCAAAAAAATTTATTTAGGACCTTAGCACATATTCTCAATCAATTTTATTGAACTTTATTTACTTAATTGCGTTATGACGTGATAAGGTATGCTTTAAGAGATAGTATACCGCCACTGAATATTATCTTTGTAATGCTGTTTTCATCAATTTTATTTGGAAATGTAAAATTTTGCACAAATTCAGTATCGACATATCCGTGCTGATTTTGGTCTTGATTAAATGAATGAATAATCAAAATGTTGTTCTTAACACTAACTCTGATATTTTCTTCACTAAACTGCCCAACATCCAATTTGATTTTGAAAAACTTTGTGTTGTCTTTTTCATGTGATTCGTTAATAACTTTTAAGGACTTTATACTGGAGAAATTATTATTACTTTTGTCACAAATATCTTCTAATCTCTGTGAAACTTTTAGTTGAAACTCAGTCATTTTTTCAACCAATCGTACTAATTGAGCATTAAATGTCTCCTTCATTGTTTTCATATCGGTGATAGGATTATTTGTTACGACTTCCATAATAGTCGTATCTTTTTCTTCTTGGTCGGCTTTCTCTAAATTTTTCATACACACTGACATTTTAGTAATGTTATTTTTCTGAAATGAATAGTAACTTGTCAACCAGATACAATAAGCCAAAGGTTACTATTTTTTACGTTCAAAATTTTTGTATAAATACAACTTAAGTATAGTATTGGGTGTTTTGAGAGGGGTTGCAGATATTTTGTATATGGATACAGGGGGGAGTCATTTTGAATATTTTTAACCATATATATTATAATTCACAGTTTTTGGTTTTTTAGACATTCGTAAAATTCCAATTTTCTGCTAAACACGGATGTCATAGCGGTTAACAGCCAATAATGCATCTAATTAGAACTTATTATCGGACTTATTTGTGTGTTTTTGTTGTGCTATGAAACACTTGGCCATACAAATTTGCTTAAATGCTTTCAAACGCTGATCGCAATAAGAAATAAGAGAGTTTTGCAACAGCAACACATTTAAGGTGTGGTTTTTCGAGGCAATAAACTATTACTTATTAATAACTTTATAAACTATTACTTATTAATAATTTTATTTGAACATGAAACTATAGCGAAATAGATGGTGAACCAAACTGTGTTGCCAGTGTAAGATTGTCAAAGAGTGAAATCACCGAGTTTTGCTTGGGGTCTGGTTGGAAGTCATCCTGGTTTCTGGTTACAAGATGAATTGTGACGCATTTTCTGGTCACAACTCATCCGAGAAAATGCAAGACAATTCCTCCCATATATTCGTTAAAATATCAAAAAATGGAAGTACATTAGAATGGCGCACTTTTTTTTTATAAAACTTTTAGAATCAGAATTAAAATTAAATTAAAAACACGAATGCGTTCTAGTCGATAAGCAAAAAAAAATTAGGACGCATGTTTTAGAAATGTGTGCGAGGATTTGTCTCGCA
The DNA here is from genome assembly GCA_963082835.1 of Leptogaster cylindrica. NCBI lineage: Eukaryota > Metazoa > Arthropoda > Insecta > Diptera > Asilidae > Leptogaster > Leptogaster cylindrica. The sequence continues at coordinate 39,287,484 of OY720106.1, forward strand.
TTTTTTGGTCAGAATTTATCCGAAAAAATACGCCTCCGATGCAATACGATGAATTGTGACGCATTTTGTTGGTCACAAGTCATCCGATTATTTGTCGTTTTTTTTTTTTTTTTTTTTTGTTACAAGTCATCCGAAAAATTTGTATGGGGTGACTTCTGACCGGATAACTTGTGACCGGTAACCGTTTTGCTTCCGCACTCCTAATGAGGAGAAAATGTTTAGTCCTCTATTTCTAGGCCAGAATTCATCATTCATGAGGCTGATCGACAACTTCAGTGGTCATCCTTTGGTCGACATCCAGACACCTAGCGAGACGGCGTAGATTTAAACTGCACATAGCTTAAACTTGAATTTTAACTAAGTTTAACTTTATATCTATTTCAATTTTTCCATACCATAGTGTAATTTGTATCGTATAGTATAGTTGCCAGTGTAGATTTAAAATAAATCGATTGTTAGTCGGTAGCTGTCGCATTTTCTTTGGCTATGCTTCGTGGTAATCAGCGTGCTGTGATTAGTGATTTTCAGCTCTCCCACAGCAACGAGGAATTTCGAGAACAAGGAGACGAAATCTTCGACAACGGAAATTACAGTTGTATAATATGTTGTGTGATACTACATAGTTTATTAAACTATTTTGTTAATGATTTTATCTAATTTGGTTGGCCCAAATGGTAATGGGGATTTTTTTCTTAAGTTTAGGTTTCCACAAAATAAAAAAAGAAATGAATCAGCAATGTATTCTACGTTGTTGTTTACAATTTCTTCCCAAGGTTCAAGCCTTTTAATAGCTCTACGGTAGAAATCACCTGATTTTGACTCGAAAAAATTGTCCAACCAAGCCTTCATTTCCAAGTTGTTATTGAACGAAACGCCACGCAATGCATTCGAGAGGAATCGGAACAAATGGAAATCAGAATCCAAGTCAGGAGAACACGAAAAAAAAAACGAAAAAGCATTCAAAATGTTAACATTCAGTAAACAAAATCAACATTTTTGTATAAAAACGATTCAGACTTACATGGTAACACTAAAAAGAAGTTGTCCGATTATGCTAATCTTCGAACTTGACCTTGCAATTTTAATGAAATATTATGGTTCCAAATTTCAAGTCTCTAGCTATAAACGTTCTCGAGTTATCGTCTGGCCAGACAGACAGTCAGATAGACAGACGGACATGCATAAAACGGTTTTTTTCACTTCCCAATCATGAATATATAATTCTTTTTTTCTATCACCATTATTTTTTAGCGTTGCCAACCTTCGCGCATAACTAATATACCCTACATCTAGGGTATAAAAATACACTATAATAAACACTACTTTGTAGAGCAAAAAATTCTCTATAGAATGGTATACAACGGGTAGGATTATTTTATGATGAGCTAATATAATTCAAAAACTAAAAACAAGTAAGGAAGTATTTTACTCACAGTTTTGTTGGTATGGCGATGATATCGGAGCATAATGGTTTACAAAGCGATGTCCTGACGAAGAAAGTGACGCAGTTGGCATATTTGGATTGAATCCTGCAAAAGTCTGCATATGAAAAAGAATTTGCGATAGGCACCTAAAGTGCATACCTATAACGGGTTTATAAGTGTCCGGTCGATTTTCTGGAGCTAAAACATTTGGTGGATCTATTGCCTTTGGAAGTCTTTTGGCTTCAAAAATATAGTCCTCAGCATATGATGGATTACGATATGTAACCGTTACAACCATGTTATCAAAAATGTCCTGCAGTTGTGGGAGCGGTGAACGCAAAGATCTGTAAGAAAACTGTAACTAAATGTTTCTCTTATTAGCCAGATTTGTTGTCTCACCCTTTCATAGGTACGGCATTGTCGGAAGGCAAAACAAGCCCTTGCATTCCTTCAATAGAAATTGCAACCTCTGTGACCGATTCAGTTGTGTTTTTGTACTGTCCACGTAAAAATTTATATCCTGAATTACCGCTTGTTACATAGAGGTAACTACTACCACATTTATTTCTCCTTTCTGAAATACAAACATTTAGATGATTTAAAAGATTGTCAATTTAAAAATGATTACTTTCTTCCGCCGTCAGTTGATTATAAAGAGGCTTCAGAGCCTTGAAAAGACGCCTTTCATCAACAAACGGCAACAATGCAACTCCTTGCCAGGCGAATTTTTTTCCATTTAAATCTATCTTAAAGTCCTCAGGATAAAAATCAATAATTGGAGATTTCTAAAATGAATTCAAATAAAGTATCCCAAGATAACATCTAACCAATTTTCGGACTTACTGGATCTGACATAAGTTCAGCCCAGGGTTCAGGTACATGAGAACTACTGGCCGCTGGGAACACACCCATTAATTGTTCCAATGGATTGAACTATACAAATAGTGTAACAATAATATAATCAAAATGAATTGTATTTCACATACTGGTTTTGTTCCCTTTTCAAATTTCGTCGACAAACCGTCAATGTTAACGAAATCAGAAGCAAATGGAGCGTAATGGTAAGGAAAATACCAATCCCATGAGGCGCATCCCTGGTAGTAGTATTTAAGCACCCAACACAATCCCCGCACATATTGAAGGGCGACTGAATATCGAAAGCTCAAGTTATCCGATTGAACATCGAATTTAGATTCGTAGTACCGATCTTTAAAGCCATCTTCCCACAAACGAACTTCATCGTGCTTCTGATCATCGTCCTCCTGCTCTGCACTGGCTTCCAGATTAGCCTGATCGTAATTTCGCTTTCTGCTGATTCTCCCTTGCCCTGAATTAGATGTACCTTGGGCCTGCGACTAAATATAGTGTTCAGTCTTTTAAATTACTGAAAGCAATTGGAAAACATTCTCACCTCTGCTTGTTGCATATTAAACTTTCTGATATTTGCAGCTTCTTGTCGTGGATTTTGAACAGCATTGGGAACAATTCCACGACCCAACGGTGTTGGAGCATATTGCGATTGATGCAGTTTAGTAAAGTCAATTGGTTCGGTTCTTCTTTTGGCTTTCTCACGCGCTTTAAATTGCTCTTCCCGTCTCTGTCGTTCTTTAAAAATTTGATCTTCTACTAAACCCAAATCCGACATGATCAATTGTACGCGGTTGAGGTCTACTTCACCAGAATCCGTCAAATATCCCTACAAAAAAATTAAATCTATGCTGTAGAACTTTGGTATGTTAAATATTACTCAGTCAAAAACTCAAAAACAGAAAATCTTTTTGAGGAAAAATATCCATTGAATGCCGCTTTTTTTAAACAAGAATTTCTAAATAATTTTTTGTAGGAAATATATGTGCACTGTTCAGCAATTAAACTCACTTTTGTCTTGTATGCACACTTCTTGTAGAGCTCCACGAGTCTGTCAACCGCACCTTCTCGAATTTCCAAACTGGGCAAATGAGGAAGGAAGTCATTTCCCACAAAAAAGCACATAAAAACCCAATCGTCAAGAGCTCTCTCAAAATTGTATCTAAAAATTAATTAATTGACAATATTATGCTCTATTGTAGCATAAAATATTGACTTACTCAAAAGGTAAATTAGGCATCATCAGAGTTCGCTTCAAATACTCCCTAAGAACACTGAGCCTTACAAAAATGAATTTCACCTCTGCAGCTAGAGGAACATCGGCTTTTAAGCTGGAATTCACATCAATAGCATTCAGCCCCTGGCACTTTACCATTTCATGCCCTGCAATGACAAACAGTAATTATAAAAATACCGAATTTCTGAAAGTTTTGTTACCGAATTGACCGCACAAATCGCATGGCTTTGGTTTATTCGGAAGGAATTCTTCTCGAATGATTGTAAAATTTGGCTCGTGAGTAGCCAAACCTAACATTATGAGATCAGCATCCGCACCACAGAGTACGTGTTGAGTGTTGGGATCATGATCCGGCTGACACCGCTGCTTCCGAATGTAGTCCATGATTTTATGTTCGCCTTCTCCAGGCTCGTTAGCATCAGATAAAATTACTTTTATATTTTTCCAAGCTGGATTGCTCTGCATCCTGTCATGTACATAATAATGTAAACATTTGCTGAGTCGATCCATGAAGGGGGTTCCTGGAGTGATGCAATTAGAGTCGAAATGCTCTTCCTTGGCTTTCTCAGGGGGAAGAACACACCCTCTTGCCAAAAGTTCTTCCCGTATCCTCTGAATCTCTAATCTTTTTTCAACTGATTCCTTTGCTGCTCTGAATCGCCGGGAACGCTGTTGATTCATCTTCGCCCGAGGGGCAACTCCATCAATTGCCATGTACAAGAGTTTCCTGGGACGCACAATATTAAAAATCCGATCAATGCATTCAAAGATTGCAATCATCATTTCTTCTTCGTTTTTGGGAGGTGGCTTGTCTTCGGGATGAGTGCAAGGATGAATTATTCCATTCATATCTAGATATAGATTGTCGAATTCAATTCCATTCGGATTAGGAAGCGTTGCATCTTCCGCGGTATAGGTACCATCATCATTTACAGTCTAAACAATAGTAATGTATGGAAGAGCGCATGATAATTTTGTGTTCAATATTATCTGCATACCTTGTTTTCGACACTCTCGATGATAACACTCGGATATTTCCTCATAAGCCATCGGAAAAAAGCTGGAACTCCCATGGTAGATAATGATTCTGTCGTATATTATAGTGCACTTTTTTCGCGGAAAACAAAACGTCGTCAGCCGCCACAAAGTAAAAAACTAAATTTCCCGTAAAATTTCCCTTGGCGTGTGTGATTTTTCCACCTCTTTTGAAATGTCCCGAAAAAGGGGAAAGTGAGAAATCTGACAGATTTGCCAGGGCATGATACAAAAACATAAGGTAAAGTACACATTTGACAACTGCCTGCTGTGACGTCACTGGCCTGAAACTTCATAATTTTTGACATTACAAAGTTAAACAAACCAATGCAAACATTTAATAAATTGCACTTAGAACTAGCAGAAAAGTCGATTAGATAAACTGTTTAGCTATTTAATTTGAAGACTTGCTTCGCAGCTCTTATTAAATCCTACAATTCAACTGTAGAAGACTTTTCAAGGTATCAAAAATGGTTTGCTTGTATCAGATGTAAACAGAAATAAGTAATTCTCATTAAATTCATGCACTTCACCATTATAAAACGTTGTTTTTCCTTAATTATTAAACCAAAAATCACTTTTTGGTTTTCTAAAATATGTAAACAATGATATTGACAGAACAAAGTTTGACGTTTCAGGTCAGTGACACGCAAGATGGTAGAAGCACTAGTCAAATGTACTTTACCTTATGTTTTTGTATCATGTGCCAGGGCATCTCAGGAGCCAATTTTTCCGTAAAAATCTCAACTGAGATTTTTCTAAAAAACTACTGAAAATACTTGAAATGTAATTAGGTGGGACTGCATGGTAATAAAGAAGTGAAATCCCTAAAAATTATAATCTCCCCCATTCAATATACGCATGAAAAACATGTTTTTCCAAAAGTTAGCAGAGAGGCTTCTTGTATTTAATAAAAATTTCTCGAATCAGGTCGAAATCTTGTTTTTTCAGGTAGCTTTCGAAATTTACGAAGGGAATTTTACAATTTGCCTAACGTTTTTACTTTACTTTTTTTTAATTGATTTAAAGAAAATTTCCCGGTCGGGAGGGGAAAAGAACAGAAAAAACATTGGGGTTGTTGGACATTTCAATCTAGAGTGAAGTTAAATACAGTTGAGTAGATGTCACTCCATTACAGTTATTGCAGATGTGAAAGGCCAGTTTTCTCTTGAGACCTGGATCTAAAGGAAATCCTGTAGATTTATGTCAGCCAAAATGGGGCCGTAGCAGGTTTATTATTTTCGGTAAAATCCTAGCAGAGGGTCCCCCTAAACCTGTCAACAGTAATTCGAGCTGTCATTTCAAGTAAAATTGCGTGCTTCTATTTTTTTGCATATCGACAAGCACGCATGCTAGTATTTTACCACAGCACTCTGAAAGTAAAATATATTATAAAAATTGCTGATATTATAGGTCAACCTTTTCTGTTGAAAATTTACATATTTCTTTTATTTGATTTTACATTTCTACACACATTTTTAATGTACATATGCAATTTATCACCATGGATTAATCCATTTCAAACGTAAATCTTTTCTTAATGTTTCTCCTTCTAATCTACTCGGATGTTCTCTAAATTCTGTAGAGGCCTTTATAGTGTCTTTTTTTATTAACTCTTTCGCCACAATGCATTCTCCGTTCTCTTTTAAATATGTATAATCAACATCAGACTTCTTAGGTTCTCCATATTTAAACGAAATTGGAGTTATTTTAATAAGGTGTTTAATTTTCCACAACCTGGCATTGTTTTCCGGAATATTTTTAACCACAGTGAAATCACTGGCTTTTCCATCGAGACCTAAATCTTTCAATATTCTTTTTTCCCAAAACGGATTTCCTTTTACCGGTTTAATTCGCTCCACACGGAACATCTTTGCAGGTGTAATCGATGGTTCTTCTTCAGGTTGGGGTCTGTCAAATTAACCCTGAATCAAAACAAATTCTAAACTACATATTAATCAATGTTTTTATTTACCTCGGGTAGTATATAATATTTTCCTTTTTTACGCCATCTTTGTAAAGATATTTTTTGTTATGTTTTCCATAAGACCGCGTTAGGCTAGGTGCATAGCGCCATACACTTTTTATCATGTTTAACATCACAATTCGTATGTGGTTTTTAACCTCAACTATGAAGTAAATTCGACATCTTATATCCTAATGACAGACTCAGTTACAGTCAAGTGCTGCCAGGCTGAGGATCCTCAGGAAAAATATAGATTCATAGAATCGTCCGAGACAGCATCGTGAAATGTCGAATTTGTTAAACCCTCTCAAATGTTGTTAAAACCAAAGTCAATTAATCTTATTACTACGTTTACATGCAGAGTCGAAAGATCGAGTCGAAAACAGGTTTTGAACTCGAACCCGCGTTTTTGAGCACTCTGGGTTGAGGGATCGAGTCGAAATCGAGTCCAAACGTAGTCGAAGTGACAGATTATTGCACTAATTTGATCTATTATATTACCAATTTTTTCGAGTTTCATTTATATTTTATAAACATCTTAAAGAATTTGATTTCGAATAAAATCTTATGTTTTGGAAAATTAGTCAGAAAACATGAAAAAAACTGTCGAACTGTCAACTCGACTACTCAACCCGCGTTTACATGCATTTTAACTCGACTCCTCGACTCAACCCAGGTAGCAAAACTGGGTCGAGTCGAGTTCAACCCGGTTTGGACTCGACTCGCGTTTACATGGAGTCGAACCTGGGTTCAACCCAGGTTCAACCCTGCATGTAAACGTAGTATATGTAACTTTGGTAAAACGCTCACTAGTCAACGGGATTTTCTCAGGAAAAAAAATATAGAAGTAGATATATATATCCGTACCTCAGAGCAGAAGGGTATTAAGTCACAAAATGTAAATTTTACAGGAGAGCGTAAAATACAATAATTTCATTGTTCAGGCTATAAAACATGCAGAAATAATAATTTGTCGCACTTGTTTTCTAGCCTGTACTATTTAATAGTTTAAACTTGATCTAGATAATACTTATTTATATTATGAATAATGATAATGGGTGGTGTTTACACTTATCAAAGTTTTTGAAAACTGAATCTTTTACAGAACACATGGACTTAATACTTTTTATTTTCAGAAGAATTTCATTACTGTGACTTAATATTTGTATTTTGCACTTCATAATTATGATAAAATAGAAGTTTTGAGATTTTATGCAGGGAAAAACGTGGGACACAATACTTTTTTTGAACATAATATGGTTTTGCCCTGGGTGATATATGTCTATACTGGACTTAATATATGTAATATAAAGATAATACTGTTTTGCTCCAGGAGCGAGGTGGACTTAATACTTTTTATAAAATGCTATTTCCGTCATTTTCAGTCCAATCGTCTTCTATAGTAAACCTCTGAATAGAGCGTGAAATTTAAATCTAGGTGAGCAAAAAAAACCGAAAAATTGAAATTTTGGACTTAATACCCTTCTGCTCTGAGGTACGGATATAGATATAGAATCAGTCTTATTTTATGTTTTTTGGAGTGCTGAAGCCGATTCTGAATCTGAGGTTTACCCACGGAGTAAACGGAGGTATGTTGTTCGGGCACAAATAATACCCAGATTTCCAATCCCTGTATTAAAAATTCTGCCACTTAAAAACGAGCAGAGCTTGTTCGCTTTCGCCCACATCAACGCATTTACATTTTGCCTGATTGTGAGCTGTGAGATCTGCGTGAGTTGAGGCCTTGAAGGATCAAGTCGAAATCAGGTCCAAACGTAGTCGAAGTGACGGTACAGTTTCTGAATGTGCTGTTTCTCTTCGTTCTAAATAACACTAAACTAAACTGACTAAATAAAAGAAGTAGTAGCAACCATTAAGGTTTATTCAGATTTCAATAAGTAATAGTATTTTTTAATTTTCGTTAAAATTACAACATTGTTTAAAAGAAAATTTTATATAGATTAATTTAAAAGAACATAGGAATTTCATTCATCCCGCTTATTCTTGACAGCACGTGAATAGGCTACTTTCTCAAAATCAACGTTGGGTCCTAAAATTGTCTACAGCTCTGTATATATAGTTCCTATTTAAAAATGGCCGTACGTGGAAATACTATTTTTAACATTAAATCTTAATCTTAAAAAATACTTATCAGTCCCATTATTTTTTACAAATGGTTAAAAAGTCGAAAATTTAATTACGGTACAATATTTGGTTTAAATTACAATAATTGTTTATTAATACAATTCTAAAAAAAAAATCAAGGCTCAACTAACAATATTTAACAAAACTGTAAAACAAATTTTAAACAGAAAACCATGAAAGATTATATAAATCTGCACTTACAGTTGTAGAACTCCTCCGAAAAGCTCTCCAGTCATGCGGAATTAATGCTCACTGTTGGCGCAATCGCACCACGGCGTTATTTCGAAGTTGCAGACCAACGCGATATTAGCTAAAGTGAATGGAATCGCATTGATCTCCATGTTATTCACCGATTTAATTTTGTACACAACCGTACTAAGTCCAGTTTTTCGATCGCGTTTGCGTGTAATTTCTTTCTGATTGAAACACTTCGCCGTGTCACGTTTTCTGTGCGCTCGGTCATGGATATGCCTGCCAATTTGTTTGATTATATTGTGCAAAAATGTTTTAGAAGCATTTTTACCGAAAAGTATTTTCAGTTCCAGTTGTTATATTTGTCGGTCTGGAAATTGGGAGCTTTGCGTCTCGGATCCTTAGATAAAATTCATCGTCTTCTAAGCCCCATCCCCAGTACATGTTGGACATTCCATTCAAAGTTTCGAAATGCTCACGTTTAATTAAAAGAATGCCTCCGACGAAGGTTGGATAGTGGTACTTGGGGTGATAGTCGGGAGATGCTATGTGCAATGGTCCATCGGCTGGATAAGCGTACTTTAAATTGTCATTCAATGGAAGTAAGTCGACGTCGTGCATAGCAATGTAGTCAAATTCATTTCTAGTTAGGATGAATCCAACATTTATTAGGGACGCTCTGTTGAAGCGAAATCGATCTACTTGATGAAGAATAAAAATGCGGTAATTTATTTGTTGTTTCAATAAAAATTGGTGCATATGTGGGACAAATTGAAGCAGTTCTTCAAATCTCTCTCGAAAAGGAACTAATATTGCTAGCCGCGGATGTTTCTTCGAATTGTAGGGCGAGCTGTTTACATGATGACTTATATGAATTGGTGGCTCACACTCCTTGCACATGCATCTATCTAAAATTAATCGGCTTTTATAGTTTAACAAACAAGAACATTATTTTAACCAACCTGAAGTGAGTGTAAAAAGTCCAGCTAACAAGGAGAGTACGAAACAGAGCGCTAAGCCGACTACAACAATTTTAAGAACTATAGCGTTAAATCGTACAAACAGTTTCCTGTTTGTCATGACTAACTGCATGCTTGTAACGATTGTTTATAAATTCTATTGCACATTATTCAGGAAGTTTAGATGCTTCATACCTTTATTTAAACAACTTTGCACTAACTAACCAAAAAAGCCTGCACTGCACAGGTGCTTGCGTGTTTTTCTTCTTTTACCTTGCATGTGTGAATGTGTCATTTTGTGTCAGCGAATGGTAAATAAATAAATATGAAACATGGTTCTTCCAATGCAAGGAACATAAAGATGCCAAAGATTTTTTGACAGCTGGTATGACGTCACTGCGTTCACATTCTCACTGAGTTCCGTTGCACACGAATTTGTAAACACCATGATACAAGGAGCATACGGTATGCCAATGATTTCGCACCCGCGCCATTTTGCCCGTCAACGGGTTCCATTAAGGAGTATTCGTTAATTTGACAGCATTTTGTTTACAAAATCGTGCGCAATATTTAAAAGTGTTTAATGGTTTTTAACATACAGTGTTTACACTTTAAGTTCATCCTTTTGCAAACTGAATTCACTCTTTTGCAAAAATAGTAGTTTTACATTATATCATTAACAATATAATGAAAGATTTTAGTTCAGAAAAGCAAAATGTGCTTTATTTATTTTTTATATTTTACTTTTCTACATACTTATAACACCAAATTTTATGCAATTCAAAAATGATAGACTATTATTTTTTTCTCAGCGCCCGGTTCAGACTGAATGCTTTGATGTTAAGTAAGTAGGTGAATTTTGTGTATGTAGTTTATGTGGTAAAATTTTGGTTAAACGCAGCATACCTTAGGAAATTTAATTGTTGCGTAATATACAAATATTAATAGCACGTGAGGGAGATTGGGAAAGCAAAGCAATGGAAACATAACAATTCCAGCCGATTTTGACTTTGCAAACAAAGCAGAGTATAGAAAGCAGTTTTCAAAGCATTATGCGTAATGCTGAATGAATATATTTATTAGTTTTTTACATTTAAGATACAAGTACAAGCAATTAATAAAGGACACTATTCTGTTTCGTCCTCCCCGTCCAAGATGGCCTTGAAGCAGAACGGTTGGAATGCATATCCTAATCCTTCATAAAATTTACTCATAAACTCCACCCTGAAAATAAAAATCGATACTATTAGAAACATTTAGCAGATAATTTTCTAAACAATTACATAGATCTAAATTCTAATGTTATAAAAAGTTATCTCCATAATTTCTTGTCGCTCATTCACGCCTGACGCTCGCTTCAATACTTTCCAGTTTTTGAATGCAGGTACATCAAAATTTTCAAAAATGAAAATAAAGTGTAACTAGGTAATTCGGCGAAAAATCCGTTCAATGGTTCCCGAAAAATAATTTCCGTTTTCGATGTTTTTGAATCAATACGCACATCGATCGCGGTATACACCAGCGCCATAAGTCATAACGTTATAGTGATGTCCAATGCAGCGGATGAAACCGTGTGTTTGATAATTTTCATTTTTTAATCAAATTGATCAAACTTGTGTTGCAATTTAATGTGTTGTCTTTGTTAATTTTCTTCAAAAGTGCCCATGTCCAATGATAAGGATTTACAATGATATCCTTTCGTTATGTACCCGTTTAAAAATTCTCTCATTTTAAAATATTGATTCGTAGGTAATAGGTATCGATAATTTCATAGTAAAATTCATATTTTAAACGTGTACATGAACCGAAAAATTATCAAATAATTATAACTCAAAATATTTGACAGATAATCACAGTAAAGGAAAAACTCACCAATGCAAACGTAGGGTGTGTAAAAAGGCAGACAAGCCCTCCATCATTACCAGAATCGCTAAGGTGAACAAAGCCCATATCGTGAATATGACGTAAATCACAACCGATCCTGCGTAGGACTTTGCCATGTCGGTATTTAATCCCATTGCAAGGACCATATTCCATAATACTTCAGATAGCTCTGAAATCGGGAGTATATCATTTCCCACGATTCAAAAAATAGGTTTTGAATATCTTACGAGCATGAGCTAGGGATAAAGCCCACAAACGAAGATAGGACGCCGTGTGTGAGATTGTACTTAAAACGTACTCTATAGTATGTATAGCTTGGTGAATAAATACTTCGCTGATTGGTTCATCCTCTTCGTGATGACCACCAGATGGTTCTGTTGCGATAGATCTGTGTTCCCCATCGGCTGATTCCGGTGTCATTTCCAACCCTGCGTTAATATCGCCATTGTATTTCACCTGAAAATTGTTTTTAACAACTACATTCTTCATTTGAAACACAAAAATGCATACTTTTGAACTACGCTTCTGATTGAGCATAATATAAAGAGGTTTTCCTAGAAGCAGCCATGGCACGCAAAGAAGACCAATTAGCACAAACACTGTTTGCAGAATGTCCTGATTTTCAAACATGTATTCTTCGCAGCCTTCGAATGGCACAGTGTGTTTAAACAAGACCATATTAATGAACATGATAAGAACTGATGGTGCACAACCAGGTTGCACTACCAAATCCATATTTTTAGCACTGTACTGAATCCACTTGAAGAACATCATGAATACCATGTATCCGAACAGCAAAACCAAGAAGATTATCTGCGGCATGAACTCAAGGAAAATGTACACAGTTTTTCTGAAATGAACGTGGTTGATGACGCTCATACATACACCAAAAATCATGTGAACTACTCCAAATATGATAGATAATTTCATTTTGTATGAATTTAAGAAAATTATCTTATTTGCGGCAACTTGCCAAACTGGATCCAAACCAAGAGGGTAAACATCGTCCAGGACATCTGTTTTCGGATCTAATACCATCTCTTTTTGAATTTCGGTATAATTGTATAAAATTTTCCATTTAGAACCAAACACATTTAGAGACTTCGAAAAAACATCGTTGTAAATGGCGCCCGTGTACATAGAAAACAGACCCATGAGGAATATAATGTAGCGGCCACCAAAGAAGATATTCCAAATTTCATTGTTCGACTTTTTGGTACTAAGTTTTTTCTCATAGAGTACCATCCAACCGCCAAACAGCGCCATTATAATACCGTGTCCAAGATCACCAAACATAATACCGAATAGGAATGGGAAAGTTATAATAGTGTATAGAGCGGGATTCACTTCACGATAGGAAGCAACTCCGTAAGCGTCGATTAAGTTTTGGAAGCCTCGTGTGAATCGGTTGGTGCGATTGAATGTTGGTGGAGCCTCATTCGTTTCGATTACATTCAAAAAGGAAGGAATCGTGCTTCCGACTGCCGCTGATCCGTCTGTTAACGCTTTCTGGACAATGTAAAGATCGTTCGTAGGAACCCAACATTCTCCAATCAAACACTTCTTTGTTACATCCATGTTAAAAAGATTCAAAGTGTGATATATGGCTTTCATTTTTTTCACCATAATTCTCCAATTGGGCAATTCCTTTGAAACACTCACAAGCACCCTTCTGCGATGATCTTCTGTTTGATTCAATACCATCTTCAGATCTTCCAATCGAGTGCGAACTCCTTTAACCATTTCCTCACGCTCATTATGCGAACTTGGACACGGATAAAGCGATGCATGAAAACCAGAGCAAACTTTCTTTATTCGATTCTTCAACTGTTCACCCTGAAAGAATGCTACAAAAACAGTTTTGTATATAGGATGGCCAGTGCTGGGGTCTTTTAGAGCTTCGTCTAGATCAGCTCGGCGAAGGAACACGTTACCACGAGAAATTCTCCATAACATTCTCTCAAAGGCGAACACTCGTTCTCTTTGTATAACACCAGCCACAAATCCTAATCGTCCTCTTGCTTGGGTTTGAGCATGTTCCTCCTGAGCCAAACTGGTCTTCATTGTATCTAAATTGAGAACTTCTTGATCCGAGAAAAATCCTTGAGTATTCTCAAGCACTTTTCGTAGTTCAGTCAATTCCAGGTAATTTGACTTAAGATTCACTTCATTTTGAGAAAGCTCCAAGATTTCATTTTCGGTTTTTTCCAAATGGGCTTCCAAGTCGATGATTTCACGAGGATTCGGAGCTCTAGGGATGTTTTCGTTGAAGTCGAGCAACATAATTCCGTCCTTTTTCACTTCGTTCTCAATGTATCGAAGCTTCCGTTCCATTTCGTCACATCGGCGAACCTCTTGAACGAATTTTCGTTGGAATGCATTCACGCTGGAGTTTAACTAGAATCGAAAGAGATAATAGTAAATTATTTTGTTGAGTTTGAAATATTTTGAAATTACATCTCGAAATTGAACCGCTCCTGTTTCCCCCAGTTCAGAAACTGATGTATAGGCGGCTTCCGGTTGTATGAACATTTGGCATAGAGCCATTTCCTCGCTGCGGAACATCGACCCCATGATGTAAAGAGTAAGCCGTCAACGGTAAAATTGAGATATTTGCGGTCAATCTAAGGAATGCAAACAGAATAGAATAACAAACTAGTTATATGGATTTATAAACTGCTCATCAAGAGCTTTTTAACGATACCCCACAAGACGTGGTTTAGAAATATTCGAATTCCTCCCCCCCCCCCCCCCCACTCGTATCCCACCAACCCTTAATTCGGTGGTGGCACCGTTAACCTCATAGAGGGTACTCTAATATATGCAAATAAAGTTTCTCTGTAGTTCATAGGAGCCGCGATATAATTTTTAAAGCATTTCAACCCCCTCCCCCGGCCAGCCCCTTGGACCAGAAACCCCAGAAATAACATAATAAAATTTGGTTCCAATATCTTCAAACATACCACCGCTAGCGTGTTAATATAGGGTGTTTTTTTAAGTTGAGACAAAAAAAAATTTCGAAAAATAAGCATCGTAGGAAAAAAAAATACTAACATGAAAAGTTAATATTTCCAAGGGGACATCTGTCTGTGCCATCCCCAACCACTCTGTGTGGGTGGAGTGGGGGGGTAACTTTAAAATTTCAAATTGGAACCCCCACTTTTTTTGCAGATTTTGATTTTTGATAGTACGTTTAAAAAGAAGTAACTTTTACTTGAATCATTTTTTTCGATTCGTGGCAGATGGCGCTGTAATCAGCGAAATTTAATTTTGTTGTTTTTCACATAAAGAACCGATTTCTGCGATTCAACAATACATTTGCAATGGAAAAGATCACTTTTCCAGTCTAAAATCCTGATATTCTCCATAAAAATTTTATTTACTTTAATACATTTGAAATTATAGGGTGATATTTTTAGACTTTTAGTTTTTAATTCAAAGAAAAAACAGAAAAAATGTTAAAATTTAGAAGATTTTTAATTCAGTCGAATTTGTTTGGCTCAACTTAAAAAAACACCCTGTATATATATATACAGGGGGGGGGGGGGGGGGGGGGGAGGGTCGTACTCAGGGAGGCATGGAACGAAAAACTATGAAAGAATTATTCGAAAGTCGTCATATGGTATACATCTCAATAGGTAGATGTTTCTTCGAAATCTACCTAATAAATTATATTCTTGTACTACTGAGGTAAATTTTGTAGGAAAATTAGTGTGACTTATTGTGCCATGTCTGTTACATGTATGTATAATAATCATAGAAAATTCCGATAAGTAGCATCAAATTTGTTTTATAATTAGGTACTCGAGCAGAACATAGTGGAATGAGAGTTACATTATCACGTGGTAAAACGCTGCAAAGTCTTTACACATGAGATTATTATTCTGGACTGGCGAACTGAGAGAAGCGACCCACAAATCCTGAACATTTGTGCCCGAACTGGGCGGGTTGCAGAGTCGCCAGTAAGTAAAAGGGACAATTATTGACCTAGTGATCCCGGTTTCTTTACATTTTTTTCATTATTATTTTTCTTTTTTTTATAAATTTTTTTAAAAAATTTTTTTCATGTTAAGAAAAATTTTAATAATTTTTTAAATTTGTTTTCAATTATTCACTTCTTATCGATATCCTCACCCTAAACAACGTAAAAAAAGATACCCAAGTTCACAAAAACTTTTAAAAAGCCTAATTTTACACCCCTTTTTAAGCCGTAAAACCCCATCCTGGGCCCAAGATGTATTCCGATAAGCTGCCGAACTTCGGGACACATCTTGGACCTAAATGTAGCCAATGTGCGAAAGAACGATTTTTTTGCGACTGGAAATTAAGGTAGATATCACTGTCACGGCAGACCACACACGGACTTTGCATTTTTGAACTCTGCGCATCTTGAAACGTAAAAGAAACTAGTAACAAAATGTCTACTTAACACTTTAAATTACTTTTTCGAAACGGAAAAACTAGTAAGGAAGCAATTGGTCACACCAATTACGTGATACCCTAGATGTAGAAAAATATACTCATTCTTATATCAACATTTTTGTATAAAAACGACTCATGCTTATATGGCAACACTAAGAAGGAGTTGCCCGATTTTGCTCATCTTCGAACTTAACCTTGCAATTTTAATCAAATATTATTGTACCAAATTACAAGTCCCTAGCTACAAGCGTTCTCGAGTTATCGTCTGGAGAGACAGAGAGACAGACAGACAGACGGACATGCATAAAACGGTTTCTTTTCACTTCCCAATCATTAATATATAGTTCTTTCTTTTCTGTGACGATTATTTCTTGGCGTTGCAAACGTTCGCTCAAAACTAATATACCCTACATCTAGGGTATAAAAATTTGAGAGGGTGTTAAAAATATTTTTCCGAACCGATTACAAAGGTGTATTTTTCAGAGAATAATAAACCAAAAGCCTTGGTCTTGTAATATTTAATTTTAGTTGTAAATGGGAATAGGTTCGACTTTTTTGTTTAAATTTTTAGTTTACACATTCTTGTTTATGCATTTTTAATTTAACTTCGACTATTGTTTTTGGAAGTTATTTATTTTTATCAAACACAAAATATATTTATATGACACGATTGTTATAAACAGATAATTATTGAATAATACATTTTTACGGGCTACGCCACGAAGATGTTCATTACATACAGTTTGTACCGAAACTGTCCGAAGTAATTGAAATTGAAGTTACTTAGAATATCACATTGCACTTGATAACGAGTTCAAGTTAAATATTTCCCTTTCCCAGAACCTATGAATTACTCAAGTCGAGAGCTATTTTTTGCTTTTCAGTTGTCTCTTCTTCAGTTACTATGCACTTATTTGTCGTACAGTAAACAACACTTGTGTTCTAATTACAAAGATGGTTATTAAATTCACATATGAACTGAAAATAGATACAACAGTGTTAAATGTTGAGCTACATGAAATTAGGTTTGAAGGAAAAATTTTCATTTAGCTACTAAAAATAAAAATGCAACCGCATTTTTTGGGATCTCACATTGGAGAAAAAAACAATTTTGTTCAGATACCAGAATGCGAACTTCAAGTTTAGCCACAGTAGAATCTGATATGCTCACAGGTTTTCATTACAGTCCTTAGCTGGAAGAATCACCGCTTCCAAACACAACTGAACTCGTGACTATATGAAAAGCGAACTTATCTGTAGGTCGTCCGCTGAGAAAGGCAATCGAGAGTCAAGTGATTCGCGGCAATCACATGATCGGTCGCAACTCAATGTGGTAATAATCCCTGGTAGAAATTCCCGCGGCCGTCGGGAATTGGGTGCAGGATCGCCAGGGAACTGATTTATAGCAGGTTTGAATAGGGGTAGGACCAGAGTTTTGTACCTTGCAAACACTCTTCTATAACACTATCCAGACTTTCACGATTTTACTTCTGCTAAGACAGCGATCTAATACCGCGGAGCGAACTTAACTAATGTCGGTGCTACGCACAGGCACAACTGACAACTGTAGAGGTACTCGGCTGCTTGCGCTAAACTGGCGCCTTCTCTGGGCTGCACACCTGAAAAAAAGTTCCGATCACTTCTCTCGGCGTCTGACGAAGAGCATTGCGATGTTTTGCAGGCTTGCAGCTCGACTCCCAATCCCACCCAAAGTCCCACGCCCAACGGAAAATCTTATCTCCAACAGTCCAACTCCATGCACCCTCACCCCTCGAAATCTTATCACGTGACACGTGGCCACGATCGAGCGAAGAGGATCGCCGATCACGCTCTCAATAAGTAAACATTGAAATCCTCAGAAAATCAAGTGTTGTTCATGTTGTTCCATCTTGCGCGTCACTGTCTTGAATCTTCAAAGTTCGGTGCTGTCCCTCTCATTTTTTACGTTTTGTAGAAGTGATTTTGGATTGGGATACCTGCGTGAATTAAATAAGAATTGCAAATGACTGTCCGCAATCCATATATGGTACAAGGGTTGGATACTAGCAACAAGCAAACCATTCTTGACCAATAAGTTGTCCGCAGTTGAATCGTAGGAGTTAATAACAGCTGCAGAGCATTGGAATTGGAATATAAGTATTTGGAATATTGAAATAGGTACCTAAACAGTTTGCCTAATCGTCTTTTCTGTTAGTTTTAAGTGCATTTTACTCCATGTTTACCTTGGTAATGTCAAAAATTTTTAAACTTCAAGACAGCGACGTTACAGCAGGCCGTTGTGAAATCTGCACTATACCTTAAATAAAATGTTCTAAATCTAGTATCATGGCCCATGGGTGTTGTTGATGTGTTGCTTAATTGACGTAATCAGTTGCTAGTCGACTCATTGTTGAGGTCTTTTCTCTCTCGTTGGATCTGCAGACTGATCAGGTCCACTTTCCACAGGGTGGTTGAAAAGAAGAGAGTGTAATCAAACAGGTCTAATTAGGTATGCCTTGCTTGATGTAACAAGCGCATTCTTAAGTGGTTTAGTACAAAATGCAAATTTACACGCAGTTTTACAGTACGTGTTGTTAATCATACATAATATCAATACTTGTGTGAAACTTATCATTGCGTAAATATTATACTTTGCTATCTCATTTCTTGAATTACAGTATTTGAAGGTATGAAATCTATATTTCTAAGAATGTGATATTTTTTCAAACACGCTTATAAAGTATTATGAAATAGGCAAAAAAAAAACAACATAGATTTATTGATAAATCAATTTCTAAGGTGTTACAAATCTGTACAATTCACTCCTTTATTATTTCTAATAATATCTACAAAGGACAATGGACAAAATGGTCCTCATCACCCATGCGAACGAGACATATACCATTCGATAGCTCTTATAATTTACTCCAATTGTTAATATGGTGGCTCATTTGAATTCGATGGGGGAAAAAAGTTAAACCGGGAAAAATAGTAAAAAAATTCTAAATCAAACCGTTCACGAGATATTCTTAACAAAAGAACCGGTTTTGTGAAATGAGTGAACCAAAGGATACCTCGTAAACGGTATGGTTTAGAATTTTTTATTATATTTTCCATGATCAGCGCCGCAAAATCATTCGGCAATCATAAAAAAAGTGAATTTACGCAGTTATCGGTATCGTGCATATATAGGCAATCACGGGCAACATTCAGCACATACAACAGCTATAACATTTTGCCCCCATCGAATTGAAATGAGCCACCATAACTATTGGAGTACATTATAAGAGCTATCGAATGACATATGTCTCCTCCGTATTGATTCCACGGCCAGCTTCCATATATTTTTGCCCAGACCCCTTTGCAAATACATAATACCAGACTAGTTCACTTTCACGTAAATTCCTTTTCATCATCTTCTTGTAATATTGTTTTAAAACAAAATGGTTGGAACGCATACCCTTCTCCAGAATAAAACTTTGTTAGGAATTCGACCCTGCAAAAAAACAAACACGTTTCTTGTAGTGTATCACGAAAACATATCTATGTAGAATGTCTAAAGCTATGATAATAATTAGATAAAATTTAAAAATGGGAATAAAAGTATAAATTAAGAGTTATATAATAAAACTAAGTTTTTAGCCTCCGTTAATTTTACGAGTAGGTACAATAAAAAAAAACTTTTTATTTTTTATACGTTAAAAATTAAACATACATAATAAACTAGCAAATACCCTTGTGCGTTGCTTTGCTACATCCGTCCCCTCAAACGATCCTCCGCTTTCTATTTGAAATTATATTATTCTTAGTATTTACTTAGTGTTGCATCTAAAAAGGACCGTTTGCAATTAGTTTCTGTTTTCTTGTATAAAATAGATACACTGTCTATTTTGGAGAACACCGCCTATTTACTAAAAAAAACTACCTTCAAATGCGACATAGTATATTTATATATAGGTATTACATAGAACCGTTTCCCGTAGGTCTTGTACAATCAGATTGATAACCGAAACGGAATCCGAACCTTCAGAACCATTTCCGTTCTTATCGCATTCGGAATGAGAAGTGAACAATTAATCATAATTGGAAAAGAACCGAAACCACAAGTTCGGGTATTCGTTTGAAAACGGTTCTTCATGGACCATATATGCGGAGATCCATATAAAAATTCGTTTGAAATGGAATCGGCTTCCGCTCAATTAATTTAATAATTCATTTACACGCTAGCGGCCATATTTTTTAAGATATTGGAACCAAAGTTTATTATGGTATTCCTGGGGTTAATAGCTCGGTTAAGTTCGTTAATGAGCAAAATCGCTCCAAGGGGGTGGCCGGGGGAGGGGGTTGAAATTTTTAAAAGATTATATCTCGGCCCCTATGAAGTTTAGAGAGAAACTTTATTTGCATAAATTAGAGTACTCTCTATGAGGTTAGCGGTGACACCACCGAATTAAGGGCTGGTGGGGTACGAGTAGGGGTGGTTGTGGAAATTCGAATTTTTCTAAACCACGTCTTGTGCGGTATCGTTGAAAAGGAGTAGTTTATCAATCCATAACTAGTTTCTGGATTTTGAAATAAATTATCCCATTAAATGCAATGAAAACACTTCGAAACCTACCTCAGCCTGTAGGCCTGCCAAAAGGGATATTTTTCAGTTCCAAATAATGAATATAGTTCCCTTTTTGCTGGGCACCACCATTATTTCGTAGCATTGCAAACGTTCGCTAAAAACTAATGCAGCCCACATTTAGGGCAGTGGTTCCCAATAAAATTTTGGAGGACCCCTTCATCCTAACAATATAATGAAATGAAAGGACCCTCAAACACTAAATATAGTATTGCGAGTTGGACGAATTTTGTCTCATTAAAATGTGACCCGGGATTTTTAGTAGCTATTAGGTGGACCCATTCTTAAACACTGTAACATTGACAAGGAACGTCAGAATGAAGAATGATAGCACGTGTTTGAAGCGTCATTCTCAGGAGATTTTTGCTATGGAGCGTGCATGCCACAAAAACGCAGTTATTGTGCAGGTTAAAGCTAAGCGCAGACTGACGCATAGAGAAATCACTAACAGAGTTGTAAAATCTAAGGAAATGTCGTGAAAAAAAAGTTACTGACGAATGCTTGGAGGGGATATTTTACTTTACTCGGACGTTTTCATAGGATGAAGACGAACCCGCGTGAGCACGAATGTTTCGATTGTCGACTTTGTTACTGGGATTAGGGCATTAGAAAATCAGTTTCAGAGACCTGTTTCTCATACATGCTGCCGGCCACACTTCGGTTGACAGTTTATCAGAGAATTCGGATGGTGTATGGCTTGTTTTCTGGCGGGCTGTCAAATAACTGTGTATGTATTGCTTTCAGGTCGACCACGTGCTATCGCGTGCAGATCGCGAGCACTTGAGAAAAAGCTTTTGTCCCGATTTGTTAGAAAGAACAAATCTGGTAGTGATTTCTCTATGGTTTTACATTCAAAGCAACTTCTCAATTGTGAAAACCGAGGTGAAAACGCTTATTCCAATTCAATTGCAATTCAATTTCCAAAGACGGTTATTTTGACTGTTCACCGAGTTCGCTCGATTTGACGCCACCGGACTTTTTCCTGTGGGTTTTTTTTTTAAATAGAAAGTCTATGCCAACAAGCCAAGGACGCTAGATGGACTTAAGGCGAACATCCGCCACGAAATAGGCGCTATATCGGACGCAACATTACCAAATACGACGGAAAATGCCGAAGAACGGGCACTTTACGCCATTCGAGCTCAAGGCAACCACTTGCGAAATATCATTTTCAAAAACTGATGTAATCAAATCTCCTTAAATCAAATTAAATGATTTTTCATTTGAACACCCAAAAAGATGTTTTTTAATGCTTTTTTTAAAAAAATAAATGGGTCCACCTAATATGGCCAACCCAGTAGATAAGTTTTGATAGGTCCCAGGAAGACAGATTAAGTAAAAATTAGTTCTTAATTACAACTCGCGGAACCTTTAGTAAAGCTTCCGGACTCCCAGCAGTCCGGAGACTACTGTTGGAAGCCACTTACAACACGAGGGTATAAATAGCCAAAAAATAGACTGCGTTACGAAACCAAAATTTTGATAGCTACTTACCAGTGCAACCGCAACGTATGCAGAAAGGCTGATAGTCCTTCCATCATAACTAAAATTGCTACGGTGAAGAATGCCCACGGAATGAACAATACAAAGATGAATACTGCAGCAATATAATGGTTAATTAGTCTTAAACCAACTAATGAGAGCACTCTTTCCCATAACACTTCGGAAAGTTCTGAAACGATAACATCACTTGAGTTACTTGAATTTGCATTGCATTTGTTGAAATTACGAGCATGAGCGAGAGATAGTGCCCAGAGCCGTAGGTAGGACGCTGTGTGTGAAATGGTGCTTAATATGAACTCTATAGTATGGATGGTTTGATCTATTACTACTTCTGAAATTGGAGTTTCTTCTCCATCTTCGGTAGTAGGTGCTACATTTTCTATTCCCCCTTCTCCATTCATAGCATCGCCGTTCAGCTTAAAAAGTAAAATTTGTTTAGTGTATATAAGTAAAAACATAAATTTACCTTAAGATGTTTTTTTCTTTTGTATTGAATGTATAGAGGCTTTCCTAGAAGCAGCCACGGTATGCACATTAAGGATATAACAATGAAAACCATTTGTAAAATATCTTGTCCTTCAAACATATATTCATCACATCCGGGAAATGGTGGAGTATGTTTAAATAAAACCATATTGATAAAAAGTATCAAAATTGATGGTGCACATCTGGGTTGGTCCACAATTTCTGCGTTCTCTGCACTGTAAGCAGCCCACTTGTAAATCATCATGAACACCATATAAGCAAATAAAAGCAATAGAAATATCATTTGCGGCAGAAATTCCAGGACAATGTATATCTTCTTTTTAAAGTGCACATGGTTCACTACACTTAGGCATACTCCAAACAACATGTGGACGACTCCAAATATTATGGATAGTTTCATTTTAAACGAATTTTGGAAAATAATTTTGTTTCCAGCCAGCTGCCACACAGGATCCATTCCAAATATGTACGTATTATGCAAATGCTTAGGGTCCAGAATTAGTTCTTTGTGCCCTTCAATAATAGAAAAATTGTGGGTCACCCGCCATCCTGAACCAAAAATATTCATCGACCTGGAGAAAATATCGTTGTAAATGGCGCCGGTGTATATGGAGAAGAGACCCATTAGGAAAATAATGTAACGACCTCCGAAAAAGATATTCCAAATTTCGTTAGCAGTTTTTTTCGCGAGAAATTTTTGTTCACTAAGAATCATCCAGCCACCGAACACAGTCAATATAATCCCGTGGCCAACATCCCCGAACATGACTCCAAATAAGAACGGAAAAGTAATAATGGTGTACAGGGCTGGATTCACTTCTCCGTACGAAGCTAATCCGTAGGCGTCGATGAGGTTCTGGAAACCTCGGGTGAAACGATTTGTTCGATTAAACGTAGGTGGAGCATCATTTGTTTCAATGACATTGACAAATGAAGGGATGTAGCTTTGAACAATTGATGCACCTTCAGACAAAATTTGTGTTACTGTGCGAACATCACTTTTTGGCACCCAACATTCACCGATAAGGCATTTTTTCGTGACATCCGTGTTAAACAAATTTAAAGTGTGATATATCGCTTTCATTTTTTTCACCATAATACACCAAGTTGATATTTCCTTCGCAACACTGAAAAGAACAAGCTTTCGTTGGTCTTCAGTTTGATTGAGGATCAATTTCAAGTCTTCTAATCGGATACGGACATTTCTGACCATTTCCTCCCTCTCCTTTTGCGAGCTTGGACAAGGATACAAAGAAGCGTGGAAGCCAGTGCATACTTTTTTAATTCGGGACTTTAATTGTTCACCTTGAAAAAATGCAACGAAAACAGTCTTTAAAACTGGTTCTCCTGTTCTTGGGTTGTCCATAGTTTCTTCCAAGTCAACTCGGCGAATAAACACATTCCCGCGGGAAACCCTCCACAACATGGTTTCAAAAGCCACCAATCGGTCCCTCGCAACCACCCCTGCTACAAAAGCCAGTTGATCACTACCGTGACCGTTTGGAATATTCTCCTGGTTCATGTACGGTTTCATTGCATCCAAATCAATCACTTCATCGTCAGAGAAAAAATCCTTGGTGTTTTGCAGAACTTCGTTCAGTTCAATGACTTCTAAAAAATCGTACTTCAGACTAATTTCATTTTCAGCCAATTCAAAGATTTCATTTTCGATTTGTTCCAATTTAATCTCAACATCGACAAGATCCCGTGGATTTAAAGGGCCTGGCAGGAAATCGACGAGTTCAGAAAGGACTATACCCGCCTTCTCCACTTCTCCCTTAATATACTTCAGCCTGCGCACCATTTCTCCGCATCGACGAACTTCTTGTACGAATTTGCGGTTGTATGCATTCAAATTAGGATTCAACTAAAAGGAAATCATTGTTGCACGTTTTCTGCATTAGATAATATTGTTGAAATACATCACGAAATTGAGCGATTCCAGCTTCTCCAAGCTTTGCTATAGACGTAAATGCTGCTTCCGGTTGAATGAACATTTGGCATAATGCCATTTCTTCACTTCTAAACATTGTTCCCATAGCATAAAGTTGAGAACCTCAATCGCATATGAGAATAAAGCAAGGTCGAAACTTTGTGTTGATCTATTAACAATCAAAAAACGTGCTTTAAAATTCGATTGAAAAAATAACCGTTATTTACAGGTTTTTTTAAAATAAAACATTCATGTGTATAAATGTTGTACAAAAAAATATGGTTTCAGAATGTAAAGAATCTTTCAAAAGTCGCGCCCAGGTGTTAGCAGTGAATAATTTCTGAACGCGTTCCTTCTTTATTTTATGTCATTTTAACATTTGTGAAGTAGACACATATACAACTCTTCCGGTTAAATATGGAATATAAAATCGTTCAAATAGACGCCTCAGCGCCTTGCAGTAGCCCAATTGTAATTTAGCATTAAAACTTTACAGACAGACTCATTGTCGGTGACAATGCATTCTATCAAAGTTTTATTCCGTTATCACAGGACAGACAGATAAAATCTTTAATAATGCAAAAATGACATAAAAAAATATCATAAAATTAAGTCATCTTTTCTTTTGAATTTTAATTGTCACAATTTCGAATTAAGCAAAATACATTGTTTTTACGGGTTGGTTTTTTTTTATAGCCCACCCCTAAAGGGTAAAATAGGGGATGAAAGCTTGAACATATAAATCAGCCATTTTTTAAGTAAAAAATTCATTAAATTTATAACGAATGAAGATATTACAATTTTCAAGATCTTTGCATCTATTCGAGTTAAAACTTTACAGATACATTCTTTGTCGATGACGATACAATCCATCAAATTTTTATCCCATTATCACAGAAGGAATGAAAAATCTTTACTAATAATGCAAAAATGATTATGATAGTAGGTACTCTGCACTGTGCATGAACTGATGAACATTATGAACATTATTATAAAATCAAATCATCATTATTTTGTGTTATACGAGTTCAAAATGAGAGACTGAAATAGAACTAACAACAACGATACGATTTTCTGTCATTTTAGGAATATACATTTCGGGAACCATGCCTAACGTAGGGATAGAAAAACCTTCGAAAGTATTCATCGACGTCTTCATCGAAAATATGTACATTAAAACGAAATGGAGGATCCGATTGGGAGACCAAGGACTGTAAAAACGGTAGACCTGGAAGAGCATGTGCGTAAGATGATTCGCTGAGGTGGTCCTCATTTATGGCCTGCACGATCCCCGGGTTTAAATCCGGGAACATCTGAAGTGCTTGGTGTACGCTACTCCGCTACTACTGGATGTAAATCAATTAGAAATTACCTTAGTGTATTTGAGAGAGTTTGCCAGTCAATGAGAAGATTGGATTCTTACTTCCTAGCTGGATTTGGTCACTTTCAACAGTTTTTTTTAATATTTGATAGTAATATGTTGATACTTATTGTCAAATAATTGTTTTTGTTCTGTAGTTGCGAAACAAAGCAACTTTTCAAAAAAGTCAGAATAGTTTTTGTATGATAAATGGACATACAATAAAGTGGTTTTTGTTTTTTTTTATCTGGAAAACGAAGCAAGATACGTCAAAAATTAAGAAACAAAAAATTTTTATTTTAATTTGCTTTATCTAAAAACAAAATATTGAAATCAGCAAAAAGTCAGAGGCGTACACATTTTTGTCAATACAATTGATTAAGGTGGTCCCACGGACGCCACTGGACTTAATTTCTTTAATCTTATAGTTTGGGAGAGATTAGCTCCTTATTACAACAAACAACGATACCAAATTTCAAAAAAATCGGCTGAAAGATATTTCTGATATTTTTGAAAAACCGATATTTTAAAAAAAAGTTTAACACCCTGTATCTTGGAAACCATGCATTTCCGAACCTATGATTAAGAGCTTTCTTTCATGAAATTAACTGAAAAATCAGGCCCTTAAATATTGCCGCGTCTTTTTTAAACACCCTGTATATACGATATTAATATATATAGATACCTATACTAGTCAAGAATGCTGCAGGAGAAACCTAACATCCTCTCTTTCATTACATATTTTCGATTTGGTTAGTATCATTGTATCAAGTTTAAAGTAGGAATATCCGGTAATTTTCGATTCAAAACAAAAAACAAGAAACGTGACAACAATCGAATTGAATGTTTTGTTTTTCAAGTGCATTCGTTATCACTTGTTTGTTGTTTGCGAACAAATTACGCATTTAAATCATGTGATTTGCATAGTAAGCATTGGAATTATAATATTCATATGTACCTATTAACAATTTTTAGAAAACTATTCCGTGCTTCCATATTCGATTTGTAAAATAATGTGTATGTATAATGTACACTATACCTATAATCTACATTGTATTTCATTTAGACATTCAACTTTATTTTTGCACACAACTCTTTACACTGGAACTACATATTATAAAAAATTGCATCAAATCAGTAACCGTGCACACTTATCTTAATCCTTTTGTAGAATTAGTAGCCAACGCGTATAACATAACTGGACTTACTTTAATAAAGATAAATATTTCATATCGTTCCAATGAACAAAGAAACTTGTGTTTAATTAATTGCAAATATGTAAAATTTGATTCTTTTAAATTTGCACTTTATATAATATATTCAATAATATACATAATAATAATTCAATAACTCCTTATGAGGACACTTTGCTTTTGTTTCATCAATACAATCGAAATGAATTCAGATTAATGGTACCTTTTTCAACTCCTTCTCAAGAATGATCGGCAGTCTGACCGCTGAATGGCAACTGAATTTTTTGAAAATAGTGCAATAGGAATAGAATTGAAATGGTACAATCACATAATTTATAAATCAGTAAATCCGTGAATGACTGATATAAAACAACCTTTAAACTTATCTTATCTCGGTATCTTAACAATGCAACGATCAGATATTTCATTTCAAATGCGATAATTATCAACTCTACAAAAATAATATAAAAAAATCAAATGGGCGTTTGTTAAGTAGTTGCGGTGTTGGATAACAGTAAGGCAAATGCGCCTTGAGATAGGTCAAGAATGCTATACAAAAGTACCTAATGTGAAAATCTGAAAATTGGTAAGGCAAGCAGTTGAAATAGGACGAATTAATTTGTTAGTTAACTTAGAAGTAATTGTAATGTAATTTCTGTCAATTTTCTGAAAAAACAATGGCGAAGTCTACCACTGTTGGCAGTTGCGTAGGCCTAATACGGATGATTTTTTAAAACGATCGCCATATATTTTTAGGTTTATATTCAATAAGTTTTAAAGTATTACAAGTGTGGTTAGTGGTAGATATGTAAAATGTTAAGAATAAAATTGAGCAAATTTTGTTATATATCACGAATTTGTACTTACATTAGTAATAAATAAATTTAGATTTATTTATATTAATGTGTCAGTAATTACAATTATTAATAAATTTAAGCTTGTTTTGCATATCTTGGCATCGAACAGTCGTTTTAAAGATAAACTAATTGAGATATGCTCTTGAGACATGAAATGAACCTCCTAAAATATTGTTCTTAAAGAACTTTAAGAACACTCGGAGCTTTTGATGAAAATCTTACAGGAAATAGAAATCATTTAGTGTGCGTTTCCCAAAGAACTGTTTTTGCACTCTGCAGAGGAATTGGAAGTTAGCAGGATCCTAATTGGGGTAAAATTCATTCAAAACAAAATGACTGCTACTTTTTGTTAAAAATAATGATACACTCGTAAAAATCGTTGGAGGGTTTTTGGAGGTTTCAAAATACAAATTGAAGGTTATAATAATAAATTTCAGCTATTTACTCAAAGCTAATACTATTGTGCCCTCAAAAACATAAACACACTGATTTTTGAGTATATTTAATAACGATTTTATTTTGGAAAAGTTTGGGCGGACTGCGGACACCTGTCTTGTGAAATTATGTGAATGTCTTTAAAACGAAGCAGGCAATTTTTTAATATTTTAATACAGTACCTTGTTTACTTTATATTTTGATAGAATCCATAGCGGGGCGAAGCGGGGCTTTTTGATGTGAAATATCTATTGGCGCGCCTCAGGAGTAAAACCGATCGAATGCCACGAATTTTGGTATTAAGTTGGACCGCCAACCGGCCCCATATAAACAATAAAAGAGTTCCAAATTGTGCTTTATTTTTTATCAATTCATCTATATTAAGTTATTAACTTCGCGAAAACTTGCTTCTTTGTTTATTTGTGGATTTGTGGCATTTAATGCCTATATTTTTAAAAAAACAAACTTTTTTATATTGACTTTTTATTGTGGTAAACTTTTCTGCCAAGGTCACTTTGAGGGCACAATTATAATTCATCGTGCATGAATAACATACACTTTCTATTAAAATTAAATCATACATACCTCCAATAACTCGCACCATATGCAATGAATGAAATCACACACTTGAAACAAAACTTGTAACACTTGCAATGGACAATAAAATGTTACGTTTCCATACGACACCCGCAAGTATGGCGCGTGTCGTAGCTCTCTCAAGACCGCCATGGGTAAAATAGAGCCGCATCCTTTTGGGTTTTTATGCAAGAATGTGTTCTTTACAGAATACCGTTATTTTTCCAGGAAACAATTATTTTGATTTTTTCTATTTTCGATAGCTTTTCCTGCATTTCCGACCACAAATGCAAATTTCTAAAAGCACAATTTACACAGCCCTAATCAATCCACATACAGACAATGCCTACGCCACAGTATAATTGCTTCTTATTCAGTAGACATTCTTTGTATATACTGTTACAGCGTTTGAGAACCGTAGCATTAAATTAAAAAATCAGAAGTGCAATAGTAATGGAGTGACGGAACAACGAACTCAACTTCAAGAACGAAGAACGCAATTTTATTGAATTTAATTGTTGCCCCGATGTTTCCTGTAAAAGGTGAAGGATCAGATTGTTGGCTTAAAACACTTGCTTTAATTTATGTTCAAACAAAAATAATAATTTATTCAATCAAATGATAAGGTATAAAAATAATAATCAAAAAAAGAAATAAACAAAAGAAGAAAATAATAATAATTCAAAAAGCAAATAATAATTCAAGCAAATAAAAATTCCAATACAAAATGATAATTCAACAAGATGAAAATATATATAAATTTTAAACAAATTAAAATTCTGTAATCCAAATAGTTGTGATAAATGTTCTGTGAAATTTTCGATTGCCGCTGTGATAATCAAATTGCCGTTGACACTGTATTCTCTGAAAATGAGATGCCGTTAGTGTCGCGAAACCCTGTACAAATTGAAGTGGTGGATACCGACTTCAAACAAAAATTAAATATTTCTGTGGAAAACAAATGTGATTGGAGGGAACAAGATGGTGTATACCGACCTTGTTGTGGGTAAGGAATTTCGTTCGGTGTATACCAGAACTGGGAATTAAGATCGGTGTATACCTGATCTTAGAGGCGCGTACTCGGTGGAAACCTGAGCAAAAACCTAGTTTCTATTAGCTCCGCTTGTGAATTTATACAAATTCGGAGCTGGGATCAACCGTTCGTTTGTGGTGGGGATGAATTTTATCCCAACGAACTGCGTGGAAGATTTTGTGAGGATCGAGCGTGGAACGTATTTTAGGTCATTTTTGGAGCGAGTTACTTGAGTGATTGTGACTGATAATATGACAGTCACATGTTTTGTGGATGACAGGGAAAAATGGTTTGTTTATTTTTATTGTGTTTGGAGGATTGGTGTTTTTGTTGAGAAATTTATGTCGCGCTGCGACATCCTCCCCCCTCTTCAATGCATAGCTGGTGCCGCTGCCGGTGGTGGAGTCACGACTTGTGGTGAAGGTGATGGTGGTCGGTCGAGCAGCTCTTCGATTTCGCGTCCTGGCGTCGGCGGCGGAGATTTGTTCCCCCATTCCTCGAATTCGAGTTCAATGTCGCGTCCTGGCGTCGGCGGCGGAGATTTATCCCCCCATTCTTCGAATTCGAACAGATCGAGAACGTCGTCCATGGTTTGATTTTTGTTATCTACTTTAGGGAAAGAAAAACAATTAAATTTTGTACAATAATTACCAGGGCACATGTCGGCACAAGACAATCACTGGGTTTCGTAACTCCGTCCTACCCGTTGCTCAACCAATACCCGTTGATCCTCATAGTTGTGAGAACTAGTTGTGGACCTCCGTGTAAGCTCATCTTGTGGAAATCGTCAATGAGCAAGTCAGTTACGTGGTCCTTGTTGGGTAGAATCATTTGATGTTTTGTGTTAAAGTTTCGTGTAGAGTTTGCTAATCGTCCCTTTAATCGTAAGATCCCTTTTTCGTCAAGGAAGGGAGACAATTTGTATAGTGGGCTTGATTTCGGGATATCTTCGTTCCCTTTTAATAGTTTGATGTCCTTGTTAAAGTGTCGTTGTTGAAGCTGGCGAATGGCGATTTGTTTTGCTGCAACTATTTCAAGTGTTGTTGGTGTTCCGCAACTACGTGTATTTCCTGTTTTACAATTGTCTTTAAATCGTCGGATATATGTTATGATACGTAATAGTTTTTGAAATGATGAGTATCGTGTCCAAATAGTTTGTTCCTGTGTAGTCGTTAATGTAATTGACTTGTTTGGTTTCTGTTCAAGAGTTGTTTCTAAGTGCTCATGTTGTTGTTGGTGCCAGTGTTCGTGATTTCCGTGTAACCATTCAGGTCCCTTCCACCATTTTTTCACAGTTTAATATATTTTTAGGGAGAAGGCCTCTAGTGGCTATGTCGGCTGGATTGTCCTTCGATGGGACGTAATTCCAGACACGTCTTGCGTTCTCGTCTTGGATCTCTCCCACTCGGTTGGCTACGAAGGTTTGCCAGGTGGTTGCAGGTTTGTTTAGCCAAGCGAGAACAATTTTCGAATCGCACCAGCAGAAGCAAGAGACGTCACGTAGGTCCATATCCAACTTTACTTGAGTTACCAAACGGTTTAGAAGTACCGCACCACACAGTTCCAATCTTGGTAAGGACATTGTTTTAATTGGAGCGATTTTAGTTTTGGCTGTAAGTAGGTTGACGTGTATGTTCTTGTGTTCGTCTTCGATCCTAACGTATACAACTGCGGCAAATGCTTTGATGGATGCGTCGCAAAAGGCATGTAATTGGCAATTCATCTTATTTGTCCTTGTGTTTATCCATCTTGGAATCTTTATCATCGGTATATATTTCAGTTCTTCTTTAAATCGTTGCCATTCGTCACCGAGTTCTGTTGGAATTGGTTCGTCCCATGAACATGTTTGGAGCCATAGCATTTGCATCAATATTTTTGCAGTGACTACTACCGGTGCTAACCAACCTAAGGGATCGTACAACTTTGCTATCTCCGACAGAATGTTTCGCTTCGTTGTGGGTGGCTTTGTGAATTCCCTTGGGTCGACTGCAAAGGAAAAATAGTCTAACCCTGGATGCCACTGTATGCCCAATGCCTTGATGTGGTTATGCTCGCCGAATTCTAATGGAAATTGTATCTCCCGATCGTCTTCCGGGATTTCCTGAATTAGACGGTTGTCGTTTGCTGACCACTTTCGCAAGTGAAATCCTCCTGATTTCAATAAGTCACGTAACTCTCGCTGTAAGTTAATTGCTTGTTGGACGGTGTCGGCACCTGTTAGCACGTCATCTACGTAAAATTCTTTGATGAGAACGTCCGCTGCCCTTGGGTACTTGGTTTGCTCGTCCTTCGCAAGTTGATGTAGCGTTCGTATTGCTAAATACGGTGCGGCGGTTGTTCCGAAGGTTACTGTTGTCAACTGGTAGTCCCTTATATTTGCTGTCTTCGGATCTCGCCATAAAAGTTTTTGATATTGTTGATCTGCCGGGTGTATCTTGATCATCCTGTACATCTTTTCGATGTCGGCAGTCATCGCGAACTTGTATTTTCGCCAGTTTAATAACGTGGCAGTCAGCTTGGGTTGAATAGTGGGTCCACTCATCATTTGCTCATTTAAGCTAACGCCGTTGCTCGTTTTCGCTGAGGCATCAAATACAACCCGAAGTTTTGTGGTTGTACCTTCCTTCGTGACCGCGTGATGAGGGAGGAAGTACCCAAGTTGTGTTGATGTATCGTATTGTGCAGCTGGTATCATGTGCCCACGATCAATGTAGTCGTCTAAGCATTTTTTGTATTCTGTTTGGAATGTCTTATCCCGATTAAATTTCTTTTCTAGTTGCCAGTACCTGGACATGGCTTGTGGTTTTGATGCTCCTAGTGTGGGAAGCTTATTGTCCTTAAATGGAATCCGCACTTGGTATTCCCCTGATGGCATACGAGTCACAGTTTTTGCGTAATATTCTTCGCATTGATCTTCTTCCGGTGATAGCCGTTTAGTGAGTATTTCCTCAGTTGTCCAAAACTGCTTCAGTTGGTTGTTCAAAGTTTCCATGGCAGCATTTTCGGTGACCAATGCGGAAAACTGTGTCATCTGCTCGTTTGCAGATGAAATTTCGCCGAAGAGAATCCATCCTAGTAGTGTGTTGTGTGCTGTTGGGGATCCTATACTTCCGTGTATGATTCCGTTTGTAATGATCCTTGAGTAGATGTTTACCCCTAGTAATAAGTCAATTTTTCCAGGTTGGGTGAACTCAGGATCGGCTAATTGTAAACCCCTGACGTGTTTGAGGCTTGTTGTCGTCATTAGCTGCGGAGGTGTGACGTTGGTAATCTTTTTAATTACGTATGCTTTCATTGGCATACTGAAATCATTTGTTTTTGATTGTAGGACAAATGATGTTTCCTTCCTGCTTGCCGCCAGCTTCGTTGAACCCAGTCCTGATACCTGCAGGTGTACTGGAATGCCCTTGAGTCGCAATGTCTGGAAGGCTGATTCCGTGATGAAGGAACTCTGTGACCCGAGGTCGATCAAGGCGCGCAGAGATGCTGTATTTCCTTCATCACTCTTTACTGTGACGATCGCAGTTGCAAGTAACGAATGTGTTTTGTGTTTGTTGTAGTGACATTCTGTTGTGTTTACTTCCTGCGACGTAGTTGCTTTGTTGTTGTAATGTTCATGTCCTTCGTGTAAGGACGTGTGGTGTCTCTTCCCACACTTGAAACATCCATGATAGCTTAAGCATGCTATTGTTGGATGGTATGTTGCACAATTGTAGCATAAATTGTGTTTTGCTACAATTTTCTTCCTCTCCGATGGTGAGAGTTTATTGTAGTCTGCACACTTCGTCAGAGTGTGTGGTCCCTTACATAACACACATTCCTTGCTGTATTGGCATCTTCCGAATTTGTGTCTCATGAGGCAGTTACAGCATATGTTATGTTTTCGTATAATGTCTCGTTTGACATCTGGGTTCATGTTTGTAAATTGTCGACATCCCTTGATTGGGTGGTTACCCTTGCATACGACGCATGTGTCCCCTTGATTTACATGATAGATGTTTGTTTTTCTGTAAGTGTTCGCTGAACGGCCAGTGGTTTTAGTGTCTACCATGGCCTCCAGTGTACGAACCCGTGATTCTAAAAAGTCGTACAACTCAGTTAAGTCGGGCAGTTCCCTATGTTTTGAGATGTCCTGTTCCCACAACTTATGAGTTTCATGCGGTAGCCGTTGTACCAGCATGTGTATGATCATAGGATCCCAGTTTTCAGTTGGGACCCCGAGCGCATTTAATTCGTTCATGCACTCCTTCGTGTTGTCCAATAGCTCCTTGATCGCTGCCTTCGATTCGTGTCTGACCGTGGCCTGATTAAAGAGCTCCTTCAGCTGTGCTGTGATTAAAACGCGTTTGTTGTCGTAACGTTCAATCAATGTCTCCCACGCAGCTGAAAAGTTTGCATCTATCACATCATACTGTTTAATTAACCGTTCTGCCTCTCCAGTTAGGCACGATTTCAAATAGTGAAGTTTCTGTACGTTTGGGATGCGACTGTCGGTGTAGATCAGGGATTTAAACATGTCATGAAATGACCTCCATGATCTGAGGTTCCCATCGAATTTTGGCAAGTCGATACGGGGTAATTTCACTTCGACTCGTGTCGGAGCCCCGTTGCTTGGAGGTTGTCCCTCCGTGTCTGCTGTCGCACTTGCCATTTCTTCCTTCTCCTGAAGGATATCCTCCAATTCCCCGATGAATTCGAAATATATTCCTTCGAATTTTTCATATGTTTCCTTATCGAAATATTCGTTTAATGCCTCTTTGCAATTCTCAAATTCTTTGTCGTCTGCAATGCTAATTGCCATGTGATTTTTCTCGAACTCTACCCATAGTGTGTTTACGTGTTCGATACGTTTTCTCAGGTAGGCAGGTTTCCTTCTGTGATCGCTTGTTTTTTTGAAATTGGAATGCGCTTGATCCAATGTTTGTTTCAAGACGTGTTGATTTTTTATAATTTTATCCATTTTGTATCGTTTACGTGTGTATGTATTAATTGTAAGTTCTTTGTTTAACTTGTTTCAGATTTGTGAGAGGCAATAAAGAATTATTAAATTACCCGTGTGTATTATTTTCGGCCTGACTGTTGCAGTACAGAGTTATTAAATTAGTCGTATTGTATGTCTTATTTTCGACCTGACTGTTTAATAAAATAGTATTAAATTACTCGTATGTTTTATTTTTGACTTGACTGTTTAATAAAAATAGTATTAAATTACTCGTATGTTTTATTTTTGACCTGACTGTTTAGTCAAAAAATAGGATTAAATTACCCGTATGTATTATTTTCGACCTGACTGTTTTTAAATAAAAGCAAGTGTTTGGCCAACAATATATCCGGCTCGAAGGACCAAATGTTACAGCGTTTGAGAACCGTAGCATTAAATTAAAAAATCAGAAGTGCAATAGTAATGGAGTGACGGAACAACGAACTCAACTTCAAGAACGAAGAACGCAATTTTATTGAATTTAATTGTTGCCCCGATGTTTCCTGTAAAAGGTGAAGGATCAGATTGTTGGCTTAAAACACTTGCTTTAATTTATGTTCAAACAAAAATAATAATTTATTCAATCAAATGATAAGGTATAAAAATAATAATCAAAAAAAGAAATAAACAAAAGAAGAAAATAATAATAATTCAAAAAGCAAATAATAATTCAAGCAAATAAAAATTCCAATACAAAATGATAATTCAACAAGATGAAAATATATATAAATTTTAAACAAATTAAAATTCTGTAATCCAAATAGTTGTGATAAATGTTCTGTGAAATTTTCGATTGCCGCTGTGATAATCAAATTGCCGTTGACACTGTATTCTCTGAAAATGAGATGCCGTTAGTGTCGCGAAACCCTGTACAAATTGAAGTGGTGGATACCGACTTCAAACAAAAATTAAATATTTCTGTGGAAAACAAATGTGATTGGAGGGAACAAGATGGTGTATACCGACCTTGTTGTGGGTAAGGAATTTCGTTCGGTGTATACCAGAACTGGGAATTAAGATCGGTGTATACCTGATCTTAGAGGCGCGTACTCGGTGGAAACCTGAGCAAAAACCTAGTTTCTATTAGCTCCGCTTGTGAATTTATACAAATTCGGAGCTGGGATCAACCGTTCGTTTGTGGTGGGGATGAATTTTATCCCAACGAACTGCGTGGAAGATTTTGTGAGGATCGAGCGTGGAACGTATTTTAGGTCATTTTTGGAGCGAGTTACTTGAGTGATTGTGACTGATAATATGACAGTCACATGTTTTGTGGATGACAGGGAAAAATGGTTTGTTTATTTTTATTGTGTTTGGAGGATTGGTGTTTTTGTTGAGAAATTTATGTCGCGCTGCGACATATACTTATATATTAAACATGCAATACAAATACGTATAAGTATAAATTCATCTTTATTAAAAATTAACTACTCAATCTTTGAAGTTTTGCAGGTGAGCCCATTAATGTATTGGACACAGACTCCGATCTTAAAATGCGATCCTCCGATTTTTTATATTCCGCTGTGATGTTTTCCAAGTCAAGAT
Organism: Leptogaster cylindrica; assembly: GCA_963082835.1. Classification (NCBI taxonomy): domain Eukaryota; kingdom Metazoa; phylum Arthropoda; class Insecta; order Diptera; family Asilidae; genus Leptogaster; species Leptogaster cylindrica. Next base: position 39,324,123 of record OY720106.1, read on the forward strand.
TACCGTCAATTATTAAAACCTTTGAATAAGAAGATTGTCTTCAAATTGATATTATGAATATTGTTCATATTGTATAATTAGTCGCCGACTTACATAATTAATGCGAACCATAGACTTTCCCGTACCTAGAACTTTACGTGTCAAAGTGGAATATGTTGGATAATACTTCTACATATTATTTAGTTAAAAAAAAGTGTTTTTGATAAAAACACTTGTAAACATATTATATGAAACAATAATTTATTTAAGAAAAATTTCGATTGCGACGCGTTTCGGCCTAACGAGGCATCCTCAGGCTATCAACTAATATTACTCCTGCCAGTTAACAAATTTTTCTAATTTAATAACGGGATATTATTCAAATACTTTTACTGATCATTAAATATATTTTGCCCAATGTATTTAGCTTTTTTATTTCAAAAATTTCCGCTTTCCTCAAGACTCTCCTCCATCTATTTAATTTAATAATTTAATATTATTTAAAACTGTGCTATCGTTATATTATAATAATTAGGTAAATATCACTGGATTTACTGAAGTTGCATGTTACGTAAGTCGGCGATGGGCTAATGTATATTGTATAACCATTATACAATCAAAGGCCGGATTTAACTAAATGCAAAAGGTCCTCGTGCGCAGAGCAACAAAATTTGTGGTGGAGGAGGGGAGAGTTCTGAAGAGTGGTAATTTTGCAATGCTTTTGATTTCACAAATTGAAACTAAAATGGAAATTATATTTGGTTTTTCCAAGCATGCATTAATATATAAATATTCAGTGAACAAAGTCAACACTTTGTTTATAAAAATAATTCAGTCTTATATGGCAACAAGAAGGAGTTGCCCGCTTTTGCTCCTCTTCGAAGTTTATCTATTTTAATGAAATAATATTGTATTCAATTTCAACATTCTAGCTACAAGTGTTCTCGAGTTACCGTTTGGTAAGACGGACAGGCAGATGGACACTGGACAGGATATCCATAGTGGTGTTTTTTTTTACTTCCTAATTGTTTGGCATTGCAAAAGTTTGGTCAAAACTAATATACCCTACATCTAGGGTATAAAAAGCGAAGCCGTAAATACAAAATTTTTTTTTTATTAGAAAAAATTTTCATACTCTAAAACTTTAGTCAATTTGTACAAAACATTGATGACTACGAATGTTTGTGTTTGCAGTTTTTTGAAGCTAATTTTATAGACTTCTCTGAAAGATATATAAAGTTGTTTTTATTTCAAATGGAAAAGTGCATTGTGAAATTGTAGTTAATACTAAAAGAACTTTATATATCTTTCAAAAAATTCTATAAAATTCGCTTCAAAAACATATTATATTTGATGATTTTATTTTATATTTTTTTATGCACAGTGTAGAGGAATTGTGATTTTTACATTCTTATTATATTAAAGATTTCTTCCATTCCTTGGTGGCAATGGGATAAAAATTTTATAGAAAGCATTGTAATTGACAGTGAGTGCATCTGTAAAGTTTTAGCTCGATTAGATGACGGGAGTGGGCTAATTTTAGATGCCCAAAGATTTGTGATCAAGATCACAAAGTTGCATTCAGAAGCCAATTTTTGTGCACTTAATATAGATAAATTAAAAACATCTGGGTCATTTGTCTTTTAATGTTGTAAGCTGGTATTATCAAATTTGTCACAAACTGGAAAGTGGAAATCGTTTATATATTTTTTTCCGCGGAATTTTATTATAAAGAAGGATGAGTGAATGAATGATGAAGTGAAATACGAATAAAATGGATGGAAAAAAAAAACTAAGTAGAGCGGTTTATCGCACAAAGTGGGTTAAACCGCTATTAAAAGGGTTAAAGCTTGACCAAAGGTTTGTTGTTGTAAGTACCTTACGGGTGCGGAAAAGTTAGCTGTGAGAATGGGCTGCAGAATGCAGATATCCTAATATTAAATCCGACCTTGATTATGTACACTAAGTAAAAAATTCTTCTGTATACACATCGAAAATACTAATGAAAACTAATACAAAATATTAATATTGAAAAATGAAGCAAATGTCACTGGTGCGGCTGAAAGAACAATCGTTGAACTGTTCAACGATAATCGAATAGTCTGCTGCTACAGCAGTCATAGTCGCAGTCGTTGTGCGATTTGTGATCTTTGAGGTGCGGGAAAGTCTGAAGAACTCAGAAAACATTCTTTCATCAGCTTGAAAATGATTATTTATTAAAATCTTGAAGTACCCCTCTATTTGTTTTTATACTATGTGTGCTAAGTCGTAGTGCACTTATCATTTCCAAAATGACTTCTTCCTTTAGATCTTCAACTAACAAACAACTCAATAGTCTTTTCTTGACACCTATAATTCACGACTTCCCTTGGCAACAGTCAAAAAGCTACTGAACGAATACAATAATTAATCGTTTAACGATTATCATTACAGCCGCACCAGTGACAATGGAACTTTTAGCCATGACGCGAAATATTATTTGAAAGATTCATCCTGTTCAGTTAAGTTTTATTCAACTTACCGGAATATTAGGACCACGAACTTTTTTAATGAGCCAATCTTCATGAAGTTCGTGAAGCTGCTGCAAATATTTTAATGGAACACAACTCTCTTCTTGCCTTGCTCTCTTCTTCATTCTCTCATATACTACCTCCGGACTTGTTCGTAAGTAGACTGAAAAGGCATTTTATACTCAAATACTACTTTATACAAAATTATTTGCAAAGTACTTATTAAATCTGCTCGAATGTAAATTGATTTTTCAATAAACGCGTACCATTCCTGGAGGATATTATACATTCCTTTATGGATGCTTGCATTTTTATACATGGTTTCCACAAAACAATATCTGCAAAATAAATATGTAATGTGAATAGCTTACTCCAAAGTATTTCAAATACACAAACCTTGAACTATACATTGACCGTTCCATTAATTTTACATTTTTATCAGTTGCAAGTGTGTGCATTTCCAGCATTGTTAAAGTAACGTAAGTTTGGAATGGCATCGACCACCTGTACGGTTCTTTGTACATCATGTCCTTTATTATGCAAATTATTCAAATAACTAAGAGTTTGCAAAAATGAGAAAGTGATTTCTACCAGCAAATTTATTCCCGAGCAATTTCGCCATTTTTCCACAGGCTCAGTTAACAAGCATATTTCGTCATATTTGCGAAAATGGTTCAGAAATGTTGTTTTGCCACTTCCAATATTTCCTTCGATGAAAACAGTGAACGGCTGAGTTCCTTCAGCATACTTTGTTAAGGAAGCCATGTGTCTTTCTGTAATTAAGAATTTATAACTTTTTTACACCAGAAACCTCAACAAATACTATCCTTATATGTATCTAAGAAATCCCATTCATTTCCAGCTAGCCCGCAATTCAACAAACTTGTCACACATTTGATTCTACAGCTACAGTTATTTCTTATTTTATATTTGTATTATTAATAAGGAAAAAACGAAATTGTGATTTATTGGCATTTGAAATAAATATTGAAGTTCATTCGTTACTAACAAACTGGAAAGTATAATTTATTCAGCTTTCGGATCTTTTATCTCTGGAACTTCTCTGGGTAGAAATTAGTGTTTTGATACAGCTATACAGATACTCAGCGGTTGTCGAGCAGAAAAAATATTTTCTAGACCAAAATTTACTTACTTAGATAAGCTTGCAATACAACCTGCACTGTCTTTTTATAATTTAATGAGTTCCTTAAAACACAAAACAATTTTTCATTTGTTAAAAATTAACCGCGTGATTTTTCCTCTTCGTCCTACCAATTTAAGATTACGCGGGAAAATTTGACAACCAAAACACAATCGGTCGAAATTTGCTCAAATTACCGCTCACTGAAGGCTCAATTCTTATATTCGACTATTCGAGCAGATGTAAAATATTTAACCAATCAGAAACCTTCATAAGTTGGTGTATTATAAGTTTGTTGTAGTTATTTAAAACATAAGGTTAATTTGGCTAGAATTCATTGACATTTACGGAGACTGACGTGTTTTCCTACTAAAAAAAGGTAATTTAGAGCCGCAATAGAGTTTTTAGCTGATTTTGGCGAATTTATGCGACATGGCATGACGATTTCTGAAATAAAACACCTAAAAAATTACCGGTTGCTTAAAATTTTGACAACACTCAAGATAGTGATAAATAAATACATGGCGGTGTCAGTATCACAATTAAGCTAATTAGTTATTAGAACTTACTCATTATATTAAACATTTTGTTAAGTGAAAATCATAGATTTGTGCCGAACTTGAAAATTTTACACTACATAACGTATTTAACTTCTATTCAATTTCAATATCTGCCTAAAATGTCAGCTGTTTACCAGCGTGCCATTGACAGCGATTGTCAAACCTTCAAGGTTTATGCCAGCAGCAAGAAGAACATTGCAGCAACATTGAAACTAAAATCTAAATTTAAATAAATTATATAATTTTATTAATAATTATAGTCTTATAAATCATAAGAATTTCCAAATTTATAGAATGAGAATGTCAACTTTTTCAATTTTTATTTCGATATTTATTTTTTTTATAGCGGTTCCATAAAGCTTCAGTGTACTCTGTAGATCTTGGCCTCGCGGATATCCTGCAGGTATATCTCATGAATATCATACCCTATATACTAGACTATAGTTTACTACTATATAAACTAGTTGAGTTTTTGAACGCCTTCTAAGTTGTATTTGAGCTCTGTTAATTGAATTTTAAAAAGCGGCAGAAATTGCGGACCTGGCCGGATGTTTAGGATTATGATGTAAAGAATATTGAAATATGAGCTTCACGACTTACAGAAAACTTAACATGAATGGGCGCTTACAATCTAGTCATTATCATTAATAAGAAGAAGACTTGTTGACGTTTGTCCTAGAAGCGTTTACTTTAGATCTTGGAGTTTATTAAAATTTGCTTTTTTCAATTAGTTTCGTGTTTTATATCAGTTTCCTTATAAAAACAAAGAAGGAAAAAGAGGTTCAGATATATAGGGGAACTTAATATGAGCATTTCTCTTATAATTTCAGTTTAGCAAAAAAGGTTAACTTTATATTTTTTAATTTTATATCACTTAAAATTTTTCAAATGCAGTCTGGCTGATCAAAATTATTGTCCGGGATGCCGAAGTACTATTGCGATTATTGTGACACATACCTCACACACGATTCTCCAAGCGTGAGGAAAACACACTGCACAGGCCGGAAACACAGAGACAATGTAAAGTTTTACTACCAAAAGTGGATGGAGGAACAAGCACAGCATTTAATTGATGCCACAACCGCTGCATTTAAAGCTGGAAAAATTACACAAAATCCATTTGCCACAGCTCCTCCTAAGGCGGGAGTGGCAATTCCCCCTCCAACAACGCTGGGGCCGCCACCACGACCAGGTATCATGCCGCCTGGTATGCAAGGTGGAGCTCCAATGCCACCAATGATGATGGGACCACACGGACCAATTCCGCCACCAATGATGGCAATGCGACCACCTCCAATGATGAGTCACATGGGACCCATGATGGGCCCTCCGCCACCACTAGGAACCTTAGCCAACATGCGACCTCCTGTGACGGGACCGCCACCATCCATGAAGTCCTAATAATTATTTCCTGCAAAAGAAATACAGCGTGTGCAGGTGCTTATAATAACACTAAACGCATTATATTATTTCAAATATAGCTACAATGCATTTTCTTATAATATAAACAAATAAATAGATCAGGTAATTGTATTTGTTTTTTTTGTTTGTTTTAGAAATCTATCAAGTTCATCAAAAACTATAAAGTCTTGGTCAATCCATATGGGGTTGCTTGCCCATTTTTAATTTTTGTAATTTTTTGATATATTAATATTAGAGGTACTCATGATATGAAAGTGATTGTTGAGATCGCGATAACTGTCATCTACATACAAAAGTCAGATTTTCACGACTACGACGAATCATGAGTATCAATTTTGAGCTGTGCAGATATTAGCGGAAAATAAAATATCCGGCTGAGTACCTAATGCTAAGACTAAACTCACACCATATTTTTAGCAGTCTATTCTATAATTTAGTTTTACAAACTAATGGCATTAAACTAATCCTAGTATTATGTGTATATGGCCACCAAAATTTCAAATCAAATTTGCGCAAAGTGCACTTTTTAACTGGGTTTATAAACAAAGCGGAAACGCAATGATCGGTTTCCGTTCTTGAGTGAAGATTAAGATTGGTTTACTGAGTCTTTTTGAACATCAGTTTTACATATATGATTATTTATACCTGTTTAATGTTTATGTGTAGCTAAATTAGCCTTAGACGTTTGTTTAGCTATCCTATTTTATCTTTGAGCAGATCGTTTAATAACCTGTATTCGCTTCATTTATTTAAAATTTTATTTACATTATATATACAAACATTTGCTCTTGATGTGTGATGCTTAAAGCTAGGATAAAACAAAAACTAACAAAATGGTATACGCGGCAATCAAGTTCCATGAGAGTATAAGTAGATGCTACAAGCTTGAAATTCCACTCAATAAAATTACATATAAACTGTCAAAATTGTTACCTCGTTTTTCAAATTTATCTATTATATTATAGTATATAAAATTCAAAACTCACTGACTGACTGATCACTGTTTCTCGGAAACCGCTGAACCGATTTCCATGAAATCTTGTATGCTTCTACAACTTATCTCATAAGTCATAGGTGCTCAACTGCTCACTAAGAACCGGTTTTTTGAAATTCTGCCCATAAAGGGGTAAAATAGGGGGATGAAAGTTTGTATGGAAATTCGCCATTTTTGCAGTAAAAATTCATAAAAACTTTATTTGGCTTTTTGGTTAGAAATAAAAAGCACGTGTATCAGGGTTTTTTGAAATTCAACCCCTAACGGGGTGAAATACTTACAGCTTAAACAATGCTTAAAGCAGTAATTACCAGAAAGAATCATAATTATACTATACTATACTATTATATTATACTTTAACGTGTTTGGGGACCGATTTTATGCATTTTTGCTACCTCTTACGTGCCAAAGCTACCGCGACTCAAGGTTCATAGTAATGAACCGTTCTTACCTGCTGTAGTGTACTTAAGCAGAAAAATTTCCAGCCTTTATACTATGACGTAATTCTGGCGCTCATGGGCTCTTTCTCTATATGTTTTTGTAACTTATACGTACGTAACTAAGTTTTTCATATTCGCACACGTGTTTCAAAATTCGTTGTAATTAAAAAACAAGCGGAGGGGGCCGTGGAAGGAGGAAAGGGGGGGGGGCGGTTGTCATGTGGTCCCGAAGCTGAGACCAATCCATCGATACCCCGCCTGATGCTCAGGTATACGCCGTTAATGAGAAAGAGCTAAGAACGTACTTACGATCTCCCCACCATGTCTGTTTTCTGTCCACCAATGCGCAGGGGAACGGGAGGGGGGTGACCGAATAATGCATCCCCATGTCTTAAAGTGTGCTGGATCCAACGAGACCCCCCGCGTCATCGTCCGACACTTGGTTCTCGATGAGTAGGCCAATATATGAGTTTGCCCCTAGCATGTAGGCAATCGCCCTTCCCACGCCTCTGACAGTGTTGCCATCGTGGCAACACTTCTTAAAAGTTATATTAGGACACGGACTACTAGTGTGCAAAAGCGCAACCCGTTAGGTTGAAGTGCAAGGTTATTTTCACTAACGTCCGTACTACTAGGTACCTATATACAAATACAACTCGATGGATTTTTTTTAAATATGGGCAATTGTGCTGTAGCTGGTGGTACAAAAAATTCGTTGCAGGTCATTACACGCGAAATTTACTGCTCTACATACAATTTTTGTTTGGAGCACTTTTTCTTTTTTTGAAAGTTTTAATGAACTCTAATTGTATTGGTACCTACTAAAAAATAATTTGCTTATAATTTTTGCTATTTTTGTTCACAGCAATGCTGATCTGCATCAGCCATCAATTGAGGGCCAATGGAATAGGAGCGCATGAGCTTTTCTTTCCTATGGGTCTTACGACCCTATTCCATGAGAGTATGAGATCCTCGCAATGATTTACCATATTACAGTACATTGTACATTGTACGCATACTACATATCTATATAAAGTTTACCGGTGCATGGATTTCCTATGACAAAACAAACACAAAAACAACGAATACGAATATTGTTATGTTATTTTATTTTATGGTTTACTATTTCACAAATTAGCGTAAAGATATTATATACATGACTAGAACTTATACTGAAATACGTATAAATACAAATTTCAAAATGCACTTTATATCTAAGCTTAAAATAGTATACATGGTATTATACGTTTATATTTATATATGTACATTACTTGGAATGCATAACTTTCCAAATGGAAAAGTCTTTATTTATGCAATTGTGACATTATTGCCTGGCTTCATAACAGATTGTTAAAAAATTACGTTTTACGTTTTAATCGATTTCACAAAAGTAGCTAAATTTGACGAATGAAAGTTACATAAATAATTTATAATAAAATGTGTAACAATGTACACATGTGTATGTGTATGTGTATGTAGGAACTTGTTTTCTAAACTATTGTAATTTCAGTTACTGTTTTTACTATCGCCTAATGCAAATTAATAAGAGTAAAACAATTTTAAACAAAAAACTAAAGCTATTTTAAAATAAAATGAGTGTAATAAAAATTTACTGTAACAGGGACAAAAATTATTTTTAATGAATCTTTTATACATAATGTTTTAAGGGATTCAATTTAAAAAGTTAAAAATTAATGCAAGTTCATTACCATGGAATACGAACTAGTACGCAAAGTATAATTGGTTTGGGCCAATTTAGGGATCTAGAATCTAGATGTAGAACCTAGAACGGCACAGTCTTAACACGGAAGAAACATTTTTTAAGAAATCGTGCAAAAACAGTGCATGAACAGTTTTCTAATCGTAAAAAGAGAAATTTGTTCTAAATTATTAAAAAGACATGTGAATAAGCTTTTTGGTATCGGTAAAATCTCAAGGTCGTGTAAAAATTAATTGGTAATTATAATACGTATTTATAACAAAATTTTAACAAAGAAACTTAATATATAAATATTCAGTGAACAAAGTCAACACTTTGTTTATAAAAACCATTCGGGCTTATATGGCAACACTAAGAAGGAGTTGCCCGATTTAGCTAATCTTCGAACTTGACCTTACAATATTAATGAAAGATTATTGTACCGAATTTCAATTCTCTAGCTAGAAGCGTTCTCGATTTATCGTTTGGACAGACAGACAACAGACAGCCAAACCGATGGACATGCATAAAACAGTTTCTTTTCACTTCCCATTTCATAAATATATAGTTTTCTTTTTTCTGTCACAGTTATTTCTTGGCTGCCAACTTGTGCTCAGAACTAATACCCCTCTACATCTAAGGAATAAAAGGGAATTATTGTAATACTCAGTACTGAGTACTAGTTCCACGTTGCATAAACAGATATATGTGTATTTACCTATGTAACATAAGACGCAGTTTGTAATACTTTGTATACTATATTGTTATACCCTAGATTTAGAGAAGATTAGTTTTGAGCGAACGTTTGCAACGCTAAGAAATAATAGTGATAGAAAAAAGAATTATAAATTCATGATTGGGAAGTAAAAAGAAACCGTTATATGGATGTCCGTCTGCCGGTGTGTCTGTCTGTCGATGATAACTCGAGAACTCTTGCAGCTAGACTTGAAATTTGATACGATGATACTTCATTAAAATGGTATGGTCAAGTTGGAAGATGAGCAAAATCGGGCAACTTTTTTTGAGTTTGCCATGTAAGGCTGAATCATTTTTATACAAAAATGTTGATTTTGTGTACTTACAATTCGGATTTCTTTTGTTAAATATTCTTATAAATACGTAGGTATTACAATTATCGATTATTTGCGTGAAATTTTTTTTTACACGGTTTCTTTTACACAACATTAAAATTATAGAAGCGTAGTAAAAGTGGATTGATTTACATGGGGTTTTTTGATTTAGAATGACTTATATTATAAAATGTAAACACAAATTCCAAAGCGATGGGAAAGAACAAAAGATAGTCGGTAGAAAGGAAATACAGACTTTTTGAACTTAAAAACTAAGTACAGAAATGCTTGCAGGGTGGGCAAGTTCTATCAGATTCAGAATAAAGCACTTTTTTTTGCCGGTACTTTCACATTTGGACCAAAAATGTATAACACCAAAATGACGTCGATTGCTTTGTTTCCCAAATTCATTGAATGTTATAATATGTTAATATGTAGTTTATAATTAAAAAAAAAAAAAAAAATACTCTGTAAAATTTCCCATCTTTTAACACCAATGATTTTATATACGAACCATATCTTTGCAAAAAGGTTTACCTTTGATTATGACAACCAATTAGGCAATTAACTTTCTACAGCAATCGATACAACAAAAAAAGAAAAAAAAAAAAAACAATCAATTATCTTCACTAATAAATATTAAAAGTTCACCCACATTTTTCTTTATTATGATTTTTAACACTGCAGTTGAATTGAATGTCCAGCGCAGGATGTTCATAATCAATAGAAATTGCATCCCAAATAATGTCGGTAGATACCTACCATATTTCAAAAGTAGTTTCTTAATATCTATTCACATTATAGTTTGTTCGTTGTGTGTATGCTTTGCCTTTTAAATAGTTTTTGACTGAAAAGTCCTAAAGTACAACGATGTTCTAGAATAATTTTCATAAGTGTACATTGCTTTATGAGCAATCCCAAAGCAGTCCTTATGATATTATGAATCCTCTTAACGTCAAATTTTGATAAATTTTTGGTTCGCAGCATTCAAACAATAGTACCGAGAATACCAAAATTGCACATTAGTGTATATTTAGAAACTCCCTTTTGTAAACAACGTTTAAGTTCCTTTTCGAAAAGCTAGCAGTGTTGAACAGCGACTCTGTGGAACTTTGGGGGCAGCATGTGAAGTAACTAACGGGACAGTGCCGCTGTCACGTCACCGGATTATTTGTCCCATGGACGCGCATGTGTCTGTTGAGGTTGCCGGACTGCGAGAATCTATATAAATTTTTGGGTAATTTACTTTATAATTCTAGAATTTTGCATTGTGTTCATTGTTCAATTAACTTGCGATCGTATTACCTCAGGAGGCAGAGTTTGCACTGATATGGTTTTTCCCCGCTATGTATCCTCAAATGTTTGGTCAACGTAGAACTGTCGGAAAATGCCTTTTTACAGGCTCGACAACGATAAGGACGCTCGCCCGAATGTGTTCGCATATGAGTAGTGACGCTGGAACTTTGAGAAAAGCGTCTATCACAAATGGGACACCGAAATGGCTTCTGACCGGTGTGTGTGCGCACATGAGCTGTTAAATTAGCTGCTTGAGAGAAACTCTTGTTGCAATCCGGACACCTGCAAATAACAAAATCAGTTTACATGGAAATATTCAAGAAGTTATCGAATACACATATATCGAAATCTTGTTAACAATTTCATTCATACATATCTAACAATGTCAATATCTTTATAACAGGGGTCGGTCAGAGTTTGCGTTGAAGTTCAGATAGGTCAGATTTTACATGTTTACGATAAATAGAGCGAACTACACCTCTCAGTGTGGTCAACTTAAGTAGATATGTTATATTTTTGTAAAACTGACTTGCAGTTTTAGGGGAATCATTTCGGTAAGTTTTAATATGCAAACTTTTTCTGGCGGCATCGGCATGCCGCCATCCATCCATGTTGGAATCACAATTGTTCATGGACGTAGTCGGGCGGTGTCTGCCCCTTAGGGCGGCCGCCGGCCACACACATGTCAATAAAAAGAGGAAGTTTTAAAGTTATGGGCCCATGTAGTTTAGTACGATGTCTTTCCACTAGAGTAGTATGAAGTAATGAGTGCGACACGAGTACGGTGTGGAATGTGAAATAAGTAATATTATAATTGAAATAAAATATTAGAATTGAAATAAGTATATTTATAAGTAAAAAGTGCGAATATCTCGAAACCCGGTAACCAACTAGTAATATGATATGCAACAAATTCTTACAAATAGAAGCACCAAAGTTCTGTTTCAAAGTGCTTCGATATAGCTAATGTTTCATCGAAGTTATTTGTTATAACATATCAGAAGGAGTTACACATAATTTTCGTCCGCAAAGCGTTGTGTTATTGTAGACGTCGTGCGTCGTATGAACATAGTCAACTTACCGATAAGGTCTTTCTCCGGAATGTGTTCTTAAATGGGTTTTTAATGTACTGGGCCTTGCGTAAGTTTTTCCGCATAACCTGCACAGATTTGGTTTTGATTCTGTGCTCAGACCATCACTGCTGTCTTCTTCCTCAAATCCACTTCCAAAAGCCTTTGCATCTTTCATCTGTAACGAGGGGCACATTATGAATCTACGCATTCAAGACATATAACAGGTAAACCTGCGAGAACGCATTGGTCTTAGAAGGCGTACAAGACCCTGTGGAAGAGTAACAGTTGCGATGGGGAGATACTGTTGGCACCTTCGTAGAATCGGAGATCAAGCTTCCGTTCTGATTACTCGAAGAACGAAAGTCGGCTGTAAAGGAGTAAGTAGCACCAGCTGGATAATGCGATGGACTCAGCAAAGGTGGGTATAGCACATTTACAGATGGGGAAGTATTTTGCGGGGACCATTGCATCTAGAATTAAAACAAATCAAACTTTATATCAGACGGTCAGTGGGAAGAGTACCTGCGAGCACTGCACTGGAACGGACCCCTCGGAACCGTAGCTATGCATCGTCATATTCATACTCACGTTGACACTCATGCTGGGGTATATTGGAGTTGCTGTGTGCTGACTGCAATTGGAGTCATAGTAGGGTTGTGAGCCATATGAAGCAGTTTGGGACTGCGTCTGATGATGATTGGGGGAAACTAACATTTGGGGATGCACTGTATAGGACAAAGATGCTTGTGGCGCTGAAAAACTAGAATTGTGTCCTTGAATAAGAGGTGGTTCGGGGCTTGCTTTTAAAACAGCATTTTTCAAAGAGAGCAGAACATCAGCCACATCTCCGGTTGGCTTTTCTGACCTTAGAGATTTACTTATGTCATCCACTCATACTGTTATATCGGCTCTACTTACTTGTACGAAGCACCACATGATGAAAAAGGGAATAAGCTTGGTAGAGGGTCTATGTCTAAGGGGGGCAGACCAGGAAATGTGGCAGTCATGTCCTCAGGATTCCAGTAGCTGCTGCAGAGACTTGTCTGGAGGTTGTTTTGGGATAAGCTACAAGGTAAATAAAATTCTTCATTACTTGCGGTCCTTTAAATTTGTAAGTTTAGTTCGTTCATATATCATATTTGCTGTTTAAAGAGTTATCAGAACACTTGTAATCATTTTTCCTGTCTTTTTACATTCATTTGGTTTGCTGCGAATAATTTTCTGGAATTAGAGCAATTTCTAACAAATTTGAATATTAGTCAAAAAATTTAGTTAAAATAGGTTTTGCATTGAAGATTAATCCTTTCCATTTCGACATTCTACCAACATGAGCTTTTAGGAGTGACACATTAAAAAAAACGTGATTTTGGACCGTAACCCCTCCGATTTCGATAATTTCTTTTTATTAGAACAGTTTCAACTTTCAACATCTCGGTCCAAAAAGGGTTAAAAAAAACAAGATAATTTACTACCTAATTAGATTCCCAGAAAATGAGAAAACACTCATAAAATACTAAGGATTATTTAAATGAGTCATGTTATTTATTTCTATCATTATTTTGTGTGTTCTTTTTACCTAAATGTAAGCCGAATCTGTCAATATTCAATATTATTTTTCTTACCTACCAGTTTTATCATTTTTATAACACTTTAACTTTTTAGGGAAGACTTTCTTTTTTTTTATTTAGAGAATTCATGATTACGAGAAAAATTGCCACCATTTAATAATAACACTTTGAATTGAACAGTGACGTTTAAAATAATGTTTACATGATCTACACACTGATCTGCGAAAAATTATAATTTTTACCGTTAAATAAACCGTATTTTCATTTAAAGAGAAGAGAGCTAAAAGAGACTTGGTCGCAAAATTTTAAACAGTAGTGAATAGAGCTAGTGTTAATTTTTTTCAAAATTAGGACGTTAATTCAAATTAAATTTTTTGGATACATTAAAAACATTTCCAATCCCTCTCACCATCCTTCTGCTTTTATACGTTATGGCCTTGTCCTTGTGATTATTCCTATATAGTGTATATTATATTTGTGAAAGTTTAATGATTACGATGTTTTTTTTAAAAATATTTTCACAAAATTTTTGACCTGGCATATCAAAAGAATAAAATGGGGCAAAGGGTTAAATTATGAATATTACGGGCGTACATTATATATCTACGAATCATTTAAGACCCGATATCTGAGAACGAACTCAGCACAGCTCATTTAACTGAAACACATGTTTGATTGGCACTAAATTCCTAAAGAGGTATCAACGGAGGTAACTTTTTTCCGGAAGTGACTACATATGTCATTTCCATTAGTGAGGCTGAAGAACACCAAGGTTACATGCATATGTCACTGCGAGACACACACGAGATATTGAGATCAATTCACCAAACCTTCCTGACAAGCAAATTCACATCACTTTACCACGGTAAGTTATTGACACCATAAGAATATCACTTCCCTTCTGAAGTTTCGAGTTCATTAGTCGAAGTATAACTTACGCGTCAGATCCCACGTACTTAAAACGGAAGGATAGGCAAAATGCGTTACCTGAGAACCCCGTTGTGGTCAAGACAGTTTCCGCAGTCGAAATCCGATCCGTTTACTGCTGAAATTGAGAGAGACGATGTTCCCTGGCAAGACACACAGCCAACACAAGACGCGGAACAGGCCTATAAAAAATAATGCCAATATTAATACAAAACGAGCAATCTCCCATAGCTTGAATTACAATGCGCGACAAGTAAGATCTGGCGATATGTTTCAACTAAGGAATTTACCTGAGGACTATCAAGCGGTACACCGAACAACGGGTTGTTGGGGACGTATCCCGTTTCTGGCTCAATGGAGCCACTGTTGGGTGCTTCGCAGGATATATACATGGCTCCGCCCTTCTGATTTTCTAGTGAATCTGAAATAAATAATAATTCCCAGTTATTTCCAGGTACATGCGCCTCAGAAAATGGAAGCTGTAGTCATGGAAAAAATCGATATCAAAAACAACTTCTAAGGATTCTAACGGAAATATGTTTTAGCGTTTGCAATTATGTGTTGACGTACTCGGAAAACGTTTTCATTTTAACAATAGATGAAATTAGCTTTTATACGATACTTCACAAGTTTAATTGAGTTTCATTCATAGGTCAAAATGTGATTAAATATTTTTCAATCTTTTTGGGGCAAAGTCTCCAAACATCTTTATTTCTTATTTTATTTCTTCCATTCTTTCAACATAGGAGGAGAGCCCACGGCCAAAATTTTGTCTCATCGCAATATCCAAAACCATATAAAATCGATAGATTCGATTATCCCGAATTCAAAAATATTAATTTCAAACATTTTCAAAAAATTTACCCGAACTGTATCATAGTAATACGTCTGAAAACACGATGAAATAAGTTGCCCAGATATAGAAAAAATCCCTTTCAGTAGACCTACAGGCTGAGGTAGATTTCGAAGTGCTTGTATTTATTGGGGTAATTTATTTCAAAATCGAGAAACTAGTTATGGATTTAAAAATTACTCATCAAGAGCTTTTCAATGATACCCCACAAGACGCGGTTTAAAAAAATTCGAATTTCCACCCCCACCCCCACTCATACCCCTAACCCCACCAACACTAATTCAGTGGTGGCACCGTTAACCTCATTGTGAGTACTCTAATTTATGCAAGTAAAGTTTCTCTCTAAACTCCATAGGGGCCGAGATATAATTTTGTAAAAATTTCAACCCCTTCCCCCGGTAACCCCCTTGGGGCGATTTTGCTCATTAACGAAAGTAACCGAGCTATTAACCCCAGAAATAACATAATAAAAGAAGGCACTTTTGTATGGGAGGTGGCCTCCTCTTCAACAGTTCTGAAATACTTACCAATTTGTTGTATTTAATCTAAAATGACTTTTTAGAAAGGTGTCATCTCTGTGAATAACGGGATATTTCCAAAAAAAAAATTTTTACGTAAAATAAAATTCAATATGTAAAAAACTACTTTTATTCGATTGTATCTTATTTATTTTATCCTATCAACCCTAAATTCATACCAACAGGGGCTGCATATGCTAATGCAAGTGAATGCATGCTGAACAAGCCCTAACTGGTATGAATTCCGCCCATGGTGCGGCTTTAAAACAGACATTTACAATTTTGGTTGTGGGGGATACTCGGAGTGAAGCTCCTTGTACTGATTGGATCCGGAAACCATGGAAACCGGCCCTTTCGGGAGGGCACATAAAATATATAATTTCATTTTCCCTACATTATACAATACAAAAAATTACATTTATTTATACATTTAAGTTTAAGAAGTTAAACGTGCAGCACGGAAACGTATCACAAAGACCAGTTCAACATATGGTAGAAATAATAAAAATTGGAAGTTATTTTAACTTAACCTTAAGTCTAGCTTATCTAATCTAAAATGGGTTTTTATAAATGTACTATGTCAGATTGAACAACGGGATATTTACAAAAGTAGTTTTTAAATGCAATAAAATCATTTTTGAAACATGAAAAAAAAAATGGAATTTATGTTAAACCAAAATACTATTCGGCATTAGTAAATCATAAAACACTTTATTATTTCCAAGGTAATTTGGAATAAAAGCCGCAAATACTTCAACCGAACCAATAAAATAATTTTCGAAATTAAAACGGGAAAGGAACTGCCGTAAATCAAAAATGAAACTGATACATATACGTAAGTAAATAATATCAAGAATACCTGATGTAAAAATACTCTCTTTTACGTACGTAAAAATGCCGTTATTTCACTATTCCGGCGTTTGCGGGGCTTGATGTCATACTAAAAAATGATGCTTATATATATATATTTGGAATAGTATACTTTTTTGATGTATAAATACCCTTTTTTACTTAACTAAAAGTGCCGTTATTTCAGTACTCCGGCGTTTACGGGGATTGATGCCATACAAAAAAATGATGCTTATAAATATATTTTTCAGCGGGTATGCTTTTTATTGCTGTTGGATATGGAGACCAAATCGCCCATCGTTATTTAGTTCCAATATCTTCAAAAATACGGCCGCTAGCATGGAAATATATAATATATATACAGGGTGTCCCGAAACTCAACGTCAAACCGAAAACAGGTGAAAGGCTAGGTGGTAACAGTTATCAGAAAAATAAAAAATAAATCTTAGTCATGTAATTTTCAAGCTATAACGATTCAAAAAAAAATCGAGAAAATTGACACCCTGTCATGAACTTTCAAGTACTGTGACTACAAACCTTTATTTTTTTAATTTTTTTTTTATGTAATCTTGAAAAACCCTTCTACAAGTTTCAGTGTAAAATTAAAACGCAAATGCATCAATTTTAAAGAAAATATCACTTTTTTGCCCAACCATGTACTCAAAATTATTACATCGCCCAATTTTAACTGACTGTACTGAAAAAAAAGTACTACGTTACTTCTTGGCAAGTTACTTTAAAAGTTGGCGCATTAAGTCCTGATTCCAAAATGGTATGACACTTGATAGATTATTTCATAAAAAAGGGCAAAAAAAATTGTTGTCTTAAGAAATCCCATTTCAAGGAAATTATTTTTGCCTAGTCAAAATGCTTAATTTGCACCCTAGGCTGTCTCTAAGTCAAAGTCCATAACTTTAATGTGCAAGTGGAGTGAGACGGATAATGACGTCACTTTTATCAAGAGAATGAGATGGATAGTAGGTATTTAATACCACGTTGTGCCAACTCCCCTGTGGCAAAGACAATATTGTCTGTGCCTATGGGTTGCAAGCTTTTAGGAAAAGTGCTTTTGGAGTTACCTAAATAGGGATTTAATTAATGAGTCTTACCGGGTTTTGTAGTCAAGAAGTTAAGCTATCAGCTTCAGTCACCAGAATCTCTCTAAGTATTGCACAAAAAAATATAAAAATAAAAAACCAAAATCTATGCCAACCCGCCCCGATCTCCCCTAAAGGTTTGTAGTCACAGTACTTGAAAGATCATCACATGGGTGTCATTTTCTCGATTTTTTTTTGAATCGTTATAAGTTGAAAACAACATGACTAAGATTTTATTTTTTATTTTTCTGCTAACTGTTACCACCTAGCCTATCATTCGGGCTTGACGTTGAGTTTCGAGACCCTGTATAATAGTTGCGAAAAGACGTGAACCCCGTTGCAATGCCGCGCCGCGTCTTCGCCCAGAAATTCAGTTAGAAAACAATAGACTAATGTAGTAATTAATAAACTAATTGGTGGTACCTTCGCAGTGTAGTAAAAAGTTTTTTTTACAGATAATACAGAGAGGTACAGAAATTAATAATTATACATAATATTATTTTTCTGTCATATATTGGTAAGCGTAGCAATCACCAGCTGGGTAATGGGTTGGTGTGTTAGTGTATAGGCGGCAGAACCCCCTATATTTTTTTTATAAGAATTTGTTTTCATTTTACTTTTAAATATAAATTGTTTTATTTTTTATATGAGCCGTTTAGAAGGTAAATCGATAAGCAAAAGCGAACCAGTGAAATTTTTGAAATTCGTTTATGTATGTAATTAGAGGACTAGAGGTATTTTATAGATAACTAATTTATTTGTAAAATAATATTGTTACTTACCCAGAGTAATTTATAGCAAAAGTCTGAAGATGTCATAAAGTGAAGCAACATTTTTCTAAAGTAGAATACACAGAACTGTCTTCTAGGCAACATATTTGCCATATTTGGTGAGTTATAACAAACCTGCAAGCCAAGAATGAAATATGCATTAATTTTTTATAAATCTAAATATTAATACTGTTGCGTGTTTGAATAATAATCATTTTAAACAAATATAACCACTGATAATTAATTTATTATTGCTATGGCGATCGAAACCGTCTGCGTTTGCACTTCAAATGGTAGGTCAAAAAGACCATATGCATAGGCGTAGTCAGGTAAGGGGAGGGAGGTCATGTACACTCTCACCGGGAGAAAAGTATTAAGTAGGAATCAGACCATAGCAAAAACCCCATATTTATAAACAATACTGAATATTTTCTATCGTGTGACTCGATAATATGTAATATGGCATATCGCTTATAAATTTCCCAAAAATTTCGGAATATTTTCGACACATCAAATCTTAGGGTTCAAATTACCCGTTTCACACGACACAAAACTTTCTGTACACATTTTTGACGTTACAGGCGACCGAAGTTGGCGCGAAACGTCAGTTTGTGTTTACAATTTGCAGTGCGTGCGAAGGAGACACAAACTTTTATAATTATTCCGGCCACAAAAGAAAAGTAGCCATTTACTTATCGTGTGACTCGATGTCACAAAAATATCCCACAAAAATATTTGCTTATAAATATGGGGTTTTTGCTATGGTCTGACTCGGGCTTTAAGGAACACAAATGAAAAAGATATGCACTGGGCTCTATTAAGCGCTATCGTGGTGGCGAGCAAGGATTGGCATCTGTTTATCTTGCTTCTCTAGATTCCACGCCATTTCTGGGCTATCCGGGGCGAACGAATGGTTACCATACTTGCACAACGGTCAAACATCTGCAAAAATTGCTAGATGATGGCAATTTGATTGGGCCAGATATTAACAATTCGGATTGAATGTAAGCAACAACTCTGCCTTACCGATTTAGCTTCAGCTAAGGAATTAAATTTTGGACTTTCTTTAACATTAGTTCGACCAAAAACCGACTTTTAATGGATTCTAACGAGTTTTCTGATCCCCGCTGAAGAGAATTAGACCTTATTCATTGAAATCTGTTAAATATGACTGCCCAAATGCACCAAATAAAGGTTTTTAAAAAACGTTTTTTATCCTCATTCGACAGCAAAATTACTGAATTACAAAATGAAAAGGCGATTTGTCACATTTTTTTAGACACATCAAATAAAACACTTCATTACTATAAAGTATATAGTATACACGAACGAAATCGGATAATGTGACTATCATTCGCCACTGATTTGGTATGGAATGATTCATAATTCGTATATGAAAAACGAACAATATTTTAAAAATGTTAAATATTCATTAGTTCAGTACTCAACAACTATGAGAAACAAAATTTTTTTAAAATTGTTTTTTTAGTTTTACATAGCCAGGCTGTAAATGAACATCCAGTTTTCATAGCTAGTCGATGTGACTGGGTATGCATTATGCAATCGCCCCTTTTTCTTCATCTTCAAGACATCAGAAAAACAGTATGCACTTGTTATAAAGTTCTTTTACCATTAGATATAGTCCACGGAAGTTAGGCGAAAAAAGGGGATTTATTCGGAATAATTCAGACAAAAGGTTTTTATTTTTTTTTCGTTATATTTTAGGGTCTTCATTATTAAATAAATTGTAGGCTTATGTGTAGAGAATTTTGTCAGCTTTAATTTAGTATATAGATGTTTTAGTCGTACAATTGACATTTGAAGAGATATTCGAGAAGAACAAATTTTGGAGCAATTTTCACCCCTAAAAACCACCCTTAAAAGTTAAGCACATGCATAATCATCGGGGACTTTTGGGAAAATAATGAAGACCCTAAAATATAACGAAAAAAAATAAAAACCTTTTGTCTGAATTATTCCGAATAAAAACCATAACTTCCGTGGACTAATACAATTTTACAATACACTTTCCAATTTTTTATAAAAAGCACTTTAAAGTATACCTTCTAAAATATTGTATAATATATATTATATGAAGTTCCCTTCAAAAACCCAATTTTATTCTATAAACAATTCCTCCACACCACAAGGGAGAGACAAATTAAATATATAACTAGTACGGAAATGAATGTATAATTTAGGAGAAACGTTTGTTAAGAAATTGTGTAAAACAAGTTTTCCCATCGTATCGTAGAAAGAGAAATTCCTTCCACTTGTCATTCATTACCATCTTAAGCTTAACAGAGGCAGTAGATTTCGAGTTATTAACGAAAAACTGGAAAAAGGAACCTATAAACACTTCCACCCCCTTAGCAACATCCCCACCCATCAGCACTTTTAGTATGTTGATAAGGACACTTTCCCCTACAACTGTGCCAAAATTGGCTTGTACATGCATTTTTTCCGCTATTTTTCCTTCGTTGCTTGTAGTTGTGCGCTTGCCGCGTGGGCAGTCGTTGAAGGCAAATTAACCCACCTCCCGTCATCCAATCGAGCGAAAACTTTACAGATAGGTTCATTGTCGATGACGCACATTCTATCAAATTTTTATCCCATTCTTACAGGAAAAATTAATAAGCAATTAATAACAAGAATGACAGTGCTCTGCATAAAAACAGATGTCATAAAATCTAGACGTCTTTGGTTTTAAATTCATCTATATTAACTTCGCGAAAACTTATTTTTGTATTTGTGCCGTTAAGGCAAAATTTTCCACGGCTAATTAACACACTTCCAGAGTTTCCAGTCATCCACCAATCGAGCTAAAACTTTTCGGATGAACTCGTTATCGATGAATGTACAGATGAATGAAAGTCAGAAACTTAGTTTTTAAGGGTTGGTTTTTTTTTATATCGCAGATGCAGGCCGCAGGGTATATTAGTTTTGAGGCAACTTTTGTAGCGCTAAGAAAGTTAATAATGGTGATTGAAAACAAGAACTTTATATTCAAGATCTTGGGAAATGAAACGAAACGGTTTTATGGATATCCTTCTCACTTCTCTCGGTTGTTTCATGTCTGTCCTACTCTGAGTTCTGACTGTTCAAATGGAAATGATAACGCTCGTATAGCTAGCGAATTGAAATTTGGTACAGTAAACATTCGTTAAAATTGTAAGGTCTAAGTGGAAGTCGAAGATGAGAAAAATCAGGCAACTGTTGCAAAAGGTAGAAGGTTGAATTATTTTTATAGTTTTATACAAAAATGCTTATGTTCTTTACTGAATATTTACATAGGTGATAGATATTAACTTTCTTTCATTAAATATATACCAAAAACTTAGAGGTTTATGTACCGTTTTTTACACGATTTCTTAACAAACGCTTATTCTCTGTCAAAACTGTGCAGCTCTAGAGGTATCTAGGGTATTTTATTATTGGCTCAGTGGCGGCTCAAGTGAAATGGAGGTCCCAAGCGGTGCAAAATGTTATGCCCCTTAAACTGAATTGTTTCAAACAGAAGTTGCAGGAAAACTCTCGTAAATTTATTAACAAAAACAAAGTAATGAAACATTTCTTACAGCTACGTACACATTAAATAAATTTATTAAAACACATATTTTTACAAGAATTTCAGTTTGGCCTTATTTTTAGCAAAATTATCAATTATTTTGACCATATCAATGCGGTTTAAAATTTCCTGGTTTATTGTCGAAATTGGTCAGGTGGGAAAAAAGACTAAATTGATTTCCATTTGGACTAAATGGAAAAGACTAAATGGAGACAATTCTAAAAAGAAACTAAGAATATATAATCTAAACGTTTCCAAAAGCGTAACGATTTTGATCGAAATTTTAATAATTGTTAATTTTCAACAACTATATACAAAATAACGAAGTTGTTTAATCATTATTCTCCCATTGTGTTCTTTAAAAAATTCTTCACTCTCTTTAAAACAGAAAATAATTTTCTCCGGACGCATTAGATATGAGAATTGTTTGAAAAATCTTTGGTAATATTGCTATATTCGGAAACGTGCAAGACAATGTAAAAGATTGTTTTAAACAAATTTTTTGTACATAAATTGCATTTTTTGTAAAAATAAATAGTGCCAAATTCGAGGCCCCATGGCTTTTCGGGCCCCACGCGGCCGCTTAGCCTGCTTACCGCCCGCCACTGAATTGGCCAATTATAAAGTGAGTGAAATAGCCGAATTTCAGGCTATATTCACTCCTTCCCCTACGTTCTGAGACATTTTAGCTTCCTGGTAAAAGGTCGTATGACCTTACACATACCAGCGAGACCAAATATAAGTAATATTACTAAACAGGTGCGCGGCGAGAAGTCATCGTCACCAGTGGGGGTCAACCCGTGCCAAGTTTGCTTAATTTTCAAGTGCAATCAAGTGTTGACGAACAGTAAATTACTAAATGGTCTTATATTTTGATGTTTGTTTTTCGATTTGGGAGTGTAAACTGTAAGGGTAGGTATTTACTTGCTCTATTCATAAAAATTATAATTTCGATCATTTGAAACTTTAATTTTTATATTAAAGTATTCTAATTAACTTTCTTTTTTTTTGGAAAAATACAAATTTTTTTGAACTTTAAGGTCTTGAGGCACAGCTTAATATTGCCCGATCGGGTTTGAAATTTGGTCTGTTAGTTAACGTCTTCCAACCTCACAAAATAACCCACAGTTAGCGCGAATTGGACGTGCTTTAAGATTTTCCATAGTAGAAAGAGCCAGCCTAAACTTTGTAGAAAGTAGATAGTACTACTAAAAACTTGGTTTGGTTGCTTTTTTAGCCACACAAATTTGGTGTTGCTATAGAATTTGGCAAATGGAAAATTTTAAACCATTTTGAGTGACAATTTACCACAGTAATTTTAGCACAAATAACAAAATACACAATACGCAATCTTCGGGCAAAACAACAAAGCTGGGCTGTATAAAATAAGTAATATAACTTGAGTTGCTGAATATTGCCGAACACATTGGGTGGCGTATAATTTGTTTTAATTACAATTTATATAGTATAAGTTTTACTCTGTGGGCAGAACACAAAAAACAAACAACCCGTCGAAACAATGTATTTTTTTACTATAATTCATGAATGAATAATGATGAAACTTTGATAGAATTTGATAGACTACGAGACTATGTGTAAAGTTTTAGCTGGATTGGATGAAGAGAAGTGTGTTAATTAGCCATCGAAAGAATTGCGCCACAAATATAAAAATAAACAAACAAGCACGTTTTCGCAAAATTCATATAGATGATTTAAAATAAAATAAACAAGAGCAACACAAATCAGCGAAATTAAAAAATGTTTTGCTATGGATTGTTCGGAAAAATTTTAAACCTTTTCCTCTAAATTGAAACACACATCATTAAATTATAATGATATTTGCAAGCGCAGGTATTTTTTGATAGATGCGCGTTACTAAAATACTGTGCACTTTTCAGATCCCGATTCCCGTTATCCACTAGACATTAAAAAAATGCTTGTTACTGTTTGACAACACTAAGTATGTAGATTGTAGCTTGCACCATAACAATTTTTAGCATAATTAATTAATCACGTCCTGACCTCCCTGAATCTTTTGTAGGTAGATAACTATTTTAAAGTTGAGATTGGTGTGAGTGCGATTGGTGTGTTTCCTAAAACAAAAAAGGAGTACGTACATTGTGATGTTACAAAACACACCTCAGCTAATTTATCCAAAATTGACGGGTATTTTTAGGCATTGTCACATTAACTTGGCACTTTGAGAAACTTTATATGAACTTGGCACATGTGTCGGGCCTCATTTAGCAGTATCCTGCCTATCACGGATTTACACAAAATTCACTGTATTCCATAATTACCACGATAAAAACAAAACAAAACAAAAAAAACACGCACTTGAAGAACACTTAACCGAATCTGAGCACCCGCACTATCCTGGTGCGTTCGGCGAGCCTCGGATTATCGAAATTAAACCAGTCCCCGAAATCCCACTGAAGGTTGTCTACACGCAACTGTCTGCCGAAATATCCCCGCTGAGTCATTCGGAATCAGAGTGTCTTGTAGAACAAAAGAACCAATAAAGGACTTCGAAGTAGAATCGCCGTGTTCTCTGAAAAATTCGTCGCCGAAAGAGACGAACGAGTACTGCATCACACATTCACACGAACAGCCAGTCGAGGAAGAGCTGCGGTGCTACCGGTCCCCGAGCAGCAAATGGGAGGCGCGTCGGTGAGCTAGTGCATGGGATTGGTCACACAAAAGTCATTTGTGACTCTTTTGGAAAACGTTGGCCAATGGCCAATGCGAGCCAGGGTGCACGGGACTACAAGTCATTCATTTTGGGCGTGCAGTATTATGTTATGTTAATATTATTTGTGAATGGAAATCCAAAATGAATTAATTAGGTATTTGCAAGTAAAACAAGTCTTTATTTTCTTAGAATCTTTTATTTTGTTAGATACTATTGCGTGATAATATTTTCATTGTAAAAACCTTAAACCGCGAAGTACGTGAAATAAATATATTAAACTAGCAGGTGTCTACCCGGTTACACCCGGGTTGGTGAAAATCGTAATATTATAATATACATCAGATTACATTTTGAATTTACAACTAGAACTACCCCAGAACACGACGTACCTGTATTACATAGAACCGTTTGGTGGCCGTTTCCCGGACGTCGGATTACAATAATTAATATAGTTGGTTAGTTTGTTTTCAGTCAAGAGTTGTTTTTGGGGGTTGAATTAGGGTAGAGGTTGGTAGTCCTCATTAAGCTTTTTTTCTAACCTAAAAGGCGAAATACCAATATTGATGAATTTTTTACTTCAAAAATGGCGAATTTCCATGCAAACTCTCATCCCCTATTTTACCCCCTTATGGGTGGAATTTCAAAGAATCGTGATACACGTGCTTCTTTAATTCCAAGTTGTCAAGTTATCTGTCTCTCTGCACAACCAATAACTTGAGAACGCTTATAGGTAGAGGATGCAAATTCGGCACAATAATTTTTCATTTAAATTGTAAAGCCAATTTCGAAGATGAGGAAAATCGAGGAACACCTTCTCGGACAAAGAGACAGACATACAATCCATTCTCACATTGTTCTTCTTTTAATATGCGTGTTTTTCATTTTTAAGATTTGTCGTTAAAATGACCTTGAAATTGACCTTGGCTTAAGGTTAAGTGCAAGGTCATAGTCGAACTTAAAGTTTTATGCTCTTTCCATTTCCCGGGTTAAAAATATGGGTCACCATTTGAAAAAATACTAACTTTAATTGACCTTGACCTCGACCTAAAGATCAAACGACAAGGTCAGCATCGTCACCTTGAAACCTTACAACTTTTGCCTATCTCACTATAATAGCGATTATAGATTAAAATGACTCACCTTGTATATAGATAAATTTTTTAACCACCTTATGTTGACTTCGCTTTTTTATTTAAATAAACTATTTTTATTTATTATTTATTTATTTAAAATTATTCTTGGATGCATTTCGAGAATATTATCATCCTCAGCGAGTTCAAACTTATTAACTAAAATCACAGATAAAATAACATACAGATGACAGATGCAGAATGGCGAATAAAAATTCCAAATGCTAGCCAACTGCTCGTAGCCAAGTAAAACTATTTTATTAAAGCTGTTATTTTATCTGTTCTGTAACCCAAATAATAAATGTTTTTGTGAAACCGTGTCCATGTCCTCGACACTAAAACATAAAAAAATTACACAAAACTACTTGGTTTTAAAAAATTTATGTCTCAAAAAGCAGTGGAAAATTCAAAATAAAATTTCATACGGTTATTCAGGATAGTAAAACGAATAAAATAAAATGATTAAATTCTGAGAACATGAGTTTCATTCCTCTTATGGTATTATGGGAATGACCCTTAATTGTTTACTATAAATATTAATTATTAGCCAAGTCGGTCCTTAGTTAACCAACCTGGGTGTCAAATGTCAATGCTATTATTGCCCATATGACATATCTATGACCTATTTTAAAATGTAAGCAGAAGTTTTTTCCAATTCTCACAATATCGCAGAATCACCAGCTCGAATACCTATAAACCATGAAAAACAAGTTCACACAAAATAAGTCACCTATTCACTCGCCTCCGAAAAAAACTCTAGGTCATTCGCGTTCACTCTGCAAAGTATTCCAGAAAAAGTGAAACTATTAAAAAATGCCTGATATTATAGTATCCTGCTGGTGCCATTGGAGTGGAAAATCGTGATATCCTCTCCCATGGTAAACGAATTTTAGTTTTTAATCAAGAGACATCGTGAGGAACTCGTGTTCAAAGTGAAAATAATTTGGGTGTTGGATTCCATCGAGGTGTCATTTTACGACGAAAGGGTGCATTCTCCCACAAAATAATTGCTTTTACCCCATGTCAGTTAATATCAAGCCAAACGTTCTGCTCTCGCTAAGTCTGAATTGCTCGAAATAAACCACATTTATATGGGAATATTGGATTAGTTTAATTCTTTAAATGTACCTACAATTAAATAAAAATACAAAAAACTTTAAAAAAGTAAAAAATTCGGAATCCAAGCACACGAAAAAATTCAAAGCTAAAAAAAAAATTATCTGGGAAAACTTGAAAAACGAATTCTACAAAATGAACCAAAAAAGTAGATATATTAAATAAACAAAATCATAAACCAACAGAAATGAAACACATTTCTATAATAGGTACTACATCCTTAAATAGGAAGTTACAACTTACAATTAATTATTTATTTAATATATCATTTATTTATAACATTATAATTTATTTAATATACAAAACAGAACGATTGCAAATTGTTCGTAATCGTGTTTTAGTTTTTTAAACGTATTGTTTTATATGAAAATTTTTTTATAAGCATCACTGTTCTCTCTCTACGCTTGCATAGGAGACAAACACGGAACAGAAAACAAACATGGTGGGGGGTAGCTTTTTCTTCTTATTGGGAAAATGAAAAATTTTTTTTCCTGAATTTTTCCAATGTTTTAATAGTTTATTCTGCTATTCGGGGCGAAGACAAATCCAACAAATCAAATATCATAAAAATCGGTGCAGTCGTTATTGAGCTATAAGTTGTGTTCCTAACCCCAATTTGTTTTATTTATATAAATTTTTATAGATAGATATTGTACTTATTAACTTACATGTACATTTATGGACTCTGAATTTTTTCCTCTTTCATTTGATATCCCAGTCGAAAAAATAGAAAAAAATTTTTTTAAAATCCACCATATTTTTGGATGTAACGTCCGCCGCATTGGTTTTGTTTGTATAAAATGTAGCTTATGTCACCCAGCCAAAAATTACGAATCGATTGGACACCTCATTTATTAAAATCGGATGAGTAGTTTAGACGCTATATGGCGGAACACACATACATACAAGGTCTGATAGACTCCTAAATACATTATACCCTTGGTTTCTATTGTTGGCTATGCCGCAATCGGGTAAAAAGGGAGAAGGAATCCAATCGAATTCGTCCATCGAAAAACTGTCGTTGGTAGCTGCCAGAAAAGTAGCGAAATGTGGTATAGCCAATAGCCATAGTGGCATTGTAAACGTTCGCTCAAAACTAATACTCGCATATTCTACATCGATATAGGGCCTAAAAAGTATTATTGTCAGTCAATTAATTACTTATTTCTTTAAAGACTCGAAAATGTGGTCCGTGCGAAATATTTGTCATGATAGTCTGAACTCTGAACATTTGTTTGAATTTCTATCAAATGCTCTGTTGCAGCAAAATTCCGTGTGGCTGAAATATAAAAGGGAATACAAACTTGGAACTTAGAAGTATGGATTACCTGTCTTTGTACATCGCATTAAAACGCCAAATGTAAATAGCCCCCTTGACTACGTTTCGGCAGAGTTAGATTATCTGGCCACGTGATGCACGTGATTTCTCTGATTTCATCACGGGAAGAATCGTTCAATTGCACCTGTGTTTAGTTAAGAGCTGTAAGAAACTTATCAGCACCCTTTTTTAAGTTCATCAACTTTCCCGCACGTGGTTTACTTTACTTTAAAATGTTATCGCAAACTGAGCGTTAACTTAGTTAACCAACCATAGCAAAGTGGTAATGGTTTGATTGGATCTTGTTATTTTCTGCTGTTCGCTGAATGAGAACAAATCCTTACGATCGATCTATAGTTAATTACATATAGTTGTGCTTGGAGTTGTTATACCTAATTATTTGTTTTAGTTCTTTTGTAATAATGGAATTATGGAAAGATCATATTTCGACAACATGTCCGTTGGGCGTGTTGGCTTTAATTTGTTCTGAAATTCTTTAAAACTGACTGGGTAACTCTTTTTGCAGCATTCTATCCCAACCTAAATGCAAAATATTACTCGCCCATCAATCAATGAATATTAATCATTTATCTAATATAAAATTTTATTGTTAATATATGTATAGCGTGTCCCGAAAGTCAACGTCAATTCGAAAACGGGTGATCTAGGCTAGGTGCACTAACAGTTATCAGAAAAATAAAAAAAAATCTTAGTCATGTAGTTTTTAAATTATAAGGATTCAAAAAAAAATGCAGAAAATTGACACCCTGTGATGATCTTTCAAGTACCGTGACTAAAAACCTTTACTTTTTTAATTTTTTTTTTGTTTGTAATTCTGAAGAACCCTTCTACAAGTTACAGTGAAAATTCAAAACACAACTGCACCAATTTTAAAGAAAATATCGCTCTATGGCACAACCATGTACTCAAAATTATTACATCGCCCAACTTTAACTGACTGTACTGAAAAAATAGTACCTACTATGCTAAGTACTTTGGCAAATTATTTTAAAAGTTGTCCGTTAGTTTTGATGCCAAAATGGTATGAAATTTGATAGATTATTTCACAACAAAAGGACTTGACGGGAATCGCTGCTCGGTGATTAATCATTTGAAAACCTTTCTGTAATGGAATTTTTTAATCTGTGTAAAATTGTGTTACTGAAAAAAAGTTCTATTCTTGAATCAACTCAATTCAGCTCTGTGTGAATGAATATTATTTTTTGTCGTGATATTTTTTATAGTCAACAAATGTCTTCTTATGCAGCACTAAAATTAACATTGTTTCACATCCAAAAATTTGTTGACTTTCTGTAGAAATAAAATTTGACATTGTTTAAAATGAACTAAGAAATCCACAAAAAAAAAAAAAAACAAATTGTAAAATATTACAAAAAGAACAAACGTAGTTCTAATGCATAATAAGACTTTTCATGTTTCATATTATATCTATCAAAAAAATTATCACCATTACTGCCTGCATAATATAATAATACAATATAAAAAACATATTATAAAATTAATATCCTATTTTAAACGTTTCTCAATCGAAAGATGTTCTGACACTGAATTATTGCCTCACAACTCCATTAGCTAGCTCAGTCCAACAACCCTATTTTATGAAACCACAAAATATGCCTATATCCAAAATGTAATCACAGGATGATGAACCATCAACACTGTATAAAGATAACTGTTAAGGATTAATTTCCAGATTCAAAGTCCTAGCACGTGCGTACAAAGCAGTAATAATGCCCTTCGCTCTGTAACGCTTTGAAATTATTTCACCGAAATTCAATACTTGCCGCAGCTTAAAGATTATCAGAAGAAGGAGTTTTTAATGAAATTTGTTTGATAAGGCTGCGGCCATTGGTCTTTGGAGTTTGGTTGTTGTATTATTTGTGAATTAATCTATTCACAAATGGCACAAAGATAAATTGACGCATGCCGCCTGCAGAAAAATTAATTGAATTTAAAGGTGTGTATTACCTACTCTCATAAACTTAATACGCCGGAATTTACAAGTCTTAATATCGAGGTAGGTTCTCTTTAAAGCTAGTTGCAACACTTCGATCATCGAATATTCGAATGTAAGAGTTGCAAACAGGAAAGTGCCGAAGCAAAACAAAAGAAATAAAGTTATTTGGATGGATGTCATTAATTTCAAGTTACCGAAAGAAGAACTTAAGGAGAGCGCAGTAGCGCACCCTACTAGGAAATCGCTGAATTAAGCGGGTATTTTTAAAAGTGCAGCACACGTTAAGGAAAGTCCAAAATCGATCAAAGAAAATAGCTTTGAGGGGCTTCGGAAATCAATGAATACTTGGCTGGCTTCAGTGGCAAATGAATCTTAACAGTATTACATAAAACATTCCATTCAATTCGCGTTTTCAGTGGTTGCGAGGAACACCAGCCAGATCAATGTCTTCTTTCTTGCCTAATTAACCAGAAAACATATGCTATGAAATGGAAATACAAAAACGAAGGGCTCGAGGGGCTATTTTGAGGAGTGGCCACCAGCTGCTGCTTCTGTAATAATAACATCGATCTAATTTGCCTGATCGCCTCTTTATTGGACTTGTAAGGCGATACTTTGAGTGCCACTGCAGAGGACTCAGTTAAGTAGTTCCATATAGATACTGACACGTTTTTCACAAACCAAAGCATAGTTTAAAGAAAATGCTCTCAACTCACTCACAATCAGTTGATCCTTAAGGCGACGCACAGTGGTTCCAAATCCCAAAAAGCTGGCCAAAAGTGGTTTTAAAAATTTTCAAAAACTTAAATTTTTTTTATTGAAGTACATTCTTTATCTCCTTAGGTATTTAAAAATGCAAAACTTTATAAAAAAAAAAAATTTTTTTTATTCTTCGAATTAATGTTTGAATACCGAAAACAGAATTTTTTTACCCTTAAAAAGTGAGTAATTTCGGAAATTCTTAAAGTTTTCGTGCGCTATAAAATACTATAAAAATAAAATTAATATTAAATTTTGGTTTTTCCAATATTAGTATGAAGTCTAATAGAGTATTTATCGTCATAATTGTTGAGATATTTTATCTGGAAGGTTATAAATTTTAACGATTAAAAATTAGTCCTCGTGATATTTTCAGTTATATTTTTATTCACGTACGATTTTAATTAGTTCTTACATCGACTTACACGACGATATATACATCACAAATACCAACAAGGTGTATAGAGCCAGTAAATGATTAGTTCGGCTGCCCATATTTGCCCATTAGAGAATAAAGAGTAATTGAGTTGCAATAAACTCAATCAAAATCACAAAATTGCGACGAGCCGCGCTGCAGTGCAGTCTAGTCGTTTCAAATCCGAAAAAGCTAGAAAAAACTAGAAGATATTGAGTAATCCTTACGAAATTTGGTATTCGGGAGTTTTCGAGGTCGTTGATTACGAATCTGAGGTCAAATGTGCAAAAAACAAAATGGCGGCCCAAAAATGGCGGACCATATTATTCAAAATTGAAGCAATCTTTACGAAATTTGGTACTCGGGGGTTTTCGAGGTCGCTGATTACGAATCTAAGGTCAAATCTGCAAAAAACAATACGGTTAATAGTACTTAAACCAAATTCCATATGGTCCGCCATTTTTGGGCCGCCATTTTGTTTTTTGCACATTTGACCTCAAATTCGTAATCAGCGACCTCGAAAACCCCCGAGTACCAAATTTCGTAAAGATTGCTTCAATTTTGAATAATTTTCTTTTTTCATTTTTTGAAAAATCTCAAAAGTACCTGTGTTTTAATTTTTATGAAAAAATTAGTGTGTTAACTATATATAGGGGAGCGGCGTACACAGTGGTGCAGCGTACAATGTGGGGCAGAGACTTTTTTGGTGTTATAGGAATTGGTAGATGAAATCTGTCCGGTATCATGTGTGTTAGTTAGTAACCCAACTTTATCTAAGTAACAGGTGCGATCAAGCGCGAATTTAAAAGTTCTTCTTGGGAAAAAAAAAAACAAAAACACGCATTTTTCAAATTTTTTGTCAATTTGTTTCAGTCCTTCACAATCACAACATCTAGTATTTTTAAGGCATTTGTGAAAGCTATATACAAAGACTCACTTTTATAATCTCCTCTTTTAAGCATCATAATTTATTTTGCCTTTCGTCAATTCTTCTCATAATGTCAATAATTTTTCAAATAACAGAACAGTTTCAATGTGACGCATTGTAATTTCGACTATGATGATTAAGCCGCTAAAGAATTTGTAAATTTTTCATATACCTAACCTAGATTACTCTAATACAGTTTTGAAACGTATTGAATATACATATATTGTATTTACTTCATTTTTCCACGCATATATTACATTTTTAATGGTGTGCCACATGTGACATTGTACGCATGTGAGTACAATTGGCGCAAAGAGGTTCCTTCAATTTTCGAGCTATATCTCGGAAAATACCTATAACTGAATAATGATTTCTTAACAGTGATAACAAAGCTTAGTAAATGTCCTTTCGACTCATGTCTTCACATGAATCACATAATTCTCCTTTAAATACCTTTGACTCTTTGAGAGCACTTAACTCAAAACTATAGGCACATTGTACGCCAGTCCTCCTACATAAATTGCTCGTAGATAGAAAGAAACTGGTTCGGTAATTTCTCAAAAAACCTCACCGTAGTAGATAGCAGGATTTGAAAATTGCAAAACAATTGGAAAAAAAATACCTTTTTAATAATTTTTTTTAAATGTTATGTAGGTATAATAAATAATGTTAGAAAACTGAAAACACATATTTCAATTATTTCAAGTGGGGGTTAGTTTGACAGACCAGAACATTTTATATCCGAAAAATCGAAAATTTTGGCTCGACCTCATATTTGTAAAAAGCTGTAACTACATAACATAAAAAAAATAAGAAATTAAAAAGATGGGGATTTTGAGATAATCAAAATCAACAAACACTATGTTAAAAAAAAAAAAATTTAAAAAACGGAGCACATAAATAAATGTAATTTTTTATACGTATGGATAATGTTATGATTAAATTACCTTCTTTCTTCTCTATTTGTCTTTTAATCCTATTTACGTGCAAAATTGTTTCATTGTTTCAAACATGTTTTCAGTTTACTATAGTTGACTATAGTCATTATAGTTCAGTTTTTGAACGCGCTCTTATTCATTTTCAGCTTCAGCTGATAAAAACTGACATTTAGAACTGTCAGATGTCACATAAATCGAAAACAAAACTGAAGAGACGTGACGCTTTTGTATTTAATATTTTGAAAATGTCGCACACTCAATATATAGATACCTTGGTGAAGGAATATATGGTGTTTCGTGGTTTGACATCTACCCTAAAATCATTGGATAACGATTTAAGAAATGAAAAGGGATTCCGGGCGGATAAAATCGTAGACCAAATAAGCTCATTTATTAATAACTACGACCTCCAAGGACTGCGAGATCTTTGGGCTCATTTGGAAAGCAACTTATTTAACAAATTGGAACATACCTTTTTTTCTGGTACTATTTACTTGATCGTTAAATGTACACTGCAATAACTCCTTCCTTTCAGCTGCAAAAAAATTAGAACACGGTGTTCTGAAACTTTACGTGATTACAGCATACGTAAACAACAAACCGGAAAAAATTGTAGATATGTTTTCCAAACTATCTTCGGAACTGTATCCTCAGGCCGAATGGAAAGAATGGTTTTGTAAATTGGACTGAATTGATAATTTCTTTTTTCCTTGAAATGCTAATTACTGTGTTTCTAGACTTTCCATTTTGTAAAAGTCCGGAGGAGTCGTCCGCATTCGCTGTATACTTTTCCAAGCAGTGGCAGGATACTCTTCTTTTATCCCTTCATAATTTCTTGGCAACGATATATCAGTGTATACCACAATCAGCAATATCGAAATTGGAGTTTGAATCCATCCTTTTAAAGAAACTACAGGAAGAAAATGCTGTCCTGAAGGCCCATATTTGTGACATCACGAATTCACAGTCATCTTCAGCTACTAACAGTGCAAATACCGCTGGTTTCAGTGACTTTTGTAAACGTGGGAAATCGTCTCGATCTTGTATGAGTGTTCAAAATTTAAATGACATCACTTCCTTAGATGTCTCACCTCCTGGCCACATCGTTGATGATTTCTACATAATTGCTACTGAAAATGCCCATCTCAGTCAAATGACAGACTTACAATCTAGGGGTCTAAAATATCTCATAAAAAATATAAGTTCGACTAGTAGTCCAGTCTTAGGACGAAAAGAGCTGTCTGAGAGACATAAACGGAGGTCCGAAAGTGTAGGTCGAAATTGGATATAATTGGGTGCCGAATTTTCATTTATTCAGTTAGTTATGTTTAAGGGAAGCTTATATTTTATCTCTTACCAATAATACAAAAACAATTTTATTTATTGTTTTTGTTATTTTATTGAATTGGTTACCCACCAGAATGATTATATGGATCCTTTTTGGTTTACATAAACAAATTATGTTCTTATTTAAAGAATTGCATTTTTTTCTACACTTCAGGAGTGGGGTTCGCAGCCCAATGTTTGTATTATTGTTTAAACTTAATTTTCCACCTTTGTTAATTTTTATTTAATTTAGATACTTTTACAACTGTACCAAAATTGGCTTCTACACGAATTTTTTCCCCTATTCGGCGTTTTTTCGTCTTCGTTGCCTGGACTATGTTATAAAAAACATCAAAACACATGCTAAATGTTTCGGGCTAGCAGAAATATTGCGAGCTCTTTCGCTCTTATTCGCATTTCGCACTCTTGAGCTCTTCTGAGTTTCTTTTCTTCTTCAGCTGATCGTGAGTGTTATAATATTCTGATTCATAAACTAAAAGCCTACAGAAGTACAGACCGAACTGGGCAAGCACTAGTATAATACTATCTTGTGCGAATACTGTAGTAAGGTTGTTATAATATTGTTGTCAGTTGTACAACTCTTGTAATATTTGATTTGCTATACAACAATATGTATTTAATTATTATGATTAATAATTATAATAAACAGTTTAAATACGTTACTTTTTTTAACTTTGGGTTAATATTTCTATCTTACTACAGTCAATAAGACGATATATATAAGATAATCACTATTATTGGGAGTTTTTATCAAAAAAAAATATTATGTTAGCCACTAAATTCAGCGATAATTATGACTGAGAATATTAATAATAATTTTAATATAAAATCTGAGATACAAAATCTTTGCGCCGGGCCTTGGTTTTTTTCGTCATTTTCCTTTAAATGGGCTACGTCATTATGACGTCATCAACTCGATTAAGTACTCCCGTTTGCCCGAGGTATAAGTTTTTATTCATTTTTTCAATATGTTGTAGATACAGATAAATTGTAAAATTCTATGTACTTTTTGTTTTCCTTTTTTTTCTATTCAGGCGAAGAATTGGTTTATAAAGACTTAAGGTAAATCAATAATACTAACCACTTTATAATTGTAATAATTAAAGTTATTAAAGACGAAGAAGTCTGCTTTAAAGTTTTAATTCTGATTGATTTAATTTAAAATTCAAATTTTTAATCATGTTTCTAGACTAGAGAATCCTGCATTTGGATGATGAGCGTTCATTTGAGATATATATATCTAGGATATCCGTTACTCTAACTCCAAGATCTTAAGAATAAACTGAACAAATCGTAGCAGTAAGAAATAATAGGTTACGATTAATTAATAAATTATTTACTAATAGTAATTCATTCAAAAAATTCATTACGGTGACGTTATCGTTAACAATTATAAAACTTTTCGAATTAAAATAATTTAGTTGTTTTCTTATGTAGCATGTTTTCGTCAAATTTGGATAATTTCCTGGATCCAATGCTACGCAGAGCAAAGTCCATGTGAACTTTAAATTTCCAACTGAAAACTGCAGTTCAAGCTGTTTTTTGCTAACCCAATTAAGGTGCACACCTGAAAAGATTGCATTGTCTTATTTCGTAAACACAAAGTTTCATGTAGTCTTAAATCCATGGAGGAGCTCATTAAGAATACTTTCGGTACAGCGAGTAGACCCGTTCATTGTTTCTGATTTAATAATGGGTATTTTCTTACTTTTTTTCATCCTAATTTGCAGTGCAAATGCAAATGAAGTTCAGGTTCAAATAAATGTGAATCGAGTGATAAACCATATCAGTGAACGTTTTCTTAGTTTTTATGTCAATCCAAAAGTCTTAATTGAAAATGTGAAGAAAAACAGGTGATATTTGAAAATTATATAAGAATTTTAATACGATAATACGTATTTTTGTTTCCAGTGAAGCAATTGAAAATTTCGCTTCCGAAATGGGACCAGCTTATTTAAAACTGTCTGAGCTTCCTCTGGACTATACAATAGATACGAGAGGATTTGCGCCGCAGAAACAAAAGCAGGAGCTCCACGATTGGAAAACATTTCATCAATGGCTGCAGTATGTGTGAATCAGCATTGTTTTCGCCTTAAAACTAGAGATACATTTTCAGATCCGTGAACTGGATTCCTGTAGTTCCTCTTCCTTACAAACCGTCACAATGGAACTCCATTGCAAGCTTTACGGTGCTAAATGCTTCCAAGATATCAGGCGTGAATCGCTGCGTTTGGCAACTTGGTTCAGGTATTTGATTGTTTTTGAGTGGAAAATTAACTGGTTCCAATTTTGCGTTATTCTTGTGCCTTTTCCATATCTATGCGGGCACTAAGAATTTGTGTGTTCGAATCTTCCAGAAAAACAATAAATACCAGTTCAAATGCTTACTAGCTGTGTAGGATCTCAGCGTTCCAGCACTGCTAAATTTGGCATGACACCACTGCCCAAGTCTAAAAGACTTAATTAATATGAGTTCATTTTAAAATGAACCTTCCTTTCTTCCTTTAATGTAGATATAATATCCATTGTTGGTAATGTGTGTGATTTTAGACTTTGAGACTGCTGGAGCTGCTGGGTATGTTAGAGACTTAATCACGTTACAAACAATGACGGATTCGTTTGTGGATAACTTAGGCGATTGGCAGGTAATTGGTGCGGAATTATCTTCAGGAAGTGATCCCGAGGAGACTAGGACATTTACCGAATTGAGCAAGCATGTTGTCAGTGCGATCGGTTGGATTCAGTACGATAATAATTTTAGTACGTTCAATTCGAGATTTATAACAATGAATTATTTTTTAGGCCAGCTGAAAAACTATTCCCAGAAATTCAAAATTACATTATCAATGACAACGATCCAACTCTGAGAATTCTTCTAAATCGCAAGGCACCAACATGGTTAACATTTTCGTCCAGCTCAACAATGATAAGGCCACCGTTAAAATCATCCCGGAGCTCCAGTATTTATGGAATGCAGTGGGCTAGAGTTCTTGGAGATAGTGCTCGGATAGGATTCAATGCAATATATAAGCCATTGAATGTTGAAGATTTTTCTGGAAATGATTTCTGCTACTTCAGTTTGTTGATGTTCAATAAATTCATGGGAAGTAAAGTGTTTGAACCAAGGATTGTTAGCGGTGATCGATTCACGTGTCATGTGTATTCACATTGTACGAAGGATAAGCCAGGTTCAATATCGATAATGGTTGTAAATATTGGTGAAACGAGAGCTAGACTAACGCTCAGGATGTCGGAAAAGCACAGTGGTTCTGAAATAATGCAATATATTTTGACCACAAGGAACAACACAACCTATTTGAATGGAGAACCAATTCAACGAAATACAACACTAGAACCATTCACTAAAATAAAACATCCAACAAGACCGATCACTGTGAGTTTGCCCGCGATGTCCATTGGATTTTGGATATTACCATTAGCAAACAACGAGCTTTGCATGTCTGACGCCTTATCAACTGATGATGTGCATAAATATGTTCGAGTACGTACGGCTACAGATCTTCTATTGCAGCATCTTATAGAAGGAAATGAAGCAAAAAGAAATAACATTTCGAAAAGGGATAAACGACATCAAGACTCCAGTGCTGGAAAACAAAACAGTATAAAGTCACATGAGAAAAGCATTAGTAAAACTAGCACTAAAACTGAAAATGAAGAAAAAAACTTGTCTCGAAGAAGACGACAAGCTACTAATACATTAAGTGCTCCGAAAGTAGCTAAAAGAGACATTCCTGAGCTCATTCATGTACCAGGAATGCAGATTTCGCAATTTTCAAACAAACGTAATCAAAGAGAAGATACTAAGCTCTCCAGTGATGTTTATTTCAAATTAGGGAATGCCCCAAATGCAGATTATGACTATGTTGAATTCAAAGAAAACAATGACATGATGCCTCGAGGCGAGTTATTGGAAACCAGACAAACCGACGACTCTTATTCACCAGGAATTTTTTATGAAACATACAGAATTCAAAAAATAATTCCAACAGAACAAGAAGATGCAATGAATATTTTTAACAACTTCAATACTCCAGCAGCGGGAAGACAGTTAAATCAACATTTACATAATCCCTCTGCATTAAATGATTTTAACCGTGAACAACTACAATTTTCCTCCAAAGTTAATCAGGAAGACAAACTAGTACAATTGAGGGATATTCTTCAAATAGCGAGTCCCAGAACGAAGAGAGACACTTATACCCAGTATTGGAATTTCAATGATAAAAATGAAATGTTTAGAAATCCCCAGAGTTCTGTTATAAAAGCACTGACAATGGCTCTGAGCGACAGCGACAACTACATCACTAAAGAGGTGACAAATACTGCTCCAAATAGACAGTACCTTGCCTACACAATACAGCAGAAGCTGCGACCCGTTAATTTAGGAGATACATCATGGCAAGAAAATGTTATCATGGACAACAGTGATTTCGAGCCCCTGAACACTAAACCAATTAGCAACAATGACGTTAAGGAAGTTGCCGTTGAGGAAAGCAGCGAAGAAAACAGCAATGTGGAGCACGTTCCCAAATTTATGTCTATGTTTTCAGATAATGTTAATAAGTTTGTGCAAATGTTAAATCATCATGTTACAGGATGGTGGAACACATGGGCATAATCACAAAAAATAATAGTTAGAATGAAACTAGTATTTAAACTTATGTCGATTGTTTATTGATTTAACATAAAATAAAAGGAACTATTGTCAACATTCGCTAAATTATTTCTAAAGTCAATGATTTTTTAAATCAAATATTTCTCTTAACAGTGGTTCAACTTGTGATGGATTAACATCTAAGTAAACACCAATAATAACATCGTTTAGACGCTCCACTTCACCAATTTTCTGAATTAGCTTTATAAAAGTAGATTTGGCTTCACATCCCGGGAATATACTTTCCAAGTATCTCCGCAAGAGATAGTAATATGAGTTCTAGAAAGAGGCTGCTTTAGTATCGTTCAATGCTTAAATGATTTCCATTACCTGTTCGAGTTTAATGACATCCGAATGAATAACTCTAGGTCTTGTAGGTTTAAACAATAAAATGGCACACATTATTAATATTATATTTTCATCCATTCTCCATTTTGGTTCAAAAGTTTGAATGAATCGCTCGTGTTCTTCGTACACATTTCCTTTAGCTAGTTTTAGAACCTCTGTTTTAATATTAGACATGTCTTCTTTACTGTGAGGAATCTGTTAATATACGAAGAAACTACAGTTCTTTACAGAAAATACGGTTATTTAAAGTAGTCGACCTTCCAAGTAGCTCGATCACGATCATAAGACATTGCAGACCTCATAATCATCATTTCGGTACATCCACCTTTCAGCAAAGCCACTTGATCTTCTTGACACATGTCTTTGAATGCATTGATTTTCTTGGACATTTTTATGAGACGCCTTATTGCAACTGCCGTTAAATTGATTAGTTTTAACAATTGAGGATTTTGCTGATTTTCTTCACACTGCAATATAAAAAACGATGACAAACTGGATTTAAAATAAATTACACGATTAATTACTTTAATATAATATATCGATTGACATTTTCTTTTGATTAAAATTTATTGGACGTAATGAAGATGGAAGAGACGTAACGGAACTTAATTAAACAAATTAATTAAAATAAATGCAACAGTTACACCAAATGAAATGGAGATTACAGCTCTTGTTATGTAAAGGTATACTTGTAAGACTGATTGATGCATTGAAGAACAAGTGCTATATGTGGAAAGTATTTACGACTATGCTCGACATACCTTCATTCTTTCATCCTCACTAATGAGACTGGATATATCATCATCAATGGGAAGGTACAAAGCTTTGCTGGCTACTGTTAGTTCAGTCAATTTTGCTTGTTCAGCTTCGTTTAAATCTCTGCTATCTCCGTGAAATGACGGGATCGAATTGAACGTTTCATACTCCAATTTAATTGCTTCGCACAAAACTGATTCTATTGAATTTGGCTGAATTGGCCGATCCTCAACATCTTCGAGTATATTTTTTGTTTCATCAGTCCTTAAACTTAACACAGAATTTAGCAGTAAGCTCTCTCCTGCTGCTGTGGCAGACTTTGTTTCTCTATTAGGTGTGGTCATAAAAAGGTAATCAGGTAACTCTTGCGAACCGGATGTTGATATTGATTCTGTACTTTGTGCAGAATTTAGGACAGAATTTAGAACACTGCAATTACTACTGCTTTCGGAGAGTTTCAGTGAAGTGTGAGGGGATGCGACGTCGCCCACAGAATCCCGACATACCATCAAGTTTATTTTTTTCAGAGCCTCCGCTGGTGTGTTGATGAACTTATTCATTATGTCTAGTGCATCTTCTGGAGAGCTCATGAGTTGCTTTATGAAGCTAACAACATCAGCCGGTGAGTTTACTATCTTCGAAATAATCTCTTGAGCATCTTTCGGCGAACTCATGAATTTTGTAAAAACGGTCAGAGCGTCGAATGGTGAATTCATTATTTTGCTTATGATTTTCAGAGCATTTCCTGGATGTTGGATTAAATGATTGATAAGCTTGAGAGCATCAGGAGGTGAGTCAAAAATTCTTGACATTATATCAACAGCCTCCTTCGGAGATCTCATGATCTTATTAATAACCCACGTGGAGTTTTCGGGCACGGATATAATGCTGTTCACAATTTCTGCGGCATCGGCGACTTCTTCGGATTGAGTGGAACAGAAACTATTGCTGTTGTCCGATTCAGCTATAATTAATTGCGGACTACTCAGTTCGTTCGATGTGTAACTTTCTGAATTTCCATCGAATTCACTTTTGATTCGCTTTCCTCTTCTCTCCGAGAATCTTTTACGTTTACTTACACTGCATATTTTTCGTTTCTCACGATTTTGTTCAATTTTTTTCTTTTTTATTTCCTTGTCCTCCTCGGACATAATAAGCTCCTTTTTCATGCCGAGCTTAAAGCATTTTTTTAAACGACACCGTTGGCAAAAACGACGTGTAATAACTGTTATCTCACAGATTTCATTGAAAGGACATACCAACTTCTTTTCCGACAACGCGTTTCGCCTAAAGAACGCTTTGCAGCTCTCGCAAGTAATGGCGTTAAAATTGTAACCAAGTGCCTTGTCTCCACAAACAACGCACACTTTCTTTAAGGATGACATGTCACAGAATGTTCAATATCATTGTGAGAACTGTAAAAGTGATGTTGAGCATTATTCCACCTAAAAACGTGAAAGACAAAATTATTTAAAAATCGAGTAAAACCTCGATGGCACGATTTGAAGAGTGCGGCCAAAACATACTTGTTATCAAAATATTCTTCTATTCGAGGCTCGTGCTATCAAGGTTAGTGATGTTTTGGAATCACCCCTATAATTAAGACGAGCATTTTGTTTTTTGGACAACACTCATTAACAGTAACAAGTTAGTAGGTAAATCGTTAATCAGTAAAAAATGCACATTTACAAGGAAAACACTTTACTCATAGTGTTTGATAAAATTTATAAATTATTGAAAACGAATAATAGAAATACTTTAAAAATCCACAACGATTTCTTAAGGATAAATTAATGTACCCTTTAATTTGTACCTCATATTTAGACATTTAGTCTCATGGTTAGATCTGTGCCCCGAACAGCCGTTCTATTGAGTTGACTGCAGGTCTACTTCCGTATATTGTAATGGCTTCACGGAAAGCTGTTCCTGAACTCATTTCGCCATATCTTTAAATTTACCGTAGGCAGTGATTTCTTAATAAGAATAGAACACAAGAAGAAAATCGGAATACGTCTTAGGCAAAAAACGACGAGAACACGCCTAATGTAACCGTGAAAACTATGTAAGTATTGAAGTGTGAATTCTTGCTAGAGCTAGGTTCTTTTGTAAAATGACGTACTATAAAGGCTTTTAAAAGTTTTTATTTTAACTCGCAATGTTAGTTAGTTTGTTTAGGTCAAAACTTGCTAACTGAATTAGAAACCCTTCCTCTTATTAGCTATCATCTGAATAGTAAAAAATTATAGTTTAAAAAAACTAAAAATCACGCTTTTTTAGCAATGCGAACTAAAAAGAAAAAAATTATTTGTAAAAGTAAAGATTTGGTTCAACAGCGATAGGAAGTCCTCCAACTCGTCTTTGCATTTCATATGTGACAATAAATGCAAAATTATTGAATTTATATTATTTTCGACACCTACGTAGCCATTTCATCTAATGCGTCACCATTAATGGAACTCTCCCTGTAAGCTTTGAGCAATCAAGTTCTTCTATTTGGATGCCATTCAGTGACTTTCCGCGACTTAGAGCCATAAAAAGAATAAGAAAAAATATTTTCCTGGCAATCTACGCCATATGTATGTATATAACCTGTAAAATTAAGCATTTTTCTCATGCTGATGGTCCTGGACAGTAAACTAGGTCAAACTTATATAAAATTATTGTATTATCATCGGTTTTTAATACGTGTGCGAAATTTCAAATTATTCGGCCGTCTGGAAGTGGGTGAAAATTAACTTCAAAGATTCCGTTACATACATGCGTCATACTGGTCAAGTTAACAAAAAGCATGTAGAAATGCGTGCTATAGAGTATTATTTTATAAAAATAATAGTTGTGCTATAGATTTCTAAACATAGAGTTATGGAAAATTCAAGAGGAGTACAATGTACTTCTTATCGAGGAATGCGTGCTATCGATGTTCTACTGTACAAATATAAAATTGATTTAGTTTAATATATATTAACAATATACATTATAAAAACTAAGTATGTGATAAACAAAAACTCTAGTTATTAAAGAAAATTCTTAAAGTTGGTATGTATAAATCAAATTGTACCAAAATGAGTGTCCTTGACATCTAGTGAAATTTTCACTCTTTACTAGAACTTATCACTTTTTCAGTAGATATCAATATCATTACAATTCGTTGTTTGTTAGCCTAGAGTAGACGATTAATTCTACTTACAACCACCAAAATATAGAAGTTCTTTTATTTTCTTTTCATTTTAGAAGTGAAAACAATAAGAAAAGTGCTGCAGACTAATTCTGTTTTGGAAGAAAGTACAACAATATTAAATTATGTCGCTAACAGCAGTCGTAGTGAAAGGTTTTTAAAGTTATTAAGGTTATCAGCAGCGACATTAAGCGTACAAAATTGCCGCGCCCGGTCTTTTTATTTTCCGAAATTAGGTGAGATATCATGACACTAGTGATGACGACATAGCTTTGGACCAGTTGTATGAGTTATTTGATGATGAACGTGGTACACATGATATGAAAACAATATTTACCAGTAAAGTGAATCACTTTCCACAGTTATCGCCACCATTTACTCCTTCTGAAGATATTTAAAGGGTAGAGGTAGAATTACATAGTAAGTAACAAACGTTTCCCAAATCCCAATTGACAATCAGCTGATAATTGTGTTGAATGTTGATATCAAGTGCCCGTCACACACTTGCAGCAGAGCAGCGCAATA
The DNA here is from genome assembly GCA_963082835.1 of Leptogaster cylindrica. Taxonomy (NCBI): domain Eukaryota; kingdom Metazoa; phylum Arthropoda; class Insecta; order Diptera; family Asilidae; genus Leptogaster; species Leptogaster cylindrica. Next base: position 39,368,557 of record OY720106.1, read on the forward strand.
GTGTTGGAAAAATAGATCATTCTGTCAATCTATGACTCAGGTCATACGCAACCGTTGCCAAAACCGACTCAAAAAATACTAGAATTTGAATAAATATTTTTTCTTACCTAATGGCATGTTCACACTGTGCCAAAAACACTTGATTTTGGAAATTGGTGATTTCAATAATTGTTCACACTGAATATTGTAGTGACAATAAAAATCCCTAAAAATGTTTCCGATCCGAAAAAAAATATCAAAACGGAAATTACAGCAATGAGGTACCAGAGTCTGTACTAGAGAATGAAATTGGGCAACAGGAAGACGAGAGTAAAGAAGAAGAAGTTTTTGAGAAGGACAAGGACAAGTCTTGTTCTGACAACCGCTGTGATTAGACGTACTTAATTTTGATTTATAGTTTGACGGAATGTAAACGTAGGCGCACTGTAAAAAGATTAAAGTTGGCAACTCTTCCGTTCCAGTACGTTTCTCACTTACGTTATGTCATGCAATTACGTTCATTTATAAACAAGATACATAAATTCTGTAGTTCATCTTTTCACAGTGCGTCTACGTTTACATTCCGTCAAACTATAAATCCAGCTTTTGTCGTGCTTGATAAATTATCCAGTAAAAGTAATTTTAGTGGAGGTTTGCTGTTTTTACAACTTAAGTTTCAAAAATGAAACGGCAAACACAATTAAATTCAATTCATTTTATTGCAAACAATCTTTAACAATTTTTCAGAAGTTTAACGTTAACATTTGTAAAAACAACTGGATATACAATGTCTTGTAGTTCCTTGAAGATAAGTTATTAGTGCAACTTGGAGCGCGTTCAAAACCTTTACTATAATCAACTACAGGTAAGCTGTAGTTATGCTGCAGAACGTCATTTTATTACAGTTATTAATGCCTGGTTTACACGATGCCAGTAACTGACATGCCGAAATTTCACCTGTCATTGGCTATGAAATTCAACACTTAGAACCGCTATAACTTTTCCCCCCCATCGAATTGAAATGAGCCGCCAAATCAACTATTGGAGTACTATATAAGAGCTATCGAATGACATATGTCTCGTTCGTATTGGTCATGAGGACCAATATAAACTTTCGAACGGAGGACATTTTTGGGGTCCAGGGGTCATGATCGGAGAAACTATGTAAAAATTTTCCGAAATCTCCGCCATGAGGACTAAAATAGGTAGATTTTTCTTCAAAATCTACCTAATATAACAAGCGAATTTTGGAATAGGTAAATTGAAGTGACGGATTCATCAACGCCCACCTTAAACCCTTAAGCCGGAGGTACACGATACGGAAAACGTCGTATTTATAAGCGATACGCCGTATTTCATATCGTGTGACTCGACGATAAGCAATATGGTGTATCGCTTATAAATATTCCAAAAATTTCGGAATATTTTCGGCACATCCAAGGAATTTGCGAGGTACAAATTTCGCGAGTCACACCATATAAAACTTTATGTACACAGTTTTGTGATTGCTGCTCTTACGGGCGGCGCGGCGTCGCGGTAATCTGTGAATTGCAAAATACAGGTTGCAAACTCATTTTTGCTTATCGTGTGACTCAATGTCTCAAAAGTGACATCCACAAAGATATTTCCTTATAAATATGACGTTTTCCGTATCGTGTACCTCCGCCTTTAGACCCAGAAACCTGAAATTTTGCACAGGGATTCCCTTTATAATGTATAGGCAATTAATGGGCTGGACTTTTTAAAATTTCACTCGTAAAGGGGGTAAAATATGAAAATCAGCCATTTTAGAATAAATTAAAAAATTCATACAAATTTTTATTTTTATTTTTTAAAGAATCACATGCACCAGAATTTTTGAAACTTTCACGTCCAAAGGGGGAAAATAGGCGATGAAAGGTTATCTCTACTTTGTTAACTTCTAGCAGTTTTAATAATACGGTGAATTAAACTGGATGGTCTTAACGCAAAAGTCCACAGTTCGAATATCTATTGGGTAGTTTTGTTTTTTTTTTTGGCGGAAATAATAAATCCATACGTGTATGTGTCTGGACTTTGCAGTGTTTTTTTTACATTAGTTTTAAAAGCCAAATTTATCGACGATTTTTATTATAATGACCTATTTTCTCCTTTATTATTTGTTGAATTTAAATCAAAATTTTTTAAATGATAAGACAAAGGGTTTTATCTCCTTTAAGTGGAGCACTTTTCCAATTTTCGACCTAGGAATTTCCAGAGAGTTTCCCGAATGAGTTTGGTTTTTCCAAAAAATGTTCCTTAGTTTTTTATTGTATTTCATATTTTTCGATAAATTTTCCCAATGTTTTAACAATTGTTAAGAAGATTAAGGGATTAGTAATGGTTTCAGTAAAATATCTGATTATGTTTCATTCAAAATATTGGAAAAATTTAACAAATTGAAAATCCTTTTTTTGCCTAATCTTCTTAAGTTATCCTATGCAAAATGGGGACCACAACCAACTTTGCATTTTTCTCGCAAATTTGGTTCAACGAGTGGCCTAAGTTTTTCCTAGCAGCTAGAGGAGGCTGCCATGCGTGTGAGAATATGTCTGAGAATAAAGTCTGTAGTTTGGATATTCTTTGTATAAGTTCACAGCAATAATATGTAGAACCAGTCGCAACACTATACGATAACTTGTATAAAATGTTTGGGTCAACAACGAGGCAGCACCGGTGCTTTTAAATTGTTGCTAAAAAAACCGTATCCGTTTCGTGACTCGTTGTTCCACCAACTGATGAGTACTATTTTATTGGATGTACCAGTGTATTTTACTTCTTTTTTGTCAAAAAGTGGAGCTGCCTCGTTGTTCCTGCAAGATTTTAGAAAAACCTTTCTTATAAGTTCCTGGTTAACAATAACAAAGTCAGTGGGATGCGTCTTTAAGCGTTATTCAAGAAATTAAATTCAGCAGAAATCATCTCATTTACATCAAATATGTAAATGAATCTCTTCGCGAAACAGTGCAATAATTTCCTGCATTGATTTCACTATTTCATGCAGACATCAAACTTCATTAACTGATGCAAGAATTTTGTACTGTAATTGAATAAAAGTAGATCATAGTTTTTAAACAGAATACATTCAATTCAATCAACTTAAGTTTAGCCAAGCGATCGGTGGACGGTGCTGCAAAGTTGAGGCAGTTGAGGGCTTGAGGCACTTTGTAGAACACGCATGCAATGTAACTTGCGAAAATATACTTGCGCGGGTGTATGAGAAATGGTAAGGGAAAATACCTACTAAAGATTTTCTGTTAACTTTTTGCCGCCAATTTTTTTCACTTATGTATTTGTAAGCTAGTTTCGCATTTTTCTAGATGGGGAAATCCTGACATTGATTGATTTCACTGCAATCAAACTTTTGCCACCGTTACGCATTCCGGTTGGCTATGGACTAATAGACCTTCTACATTGAATAGTTCATCGACTGATGAGCGTAACGAGTTTAATAGTAGGTATATAGAGGTAGAAACTAGTCACAATAAATCCATTGCGCATAATACAGTCATGATAACCTACTTAGAGGCAATTGAATAATCCGGATACAAGCTGATGGATTGCATTCTCTGCCGATTGCGTCTGAAAAGGTCGTAAGCGACCAGTGCACTGAATACTTCGCTAAAGTCTCAATCGACTAGTCTCGACTCGAACAGCGGCAACAGGTAACCACCAGCTACGCCAGATGGTGAAGAGCCACAGTCAGTTTATCTACACAGTTCACGAAGCCAATCAGCAGTTAATTATTACTATGTTGAGAACTGGTTATGGGTCTTTAGTTGGAAAAAGTGCAAAATATGAGAAAATCTCGTTTCTCGTCTCATTCCGTCTCCGAATATTCCATGAATATGAATGCTTTGCACTGAGGTGTAGTCAGTAGAGCCCTCCTACCAATGACCGTCGTTTAGGATGCAAAAGTGGCAAAAAAGTGTTGCGCAAAACTGAGATTGTGCGAAAATAGTTCGCGGAATAGTTGCCAGTTGGGCTTTCGGCCTCGCAAGGAATACTTTATCGTGGTACGGTTACGTTGAAAAACATTCAAAATTGCGTTCCTACTTTGTTCCAGAATAATGGGGTACATCATGCGGCGATTCCTGCGATCGACCATGGTTGTCTTTAGCTGGTTCGTTGTACCCTATAGCCGTCTGACGAACATCAGAACATCACGGAAGAAGCTGCCACCGATGAAGAATCCGCTTTTGGAAATTCCTGCTGTTGATTTGGCGCATATGATTCGCACTAAACAGGTGAGTCCCCGTCCACTCGCATTCCCTACTAAAGACTTCCCCGTGCGTGTCCTGGCCGCCGCCATCTAGTCGCTATTCACAACGGTGATTATATCTGGCTGCAGTTCCCTCAGTGTTGTGTAATAAGAAGATTTTTACCTGCGCGCCTCGAGTGAGTAAAGCCACATGTGAATTCAGTGAAAGTTGTTCACCGAACGGATTTGAATATTTATTTTTGTAAGGTGCATATACATAAATCCTTGATTAATTCTAAGTATATGTGGTTAAATAAAATGCTGGTGGTTACAAGTGGTGCAGTGCTATTGGAATGTGGTTTCTAGTTAGGGATATGTGGAGCAGCATTCACGGCGCGACGGAGCTAACAAACTGCACCAAGTCGGGGGGCAACTGATATTGGCAAGAGTTTTGGTAATTGCAACCTCGATTTAAACCTGAGTGCCGCGGATCGCGCAGGTTAAGCTGTGTGCATTGAAAGCGAAATTGCCTTGTACGTGTACCCTCAACAGCTGCACGCCTGCACGACAGCATTTATGTGGACAACTCATACCGAGCAGGTAGTGTGCAACTATGCAACTCAAAATCGTTTCTTCATACTTGGAGCTTGGTGTTACGAGTTTACGACTGACTAAAAAGTTACTTTCGTCTTCTTATTGCCCTGTAGAATTATTCGCGGAGTGATTGGTTTTATTCAGTTAGTAATCCAAAGCACAAAACAACCTGTTTTTTAATTTGTATGTGTTTCTGAAAATTACATAAGCATCGATTGTGTGGCCAGGTACCCAAAATCTGTCTTCTTGTGTTGGATTTTGTCATTAATTTTTTAACCCCAGTAGGAAGATAATATTATCATAACACAATTGATAATTTGTTAATGCTGCAAAAAAGATTACAAAGGTTCAATATAATCTATAATCAACATTGTTTAATCTTGGAATTACTACTTACTAGTATATAGGAATGATGCCGCATCTTTTTTTCTCCTCAACCGAACAAAATAAGATTAGTACAACTTCCTTGAATGGTTTTTAGTTTTGTCCACAATTATACAATTATACATACATAGTTAGTTCCAGTAATTTGTATGCAAGTTGCTGCGCAAGCATTTTAAAATTTTTCATAATAAGTATTACTTACCTATATATAAATATATTTGGATTCATCATTTATTAGACTTTTTTGTTATTGAGAGCAGTTAATTACTTATTCATTTGCTGGAAATAAGTTATATTCGAACATAAGACATGTAAACTGAATGAAACTTTTTGCTTAAAAAATAGGACAATTTCTGAATAATAAAAGTGGTTGTTGTAAGCGGAAGAGACAACTCAAATCTTACATTTATGAACAAATATTTTGTAAAATATTATTGTAAAACAATCAATCGATTCTCCTGTATTTTCAGTTCTTTTTCCAGAAATACAAATTCCTTACATTTTCAAAACAAACCGTATACCTATATCTATGGTCGGCGAACTAAAGTATAGAAGTCAAAATAAGTACACGAATAGAGATCGAAAAAAAAGACTGATTAATATAGGTACTAATTAGTCATTCTTATAGATGTAGGGTATATAAGTTTTAAGTGAACGTTTGCGACGCCAATAAAATATAATTGTTTTATGTCTGTCTGCCTGTCCATCCAGTAACTCGAGAACGCTTGTAGCTAGAGGATTGAAATTTAGTAGAATAATATTTCGTTAAAATTGTAAGGTCAAGTTCAAAGATCAGCAAAATCAGGCAACTTCTTCTTAGTGATTAGTGAATAGGTACATTTTTTATACAAAAATGTTGATTTTGCACTATTTACTTATTAACTTGCTTTCGTTAAATATTGTTATAAATACCTACGTATTACAATTATTTGTTGGCATAAAACCTTTTTACACGTTCATTTTTTACATGATTATGAAATTTTAGATACAAAAGCCCTCCCTTTTTAGGTAGTTTTAGAAGAAAAATCTACCTATTGAGATGTATACCATGTCACGACTTTCGAAAAATTCTTTCATAGTTTTTCGTTTCATGCCTCCCTGAGAACGAAACCACCCCCCGTTCGAAAGTTTATATATATATATATATATATATACAGGGTGTCCCGAAACTCAACGTGAAGCCGAAAACGGGTGATAGGCTAGGTGGTAACAGTTATCAGAAAAATAAAAAAAATCTTAGTCATGTAGTTTTCAAGTTATAAGTAACTTGCCAAAGTAGCGTAGTACTTTTTTTTTCAGTACAATCAGTTAAAGTTGGGCGATGTAATAATTTTGAGTACATGGTTCTGCAAAAGAGTGATATTTTCCTTCAAATTGATGCAGTTGTTTTTTAATATTACAGTGTAACTTGTAGAAGGGATCTTAAGGATTACATAAAAAAAATTAAAAATTAAAAAAGTACAGGTTTGTAGTCACAGTACTTGAAAGATCATCACAAAGTGTCAGTTTACTCGATTTTTTTTGAATCCTTATAATTAGAAAACTACATGACTAAGATTTTTTTTTTATTTTTCTAATAACTGTTACCACTTAGCCTATCACCCGTTTTCGGCTTGACGTTGAGTTCCGGGACACCCTGTAAATATATATAATTATATACCTATATACTAGCAGGTCTACCCGATTACACTCGGGCGGTAAAAATTATAATATAATGTGCATCATATTATATTAAAATTTATAACTACACCCAAACGCGACGTATAATACATACAACCGTTTCCAGTAGATCGGGCTGCAATAATAGTTGGTTATTTTTTTCAGTCAAGGATGGTTTTGAGGGGTTGAATTAGGATAGTGGGTAGTAGTTCTCATTTAACTTTCTTTTTTTTTTAACCAAAAGGCCAAATAAAAATTTTTATGAATTTTGTATTTCCATAAGAAATGTCATCCCTTATTTTACCCCCTTAAGAGTGGAGTTTTAAGAACCGGTTCTTAGTGAACACCTATGAGATAAGTTGAAGAAGTATTCAAAATTTTGTGGAAATCGGTTCAGTGGTTCCAGAGAAACCATTTTCACCCCTTTTCACCCCCTTAAGGATGGAATTTCAAAAAACCGTATCTTAGTGAGCACTAACCTTACGAAACAAAGATACTGTCATAACTTCAAATCTCTACCTATTATAGTTTAGGCTCTACGTCGATTCCCATTAACGAACTTAACCGAGCTATTAACCGTAGAAATAACATTATAAAATTTGGTTCCAATATCTTCAAAAATACCGCCGCTAGCGTGTAATAAATATATATATATATATAAACTTTCGAACGGGGGGTGGTTTCGTACTCAGGGAGGCATGAAACGAAAAACTATAAAAGAATTTTTCGAAAGTCTTGACATGGTATCGATCTCAATTTTTCTTCGAAATCTACCTAAAAGCGATTTTTACTTACAATTAGTTCCACGTCTTGCCCCGCACTCCACCCCGGGTTGACCTTCTAAATCCGCCTACGGCTCCTAGGCTGCATTCTAGTCAGACTATCCTTAAATGCGGCCTTTCATTTGGATACAGTAAACGCAAAGTGTTAATTGGTTTTGTTTTCTAAAACTCACACTCTGTTTTCAGTTTTAGATACACTACGGCACGTAGTTATTCTGAACATAATTTAAATTTGTCACCGACGAAAACAAAAGAGTTTTTACAAAAACTACGAGCGCAGTTTCCACAGAATTGTAAAAACAATACTTTACGTATACTTAACTGCAAATAGTAAAAAAGGTAGTAATAAGTACCTACATATTTGTATCCCGGTTTAACTCCCCTTCTAACACTTAACTCCAGTGATTCATTGTATAATTGTGAGAAATTCAAATAAAATTAACCGATTTGCTAGAAATTTGTGACGCAAATATGGTTTTTTCCTCTTCTATTTTTATTTCATTGCTTCTTTTGCGGTTTGAGTACAAAGTTAAACATTGTTTTTTTTAATATATTTTTATAAAAGTGACGTCAAAAAACTGTTCACTCTATCAAGAGTTATAACTAAAATGTCAGTAGTGGTACTTACGCAGGAATAAATTAAATATTATTACTTTCCACTTATACTTGACATTAATATTTAATAAGTAATCACCGTTTTCCTAGGTTTAGTAATAATATTGTAGGTACTCTAGTTTGACAATACACAGTATTTCCCAAAAATAACCGAACTTTTAATTTAAAGCATAGTCAGATAGGTCAACCTCGAAATTTTCGGATTTTTTTTTCACTTTTTGCTGTTTTTATATATTTTACAAAGTTGTAGAGCATTAAATTTACTTCAAATTTCACTATTCACACTTAATTTTTTGACCCAGTATTACTCGAGATACAGTGGGTCAAAGTTGAAGGAAAAATCTCAAAATGTAAAAATTAGCAGGAAAACGGGGGTTTTGGCCCAATAACTTTTTATTTTCGTCATTTCAAGGTGCATTATGATACTTACTTATCAATATCAACTACGATGAACACGGTTGGCGTATGCCCTGACACGACCTCACCAAATAGCTTAAGGGCTTTTATTTCATGCACTTTGTGAAATATACATTGAATTTATTTATTTAATCATTAATTGACTTTCACTGAACTTTTTTCGGGATTTATCCGACTCTCCTTTGGCCTAGACAACAACACTTTTACTTAATACTTTTTTTTATACTTTTTATTGCGATTTAAAAACGTGGTAGGTATATATTAAAAATTTTTTTTATTTAAAAAATAATTTTTTGTGTTTTAGTCTTGTATGAGTGTAGGTTTTTGATTTGAAATTCCATAAACTACATTTTCAAATTTCCAATTTTCAAGGTCAAAATAAGGGATTGTAAAATATTTCTTATTACCAGAACACGAGTTTATATTGCATTGTCTATTCTTAACCATTTTTGAAGTTCCAAGTCACTAACTCATCGGGAAGTTTTTCCAAAACGATTTCAAAATTTGTACCGAACAGACAGACAGACAAAGAAGAAAGCGAATTAATAAAAACGTGTTAATAATTAATTAGGTTGACCTGAAGACAAAATCCGTATCGTTATGAACCGGTTTAACATTACTTGTTCGTGAAATTAATGCGTTCTTAGTGTTATCAGCAGCCGTTGTTATTGATGGTCCGTTACGCGTATTTCGCAATATTATTCATGTGCTGCATTAAAGCCAGGTAAACTACACAAATACCTAATTTCCTTTATTTGACATGTTTTCAAGTATAAAAGTTACATATGGTGCATCGTGAATTTTGTGTCACAAAACCATTTTAATTTTCCGTTTTTAAGTGGAGTTTTAAGGCACATGTCAACGTTAGCAATCGCACGTATAATACAATATTTTCCGTTGGAGTTGTATTTTCTTAATGTTGTTTAAGATGTTCAAAAAAACGAAACGTACCTAATTTTTAAAAATTGGGAAGTTAATGTTCTTTAAAATCCAAGTGACCTTGGCACCAGTCTTTATTTCATCGTATAACTTTCACAATTTAATATCAAATCGCAAATTTTTCTGCCTGAAACTTGTTTCAGCCGTCGAGCTTGTTGGTTACCTTAGTAAGTAATAAACAACAACCGCGCTAAATTAATGCTTTATAATTCAAAATTAAGTAGTCGAGGAACAGAATACACCGAATATTGCTTATGCTTCAGTGATTCATTCCTTAAAAGTGGATTTTTAGAATTGTTTGTCTCAAAACAAGTTGCACTCTTTGTGTTTACTTTTTTGTTATTAAATATTTCATAGTTTCATTTCACAGTGTGAGTTAAAAATTGTCTCTGAATTTTAACAAAATCGGTAGCAATTTAGAGAATATGCTCTTACGTTTTTATGAATATAAGGAGTTGAACCAAGCTTAGAGCTCATTTGGATTTCAAAGCAGACTTTACTTACTTATTTGTGGTGGCGTAAAATGGATGGTGGGGTTTGAAGTTCCTAGAGGCTAGAAGTAGTGGAGGTCTGTCTGTGAGTCAATTACAGTATCAAGTCTGCCTAGTAATGTCGCAGAGGAGCAGTTGTTTAGAAACAATGCATTTTCAACACTAAACTCAATCAGTCTTTTTACTTCCATGATCCTATATATAGGAATGGAAGTATGGTGATGCTGCAAAAAATAGGTATCCAAAAAAATCATGGAATCGTTGTCGAGAGTGCTTAAAAACACTTTCTGGAAGTTTTTAGCTTGGTGTCGCTCCGTTGTTTTTTGAAATGGTTATAATTTCCTTAAAAATCGGTATTTTTCCAAATTTATTTTTGCGTTTTGTTCAGCTCGTTCGTTTTAGATTACAAGAAGTTCACCAAGTATTAAAATATGGGAGTTATAACGGGTTTTATAATTTTCCAATTTTCAACGATAACTGCCGCCAAACGTCTGGTAATTGTTGAGATCATGCCTATTGATTTTGAGCTTGATCGCATTTGATTTGGCTAAATTACAGCTAAAATTATGTCGACGGGTCCAACATTTTTTAGGTTATGGTCGTGGGTGCAGAAGTAGCAGTCCGAAATGAGCGACACCTGCAGCCAATTCTTTTGTTTTGTCATTGCCGTTAACAACATGATGAACATGGAAGTAATTTGTGGCTATCTCCACATCGGAACTTTAATATTAAATAAACCCAAGTACAGCGGTCCAACAGCTTTGGTGCCCTAATAAGGTGTTTTGGTGGACAAGTTCTATCAGAATAAAGCATTTTTTTCACATTTGGACCAACATTGATCATATCCTTTGCTAGATTTTTATATATGTATAGGGTGTTTCGCTAGCAAGTGTTCCAACATGTACCAATCGCCAATCGAATTCCTTGAAGTGTTTTGATCAATTATTACGATGAAACTTTTGCCGTAAGGGAAGCGACGGGGCGGTCCGCCCAGGGCCTCAAAGGGAGACAAATTTCAAGGAATATCTAACAATAGTTTAACGTAAAATACTTACTATATTCATGTTCAATTGACGGGTTACAGTACAGCCCGAGGCGATAGATTTTAAAGGTCAGCATAGGGCGGCAATTGGTATAACATCTTGTAACGGGGTTTCCCTGCTCCCCGTACAAAATAATTATTTTCAGAGACAAGCCTGTCTCGCTGGGATTGGGATAGATTCAGTGGAGAAAAGTAAACAGATTGGTGTCATCTTGTAGGCGTTTATTTTATTCCTCCTATCACAATTTCTGTTTCTTACTATTTACCTACTTAACCCTATCCTCTACTGCCTCATACAATGGGTCTATGGTGTAATCTGGGCTATATATCAGGTCATGTCAGTTTTCCGCTTCTGCCTCGGGGACTTGTCGGTTTTCCTCTCAATGCGCGTACTCTTCGAAAATATAGGCAAAATGTAAATATTTACTAAATAAAAGCGATATATCAACACTAAGAAGAAGTTGCCCGCTTGTGCTCATCTTCGAACTTGACATTGCAATTCAATGGTACCAAATTTCAAGTCTCTAGCTACAAGCGTTCTCGAGTTATCGTCTGGACAGAAAGACAACAGACAGACGGACATGCAAAAAAACGGTTTCTTTTCACTTATATAATAAATATATAATAAATTTATTTCTATCACTATTATTTCTTGGTGTTGCAAACGTTCGCTCAAACCTAATGTACCCTACATCTAGGGTATAAAAATATGCAATATTTCAGATCGATCGGATACCGTTAACCCGTGCCGCTTTTGGGTCAAAGTTCGTACATATTCCTGAATTTTGTAGTAAACGTGCTTTATCTCCGTTATGGTGCACCGCAGGACAAAAAGTTATACTACTAACTTGTTTAATACAACGAATCGTTCTCGATATATTAGCTGTAATGAAAATTTTGGGAGCCATCTTCGCGGCTGCCTTGCATTTTGGCCATGTTGTCAGAGTACAATTGATGGCGATTTTGTAAAGGTGATTGAGGGCCCTAAGCTATCATTTTTAAAAAAAAATCGTTTGTGTTGCAATTTTTTTGGCGTTCAGAACTAAAATGACTCCACTACATAAAATCCAGTAACAAACAAATAAAATAAATAGTTCAAATATTCTTTATATTATGGCGAAATTCAATACATTTATTCTATGAAAAATTAAAATGGTGTACTAAGAATTCATAGAATATATTGCTTAAATCTGTTACGGCTCTATTTACAATAGAAAATTATTTTCTTTTTAGGTGACAAGCGAAGAAGTTGTGTCGGCATTTATTCAACGATGCGAAGAAGTAAATCCGCTTATAAACGCAATTGTTCAAGATCGTTTCGAATCCGCTCTTGAAGAAGCAAAGAATGTAGATCGACAAATAGCGAAAGATTTGAAAACAATTGAAGAAATGGAACGAGACACCCCTCTGCTGGGAGTCCCAGTCACTGTCAAAGAAAGTATAGCCGTGAGTGGCATGTCAAATCAAGCTGGAAGGGTATTCCGGACACCGCAAATCGCAGACATAGATGCTCCAGTGGTGGAACAAGTGAAAAAATTCGGTGGAATAGTTCTACTGGTGAGCAATACACCAGAGTTATGTCTGCTTTGGGAAACGTACAACAAGGTTTCCGGGCAGACGAGGAACCCATATGACTTGAAGAGAACACCAGGAGGATCTTCAGGAGGAGAAGCAGCTTTACTGGCTAGTGGGGCTTCGGTTCTCGGATTGACCTCAGATATAGGAGGATCCTCACGGTTGCCAGCGATGTTCAGCGGAATTTGGGGTCATAAACCCACACCATATGCTGTCTCATTCAAGGGCCATCATCCAACAAGTGATTTTCATAAATGGGGTGACTTTTTCACCATTGCGCCGATGACGAGATATGCAAAGGATTTGCCTATACTTCTGAAGTGCATGTGTGATCCGAATGGCACTAAGTTAACACTTGATAAAGAAGTGGACATTCAGAAGGTACGGTTTTTCTTTATGGATAATGATGGCCCTTCGGGAATGATGAGACCACTAAGCAAAGATTTGCATCGCGCTATAAACAAAGTTGCAAAGGACTTCAATGCGACTAGAGTTAATATCCGGAAATTGAAGTGGTCGCTGGACATATCGCTTTCAGCTATGCTAACAATTGAAAACATAGAGACGATATACCATAAAACAGAAGAAGGTCAGAGACCCAAAACTATTGGGACCGAAACTTTAAAGTATTTGTTCGGATGTTCAGACAGCACATTTCCATCTGTCATATTCGGACCCCTACAGATGTTCATGAAATTCATTCCAGACTCCAGGCATAAACAGTTGGCCTCAGTTATAGAAGCACTTAAGACTGAATTCAGAGAGCTTCTGCGGAACGATGGGGTTTTCCTGTATCCTACATTTCCGAACACTGCACATCACCATTATCAAATTTATCACAAGCTTTTAGAGCCCATGTACATGGCTGTATTTAATACGTTGGGTCTTCCTGTGACGAACTGTATGATAGGACTGGACCGCCGTGACTTGCCCATGGGTCTACAGGTAGTTGCGAATCCCGGCCAAGATCACCTATGTTTAGCAGTAGCAAAAGAAATAGAGAGGCGATATGGTGGATGGGTAAAACCTCCATCAGAAAGGTTACGCTGAATTAGTTTTAATCTTAGTTCATTTTGTCTATTTAATAAATTAGTATTAGGTAATAAATTATTGGACAGAATTTTTGGTTTTTCAAGTCTCTTAACAGAACTTATTGCTACCTTTCCTTTAAATACAAAGCATTTTCTAGGTTAGATTTAGTCCTCTATTTCTATTAATTGAATTGAAATAATGCATTAATTTCAATTTTCAAGAACTAAAATACGGGTGAAACATATGTATTAATTGACAGATTTGTATTGTGGCGACACCAACATCTTTGCCAAACGGCTATTGCTTTTAAATAATATTGAAAGCTACCAACAATAGCAAAAATTCCAAGATTGTGTAGGAAAAGTTTCGTGCAAATAATTATTTATAATAGGCAAATAATATTTAAGAGGCAAATTTATCAAAACGTGTAAAATAGGCCCACTTAAGGACAAATTTTCTCCGTTATTATTTGCTGAATCAATGACCCTTGAAAGAGATGACTAGGTCCAACTTTTAATCGTGTTTAGTACCAATTTCCTTGAAAAATATTCCACCAAATATAGTAAATTTTCTTTGCAGAGGACAGAGGTACATTAAAGGGTTTCATTTGGAAAGAGCGGTGTGCTTTTCTTATTTTTGATCTACGAGTTCCCCGAGAATTTTCCGAATGAGTTTGCAGGTGTTTCTAAAAAACGTTCTTCAGTTTTTTATTTTTTTTTTTTTGTGATTTTCCATAAATTTTCCTAATATTTTTCATATTGTTATGAAGATTAAAGGATTGGTAACAGTTTGGGTGAAAAATCTGATTATTTTTCATGGAAAATATTGGAAAAAATTTAACAAAATGAAAATCCGTTTTTTGCCTAATTTTCTTGAGTTATCGTATGCAAAACGGGGAGAACAAACAACTTTGCATTTTTCTTGCAAATTTTGGTTCAACGAATTGAATGTAGGTGGCGAGAATTGATTTTACGCAAGTGGACTAAGTTTTTTCCAGCAGTTAACGCATGCGTGTTTCGAAAACACGTCACAGAGGTGCTTTCAATGCATGGATACTCGCTTTACACACACATGTAGCGAATAAACCACAATAATCTGGATCTTTGTCGTTTGCAGCAATTATATAGAGCGCGTTCAAAAACTCAACTATAGTCCACTTAACTATAGTAACTACAACATAACTAATGGGCCGTAGTTATTCCATCGTAGTAAAATTTTGACTTTACTACCCTGTGGGCAGCCTATAGCAAATATTCGAATAACAGAAAGAAAGAAAGAAGGAACTGTTTGACAGCTAACTTAGGACAAAGAATAGTTGTAAAAGGGTAAACAGAGATATAAAACTCTAAAATATATTTTTGACAAACAAATTTAGGTCATGTTTTTAATAACGCTAATCAAATTAATCATTTTTCTAGAAAAATTTACCCAACATGGTCGTGAGGGAAAGAGACAAGTAATGATTATTGATTGTTTTCTGACAGCAAACGCGTAGTTAAGCACGGGTCGTTCATAAACTATCGTGGTAAAGCATAAATTCTGATGTTAAATGACGGTTTGCAGCATAACTACAGCTTACACGTTGTTGACTATAGTAAAGTTTTTGAACGCGCTCTAGGTGAACCGTTCGAACAAGTTTACGACACGGACCACACAGAAGAGAGAGAGAAGAAGAACAGAGGAACTATATTTCCACTTCTCTCTGCATGAGCAGCTATTTCAAAAATGTGTACACAAAGTTTTATGGTGTATGAGTCCAAAGTTTTATGTTGTGTATGACTCGAGCAATTTGAAGCTTGAACCCCTCAGATTCCTTTGATGTGTGCTGAAAATATTCCGAAATATTTTGGGAAATTTATAGTTATACGCGTTATGCCATATTGCTTATTCTCGAGTCACTCCTATAGGAAATATTCCGTATTTCTTATAAATAAAATAACTTCTTTAATTAAATTTAAATTACAAACAACGATTTCAATCATTTTTATTTTAATTTTAAATATATACGAACACAATATTTTTGGCACTAAAAAACTGACTGTCAAAGAAAATAAAATCGAAATTAGTGTGAAAGGTTGACGTTGATTTGAAAAACACGTGTTTTTGATTCTTTGGTGAAAGGCTATAATTCTACTTTTCTACAAAAATATGTAAAAAATGTGACAGCACTAAACTGAAGTTTGACTTTGACGGCAAGACGCGCAAGATGGTGGAAGTACAAGACAGATGGACTATACTTTATGTTATTTATTATGGCTTGCTGAAATAAATCTGACATTTATTTTAACACTGATTTAAAAGTGGTTGATGCATAAGGTTAGGACACATTTAAGTTATGATAGAATGGTGCTTGCATCTATTACGACTCTAAAAACCATGATACAAAGAACATAAGGTATGCCAAAGATTTTTTTGACAACTGCCGTGACGTCACTACGTGCACGAATTTTCAAATGCGTAATTTTTAGCCGCACTTTTCAAATGTTACTGAAAGCATTTCCCTCGGCAATTCAGCTGAGAAATTATTTAAAATGATATTTTTCAATTAATAACAACTGAAACTTTATATTATAATCAAATTAAAAGTGTAATATAGACGAAACAATAAAACAGTAAATTTTATGTTACAGTTTTTATTTTTTTCTTAATTTTTGTTTACTGACAACATTAGACTAATTTCTGTTTAAATATCTTATCGTAAAATACATTCTACATCTAAAAAATAACTTCTTCACTACTTCTTCGGCAATTACAACTTTTGCCTTAATTAACAGTATTTCAGTATATTTCATGATATTTTTACAGTTCTTTATTACACACTAAACCATTTTAAATTCAAAATAGTACAATTAATATTAAAAACTATTGAAAATCTTTAAAAACTTTTAAAACTTGCACACGAATTTGTAAACAAAAACCTGTCAAACCATCGAATGCTCATTGGGTGAACCCGATGACGCGCAAAATGGCGCGGGTGCGAAATCATTGGCATACCTTGTATCATGTCTAAAAACTAACTGTCAGAGAAAATCTACTGTGTACTGTGTTGACGTTGATTTGAAAAACACTTTCCAAAAACGTGTGTTTTTGGCTCAGTGTGAAAGGGCTATAAAGGTTGTTATTTAGTTACCGTCCTTTACAAATCAAATAAAAATCATAAAATTGATTTATTAATAAGTTGAAAAGTGGAAAATGTCAGCACAGTGTTCAAAACTATGTTCACTGATTGTCCGGCAACATTTCGGGGCAAATGCCCAATCAGTGGTAGATGCTCTTTCTGTGTCCATCTGTAGAACGCTTCCTGCTCTAGTTAAATCTACGAATCTTCCCCGATCCGAAGTAAGTTTTGCTTGAATAGTTGAATCTTTGAAAACATGAACTAATAACACCTCAGGTCTCGCTTGCTCTCGCAATATTAATCAAGTTCCGAGTGGTTAAGTTTGCCCAGTCTGGGAGTGATGTCTTGGCAGAGTATTCATTGGTTCACGAAAACATTTTAAATATGTTGCGCTACTCAAAGTAAGGAATCGATTCATTCTACCGATTTAGGCATGACAGTCTCAGTAATGCCCGTTTTTCAGGTATGTGCACTTAATCCAAACAAAATATGGAAGTGCGGAGACTTCAGTCCTTGAAGAAGTGATTCGATCTGGAGTTCAAACAGCTTCAAGTAGTATTCTTAAGTGCTTTTCCAATTCTGATAATAAGGACAAATTAGAAACTTACCGCGACGCATTCTTCAACCTGGTGAATTCCCACTATATTGCCAGAATACCAGTCCCAAAAACAGAGTCGGAGGAACAATCTGCAGTCCCAGTGCTTCAGCTGGAGATAACTGATCTCTTTGCCTTGCCAAACATAGATTTAGCTCAGCTAATGCAAATAAAAGCTGGTAATGATGTAAAAACTTCTGATTCAGGTAAAATGTTCTTTTTTTTTTGCAAATTTTAGCATTGAGGTAATTCTAGGTATATTCTGGACTATTAACACAGAGAGATTTCATCGAGACTTCCGGGACAATGTCATGATAGATGCCATTGAACGTAAATTAGGAAGCAGCGCTGGAGAATGTTTCAAATATATTCTGCAACAAATGTATGAAAGAACCGATCCGTGGCAGCAGGTGTGAATAAATTGAATTATAAACAAGCAAATTTTTCTATTTTTTTTTCAGGCCTTCTCAAATCCCTTTACTTTTGTAGAAATAAAACAAGCTGTTGAAAAAAAATCAAACAATCTAGATCTAATTAAATACATAGATCAGTACGTAGTTCTAATTGGTTAGTATACAAAGACACATTCATTCATTCATTATTCTCTTAACTCTCTGACTATCAGTCTACTTTTATTAATTAATCATGCTTTTCCATTGCGTGTGTTTATTTTCATTGACAATTATTAATAAAATAAATTTGTATATAGCGGAGGACAGTTTAGGCTTCATCAGAAAAACTGGTGATAGCGGGGGTGGACAGTACGTTGTCGATATGAAAAACGCATTTGAACAGCTGGCTTTGGGCTGTACAGAACATATTATTCAGGAAAAATTTAATTCAAAAACATCGAGAATTTTTCGAGTTATCAAAATGAAAAAATTCATTGAGCAAGAAGATTTGCAAAAAGAGGCAATGGTGCCAGCCAAAGAAGCCAAATTATTAACTTATAAGCTATTTGAGGAACAATTCATACAAATCAAAACTCTGAGAAAAGCCGGAGGTGGAGGATCTGGAGCAGCAAAGGCCTTCTACTTGTTCCATATTAAACCTCATCAGGTGAAATTTTCCTCCTGTGCCAATCAGAATTGATTTACAATACTGCTGAGATATATTTCCTTTTACAGATAATGAAAATGATTCTTGATATGAGTTACAAAGCGTTTTACAACATAATAACAAGAGGTGAACATGAGAAAATAAAAAACAAACGTCTTATTGATAAATCACAGAAACTCGAGAGTATTGTTGAGACTATGAAAGAGAGAGGTGAATCTGATGAGTATATTGCGGATGTAAGTAAACCCAATCACGCTAGTATTTATAAATTTTTAAATTTTTGGCTTTTACAGATTCTAGAAACGCTGACTCCACCGGAACGCGAAATTTTGCAAAAAGTTAAGGCTCGAATTAAAATGCTATCAGCAGCCGAATTAGCTCTCGACGGCACAATATTCCTCATACAAATGTACTTACATCATAGTTCCGTAAGTAGAAAGTAAAGACAACATCAAAATATGTGTAATATATTTTCTTGTTTTATTATAGCAGTTTATAACAACTTTACAAAAGTAAAAACACTTAACTTAATCTAAGTACGATTACTATCAGGTATTTTCTCTGATACAAAAATTATCAGATAGTACAAAAACATTTATATGCTACATGCACATTAAAACCATATTTAAATGGATTGTGAAAGTAAACCCATTGATATCAGAAGAACTAGATGTCGCATCCCGAACAAAAAAAGTATGCACTTTTGAAAACAGTGGGACGTTCCGGAATGTCCCACAACATGTAGCCAACAGTACAAAAAACATTTGTTGCTCTAACAAATAACAATATTTATGTATACATTTAATGCAATCCGACATCGGAGCATTGAGAAGTTTTTAGGAAAGGGGACTACACCCATCAGAAAGGCAAAGTGGATAAGCAAAAGGTAATAAACCACAGTGTTGCTCTGATATTCTGCTCAAATTTCTGAGGACTTGACGTCACGTCGACGCGGTGAAACGATGAGAGCGAGGTGAGGTGAGGAGTAAAATTGATTTTTCCTTCAAAGTTTCTGTTTTTAAGGGAATTTAAGTTTACAAATTTTTGGACAGGGACAGCGAGGAGAGGGAAACGGCAAAATTTCTTATTCCAAATTTTCATTCAGACATTTAGCTTCTTCACATATTGGATTTATTATTTTCGCCAAAAAAAAGAAAAAAACAAAACCAAAAACAAAAAACTACCCGACAGAGATTCCAATTGTGGACTTTTGCATTAAGAGCTTGATTCCTAACCACCCAGTTAAATTCGCCTTATTCTGATAGGTGCGAAGAATCTGTATAGATAACGTAATACGAAATTCAAAATCTTACGCAAAAACTAATTGAGCTAAAGTCAAAATATTCAGTTGAGTAACATTTTAGCATATTCCGAGTTTCATGGATATACCTAGAGAAGGCAACGATTAATCGAAAAGTTAAAATAATCGATTAATTTGATTTGATTAATCGATTAATCATTTGAGGATAAAATCAATGTTATCAATATCAATATTAATCAAATGATTAATCGATTATTTGAATTCTGAAGTCATCGATTGAAAGCAACATCCAATTGATGCATAGGAATAAGTAATAATTGCTTTTTCGTGCTCGATTCCAAAGGTTTGTTGTTAGAAATAATAAACCAAACGGGAATCGCTTTGTCTTTATGTTTTTCAGTATCACTTTATTTGTGTTTTTCATATGCTAATATAATATGATGACAACTTAGGCCGCCGAGATTTTATGAAGCCGTTGTTTATGTTGGTTACATGTTGTGGGACGTTCCGGAACGTCCCAGCGTTTTAAAAAGTGTATACTTTTCCTTGTTCGGGATACAAGATCTAGTTCTTCTGGAACCTGTGGTAAAGCACAATAATTACGAAGTTATTACAATCCAGCCACTGATATAAAACTGAACAGTGTTCACAAGACGGAATAAATTGCATTATTGCATACAAGTTCTACATCATTTCTCCGTTATAATGTTGATACATATCATCCCAAAACTTTAATCTTTGCGATTCTGGATTCACCTTTAACTCCAGTCTTGTTGTAATGTCTAAGTAGTTTAAGGATTTTATTGCATCCGAAGAGTCTATTGGGTCCCAAGTAACTGCAAGTGTTGTGTCATTATGGCCCAATGGGGTTGGATTGCTGTGAACAATAACGAAATTTTTCGATTACCAAGTTTCTATTAATTGGTCTGAATGATTTGCAATTGCATTTGCATTTGTTTTGAGCAATTGAGCAATATTTACAAAACTAACCCATATTTGGCAAAGTTTGTCCACATTTTCACCATTCGTTTTTTAACCAGAATCTCTGGAGCCATGGGATCCAGACTCAAATTGAAGAATCCAAAATGAAACAAATATCCAAGTTCATCGCCATGGCAAACTCCAGGACGGGCTATGCCCAGCATGCGTTTGTACAAGCCCAGCGAACCATCGAAAGCGAATCGATACAAATAGACTGGAGCTTTACTCTTTACTGCTTGCATTCTAACAGCTTTTGTTATGCCACGCAAGAACATGAGATCTGTAAATAGCTGTACCAATAGGAAGAAATTCTTCATTAAACCAAGAGAAAAGAATGTTAACTTTAAATTACATAAATCATTTCTTCTATAGTATCCCTGCTAACTGATCGGGTTCCCAAATAAAATTCCCGCATTTGTTCGGCAACTTTTTCAGCCTTCGAAGAGAAGGGTTCTTCAGCGACACGAAGATCAGGTGGAACTAATCGAACAAAGTCACGGTTTATTATTTCCAGGAGCAAAGGATTTTTCCGAAGTCCTGCAAATAGAGTGTTACAGATTTCGATCTTACACCACAACTTTGGTTTAATACTTCGTATAAACAGCATTGCTTCATGGCTGTTGTAACCAGCAATATAGGGTACCTGATGAATTTGTCCTCTTCTGTATAAGTCTGTTGGATGTTCAGCAATGAACGGCTCTTCAAGGAGTAAGTTTGTACCATTGATAGCATTATTCTCGCCCCAGTTGCCCTCTACGCTGGGCACGAAGGGTAAGCCTATGTTTCTGCGAAGATCAGCAGCAGTAATTGTCCTAGGAGAGTACTCCACTATTTTTCGTGCTGGAACACTTCGTAAAAACTCGAGCAGTTCTTCAGTGTTATTTGTATAAAAACCAAGAACTCTTCCCAGAGAAAAAGCTCTATCTCGTGGGTTTTCGGCGAGAGCCCACGGATTAAATGCTGATCCACTTTCAGAGATGGCGCGATGGAAAAGATCCTTACTCATCGGGGACAACAAGTGAAAATTAACAGAAGAGCCCCCAGCTGATTCCCCAAATATTGTGACCCTATTTGGATCTCCCCCAAAGGAAGCAATATTTTTTTGAATCCATTTTAGAGCCAAAACTTGATCCTGAAAAATAATGTCACTCATATAGTACAAATGTTAACTAAAATATTAACAAAGTTTCTGTCGGATGGTAATTTGATTGTGAAAGACTATCTATTCTATAAGAAAGAAAATCTTTTTTGAGTATGTATGGAAACAAAATAAAAGGGAAATATACAAATGGGTGTACATTGTACAATGTACATACGATAGTAAGATAGTAAAAAATGTATGCATGTATGAAATGTATACCTTCAAACCTGCATTGCCTGGTGCATCTGGTCCAGCGCTTAAGAAACCAATGGCTCCTAATCGGTAATTAAGTGTAACAAGCACAATGTCCTCAGCTACAAGAAAATCTGGACCATAGAGAAATGTATTCCCGGATCCGAATGAATATCCTCCTCCATGGAACCAAGCCATCACTGGTAAACCAGGGTTACTGAAAACACTGATATAACTTACAGGCAATGAGTTGTGACTAAACCTACCTGCTACCTTTCGGCAGTTTACTTGTGAATACATTCAGGTATAAACAGTCTTCACTGCCCTTGAAGGTATCTAAGATCATATTTTTATGCGGACAATTATTTCCCTCTTTCAAGGCGTCCCTTATTCCATTCCATGGCTGTTCTGGTATTGCGGCTCTAAATCTGTAACACGAAAACTAAGATATTCCTGCATAAGGTGAAAACATCCAATTTACCGACGCAAGCCTATTGGGGGAAGTCCGTATCTTATGCCTCTGAAACTGTAGAACACTCCTGCTGTTCCTGTTTTGTAAGCCTGCATTCGTCCTCTTAGTCGTCCTGAAGGCGTCTCTATGACAACGGGGGTCTCATGCTGAAAAATGTCCAATAAAATATAAGAAGTATTGCTTATTAAAATTAAAGAGTTTTTTAAAATGGTGTTGTTTCATTATTTCGTCATTATTTTACAGAAGGGACGACTTATTTTCCAGAAAAATCTTAACATTTCGGATTAGTCAATTAAGTCCAGAACACATAGGGCTAAAAAGTTCCTCCACTTTAAAACTACATGAGCAAAAACTAGTACGGAAGTATTGGGTAATTTTTAAGGTTTTCGTTTTTAATTTAAATTAAAAACACCGAAGAATTGCAAAAGTTTATGAAATTTTTATTTGAGTCAATTGATTGCCATTTCTGTTTTAAAGTTAAATTCATTTAAATGTTGATCACTTTAAGTGATCCATGCGAAAAGTCCAATTTAAAACCACTTTTTCGAGCATAGGAAATAACCGTCAATGGCGCCTGCTGTCGTTCGATGATTTCGAACTTTTTTTTACCCAAAATGCCACGAGCTGAATATGGTAGATATGATGGTGTAAAACTTTCAACAACACTCTCTATGCTGATAAACCAACGTCAATTGCAGCTACAACTACAAAAAGTTTATACCCAAAAACATTGAAAATAAATCGATTGCAAAGGGTTAAAATCATTTTTCAGTTCTACGCAAACAATTCCTTTACGATAGTAATTGGGATCGTACGAGCCACGCACATTGCTTTATATACGCTAAACATATCGTCACCGCATCATTCAGTGATAGTGCAGATTCCACTAGCAGTTAGCGCTAGTGAAAAAAATTTGCACTAGCACTAGAAATTCAGTAATAGTAAAAATGACTTTGCATTACCACTAAAATCGATTAGTGATAGTGCAAACTGGTGTTCCAGTATCACTGAGCCACACCGTTCTAGTGCAATAGTTTAGTGCACTGAAAATTTAATGCACTACGCTCAACTCTGATAAATATTATGCCCATAACACATACAAAACGGTTTCCTTCCCAATCATGAAGAAATAGTTTTTTTTTCTATTATTTCATGGCGTTGCAAATGTTAGCTCAAAACTAATATATTACCTTACCTGAAGGGTATAAACATATTTGAATAATAATTAATTTAAATTACTGAAATCTGTTTGATATGGCTATTTCTTTTACACCTCGTTATAACCAATTGCACACAATTTTTCAAGAGTAACGGAAAAATTTAACTACCGGGAAACACCTTAAAATTATAACATGTTAAAATGCATTTAACACTTCAGATTTCATTGTGAAAAATTAATGAAAAAGCTCTTCAGTGAAATCAGTGCGTTAATGTTGTTTTCTATTTCGAATTAGAAATTCGTTCTACAACAATTTTCAATATAAAAGACCAACCAAAAGTAGTTGAAGGCATTCTGTTAGAAAAAATCGTCAAAATGAACATTAAAAGCATTTTTGTAGTCATCGGCATTGTGGTTGCACTTTGTATAGGCTGCAACGCTGAACAAGGACAACAGGCTGCGCAAGGGGCAGCGGCGAAAGCTGCCACTAATGCCGGTCAACCAAATCCAGAATAATGGCCGTAATGAAATAAAAACAATGTAATAGCTTGATTTCTTAAAAATAAACTTGATTTAGCATCAGATAACTGTAGTTTTTGAAATGCATAGAATACTTCTTTTGGTGGGTCTGCGAACCTGATTGATGGATGATGGGGAAAATCTTTAGTTTGCCGTCGCGGGACGCTCTAATACATTTAAATTAC
This sequence comes from Leptogaster cylindrica, assembly GCA_963082835.1. Lineage (NCBI taxonomy): Eukaryota > Metazoa > Arthropoda > Insecta > Diptera > Asilidae > Leptogaster > Leptogaster cylindrica. The sequence continues at coordinate 39,392,967 of OY720106.1, forward strand.
ATCTATCCATTCCCTAACTTGAATAGATAACTTTGTGTGCGAGAGTGACGTTCTTGTCGAAGGTTTCAATTTTGGACGAGTTTTAGGGTAGTAAGCGTGGATGGATTTTCATGGGCTTTTCTAGTTTAAAATGATATAATGGGAGCTTATCGGTGTAGTAAAAACTTTTTCGTTGCTCTTGGAGTGGGGGCTAGTAAACACATTAATAATTATCTGAAGTGAGATAAAACGGCAGTTTTACTAATAGAGGTCTAATTAGTAGTTACTAAGCCTTGTTTATAACTTTTGAATGAGCAGTTAAAGCCGTAGTGAGGTTTGAGGTTGCGGTTTTGAGGCCATTTTACTTCTTGCTTACCTTTGTAATGTCAAAAATTTTGAAGTTTCAAGACACTAACGTCACACCGGGCAGTTTTCAAATCTGTACTTTACCTTATTTTCTTTATCATGCTAAAGGTAAAAAATTGCAAGCGGTCTAAAAAATATTTTGTCTGCACGACCACCGCCGATTTTGTGTTCATTGTTCTTCTCTCATCGATGGTGTATAGTAGTCGGGTTTTAGTTTTTTACATTATTTTTATTTCAAACATTTTGCGGTTTTCTCCAATTTAATTTTGAATACCTACGTATTGTGATAAAATAATAAAAAAGCGTTGGTACTTATATGAAAATTAAGTTGTATTTAGAGCTCTTAGTCTGTCTAATTTAGCAAGAGATCGCAGATCGTGAGGGTTTTTTAATTATATTTTTGATCCTCTGAAATTTAGAGAAAGTTTGTTTGCATAAATTATAGTGCTCCTTATGAATCATACAGTGTCACCAAAGATTTACGTGTTGTGCGTAATCGTTGAAAAATTCTTGATGAGTTATTTATAAATCAATAACTAGGTTCTCGATTTTAAAATAAATTACTCCAATAAATTAATTCAAAAACATTTCGAAATCTTCCTCAGCTTATAAACCTGCTGAAGGGAATGTTTTAGATTTCAGCCCATGCCTTTTCCGCCGCCGCCGCTGGGTTGTTCGAAATTTTTTTTTTTTTGGGTTTTTTTACGGTTTACGGAGAAATGGTTTTTTAAGGTATGTTAACATTTTCAAAGATTTTTCAGCGGTCTCCCTGTAAGTGAGCTTAAATATGATCCACATTTTAAATATAGTATGTTTTGTGAAGATCATGATGGTTTTTACTTCATCTTGAATGCACACATCACACATGTTTATGATAGATTCGAAATTAGTGTCAGCAAATTTATTTTACATTAAGAAGTTGGCACCAACTTTCTCACTCACTCACAAAAAATCGGGTATGCCATTTTACACTTCCAAATTTGAATAGTAGATTCGAGATCAGGGACTTCAAAATAGCTTTTGTACCTACTTATTAAAATTCCCACGAATAAATAGTAGATTCAAAATCAGCGAATCCGAAATACCTTTAGAGTTCTAAATTTTCCCCGAATTCGTTGAATTATGACAAATTTCGTTCGCCATATTGAATTTTACAATTTGGAATTTAGATCCGCAATCAGCATCTATGAAAATCCCCAGATACAAATTTTAATGCCAATCCGTTGAAGTTTTAATTTGTTGGTCGCCCTGTTTCGTCCGTAATTTTGAAACTCTATATTTTAGGCGACTATAAAATAGCCTATGCCTCAAGTTGGAACATGAAATACCCTTGGCCCTCAGCCAAAAAATGAAAAAATCTAATCACGTCACACGTGTCTAGGCGTGATGGTGTAACGAACTAACAAATGAACTTTCGATTTTATATATATAGAGATAGGGATAGAGATTGGTCCAACTTTTGAACTACTGAACGTTGGTAGCGGATTATCTAAAAAAATTCATTCTTGGTGTCATTCAACGCACAATTTAATGCTCAACTTTGATATTTTAGGAGATATGTACACCTAAGCACCATGCACCAGCCCTTCTGGACCACATTTTACCCTCCAACACTTTTCCACAGCCTCATCGAGGGGGATAACCTAAGATAGTCATATTGGGTCACAAATGAACTCATTACAACAGAAAACCTTTTGCGGGAATTATTTCCGAATTGAATGATTTTTGTATCTAAGCTTGCCCTACTCACAATTAGTTCAAATAGCGTTTTCACTTTTTTAGCGAAGAGCCACAAAATGTTCATTTTTCAACGCGCTATAGCAGCTATGAGAGTTGTCCAAATTTCAAAGTTTATATATTAATTTTATACTTTTATAGGAAAATTTTGTACTTTCAACCGTTCTCTTTTTTTGCTTTTATGCTGAAAAAGTTTGCAAAATGAGTTTCCCTTCTTTAGTTTATTATACCTAGATATATGCTTTGGCACAATACAATTCAAAGTTAGAGCATGCTAGATGGAGCCACGGGAACGGGAGTGAAGGCACTCCTCGCCCACAACTGACTCATCAAACACGCATAGAAAATTTTATAGAAATTTCGGTAAATTTGCAACGTTATTATTATTAACCTTTAATATTGTGCCCTCAGTTTTTTACAAAATACAAATCTGCATTCTGCACTGTTGTCTATAAAATAAAACTAATTGCAAATATAGGTTTTATAGTTTCGAAGTTATAAGGCGCTCAAAGTGAGTTAGTAACAATAAAAACGTCATTTTTTTTTTTTGTGCTGGCCCCCATCACCCATGATGGATATAGACGAGTACGACAGATGTATTTCTATGGTAGTCAGAAGAGATTACGAGGGATAAAAAACTACAGTTATCTGATGCTAATTAAAGTTTATTTTTGAAACAAAATCATTATTGGTCAGAATTAGCCGCACCTTCGGCGTTGCATCCCACACAAAGTGCAACTACAATAGCGATGACTACAAAAAAGCTGTTAATGTTCATTTTGACGATTTTTTTTTAAATAGAATGAATTTAACTAGTTTTCGTTGGGCTTTTATACTGAAAAAATGTTATGGAACGAATTTTGAATTCGAAATAGAAAACAACATTTACACACTGATTTCACTAAATAGCTTATTATAAAACTAAATGTGGTGCATGAAAATTGAAATTTTCGATGATTCTCCAAATTACAGTATTGGTGATAATGAGATATCAAATCAATATTGTTGAATTAAAATTTTATTTCAATTTGACTTAATAGTTAATAGGCTACTGAAAAATTCTTGAATTTAAATTTTATTTTGTTTTCTTTATACTAGGGGGAGGGTCAGGAATTCAACCATTATAGTGGAATTCAGTCATAAAGACTTTTAATACTATGAACGTAGACAACCATTACACATATTTTGGTTAACCAACTCATCTTATAGTTAACAAAGATCGAAAACAAAGAAATATCATCAAACACATATCAGCGCGGCTTATATTGACAGTTTTAATCTGTTAGATTTACATACATTTGTGTGCAGAAAAAAACTTTGTATTTTAAAAATTTTTGAATAAAAATGTATTTATAGTTTTTTTCGTGTACTCCAAGAGCACCTACTTAACTTTCAACTATTTTTAATACGCATACGTGTGTACAATGTACATATACATGTACATTGTACATTTTAAAATGATCCCCTTTCTAATTTCTTTCAACAAAGCAAAAACGCTGTAAAGTCCTTCACATCGCTCGATTTTTTATTCCTGACCAAAAAAAAAAAACAATACTACCCGACGGAGACTCGAACTGTGAACTTTTACGTTAAGAGCCCGATGTCTCCTGCCAACGAGTATGAATTAAAATCAATTTTAAACGTAGATACCTCAAGAACGGGGGGACGAGTGCACACAATTTATAGGTCTAAAATTAAGTTAATAATATAGATTTTACATTGAAACTTATTTCAATTTTTTTTGAGTTTCCGTTATTGTGGGTGTTTCCTTCTTAGCCGTCATATTAAATTTAACGTGACGTCATATACGTAGCTTATGCTACGCGGAGCATTCATACAAATCCAACGACAAATCTGATGAGTAGCTTAGGAGCTACGAAGGAACTTCGAATATTACAAATATTTATCTATATAATAGCAAATACCCGGCGTGCGTTGCTACACCCTTCCGCGCCTACGTTCCTACGCTTTCTATGTATTTGAAATTAATTATTCTTGGTATTTACTTACTGTTGCATCTAAAAATGGCCGTTTGCAATTATTCTCCGTTATACACTGTTGTATAGTTTGCAGAGCACAACCCTTGACTGAAAAAAACTACCCGCAAACACGACGTGCTATATTACATAGAACCGTTTCCCGTAGATCTTGTTACAATAATAGTGTGTTAGTTTGTGTTCAGTTAAAGGTGGTTCTGGGGGTTGTATCAGGATAGTGTTGCTAGTTCCCATTGTGCTGTATCTGCCAAATACCAATTTTGTTGATTTTCTTACTTCAAAAATGCCGGTTTTTCATATCATAGACAAAGTAAGAATAAAGATGTCTCACGCCGAAGAAAAAGTTGAAACGTTCTTTGCCATCATTGATCAAGGATCCTACAATAGAAAATGGGCTTAAGTTAGGGAAACGGACCACCAAGAAGGAAGTGGTGGAATTCAATGAAATTTTGTAAGGACATGTGTTTTAGTGTATGAAGGACGAATCCGAAGGAATTTCTTCAGAATTCCGTTTATTTTCCGAAATATTGAACTTTGAAATTATAAAAATGACATGTCAATTTAAGTCATTCTCCAACACTTTAACACATTTTGTCCTTAACAAATTTACACTAAATTCTTTAAAAAGCTATTTTAATTCCTGTTTTACCTTCTTTAGAAAAAACTCAATGAGAACTCCCAACCTCTATCCTAATTCAATCACCTACTGGAAACGGTCCTATGTCATATATATTATACGTCGCTAATAAATGTTAACCTGTACATGGCCTGTACGGGAAGGGCCAACAAACATGATATCAATCGTAGGAAATACTGAAATGGTTGATGAAGAAATACGAACGAAAAAAAGCCCCAATATAACAAAAATATGCACGGGGTTGATCGTTGCTTATTTTCGAACTTGATCTTGGAATTTTAACGAAGATATACTGTACCAAATTTCAAGTCTCTGAAAAAAGCATACCGCACCGAAAGGGTTTTAAATATCATAGTTTTTTGTATTAATATATTTTACCATTACCTTAGGGAAAACTGTGAAATGGTCATAGCTGGAAAATATTATTTCCAATGTTAACCAAATTTCATACAAATTGATTGCGCGAGACGTTTTTTATAGCCCAGCTTATATATCATGCTGCCGCACTCAACAGGCATAAAGTGTCGGAACGATATATCGTTCTGGCGCACCTAAAGGGTTAAACAACAAAACAAAAGATCAGGAAATTTATTTCACATCACGAACATGAAAATTGTTCGGGTTTTTTATCTGTTAATTTCCACATCATACATTTCAACAAACACGATGTTTAAAACACATGTTTTTTAGAAAATAATGCCTGCCAACGTCCTCAAAGGAAAGAAACTGCTGGAAAATGATCCATTCATTCTTCAAATATGAAATATTTACATGTAAGAATTAACCTACTCATGTAAAAACATTTGATAACCTTTTTGCATATATTCATTGTTCATACTCTGCGAAATCCAAATTAAACACCCACGTCCCCCATAAAGCATTTAATTTACGAGTGGTTACAAAGCCAAAGTACCTATTTTATATCAAGTTGATATACACAACACTTTTTACTTATAACGGAACAGAAATATTTGTCGGACTCGGAACTCGGGACCATTTATGAAAGCCTGCACTTTCACTTTTTAATAAGGTAAGTTTGCTTCTTATGGGATACAAATTGTTATTTTTAACAATCATGAATGGCACATCTAACATAATTGTTATGCAGGTTACAGTGGTGCCTATTGGAGGCTTTTTACCCGACTGCCGAGGAAGGGTTATGTTTTTTCGAGTATATGTATGTATGTAATTTCTACCAGACGCTCTGCAGCCTAAACGGCTCGACGAATTTTAACAAATGAGGTGTTATTATATTCGTATACATTGTAGGAGTGACATAGGGTATATTATTTCAAAATGGCATCATCGAAAAAAAAAACTATTGAATTTATTTGATTTTTTGGGTAAAATTTAGTTGTGGCGGATTTCAATGAAATTTTGTGGAGACATGTATTTTAGTTAAAAACGCAAGAATGTGCAAAAAAATTTTGCCAGACTCATATAATTTTTGAAAAAATTCTATACGTCATTTTTCAGAATTTTGCCGTATTTATATTCACAAAATTTATTTGCGAAAAACGAAAAATCTCGCCAAAAGTTCACTTCAAAACATTTATCACTTTTTTACACTTCACAGCACTTAAACGAGATATTCTTTGGCTTTATTTATACGATTGTTTTCAATTTCACAATTTGATACATATCCGCTGTTAAATAGATGATCGTTGCAATTAAAATCTTATGGGTGATATCCGACGGATTGAATGGCCTGCTATTAGGAGAGATCAATTAGAAACAGGAGAGCTACCGCAAGCAGTATGCCAGTATTTATTAAATTTGATGATCCTACAATCAAAGGTAATCAACCAGGAGTATAGATGTATGGATCGAGCATTGCACTGTCGACTTGATACGCTTCGGGGGCAATGAAAAATTTAAGGAAAGATGTTGCCTTTAATATACTTTGCTGGGTTGTAATTGTCCACAAACTACATATAAACTTTCAAACGGGGGGTGGTTTCGTACTCAGGGAGGCATGAAACGAAAAACTATGAAAGAATTTTTGAAAGTCTTGACATGGTATACCGATCTCAATAGGTAGATTTTTCTTCGAAATCTACCTAAAAGTTGGAAAAACGCAGAACTAAATGTATCGACCTAAAAGGAGTCTTTGTTGAGAAATAAAATGCTTATTTTAATCTTTCATTCAAAAAGTCTGACTTATCAAACTGCCCTCGTATTGGATTTCCTGAAGAAAAGTGTAGAACGGAGAGCGATTACCCGATTTTTTCTTCTTTGAGTGCCGTGCTCCTATATCAACGGAGAGGGGTGAAATGTTATATTGGTAATTTTTTATGATTTAAAACCATTGTGTATGCTAGCACTTTAAAGAAAGGAATGTGATGTGTGAAAATATGGCCACTCTAATAGTAGATGTTGGATAATTTTAGAAAAAAGAATCAATGAATCATCAATCAATGAAGGCAAATTAATTTATTTTCGTACTTACCCGGAGGGAGCGGACGACTTCTTGGACTACTTCCATCGCACGAGCCGGCCAAATGCGCACCAAGGAGTTCGGGTGGGATGTTAGTGTTTTCCATGCAGCGGTTTCCTGTTAAAGATCCGTGATAACATTTAAGTCAAATATCTGCTGATTAACGTGATAATTAATTATTAATGGTTTCTTCATTTAAATATGCAATGAAGAAATTTGAATGTAAAATAAATATTAATTATGTATGTACAAAGAGTTCGCTTATGTTAGTGTGCTCAGTAATGATTAAGCATAGCATAAAATAGCGTGCTGCATGTTAACTGACTTTCGACTCAGGATGATTTGCAAGGCCAACTCCCTCCCTGAATTCGATCCCCACTGCTCTAAATCTTTTTTTAAAAAACTTCTTTCCTGTTCCCCATGAAATTTTAATTATTTATTTAGTTTCTGTTATTGTTATTGTTCAGCATGTATTAAGCTTGTAAGTACATAAAGAGAATTTGGGTACTTCTGAAATTTATTTATTTATATTTTTTTTTTTTAATTAAGATTCCTTCTTCTCTAAATTTTCATCCTAATTTTTTTGGTAATTTAAAATTTTGTTTAAATTATTTTTAATTTTTTTTTTTTTCAATTCTTCACTTTTTCGTCAAAATCGACTTCAGATTTGGATTCCTCATCTTAATAAATGGAGTCGGAGAAATTTGTATGTCGAACAAAAAAATACCTACCCTTAAATTTCGATTAATAGTCCACCGAGTTGTATTTGTATAAGTATCTACTGATTTATGATTTTTCTCGTGGCGGTAATTACCGCTTCAGGAATTATGTTCCAAATTTCATGGTTCTAGATCGATTGGCACTACCCCATCTTTTTAACCGATTGCGGCAAAGCCAAAAAAGAAGTAATGAATTTAGGAGTCTATCAGACCTTTTATGTTTGTTTGTTCCTCCATAGCGTCTAAACTACTCATCCGATTTTAATAAATGAGGTATCAATCGATTCTTAAATTTTGTCCGGGTGGCATACGCTACATTTTATACAAACAAAACCAATATGGCGGACGTTACATCCAAAAAAGAGGAGGGTTTTAAAAATTTTTGTTCGATATTTTCGAGTGGGATATCAAATGACAGAGAAGAAAATTCGACGATCAATTTGAATTTTGATTGACTTACATGAATTTTGAAATAAGATGTGCTTCAAAAATTCATTTCCATTTTCACTTTACAAAATGTCACTACTTTTTTTTCTATATTGGTGTGATTGAAGATTTTCATGAAAACATACAAACTGCGAGATAACAAAAATACCCAGCTAACATATTCGTTTATTTATTCAACTTTACTTTGAAATGAAATAACCCAACAAAAATGAATTGTTTCCATTTAACCGCGAAATACTTTGACGGCGCAAACACGCTTTGCGAAGCTGCGTGAAAGGTTGTAGACCTCATTGAATAACCTCGAGAAAACTGATTGCACTTACCTTGATCGTGTTGGACAATTTCCCAGCACTGGCGACGACTCCTCCGACTGTTGACGGTGCCAACGTCTCGCCGCGGAAGGTGATCGCAAGCCACAATGCAAGCCAAATGATCACTTTATTTAATTTCATTGTCACGTTTGCGATTTTCTATTTACCGTTGAACTATTTATCAGGAATTATTTTATATTATAATAGTTATACTACCCCCTTCAATGAAATATCGGCTACGTGTTTAGTAAAAAATTGCCCACAATTCGGGAATCAACTGCACTCACACTTGACATAGTTCTTGCCGATCACTCAGATGCGACTTACACGCTTGAACACACCTATTATATAAATTTTATTAGTTTCCGTAAAAAACTGAAAACCCTCTGGCTGTCTGTTGTGCTGTAGCCAAGCTAGGTAAGGGTTAGCGGTTTGCCAATGGTCACCTTATTGTAGAGCACTCGTATTTCGAGACCGAAACGCGGTTGCACCGGACAATCTTGACACCAATGCTGAAATAAAAAAATGTTTCTTTCAAACCAAATCAGCACTTTGCGCAAATGGGTTTGAATGGCTATTGGCTGTGAACGTTGGAGCAGCTGAAAAACTTCGATAAATTCATTGCATACGAAGGAGGTGTAGCAGAAATTATAGCAATATAACTGAAAATCCTTAATTTAAAATTTTCCGGACTATTAATTCTTAGAAAATTTTCAAATTAGAAGAGTTTTGGTAGATGCATTCAAGTGTAGTTAATGATGGCTCAAAAGAACTAGTCTCAAACACGTTTTGGAAGCAACTTTGATCTCCAGGAATTCGAAAACTTGCAGAGGAAATTTTTTCGTAAGTAACATTTAGGAAGGGAGACCGAAAGATCGTGAATATTTTTTCGTAAATATCAAATCAATTATTACTACGTGATTGAAAAACCACATATTGTTCTGTAATTTTACAGGCTCACAAGTCACATTACTTGCTTAAGGCTTAACAATGCAACTGGCTACAATTTCAATAACAAATTTACAAACTACGAACAAAATGAAGCAATTTAATTTCCCGTGGAATTCATGGTTGGTCATGAATGTTGCAATGTGTAAACAGATAGTAGCAACATTTTCAGAAAAACCTCTCTAATAAGGTTCTAGAAGCATTTCATATAACGATTGGGGACATAACCGGTCAAAGTTGGAAAAAAAATCTCAAAATGTAAAAAATAGCAGAAAAACAAAGGTTTTTGCCCGATAACTTTTTATTTTTTTAATTATGTTAGTTACTCATCAATATCAACAGCTACAATTGTCCCTTTTATTTGATTATTTTATTATCAACAGTTCGTCTTCGTTAAAACTTGTTAATATAAACCATGAATTTACGCGATCTTTTTCCGCTGGGTTCCAAATTTTAATCTATAATATAAAATTTATAAAAAAAAAACTTTATTTTTACCTTATTAGGAGTGTATCTAGTTTTATATTGCGCAACCATACTAAATATACAACAGACAACTACAAGTAGGCATTTGTTTAGATGCTTGCATTGTTCTGTAAATACCAAAGACAATTTCACAGGTAGGTATAACAATATATCGTTTTTTCAACTTTTCAAGATAATTACCATAAGAATGTGGGGTCGTATTTAAATAGGTTTCATCCCAAAATAGCATTACGTGTGGGAGAAGTTCAAATATATAACGACTTCCGTCATAAAAATCACTATCCAAACTTTCAGACATTTGGAACTAAGTCTTCGAATTATTTGAGAAAAAAACTATTTTCTTGAATTGCTTTTGTTATTTTTTAATTAATTTACATAAATTAACTTCGCAAAACTTCCAACCAGCGACCTACGGATGACCGTGACGTACGCAAATTAAGGAAAATCTTTCAACAGCTAATTAACCCACTTCCCGTCATCCAATCGAGCTGACATTTTTAAGATATACTCGTTGTCGATTACATTACAATGCATTCTATCAAATTTTTATCTCGCTATCACAGAAGGAATAATGCATAAAAAATTATCATGAAATCAATTCATCTTCGACTTTTAAATTAATATAATGATTGTATAAAATTTTCTTAGTACGGTTTGTTATTATTTTCATAAAATTGCAAAAAATTCGCCAATCATATTTATTTTACTAAATTCTCCGCTTCGAACCACTATTTTCAATAAAATTATATTTTAAAAATATTTAATATGTTTTATTCGCTCGATGTTCATCGCTGTTTTTTTTCTGGCATTAAATACAAAATGTCAGAAACACATTCATATAAAATAATAATTTCTAGCTGATATCGTTGCGAAAACTCACAGTTCATATCAAATAGTTAGTAGTGCATTAGTGATAATTCTTTCAGAAAAGATCAGGTAAAGAGAAACTTAAATAAACTTAAAATTTTTAATTTCACAAGGTTCTGTCATGATCTCATCAAAATTATGAAAGCAATTGAAAGATTACACACATAAGTCTAAAATAATAAAATAATTATTTAAATAAAAAAAAATACATTTTTAATACATTACGTTTTTTAAACGGACCAAAAAGTATACAATAATTTCTAGCTAGCTAGCTAACCCCTTGCAAATTCTTAACAACCGAGATTGTGAATTTTTAATAGATGGAATTACTTGTAAGATTTCCAAAAAAAAACGTAGGGTGCATGCAAAAATCTATTAATAAGGAATGTTGGAAGATATGATAAGCGTCCCAATTTTTGTAAGTATTGACTAGGTATGCCTTTTAGAAAATACCATCCGTAATTATTTGAAAATCAATATCGTAAAACATTCCCGTTTAACGAACATTAGAAAATAGCAACATTTTGTGTATTTATTTATTTATTTATTTATTTATTCATAAGCTTAATACTAGCCATAATGATAACAATAAAAAACAATTGACCCCAAAAACTACAAAACAAAAACATCATGTAATCACGAAAATAGAGGAAAAATTACTAAAGTGAATTCAATTTAAATAACACGTTAAACTAAAAACAGATACTTTCAAAAGAATTATTTTCGAATTTCAAATTGTAGGGAATGTTATAAGAGTTTATTAATTTTGATTATTTGTCATTCAATAACTATATACATAATTATTTTAGAAAATCAAACTTCAAGCTTTATGTCCCTATGTAGTTGACGAAAACTTTTGAGCTTTAATAGGACATTCTTTTTTATTTCTATTTAACAATAAATTCACTTATATTTCCACAAATATTTTTGAAAATTTGTATTTGACAGGTTAGGTTTCACACATGCGGCGTTAAATTTATGCTAGAGCGAGAAAGCAATAGGCTTCACTACACGTAGTACGATTTACACGTTTATCGCGCGTTCATATTTTCATACTCTAAGGGGCTAACTCATTAACTGCCTATCGTTTATTTTATAACTTGTTTTTTTAACCGATAACAACATATTATATTGCAACCGACATATTCTATTAGCAACTAAACATATTATATTTTTATTCAACCTATTTTCATTAAATAAACTTTTCATTAAATTAAAAATTCATAAAACCACTCCATCTTACGCAATGTTTTGTTTTCTTTTTCTACAGCAGACCTCTGAAACCAAATTGTGTATGTTTAGGATAAATGAATATAAAATGAGCGTAATTTTGTTGTACATAAAATCTAATTTATATTTTTTGCTTTCGTTCTAAAATATATAGAGCAAGAAATTAATCATTGTGCGTGTGCAATGAGCATACATATACAAACGAGTGATTTTCATTTTGATTATCTTTTTTAAAGCTTTTACATGGTAATTTTTGAAAACTATAATAGATATTTTGTATGTTCACAGACATTGATAAGTTCTCTTATATTCCACAGCGAAAGTTTTGAACGGGCATCAGGTGTGCCGCTTTTTAATGGCAATTGGCAAGAAAGGTTTCAAGGGAAAAGCAGCAGGGCTTGGCAGTAACGCTATACAAGTATGTATACATACACAGTACACATTGAATAATTAATTAATCGAATGAAATAAACTCATTTATGTTTTAATGGAAAAAAAACAAATGTCTCATTACCACAAATTATTATCTAAATCCTTTAATTTTTACAGCACGTAAAAATAACAGAACGTATTGCTTTTAATGACTTATTGTAGGTAAAATCAGCGTTTAGATCCTTTGAGTATAAATATAAAAATACAATTTAGTGGGTATTTTGCGCGTAATAAAATCTACTAAGCAATACAAATAGACATTTGTTGTTGGAATTTAATTAGTAAATACAAATTCAAATCAGTATAGTATTAGTAACACTTCTCCAACACTAGGTCGCTATCAAAAAATAGTAAATACTGAAGTAGAGGTACCGAAACACTTGAAAGATTACCACTTCTAAGTTTAGTAAATGGTATTTGAGATATGCAATTTGTTAACTCTTCAGCTTTCACAGAGCAGAAGTGAAAAACAACAACATTTCTTCGGACGCAAGCGAGACAATTTTCAACGTCTGAAGTCATTGATTTAACATTTTAATAGCAAGATTTACACTTTCGAGTATTAATGTTGCACTTAATTTCATCGAATATTCTTCCAACAAAAGTGTTATTCACTCTGAGAAGGCTACTAAAATCTTCATTACAATATTATTATATTAAAATATTCAAGTACCTATTTAGTGCAATTAATAAAATAAATTCTTGGTTTGTTATTGGTTTCCCAAATATTTGTACACGGCTTTAAATTTTCTCAAAACAAAGACGAATGAAAAATGCTCGATTAACAAAAACATTGATTCGAATATGTATAAAAATAACCAAACGAATGCATTTAGGAAAAAATTTAGTTCATGATTCATGAGGCCATCAATTGCTGATTAAAGATTAACTGTCTGAATTTGGCGGAGATGTAGTCCAAAGTGATTTAACCCAATTTCCGTTACGACTACACATTTTCAACGGCTGCCACTAATTTAGGGCAATAGTTTACACAATCAGTTTTGAAGTCAACCACTAAAAATTTCATTAAACTAACCCTGTCGATAGTTGCTAATGCGAAATCAATACAGAAATTACCGTAACAAGTGTTATGCAAGAGTAAAAGTAAAATTGCGTAAAATTTGCGGAGAAATGAAAAGTACCCGCGGCAAAAGAAATGGTGAAAGACACTAGAGAGTGGAGACACTGGTCACTGCAACTGAGGCTGTATGCGCCGGTGTGGAGCAACGCGGACCTACGGATCGAGCGCGTCTAACCAAACTAACAAAGGTGCATCGTAGCGATCGTGGTCTGAGGCGCTAGATGGTGGTAAAACCTTTCCACGGTCCGCGGGAGCCCCACGAGTTTTGAACTCGATTGCTCTATCCATTGTGACGGAGCAAAGTCATTAACAAGTGCGTGCGGCGCGACATATTTTTTTATATCGATTCGCGCTTGTGCGACCTCTAGTAATTAAGTACCATAGTCGGATCAAAATTTTATGCACTTGCTACGCTGACTGGATGGATTTTGATGAACTGTTAAGCGCGCTTTTATTTAGGGTGATTTAGGGCCTTGCAGTCATTTCTGTTCGAGTAGTAATGGGATTCCCTATGTTACAAGACAGTCGCTGGTTAAAACAAATTCATGTCATAAACTCCCAGGAAATGGTTATTGTGATTTGTTATAGTTAAAATCAAAACGCTTTATTTTATTACCCTAAAGTTCTGTCTTTTGCTTGATTGCCTTGAAAATAACCACAATTGCGATAATCGAATCCTTGTCGTTTGTATATGATTATTTAGCCATTTCCGACGTTTGTTTACACATACATCCAAAGTTATAGGAATACCATACACACCCACCTTTGTTCCTATAACTTTGGTTGTATGTGTAAACAAACGTCGGAAATGTTTAGCCATAAACAATAGTGAATTCGAATCCTTTCAAATTTCCCTGATAATTGCCCATTTCCCAGCTAAATGCGCAGGTGGGAAATTTAATAATTTGACGAAATTTTTTACTAGATCAATATATTAACAGGATTGTAGGCTAATAAAAAGTAGCGTTGAGTTTAATTTGGCAGTATTTAAAATAATATAGAAAATTTCATGAAAATCGATCCAGCCATTTTGCAGTGATGCTCGGACAAACTAATTACCCATTACAGTTTTATTTATATAGAAGATAGATAGATAGATAGATAACATGAAGACTACCAGGCGATTACGATTGAATCTCCTCAGAATCGAGATCAGCATTTGACAGTTTTTGTATGGTAAATCTCCTCGGAAACAAAGAGATCAAGACGTTAAACCTCCAAACCGGTTTAATCTCGTGAATATCTTGCAGTGTGAACATGCTATTAATGACCTATACAGATCTTGTTCGTACAAACCGGTGATCCAGGTTTCTATCCAGGTTATTATACAGATCAAGGGAAATTTCATAAATTCCCACCGGTGAGAATGTGGCCAACTTCAGAGCAAATTTAATAAACTGTAATTTTTGTGAACTTTGTTGACATTTTCTATTTTGGGCAGCCGATATACAGCAGAATTTGTTAAATATTCCTTCCTTTTTTAAACTCACATGTAATTCCATTTTTATAACACAAATTATTGTCGCAATAATCAAATTATCTTGACACTGCGCAGCCTGACATCTGTAAGCACTGAACTTAGCTTCAGTTTAAGATTTTGTAAATACCCTTTGCCGTTTTTTAATTGATCGCGATCTTCAGGTCCAGGTCATTAAAAAAACACAGCTAATGTATTGCAAAGATTTGTTTGACAGCTAGGGTGACGTCACGACATGCACGTTTCTCCATTTCGTCAAGGCTACTTTCAGGCGTGCTAACAGTGACCAACATTTTCCTTTGACACTGCTCCTTGTTTTAAGTGTCTTTCTGATAACGGATGATTAAGCAATATTCCTTTAAGGTCATAGTCCCTATACTCGAAATGTTCAGAGCATACACGACCAGTTTTTACATTAATAATATTTTCTCTATTTCTGCACAATGTCAACCATTTCGAAAGTACTTTTGGGTCTCTCGGAAAACGAAAATATTTCAACGATTCTGCACCATATTTTGATTTCATAGTATTTTTACAGTTCTTTGTGGCACACTTAACCTTTTAAATATGTACAAAATGGTATATAGCACTAAATTATTTATGTTAAAAACTATTAAAAACCTTTAAAAACTGTTGAACCTTGCACACAATTTTGTAGACAAAAATCTGTCAAACTATCGAATGCTCATTGGGTGAACCCGGTGATGCGCAAAATGGCGCGGACGTGCAATCATTGGTATTTCTTATGTTCCTTGTATCATGAAATATAACTATAGTGACATCTTTCCATCACAAAAGAAGCCGGCTTCAGCTTTGTCAATGTATTTTCGTCTTTACCCAACAATTTAAAATGATGGTGGATATAGTACTCATCATTGTACATTAAATAGATATTTCAAATCAGACACTCAATTACTAAAATGAACGAATATTTGCAAAGTTAATGAGTTGGAGTTTTAATCTTGAATTGGACTGTACACGATAGTGCTATTTAAGTTGGCACTTGGCAGTACTTTCTCTCAAACTGAGTACGCTTCCGCCATTTTATTCTTGGGGAAAGTTCGAAGCTTCGTGTCATTCAGGTGTGATTTACAAATTGGGATTTAATGAGCTAAAAGATTACTTTAGCGTGAAAATGATACCGGTAAGTAAGAATGATTTGCTCATGAGTGTTTTTCTTTTCTAGAATCTAAGGCGAAAATTATTTTAAGCGTACCAAAGTCTTCGTGGGAAGTTTGCCGCCCGGATCAAAACCAGAGGAACTACGGCGTTTGTTTGAAAATTATGGCGTTGTCACTGAATGTGATATCATGAATAGATGCGGATTCGTTCATATGGAAACTCAAGAAATGGCTGAGAACGCAATCAGAGCACTCAACAATACAAATTTCAAGGGTTCTACTATATCAGTGGAGGCAGGAAGGATGAAGGACCATGGAGGACCCCGGCAAGGTAGCAACATGGGTGGAATGGGGATGATTGTCGGAAGAGGCGGAGGCAGGGGCAGGATGATTGGTGGTGATCGCCGTGGTGGCGGCATGAGAAGAGGTAAAGATTTGTGTCTCAGAATTCGCGTTGGTGGTAGATAATCAAAGAACTAATTTAAGGTGGAATGGGTGGGCCACGTGGTGGCAGTGGAAGTGATGGAGGTGGACGCGGGTTCGGAAATCACAACAATCAGGGTGTCGGCGGTGGAATGCGAGGTGCACGTGGGGGTGTGGGCGGTGGACTTGGTGGCCCTGGCCCGATTCGAAGGGACCGAGGTGGATTCCATCAACGCGGTGGTCCCTACAACCGAAGTGTGGGAGTTGGAGGACCTAGTGGAGGTTTCGACAAGTGGCAAAGCGGCGGCGGTGGACCCAAGGGCGGAAATAGAAGCTACGATGACAACGGATCAGGAGGGTACAGCAGTGGTCTTCATGGTGGGTTGGGGGGCGGTGGGAACATGGTAGCAGGTGATCGTTTCAACAGCGGGGGATTCGGAATGGGCAACCAAGACAGGAGAGGATTCGCACTACCCGAAAGTAGACAAATGTTTGGCAATGAAATGGGAAATCAAAGCAGAGGTCCTTTGATGGGTGGCAGTCGTGGAGGGGGAGGATTTAGGGGTGCGAATCAAAGCTTTGACAGAAGACAAGGATTTAATAACGGAGGAGACAATTTCTCGCGGCGGGGTCCAGGCATCGGCGGCAATATGTAATGTTATTCCTACTTTCAAAATAAACATTTTCTAACGTAGCGCTAATTCTATTGTAGGAACGCAGAGGGAATGGGTGGTGGTCGAGCTGGAGGATTTCACAGAGGAGGGGGTAACATGGGTGGAGGATCATTAGGTGGTGGAAATTACAATCAGTCTTTTCCACCGCTTGGAGCAGGAGGAGGCAATCGGTAAGTCACTTTTAGTTACTCTCAATCCTAAAGCGCAGCGTTTTCGTTTCAAAATTAAAGAAAATTGTTCTTTCCGTATTCTAAATTGTTTAATTTTCACGAAACCAAGATTTGTTTTTGCGCATCTAAGCAATCTATGAATGCTATTTTAATCCCTTGAACAAGATCTTTTGAGAAAAATTCTTTTCGATTGGTGGCATGAGTACTGTGGAAGGAAGCGAAAATGTACAACCGCTACAAAAATTTCTCTAGATATGTGATCGAATTTAAATAAAACCGAACGAATTTTTACATGTAAGACGTTAATCCAAAAAAAATTTTATACAAGGGTATTGTTGACGCTGCTGAAATTATTCGTATAAGACAAGGTAAATATCGTTATTTGTATAAAAATATAGCGTTTAACGTTTATAGGAGAGTTGCGAATGCTTGGTGTTGTATAAGGCTACGGTAAAGGGTTACTTTTGTAAAAAAAAAAAAAAAACTGAAATTCCTGGTGACGTTGACTTGTTTTAATTACCGTGATCATCTGCTTCTGTCTGATCACTGAAGAATTCTTGGAAAAGCTAAACGTTACATTTTACACAAACTGCAGTCTCTAATAATAATTAATTAGTTCAATAAATTTCCGAAAACATTAAAAGTAAGACGTATACAGAGTATGCAGCGGTTTGCCTGAAAATTACTGTAGAAATCTGTAACGCTTGGTTATAGGAATTGAGCTCATTTTTACTTCCACTTTCCTATTATATAGGAATGAATGTATTGTGATGCTGCGAAAAAAGTGTCCGAAAAAATCATGGAATATTTTTCGGAAGTACCTATAAACACTTTTTGGCAGATTTTAGCTTGACGACGCTCCGTCGCGCTCCATCCCTCCGTTGTTTTTCAATTGGTCATAATTTCCTTAAAAATCGGTCTTTTTCCAAATTTCTTTTTGGATTTGGTTCAGCTCGTTGGACTGTTCAGTTTTAGATTACAAGACGTTCACCAAGTATTAAAATAAGGGAGTTATAACGGGTTTTATAATTTTCCGATTTTCAACTATAACTGTCGCCAAAATAATTTAAATTTGGTGCGATTGGTACCAAAATGTCTGGTAGAATGTCGGGATCATGCCTATTGATTTGATTTGACTAATCTACAGCTAAAAATAGGTCGACGGGTCTAGCATTTTGGAGATTATGGTCGTAAGTGCAGTAGTGGCATGCCGAAATAAGCGATCCCTGCCGCCAATCCTTTTTTTCTGTCACTATTATTTCTTGGCGTTACAAACGTATTTGTCTAGCTACAACAATATGATGAACATGGAAGTAATGTGTGGCTCTCTCCACACCGGAACTTTGATTTGAAACGAAAATTTGTCTGTCCTTCAGATTCAATTATTGTAAACAAATGACGAACCCCGATTCAAAAACGATGTGTTTTTTGGTGCATTCGCTTTTTTCTTTCTTTTCTTTTACTATCCATTCAGTCTCTTAATTTTTAATATTTTTGCCTATTTCTTGTTTTTTTTTTTATTTACTATATACCCATTTCTAAGGCGTTTTATTTTATTTATTTTTTGATTATGCCCTTTAATATTCTGTACACTATATCGATTGTTGTCATTGTACTATGCAATGCTGTTTATGTAGTATTTTAAAGAAACTCTGAAATAGTTCAAACATAAATAAAAGTATAATAACTTTTATACCATTCACAAGAGTCATTCTCCGTGAGATTGTAGAATGATTGATTTATTTTTTTTCAATATTTCACTTGCGTCTTTTACTGTTGCATTCACCATTTGTAAAAAAAAACTCGTATTATTATTTTTTTATGTTGAGAAATTTTTGTTGTTGTTTCAAGTACATATAAATTTTAATAAAATAATTAAAACAAAAATCTTTTCTATATTCATTGCTATATGGCAAAACGTAAAATGGGTATATATTAATGTACGAACGATTGAACGTGGACTTACAAATTAACATTATTATAAATGATTGTCTTGAAAACGTAACGTTAGAAGATACTTGAAATATCAGTTAAAGATGCAGAAGTAAAGAAAATTTATTTCCAAAATAATAATCAAATATTAAAAAGCGATTGCATTAAAAGTAGGCTTGCTTTGAAATATTTTTATAATTGGTTTCTGTGGTGTTACACCAGGCTGAGACTCGGAAAAATGGTGTAAAAATGATTTTTTTGTTCTTACACTGCTTTTAATTATATAAAACAATTGTTATTTTAGACAAATTTATTATAGTTTATAAAACAACGTATAAATATCCCTTTCGGCTGGCCTAAAGACTGAGGTAGATTACGAAGTGTTTTAATTGCGTTTATTGGGGTAATTTATTTCAAAAGCGGGAAACTAGTTCTGGATTTATAAACTGCTCATCAAGAGCTTCTCAACGATACTCCACAAAACGTGGTTCTAGAAATTTCGAATTTCCACCCCCACCACTAGTTAAAACCCCTGATTGGGGGGTGTCACCGTAACTTCATAGAGAGTACTTTAATTTATCTAAGTTTCTCTAAACTCCATAGGGGTCGAGATAAATTTTTTTTTTCAAAATTTCAACTATCCTCTAAAGCATATAAAAACTGATTTTTATCGAAATTTTGATCTCGAAAAATATATATTGGTAAAACTAAACGCGCAACCAATCAAAAAAATCCTAGCTAAGTCGTAGGCAATTTTATAAAGAATATCGAATGTCGTTCTTAATAAAAAGTTGCTTCGCTCAACCGCCTGTTTTGTTTCAATCACCAAAAAAAGCGATTAGTGCAAAAATTTAGCTCAATAGGTTAACAGCAAGTTTACCCCCAAACATCTTAAAGGTAGAACAGGTAGGTATGACCGCCAAAAAACTTCAGAGAAATTAAAAATGTTGAGCAACCATGCTTGCATGATTTGATATACATTGACCAAGTACTGTTGTTAATTATGCTATGTATCCAAGAATTGTGACGTGATAGAGAAAAACTGATTTTACGAGTGAATTACATATTTAGAAACCAGAAAAAATGTTGAAATTTGCTCCCTCTAAAAATGATTTTCCAGACGAAGATCTAAAAACAACGGCCGTTGGGGGTCCACTTCCTGTTATGAAATGGAATATATATTTCTGCTCTTCCACCCACACGTTTAATTTTAAGCGCTTAGTACTTATTACATATCAGAAACTTCTAATTTCAAATTTATTTACTAACATTTTCCTTTATTTTCTGTTATGATAATTTAATAGTAACCTTTACCTCCGGAAGTTATGAACGGATATTTAGACTATAAACACCGAGTGAATTTAAAATAACAACGACTGCACTTATATAAAACCGCAACAAACCTCTCCTGAAACGAAAACGATAAAAGCGTTTGTGTATTTATTTGATAGAATATATTTATAAGCGTCTACTTGTTACTAGCGTACGAAAAAATATTAAAACATTATTACCAATTTTCTTATAGCAATGGTCCCCGCCGAGACATGCCCAATCGCCGCTATTAAATTTTTTTGTAAGGAATAAACTAGGGACAAATTAACATAAAGAAATCGGGTACAGATTTCATTACTGAACGATAATCATGATTTATTCTGATGCTATCAATAGAAATTAAGGATTTTTAAGGCGTATAAATTTGTGGATGGAGAAATATGAAAAACTGAAAAATCGTATATTTTGAGTAAATACCCTTCAGTAAAAACCATTAAATTAATTTTGACAGCAGTAATTAGATAGTAATCGTACAAAGTAAGTTAAGTATTACACGGTAAAGACAGTAAATTGTTTTGAAAAAAAAAACTATTCCGTGGGAATTAATTCATTTGCAATGTTTTGTGATTTTAAATAGAAGTATAGAAATGTCTATTCTGATTTAGACAATTGATGTCCCTTACGTTTATTGAATTTATCATGAAAAATAACAATTACAAAATTCCTTTTACTGAGAAGTTCGCATATAAGAACCAAAACCATGTAACTGGCTTGTCAGCTGGAAGAAAAATGTAACCTTTTATTTATTTCTTTAAATAAATTTAATGTTTTCACAAAAATTGTATACTATAGGAAACGATCGACCACATTCTGAACACGGTTTTTGGTAGCATCTTAGTATTTATTTACGAATCTATCGCCAGTTTTTGTTATAAGCTTATCACTGCACATTAATCCGTTTAAAAAAAATCTTAAGGGGTAATTTTCAGTTCGACTGACAATAAAACGTTATGATTCTGGTTAAAAAAAGGTTTCTCTGCAAAAAATAAGATATGCAATAGTGAAACAAATACTGCCTTCAAGCACGGATTGGGTACACATGTAGAGAACGCTTGTAAAATTTATAATAAAATTGTTTGCATAGTTTTTAGGATCAGAGATTTTGAAAATATGATGGAGAGAAAGAAATACGTTGAAAGCTGTAATTGCAGTTTACTCTACAATAAGACTTTCTTTTAAACTTGCACAGAACCTCGGTTTTATTTGTCGAAATAACTTCAGATATTCAGAGAATAAAACTTATTATGTAATTGTTTTTGAAACGGCACCGATTTGTTTTATTTTCAACATAGCAAAAGAAACCAAAGTCAAGAACATTCGTACATATTTTGCGGACTTAACAAAAGAACATCTACTGAATAAGAAGCGACACCGAGACGTCAACACTGTCTGAACACGGCTTAATTGCAAGTTATTGCCTGATTAAAGATCTTGCAAACTTCCAAATCACTGCTGCAAAAGTTCTTCAGCTGATTTTTGCGTGCAGGAGCTATTTAAAAAGTTCCTACTTAATTTAAAGGGGAAAAAACTTAGGCGGGTTTTTAATTTTTTGTCTTATTTTTTAGAAACTTGGTATTAGTTATAATTACTGTTATAATATCAAATATGAAAAAATAAGTTTTTGTTTTTTATTTCTCAAAAAATCAGATGAGTGACGTTTACAGGCTATATAACATTAGAAGGGCTCGAATTTTATTTTAAAACTTTGATATTATAATCTTGCGATATTGTACTAACATAATATTATATAGGAACATAACATTTTCGAATTGTTGAATGTTCTCATTAATATTTTTCCGCCTTAAATTGAAAGCCCTTGCTTATGCTTAGAGAGTTTTCTACATACAGTTCAGACTGAAACCGGTTTTCATCATAATCATGACTTCAAACTCTAGCTTATAGAACAAATTTCGTTTGTTTTTCGTTTTAAGGACTACAGTTAATTCTTACATACACAAAAACAGTGTCGCTTTTTATTCTAGATATTCTTTGATTTAACACTGAACAAGAAAAATGCGGAGAGTCAAGTTAAGTGAGATTTTATAAAAAAGAAGTTGACAAACGTTCAAGAGTGAAAAATTTATTCAAATTCAAAAATTGTAGATCATGCAAGTTATGCAGTTATTGTTCACTGTAATTATTGTAAGCTACTTTGTGTGGGGTTGAACTTAAGTTTATTATTTACGTATTATAATTTAAAAAACGAAAAGTATTCAGGCTCCCCGTTCAAGAATAATAAAATAAAGGTTTATATAAGAAAATAAAGCAAATTTTTCTAATTACTGTACAATAAACAAAAAAGTGAAACATTCATTGCTTTTGACGGCTAATCAAAATTCTCAGTCGTAAAACTTCCAATATTATTTGAATTGTTCGTTAAAATAGAAACAGTTGTTATTAATAGTGTTTTTCGCTTTGCTGACATTTAAACTACAATTATTTTATTTGAAGAACTGTTTAAGAAGAGGATACACCTAAAATTGCGAAATCGAACGACTTTGCCCCCAAATAACTCCTTTATTTCTGAATGGATTCTAATGAAATATACATCACTTAATAGATTGAAGGGTAGAACAGAATTCGTATGAAGGAACCTAGATTTTCCATAAAGAACGGTTTTCTCAGAATAGTTTTTTGAATTTTTTAATTGTAAATTTTTTTAATTTTAAATCGAAATATTACTTATATTATGCACTCTTTCATTGAAAGACGATTAAAAAATAAAAGTACTAACTTCTTTCTGCGTATGAATGCAAGAAAACCTGAAAAAATTCGTCCAGAAATAGGCGAAAAATGCATATAAAAAGTTGAAAAAACTACTCAGAAAAATATCCTTTATGGAAAATCTAGGACTTTCTTTAAAAATTCCTCTATTTAAGTCCTATTCTAACCTTCAATTTATTAAATGACGTATATTTCATTAGAATCCATTCAGAAATAAAGGAGTCATGAGGTATTAACTTTGGTCGATTTCGCGATTTTGGGTGACTAACTAAAATGATAATTTATTATTTCTGAAAGCTCCTTGTTCATTATTAATTATTATTTGTCCTTTGGTGTATTTCTCACAATTTAACAAGTTTGACAAAATTGTCTTGAGTATCGAAACATTTAGGATCAGAATAGAAATTCAATTGAAATTATACCATAATTTAAATATTGTATTTTAAATAACGCCAAATGATTTTAAGTTATGTTTGTAAAGTACATACGTATTTTCCGTTTGCTTTTATCAATAGAAATGCTGTTAAATTACTGACAATTGTCAACAGTCATCCATGTTTTCATTATAAGATTTTCAATTTTCGCATTCAAACCCATATTTTTATTTTAAGTAGTAAACATAAGATATATTTTTTGTCAGCCTTCTGCGTCTGCGAGCAAAATTTACTAAATATCATTGGAAAAATGTCTTCATTAAGTGCGATTAATAATTTTAACCATGCAGATAACGCAGAATAATTATTATTTATATGTGGCTCCCTATTCAAGAACATCTTCACAAAAACCGTCGAATGTGAATTTCTTGAAATGTTTTTGTGTGTAATATATGTGAAAGAAAAAACTTATGAACTTTGCATTGAGGTATTTGAGAATATTATGAGCGTCTATTATAAACATATTTAGAACCTAAAACCGAATTCTATATTTTATAAAACGGCGTATCAAACAAAATCTGTAACGTCCAGAAATGTATGGAATTAAAAAACAGCGGTCACCTTTAGAGTATCCTGATTTTTTTGCGCCTAATCCGTTGTAAGTATATGACATAAAGCTACGTACATATATAAGTCTATAAACAATTAAACATACTTTGAGCGTTGGAAAAATATTGAAAATGAAATCCGGAAATGGCTCGTTTAATACATTTAGATTTCTACAGTTTTTTGAGATTTTTTCAGGTTTGGAGTAGTAAATGTATCAATCTCTAATATTGAAAAATTTGGAATGCTGAAAAAATAAAAACAAAAAAATTGTAATTGATTGCAAATTAAACCACATCAACAAAAACTTTTGCGTATTTTGCAAACATGTTGAAAAAGTCTACGAATACTCAAAGCTGATTTTAAAATTCCAAAAAAACGCTGAAAAATGTTTTGGAATATCTCCAATGAGAGCAGAAATTTAACAAATGTATTCCGAAATAAAACCAATTCACGACTAGAAAATCATGGTAAGCATATAAAACTTTTAGCTAGTAATTTTTGAAAATTCGATATTAACTTCAAAAGGGGACCAAACATTAACGTTCGAAACAACATAAAAAAAAATAAAATTGTTTTCTGAAATAAATATCGTAGAAACAAGACTCTTTCGTGAAGCGTTGACGTCGAAAGAAGTGGTTAAATGTTAACTTGTTTCAAATACTTATGTTTTGCAAACAGTTCCATTTATACATATATCGTGCAAAAATTTTAATGTTGTTTTTTTCCATTTTTAGATCTGCATTTGGGACCTAAGACAGATCACAAAGCAACCTAAATATTGGGTAAATACTATCACTTGTTAACAGACATTGTTGCAGGGCAAAGCAGCTGGGCACGGACAAGCAGTGGGCTAAATTAATTAGAACTGAGTCCAAGTTTGGTATGACGCTCCAAATATTGATATTGCTAGTTTTCTACTGTACTACGTACATTCAGTTCTTTTTGCAACGAAGTTTTATGAACCAACAGAAATGTGCAATTATAACAAATAAATATTCTTTTCAACGATATTTGATTTGTTTTTAATGGTCATTGAATTTTCAGTATTAATTATAGAAAATGTATTGGATTGCGTTTGGCGTGGATCGCGGGACCTTTGTTTTCGGTCTACTGGGTGTCGCTGTTCAATCGAGAATTGAATTCCGAAAAATATCGAACAACGAAAAAATGAAAATGTTCATTTTAGGTGTATCTAAAATTCATTGCTTGTTCTAAAATCAAGGAAATTAATTTAAAAAAAAAAACAATTTTTTACATATTTGTCGAATGACTGGTCAGTAAATTATTATTTTCGTTATGAGAATTTTTTATAAAATCTCGCAGCTACTTAGCTTCAGCTAAAAATTACATACTATGAATGTTTGAAAATAAAAAGGTAGCAACTAATGAATGTTGTGTTTTCATCTTAGAGTATGAAAATTAAAAATATGGAGGCGCTATAAGCCAAAAGCAGGGAAGTATTTTTCACGCATACCTTATTGACAAAGGCGGCGTATTTTTTAGATAAAGTTAGGGGGTTCATATACATATCACAATGAAATTTTTAAAATTAATATAGAAGGACATACCATGATTTAGTATCTAATATTTTAAAATGTTCATTCAGTATATGTCGCAGTAAAAGAAAATTGAGACCTTTAATGAAAGAAAACAATAAAAACAAATTAATGTATTTCTACAACAATTATAGCTGTATTTGTGTATAGGTAATCGAAATGACGAATAAATATATTAAATGATAAAAAATGATTTAAACGAGATATTATCATATAAAGAAATCCCCGCGTGGAATATTTTGTTTCCACACCACTAGGGCAAAGGCGTTATGGAGAAATATCAAAAATATGTCAAAAATGCAACAAAAGAGAGCAGTTTATTACTAAAAAATTATTTATTACATAATCAAATAGTGAAAATTTAAATATTTTATACTTTACTTCTATTTCACTATAAATTCACTCATATTTCGCTTGTATTTCACAAATATTTTTGAAAATTTGTATTTGAAAGTTTAACCGATGGCCATCGTTTTCTATTAATATAATCGGAATATCCTTCTGTTGATGGTGTTATGGGTATGTGAGTACCATCTATTGCGCCGAATATCTGAGGTATACCACATTTTGCTTTAAAGGTATTTATAATACCCCTTGCATCATCTTCGCTGGGCATTTTTATTTCTTCTTTTAGGAGAACCTTCAAGACAGCGTTACAAAACTCAAAGGCATTTCTTTACTGTACTTTTATGTACCCCGAACTGATTTCCGACTACCCTATATTCCCCGCATGATGCAAGTTTATATATAGCGATTGCAACTTTCATCTTGACAGGAATAGGTGGTCGTACAGAATTGGGATGTGGAGAGAGCTGTGGAGATAATTTTTCGCAAATATAATTTAAAGAATCCCTGTCCATACGGAAATTCTCAACCATTTGATCATCAAAATTTGGACTATTTACAACTGACTTCCACCAATGACAACTTCTTTTCTTCATCCACGTCTTCCGAACTGTCTTTTTTGGAATTAGAACAGCAAATTCATTCAGCATCAGTTGCAGGTTTTTCATGTGGTTAGCACAATTATTTCTTAAAATTTGTGCCTCATTCTCCGAACACGATGACGATGTAAATTTATGCGAGTTATTAAAATGTTTTGCATCATATTTGCGTACCTTGTACAAGCAGAAGCAATTATTTTGTCCCTGGCTGAAGGCATATCGAAAAGTTTTTAAATCTTCACTTTTTCACACTCAACTTTTGCCAGCTGTTGCTTGAACTCAGTTTGGATCCTATTTCAACTCGATCTCTCAATCCTGGAGTGCATAAAAACGCAGATCGAAAATTCAATTCGATCTCGATCCGATCTTTCAATGCTGCATGTAAACGTAGTAATGGTTAAAAACAAACTGTCAAAACGTGATGACGCGCAAGATGGCGCGGGTGCGCAATCTGTGGTACACGATATCTTATATTCCGCGTATCATGACTTTTGGTTTTGACAATCAGTTATCAACTTGCAGCGGTAAGTGGAATAGAGTAGTGCTAAATTCTGGCTTTTTTATATTTAGTTTTACCATAAGTTTGAGTTAATAAATTTTGTTTTTTAGTTGACATTTTTCACATTTCAACGTAAATTCCCCGCATTATCCAAATAATGGACATAACGCATATTCGTTAAAACCATTTGAATTATATTGTGGAATTCGCTTACTATGAGCCCCGAATTTCTCATTTTGTGCGCTCTAATTTTCGGCCAGGCTCTTTGTCAGCAGGAGGGAAGTCTGAAAGGCAATCTGGTGTTTGCACAAGTTGTAAGAATTACTTGTACAATTTATAACGCTACAGAAATTGATTTACTTTTGCACAGCTGTTTCGACATGGGGATAGGACTCCGGTCGATCCATATCCCACGGACCCTTGGAGAGATCGAAAATTCTGGCCAGCTGGTTGGGGTCAATTGACTAATGTAAGTTTCGAATTAATTTTGTTTGCGTAAATTAATTGAAAACAGCGAAAATACTGTCGAAATCGTGATATTTTCACGTGAAGATTTCGCCATAAAATTAAATCGGTGTTTTCCACACCAAGGCTGGAAGTTGCAAAGTTCGTTAACCTAATTCGTATAAACTTATTTTAATACAAGCGCAGAAATGTAAGGAGAAAAATTACAAAACAATGAACAAAACTGAAATAATTGGTATTACAGTAAAAGAAAGCATTGTCATCAATATGCGTTTGTGTACTAATATTCTGCTGATAGTAAATATTTAATTATTTAATTTGAAGTATATTTCTAATAGATCTGACTTGACTCACCTTTCATGTACGCTGAAGTTGCAATTTGTTCAACAAGTTTATAATAAAATATTGATACGCATAAAAATATGATATGATGTCGCTTTCATTTGGGTTTAAAACAGAAATAGCACTAAGTTTGGACAGACTACTCGATAAAATTAAACCGTTTTCAAGTTCTGAACAATCAGAATAAAAGGAATATTATTTAAGAATATTCTCAATTCTTTAAGAACCATAATCCAATTTCGTTTTGAATTTCTCCAAAAAATTTTTACCGTTAATTCTATGATTTGGGATGGGGAAATACTTTTCCGCTTGCAATTGTTCCTTGGAGGTATTTGTAAACTTTTATTGATTTTATTAAGAAACAATTGCATGCCCATTGTGCACCACAAAATTTTATATATGCTCTTTTGTTGGTACAATTTATGTGCACCCCCCGCGCTAAGAATTTTTTTGCTCTTATATTAGTATATTTTTTAAAGCAAACTACATATTATTATTAAATAAACAAGTTTTTTGCATCTCTTTTTCATATCAAACGAAGGTATTGCTATTCGTTCTCGAACCCAATTGCATTCTTGCATTCTTTATTTGGAGTTTAAAGGGGGTCACTTGCAAAACCAAAATTAACGGAAGTTAAATATATTGCACTATTATCTATATATATAACTCGGTGTTCTATGAAAGAATTTACTTACAATCTTATTCTTCCTCAGAAAAAAGTATATTATTTGACCATTCTTGCATTTACTCAATACACTATTATCTGAGAAAGCGTTCTTTTTTATTTGAAAATTTAATCTCGTGTGGTATGGTTTGGTAATGTGGTATTTTTTGTCCCATTTTGATTAAGCTGTTGTAATGATAAAATCAAAATTTGGTTTGTTTTCCTAAACAATGTTTGCGATTGTAGAAATGCATTACTTTTTCGCACCTAGACCTAGGCATTGGCTGCCATTGTCGAAAATCGCTTGCAATTCGCACTGCTGATGTTAGGTTTAGGGGAACATCTGCTAGTATTTCACAATTATTTTTCATAGTTTTAGAATATCGTCATGAAAAGTAAAGAACAAAAGAAGTTGCTATTGTTTAGGGTATATTCGTTTTGAGCGAACGCTTGCAACGCCATGAAATAATGGTGACAAAAAAAGAAGAAATATATAATCAATTTTGCGAAGTTAAAAGAAACCGTTTTATGTATATCCGTCTGTCTATCCATTATTTTGCATGGAAGCTTTTTACACGGTTATTTTTTACACGATCTTAAAATTTTAAAGTTATACTTTCCTTTCTGGTCGTATATAGCAATGTTAAAGCACGCATTGTTGAATCTTACGAAACACGGATTGATTGACTCTGTCGACGAGCAGTTGCAGGACGTAGTGAGGAACTATTGAAGGACAGCAAAATTGAAGATGAAGATAGTGAAGATGCAACTTCCGAGACGTACCAGCCGAGTCCGAAGAAGAAAAGCGAGAACCATGTGTACAGTATGGACGACTTGGAGAAGATTTTCAAGTATCGCAACTCTGACAAAACAGGACTGTAATCTTTGATGACGATGCAAAAGCAGTATTGAAAAATTATTGACAGGCATCATATGTATTGGATCATAAAGCAAGTAAGGAATGGGGGATCGAAGTGGAAGAAGATGAACGAGCTGGATTAACATGTGGCACAGGAACGACTACGACATTGCACAATAGACTAATTTAAAAGCTGCAGATATAGGACTGGAGAACTTTGAATGCTCTCCCTAATGGACTCAAAGTTTAAAAAAAGAAGCATAGGATTGGCGTTCGATCTATAACGCATGTTTTGACATAAAAGTCGTTGGCAAACGAAACAAAAAAATATGTTTAAAAAAAAACTTTTATTTCCAGTGCACCAACAAGACAAAAATAAAGTTCTTTTGTCTACTGTCATCTACTTACATAAAAAAGTATGTAACTAGAAGCGTGGGGCGTAAATTATAACTATAATTTCATTTATTTAAATTTCTTCATTGGTGTAGCATATACATTTTGTAACATTTACAATCAAACATTATTCGTAGTTATGCTTTATATACTTTTTCAACTTATTTTCGAAAGAACTTTGAGTTTCCACTCTTCACCTCAATTGGAATTGGATATTATACATTTGAATTCCCTTAAAAAACAACGAATTCTGGCTACAAACCATATTTGCTATAACTAATTATATTTCATTCGAACTTTTTCTGTATGGTATAGAACAAAATATTAATTTATGGTGAGACATTCGTATGATCGCACTTGTCATTTTTTAAAAAAACTACTTAATTTTTATTTATACAAGTTTTTTTTAGTGATTTAATTCTTAGTGTGGCCTCCTTGAGTTTGAATGGCACTAAAAATTCTGTTGAGCATTGTAGGCCAATCAACTTGACCTCGGAATAATTGTAATCAAAATTTTTTTTTTGCAAAAACCTTTGTTTTAGTGTTCTAATCTAAATAAGTATGGGAAAGTCGACTCCTGTAAACTATCTGCAACATGACCTTTTACAAGGTCAAAGGTACGAAAAATCAGGTTTTTGTCAATATCTCGCTTTCTAATTATCACAGGGCTTTGAAGGTCATGAGAAAAAGGTAAAGAACATTCTTATCTATAAAAAAGGTTATGTAGTTCATTCACGTATCTGCAACCGTTCTTGAAATATGGCGCGTAGCAAATTCACTTACTCATAATAAAGGGTTAAGTACGTTGGGTACACTGTGTGGTCATAGTTGATGCCAAAAGATAACTTTTCAGATAGGGAGCCACTTAAAAATAGGGTCCGATACCAAGGTAACGACCATTGATGTTGACCGCAATTTTCCACTTAAAGACTGTTCACTGTTGTACCTCATCTCCTAATAGTCCAATTTTGACTTCTTTGTTTTGTTCGAAAGCTCTTCCAAAGATTCCGCACAATTTTGAAAAAAACTGAAAATTTCATTTTTCTCGATGGAGCAAGCGTGAAGGACAGGTGCGAATTCAACATCGCTTGAGTATCGCTTACATTCCACGATAACGATCCTCGTCACCTCGGACCAGCTTTTGAATAACCAATACAATGAAAAATAGAATCTGATATAAAAAAAATTTCGAAACTTTTTATTTGATATTAGATAGGTCTGTATCATGGGAAAAACGCGCCGGAGCAAACATTGGAGACATTTCGGTTTTTTTAAACACCTTAGTGTCCTCATTGACAGAGAACTGTTGAGTAACTTTGTAATTTATTACAGTAAAATGCATTTGTATATTTGAATTGTTTTGTGGTAATGGCCTCTTTTGATGCGGCCCCCAGAGTGCGCGCCTCTATAACTATTAACTAATGATCTATCCCTGCATATAGGGTATAAAAATTTGATAATATAGAATTCAAACAAAAACTACGTCATTTATTTGATTTCACATTACCATATTTTTTAATGGCAGATGTAATTCCTTCAAAATTGATTAAAATATTATATTACAGATTGGAAAAATGCAACAATTCCAACTAGGTCAATGGCTTCGCCAGCGCTACCATGGCATTATAAATGAAACGTTTTCTTCTGAAGACCTGTACGTTCGATCAACGGATGTAGACAGGACACTTATGAGTGCTTTGTCCAATTTGGCAGGGCTTTCTCCACCCTCCGGGAAACAGGTATGGGATGAGGAAATTAAGTGGCAACCTATTCCCGTTCATACAGAGCCAGAGCTCGAAGATGAGGTGAGTTCCATGAGAAGTATTCCTCAAAGTTATTATTATTAAGAGTACTATAGAACTTTTCATATTAGTGAATATATGTAATATGTATACACAAGTATTATGTACTATACATAAACCATTGCTAGTTTCATAAAATCTGATCGTCCACCTTACTTGTTAAAAGCCGTTCTTATCTCTTTTAATTATCTTGTAACATTTGTGAATTGTCGGTTAATTCTTCATTTGATTCCTATGGTAATCGTGACGTCATAAAAGAACACTTAAAAGCCGGTAATTGATTTTTATTTATTTTATTTACTTACATATTTATTGTTTACATCTTCATCCATATTTTGATTACTATAGATAAGACAGGGCAATAAGTTTAAGCAGATCAGATCAGCAGCAATAAATTGATTATGGAAGTTCAAATAGGTTTGGCAAGCGTTCGTAGGACATAGCACCCTCAGAAAGCGTCAAGTCAAAAGATGGTAAATTCCACCCAAACTCCAGAAATTTGAATTACAAACGCTTTACACGGACACTCTAAATACAGTTTAATGACGTAATGAAATAATGTCTATGTGCCTAGCCCTGCCCCCCACTTTGGGAATAATGCAACTTTAAATATGATAAATTACGAGCAATTTATAAGCTTTCAAAAAAGGATTGTTCCGATTTTTGGATTTATTACTTTTGAACGTAAGTATGCACGTCGTAATCCCCTTTACAAAAACATGTCAATGAATTATTACATAAGACTAGCTGTTCTTTTCTAGGCTCTCGATCTATATTTGGTATTTACAATAGACTTCCTCTAGTTCGGACACCTCGGGGCCGGACCCTTTTCCGAACTACAAAAAAACCATATCCATATTACATATTATGTTTATATGTATAAATGGAAGCCTGTTTGCAAAAATGAGCAACAATTATGATGAACACTTTCAATTATTTATTTGACACACTAAACATAAAAAGCACAACTGACAGAATGACATTGTAAGCATAAAAAGCAAACAATAATATCAAAATTAATTAAAAAAAAGAAAATAAATAAAATATAAAATAATTCGGATAATTTGGATTTGCATAATTTGGAAAACAAAATAAAGCGTAAAAAGGCCGCAAGGAACTCTTGCGGAAAAAACGAAATAAAGTCTTATATTTAATTATGCTTTATTTCCTTATACTTTATTCTGCTATACCATATTCATAATTGGGAAATAAAAAAACTATTTTATGCATGTCCATCTTTCTGTTCTGTGTGCTATAATAACTCGAGAACGCTTGTAGCTAGAAGACTAAAATTGGGTACAATAAAATAGATGAGCAAAATCGAGCAACACCTTCTTAGTGTTACTAAGGCTGAATTGCTTTTATACACAAATGTTTATTTGTTTTGCTGAATATATACATTTTAACTTTCTTTCGTTAAATATGTATTGTTATGTATAACTTATTATATATACTAAACTTTTTTACACAGTTGTTCAAAATAATTTTTAAATTGCAAATTGTCGTTTCGTAAGAGTGACGTAGACACTCCTATGGACTTATGAACAGTAAGTAATTCACTAACTAAGCGTTAATTTTGTGCCAATAGGTCCTTGAGTAACGAAACGGCCAAGCCACACATTTTGACAAAGGTGTAGGGTTTGTAGAGAATTTAAGACTACGATTCACGCAGAACGCTATACGCTATGATGAGTGTTAGGTTAGGGCGTGTAGAGTTAGGAGCTTGGCTCTCCATAAGATCTGATAACTTTTTTACAGTGCAAGCAGTATGTACTTCATCTTGGCGTTCCTTCACATGAAAATGTGTTTGGTGGGATATTAATATCTTTTTATTGTTTAGCTTGTATTAAGCTTGGTAAATAAATAAATATAGGATTAGAACCAGCCAATTAAAACTTCAACGGATTATCATGAAAAAATTTTATGTGGGGGTTTTCATATTTCATAAATACTGATTGCGAATCTAATATGGCGATTGAAATTTTTAAAATTTAACGAATAGAATTTTAATGAGTAGGAACAAAAGCAATGTGGAAGTTAGTGTAAATTAATGTAAAACAAAATCGCTCAACACTAACTTCGAATCTATTACAAAGATTTGCAAATTCAAGATAGTGGATCAATTATTGCAAAAATTTTGCTAATTCGACACATGTAAGTGAAATTTAGTACCTATTAATGATATTTTTAGGCCACTGATTTCAAATCTAACTAAAATTTGGATATTTAAAGAGGCAGACAGAATTTAGGAACAGACTTTTGCTTAAATTCAAGGAATTTTACTGAAATTAGTGTATAGGTAATTTGATGACTAATCTCGAGTGTCATATTACAATTATTAAATTCAAGTTGACGGATCTCTTATGGTGTCGAAATATAATATTCAAGCAATTTTCAGGAAAATTTTCTAAATCCGATAAGCTGTTTCGTAAAAAATTTCCATTATCAGTATTTGTGATATATCAATGTTTCTCAATCAATACATTGTATGTGTTATACATAGGTACATTATAATATTATGATTATCAACGCATCGGATGAAACCAATTAATGAATGTCAATTAAAGAAATTTCTTCAACTTACAGCTGTTTAACTTGAATGTCTTTTGGTATTCTTTTAGGTGCTAGCAGGAAAGAAATTTTGTGCAAGTTATAATCATGCTTTTTCAAAATTGAAAAAATCTGAAGAATTTAAAAAAATTGATAAACAATTTTCTTGGTTGTACACTTACTTATCAAAACACACGGGACGCAACATTAATTCACCGGAATCTGTTGAAAGAATTTACAACACGCTTTTTATTGAAGATCTATATAATAAAACGTAAGTGCTGTCATCTTTAAATCATGTGTTTTTCGTTTAAATTTTATGATTTGTTGTGTTAATTATCTGATGTTAATTGTTAATGATTGCATAAAGTGTTCTGCCATTAAGTATCTTTTTATCCGATAATATTCTGCAGAATATAACAAAAAGTACGTACTTGAGTTATCTTGAAAAATTAATTTTTAATTCACTCTGCAGTTTTCGCTAGTCGCATAAAAGCAATATGTATACCTATAATAACAAGTTAGTTCAAGGGGAGAGGGGTATGCATTAATGCAATATGCATAAATGCATACTCTTGAAATAAGAAAAAAAAATCATTATCTTAATTTCTTTTGCGACAAAATTTTTATTAATATTCCAAAAAAAAATCCGAATTTAGATGCCTTCTGCTACGGGGTATCCGAATCACCCCCATGTATGTCAACCGATTTTTTGTAGTTTTCGTGTTATGTTTTTTTTCGTGATTTTTCACCAAACTACTAATTCGAAGACATTTTTGGTCATGCTGACTTGAATAATTGAGATAAAATTCTGTTTTTTTTTCAGTTTAGGCTAAAGTGAGGTCTATCAAACACAAAAAGATTTGATTTAATAGTCCACATCATTGTGCCAAAAGAAATTTTTAACATACATAAGTAAAGTTCAAAATAATAAAACTTACCAAAATTTTTAGAGGCGATTTTTAAAACAAAAGTCACGTAACTATTTACTCTATAAATTTTATTGAGATATCTTTATAGCAAAATACCTAAACTTCGGTTCAAAAAGTCCTAAGTCTAAAAAATTGTCATTTAAACGTACAGTGAGCCCGAACACCGATTTCACTGGCTAAAACTCCTAATGTGGTTAGAATGGAACAAGATGCATGTTCCGGGGGTTTTCGACATGTTGAATCGATTTTTGAGGTTTACAGTATAGTATGTATGTCTGTCTGTTTGTCAGTTTTTTTTTCATAAGAGTGATTCAGCCTTATTATGGCAATACCAAGAAGATGTAGTTCGATTTTGCTCATCTTCTAACTTGGCCTCAAAATTTTAACGAAGCAATATTGTATCGAATGTTAATCCTCTAGCTATAAGTGTTTTCAAGCTATCGGCTAAAAAATTGGATCGATTTTCCATATTTTCGAAAAACTTTTTGTTTTCGACTTTTCCTCAAATATCTTCCAAAATTACTTGTTTATCATTAGTATTCCACATAAAAGTTGGGGAAATTAAATTCTGCGTCGAATGAGACAAAGAACAATTTTTTTGGACCACGCACTACCAAACTAAAGCATGTAAAAATTGGGCGGTATTATTTTCAACTTCAGGTTTTGCAAAATATCTTCTTCAAAACTCATAAATCATAAATAATTTGGAACGTAAACAATTCTAAAATCGATAATTACGAAAAAAAACCATAAATCAATAGGTATAGGTACAGGTACAACTCGATAGAATTTTTTTGTAAATGTGGAAAATTGGTCCAAATTTGATCTACTGTAGTTTGGTAGTGGATGGTCCAAAAAATTCATTCTTGGTGTTATTCAACGCAGAATTTAACGCTCTACAACTTTCCTTTGGAGCACTTTGCCTAATGTATGATATTTTAGGAAATATAAGAGAAAAATCGCAAAATCAAACCTTCTGGACCACAATTTTACCCCCGAACCACTTTTCTCATGGTCGGCTCTTGGCGGATTTTGGATATGTTATAAGGAAAGGTTTGTTGAATTGAATAGTGAATACCACTTCAATCGCCCGTGAACCAATTTTGCCCAGGTTGAAGGATAATTTTTTTAGTTTTACTGGACTATATCTATAAGCGTTCTCAAGTTATATGACATATGATCGAGTATAGACAAATATGTAATATACCTATGTATTGTCATCTCAATACCTGAGTCAAACAAAAATGAAAATCGATCTATTGATATGCATTCCACTGTATATTCGCATAAAAAAGTTAGCAAAAAATAAATTGATTCCTTCAGTAATCTGTAGCGAATTAAATTAGAGCTTAGGTTTAAGTTGTTTTAAAGTTCATTATAATTGATTTCATTACCATTTTGTGCCTTTCAATTTGTGTTAGCCAGTATGAGTTCCAAATAAAACCGTTTTCAGTAGTAGAAAAGTCTTCCTCCGTGTTAGATTAATTGATGTAGCCATTATACGTTTCTAATAAAGTAATTTCTTGATGATGATTCTAAAATGGATTGGTACTTGTTATTTTAAATTTGGCACTCGGAATTTGGATTATTAAGCATAAATCGCACAGCTTTGATACTTTACAGTAATAGTAATTTTTCTTTTTCTTTGCTTGAATTTTTTGTTAGACTGCCTGCTTGGACTAAGAAGGTTTATCCTGGGGGTGATATGGAATGGATCTCGGCTTGGACTTTTACTACGAGCACTTACACAAGGAAATTGGCTAGACTGAAGTCTGGACCCTTACTTAAAGAAATGCTGCAGCATTTCGTGAAGAAAGCCGCCAAAACGCTGAAGCCAGACCGCAGTTTTTGGATGTACAGTGGTCACGATACAACTGTTGCAAACTTATTAAATACTTTGAAGTTATTCAAAGTAGGTATCTCATCCCGTAGTTTCACAAAGCACAACATTGTATTATGTTTGATTTCAGCTCCATAGTCCACCGTATACGGCTTGTGTGTTGTTGGAGATGAGACTCCTTGATAATGTTCCTTTGATATCAGTATTTTACAAAAACAGTTCCAAGGAGCCACTGCCGCTTTTCATTCCAGAATGCGGTACTTCTTGTCCATTGACTAAAATGCTCCAGCTATACGCCGATGTGTTGCCCGATGATTGGGGGAACGAATGCAAACTCTCAATGCTTTCTATGACGTATGAAGAAGCCGACGTTGGTTTTGCAACAGGTGTGAAGTTTTATTATCACAATGAATGTCAATTTAAAATTAGTTATATCTTTTCAGCAATTCTTTTTGTGGTGATTTTTGTTCTACTGCTTTTGATATTAGTTTACATTGGCTGTGTATGTTACCGTCGAAAGCATTACACTTATTACGACTATCATCTGTATTCCCCTATTAAAACGCAAAATAATCAACTCAGACGTATTTAAATGTGGAGGCCCTTTTTGAATTGCATTTATGGAAATTAAATCTATGAAATCAATGTTGAATTATTAAATGTTTACAGTTTCAATGTTTGGCATCCAAAGACTGTTTTATGAAAAAGATCTTTAAATAAAGATATTATTCAAAAGCAAATTAATTTTTTTTGGATTATATTATATTATACCCAATTTCACAGTGCCAACTTAAGGTCACAAAAATGTTTAAGCTTTAGGTTTAGGATGCGTTGATTTCAAAGTGGCAGTTTTAGTTTAAAATTTTAATTTAGCTTATGAGGTGAAATTTCGTTGCTTAATTTAATTTTCATGTAAAACTACATTAAAAAAAAAATACTATAAAACTATTACCTATATTTTGTGATATTCCAAATCGTCCAATTTAATATATCCAATTTAATTGTTCAGTTAATATAAAGCATAAAAAAATAATGTTTTTTACGAATTTGTAAAATTTATTTTAAAACCTGTAAAAGATGAATTTTTTTAAAATTAAATTTGCATTTAGTGTCAAGGAAAACATTTAACGAAAGTTTCAAGGAAACGTAAGGTGGCCGAGTTGAGTGCTTTGTTGATGTGACATATAGGATCATTCCATAAAAAATCAACCAATTTTAGGACATTTTCTGACCTCATGTGCCCTTATTTTTTTTAATGATTTTTTACTTAAAGTACTCGTAGATAGTATGAAACAGATTCAGTAGGTTCTCAAAAATCGCCTCCTTTTATTAGATAGGAGACTTGAAACGTGCAAATTCTGTAAAACGTGTTTTTTTTTTTCAAAAAATCACTGCATTTGCAAATACTGATGTATTCTAATGATTTGTATCTCATTTAAAAGGAAAGCACGTAAAGTTTTTAAAAAAAATATATTGTGCAAACTGGACGAAAGCGATACATTATTAACAGTTAATTTTGAATATCTCAAAATGCATATTGCATAACAGAAAAATAATCCGATACTAAGTTCTAATTAAAATGATCTTGTCCTCGACTTAAAGGTCAAACTAAAAGGTCACCATCGGATGTCCCCTTGAAACGTTACTACTTTTGCGTTCCACATTTTTCGTTATCTAGCTTTCCCAATGCGATAATTGCGATTATACATTAAAATGACTCACCCTGTATACATATAGATTTTGTCTACAATACATATAATGTAGATTTAGGTAATCAAAATAGAAATTAGTTTTTATAAGTTTTAAATAAAGTTTTATGATAAAGAAATGGAAATGAAAAACATGCATTAGAGTTTTTATGCTGTTTAGAAAATGCTATGCTATTCGTATCTAAACTTTTCGGAAAAAGCAAATAGTTATTATAGTTGAATGCTCGAAAAACTGAATTTTAATTCAGTTACACACCCTCCAACTAGAAACTGTGCATTCTGAAAATATTTATACTGTCGTTACTACTTACTGGTTTCTTGTACACTTTTCTTAGATGTTGGTAATTTTTTTCTGGTTCATACGTTCCAGATTTTCATTTTGATTTTGCGCTTTATAGTGTCAAGAATATTGAAAAAAATTTTAGTGGGAGTGAGGAAACTAGAACAAATTCATTTCAGGGGCAACAGTATAACAGTATTCTCATTTTTGTTCACATTTTTTCAGTTGACTTTAAACGTGTTTTTCTCGAAACCACTTTTTTGCAACTCGCCGGACCAATAACTTTTAGTTTTTAATCGATTGACTTGAAATTTGGTACACACTCTCTGATCAACCGATCATACGAAAAATATAAATTAATTTCACACGAAGGGTGCAAGCTCGCGTTCGCACAGGTATCTTGATATCAGCGTTAAACGCAAGCTTGCATCTTTACCAAAAATTAACTTCCCACGGCAGTGGTCAACATGATCCCTCACCTGGGAACTCTCATATGACATTTTCACACAGGGCAGTTCCCAGCAAATTTAGAATAAGAATTTTGTATAACTAGGTAATTTTGGTAGAAATAACGTCAGTTCAGGTTAGCAAGCGTTTCAATAAACAGAAATCCCCCACCACCGGTAAGGGTTCTGCAATTAATGATCTTTCGCAACAGAATTCCCCCCACCAGAGGTAAAAGTTCTGTTCGCACTTACCATCAAAGCTTAAGAGGCAAATTTACCAAAACGTGTAAAATAGGCCCACTTAATGACCTATTATCTCCGTTATTATTTGGTGAATCTATATGAAACCTTTTTTAAAAGATAAGACAAAGGGTTTTGTGTCGACTAAGTGGAGCACATTTTTGAAAAAGTTTTTAGTTTTTTTTTTATTATCCTTGAAAGAAAGGTCTAACTCCATTTTTTGACCCACTTAATGACCAATTTTCTCGAAAACTATTTGACAGAATTTTGTAAATTGTATTTCCAGAGGTACGTTAAAAGGTTTTGTGTCGACTAAGTGGAGCACTTTTCCAATTTTCGACACAGGAATTTCCCGAGAGTTTTCCGAATGAGTTCGGTTTTTCCAAAAAAAATTCTTCAGTTTTTTATTCTCTTTTTCGTATTTTGCGCTAAATTTTCCTAATGTTTTTCATATTGTTATGAAGACTAAGGGATTGGTAACGGTTTCCATAAAAAATCTGATTATGTTTCTTGGAAAATATTGGAAAAATTTAAGAAATCGAAAGTTCTTTTTTTGCCTAATTTTCCTGAGTTATCCTATGCAAAACGGGGACCACAACCAAATTCTCGCAAATTTGGTTCAACGAGTTGAATGTAGATGGCCATTGGCCAGAATTGCTAGAATTGGTAGAAAATACGTCAGCTGCTTTCGATGCAGTAAGTGGATATATTTTACACACACATCTTACTAGCATGCTACACTTGCTATTGTGTAGGAAAGCGCAATTTTTGCTTGTTTTCTGGGGTGATGTTATTTATTAGTTTTTTGCCGCCACAACCAGTTTAGGTAGATGGAACTTTTGCGGGTGTGCGCGGTGATGCCGATGCCGAATTGTAGTTCTTCCTGATTATTTCAGTGCCGGCAAGAAAATGAATTTCTTTTATGCTGCGGCACACATTTTTCATTCTATATTTAGATTTGATTTTCTGAGCAGTCGTCGCAGGATTATTTTCCCTTTTTCATTTACTGGACAACATTTTCGTATAAAAAAGCAAGTGTTTTTCTGGTCTTGAAAATTTTGTTTGGATTTGGTTTTTTAGGATGCACGTATTATTGAATAAGGTGTGAATTTTTCAGTTCTAAATAAATAGACAATGTCAACAAAAATTTTGTAATGAATATTTTATTGCAATTTCAAACAATTTCAAGTATTATTGATTTGAATGATAGTTGGGTCATTCCGCGCAACAAATAAAAATATGATTTGTCACACTCAACCATCATCTCAGATTTTGATGAGACTTTGTAATTTTTATCTATGCATAGTTATGAAAAAATACCACATTTTATCTCTTTAGCCCTATTATTATTACAATTAGGTAACTATATTTTAGAAAAAAAGTTTAATAATACCTAATTCCCTACAATATTGTTGAAATTGACTATTTTTTTTAAAAATGAAAAACCCGCACCTTCCTCAATAATTCGGTCACCCTGAAATAAAAAACAAATCCAAAAAAAAAAAATTGTCAAGACCGGAAGAACGAACGCACTTGTTTTTTCAAAAGAAAATGTTGGCCAGAAAGCGACGGCTGCCTGGGCAGATCTTGGTTTTCGAAAACCAAATCAGAATATAAAATGAAAAAGAAATACTCAGAAAGAACATCAATTCGACTTCCGCATCACCGCAGTGCATACCCCGCAAATATTCACGTTGCCTGTGGTGGCAAAAGAATAATAAAAAAGATCACCCCAGAAAACAAGCAAAATTTGGGCTTCAATAGCAGGCAAGTATGTGCCTGTAAAGTGTAAACCGAATATCGATCCATTGCCATTGAATGAAAGCAGCTCTGTGACGTATCTCTAAACACGCTGCTGATCTGCTGGAATAACTCCGCGCGCGCTGCCCGAGTTTTCTTCTTTGTTTTGTCTTGTTTGCAAAGTGTCTCCACTACTGCGGTAAAATGTCCATGCTAAGAAAACGATTTCTGCTCTAGGTAAATTTGCCTCTTAACTGATCGACCAAGTCTCTGGACTAGGAGAACTTGGAATCGACACTCTCACAACACTAATACCCAGAGAACATCGTACGAATTTTTTGATTAACGCCAAATTGTTCATTTTATAAACATTTAATTCTTTTATCGTAATGTTTTTTGTTTTTTTTTAAATGCTCTTAAAATCGATCAAAATTAATATTTTTTACAAAACCGTACGATCTTCTCTATCATACTTACACGAAATTATTTTGTGTCGTCATTCTGGATCCATCCGTCTAATAGAAATTGGTCCGGCGATGCGACCCTCTCAAAAAAAAGTGCAGTCACTGCCTCCACTGCAACTGCAGCCGCCATTTTTAATTAAATCTTCAAAAATATTTGCATGAATATTCTTGAATAGTGTTCAAATAAATGACTTTGTTTCAATACGTTATCTCTCACAGTTTTTTTTATAAGCTCCCGCAAATCATTACAATTATCGTCCGCTAGAGTGGTGTTACCCCTTAATTGATAACAGAGTGGTAATCAGGTAATATGAATATTTTCTACATCTGAAAGGAAAGCAACAGTGACTGCCTAAACTCTATTAATTTATTTGAAATTGGCTTTTTACTTAAAGACGACTGCTTTACGAACTAACTTACTTTGCTATTTAGCGTACTAATACATATGTGTATGTGTATTCGCAATATTTGTTTTATTTACATATTCTTACAAGGTACGGATATCGCGTAAATGTTACGCGATTTACTTAAGCGCTTGTGCGATACAATTTAAACACGTCTCTGTTATCT
The DNA here is from genome assembly GCA_963082835.1 of Leptogaster cylindrica. NCBI lineage: Eukaryota > Metazoa > Arthropoda > Insecta > Diptera > Asilidae > Leptogaster > Leptogaster cylindrica. The sequence continues at coordinate 39,435,772 of OY720106.1, forward strand.
GTATGATTTTTCATCGGGATAAATTATGTAGGGCTGACCATTGGGGGCTTGTTGCTGCTGCTGTGGGAAGTAGGATAAGCGCCCCATTGTCGAGTATGCTGGTCGTGGTTGTGCTAGATTCTGTTGAGACATATGCAAACCTTTGTGCGGTAATGTCGCATAGTTCTGAGCATACGGAGGAACAGTATATAACGCGGGAGTGAGACCATTTTTATAGCTCACTTGAACACTTCCTGGTCCCATTGGTAACGATGGAACACTTACCATCGTACCATTTTGATAGCTAGAACTGCTCATTTTTAGTCGAACGATGCAGATGATAATGATCAGAATTGCAATAAATGCAACTACTCCGCCAACTATGCCGATGATGAGGGTGTCATCATTGTTCATCGTGGTCGGTTTGGTGGGAGGTAGTTTTGTTTTTATTTTGGCAGGGGATTGCGTAGGTTCCATGCTCCAAATTATGAGTGGCTCTATCGTAGTTGATCTCATAACAATACGAGAAGTTGATTTCTGTTGTTCAGCAGTCCTCGGCGGTGTGGATGTTAGTTTCCTGGGGTCGCATGTGAGCTCGTCATCGCCAACTTCAATTAAAAGTTTGTGTTCAAGATATTTTGGAGAAGAGCAGGTAATATCGGTCATATGGGAATTTGGTAACCAACGGCGTAGAGCCCGTGCATTGCAGTCACACTGAATTGGGTTGGTGTTGAGACCGGCGATTTGCAAACTATTTCTTCTGTCTTCCAGAGCCGTTAGGAATAGGGGTGATAATACTGAAACCTTGGAGCCAGTAATGTCTAAGAAAAGGTGTGAGGACCGTGGCACTGGAAAGAGGAGGGCTGGCGGTAATGTAGAGAGAGATGTGTTCCTGAGCCGAACAACTAAACTTTTGCTTTTGAGCCCAGCCAGTGTTCCCGAAGAAATCGTTTTGAGCCTTTCTCCACGCAAGCCTATTTCCTTCAAACGTGGATGACGAGCAGGTTGAATTTGATCACTACCAATGGCTGAATCCTTCACTTCAACATCAACACTTTCTATTCCTGACAACTCTTCAAGGATACCTTGTATGTCCACATATCCCAGTAAAGGTAAGTTGAAGGCACACAATTTCACCAAATTCGGCAAATGTCTGAACACATTCTTTTCAATTTTAGTGCATTTTTTCAGATCAGATATTGACAAATATTTTAAGGCATCCAAATGCTTGAAATCATCTTGTGCAATTGCCTCAAAAGAATTATTAGATAAGTTTAAATATTGTAACATCGTAAGCTTGGGCCATGCTTTCGACAGGTTTTCCAAGTCCGACAGTCGATTAGATGAGAGATCTAGCATTTCTAACAGAGTTGTTCTTTGGAAAACGTTTTCGTTGATCAATTCCAATTCATTTGAAGACAAATTTAAACTTTGTAAAAATGGAGTTTCTAAAGAATCAAGCCGTTTTATACCAACGCCAGCCAAATTTAAATCTCTGACAGTTTTTGGTTCACTCAAAATATTGATAATGGCTTCTTCACTCAACGGATTAAATGATAAATCAAGTTTTTTGATGTTGACCATGATGCTATCGTCTGCAGGAATAGATCTGATTTTATTTCTGCTTAAGTCCACAGATGTTACAAAGAAGTATTGCCTTTGAAGTGATTTGAGGGGAGCATATTCGAATTTGTTGTTGGCAAGATTGATGTTTTCCAGCATCTGCAGCTTACTACGCTCGAAAAGTGTGTCTGGCAATTCGGACAAAATGTTTCCTTCTAAATTTAGTAACTCCAGTCTTACTAAACCCTCGAAAGTCCTTTCGCCAATTCGGTCTAATTTATTGTAGCTCAAGTCAATTACTTGCAATTGCGTCGAATTGTGGAATGCCATTTCACTGACGGACTCAAGTTGATTTCTAGCCACTAGTAGGACACGCAGTCGTGGAAGTCTGGCAAAATCTAACTCCTCAATGTTTTTCAAATGATTTTTGGAGAGATCAATAATCTCTAAATATTGAAGAGACGCGATTAGTTCTGATGGGAAAAAACTGAATTTATTGTTTTTTGCTAATAACTTTTTCAGCCGAGGATGAATCCGGAAAGAAGATGGGAACAGGTAACTCAAGTTGTTGTCGGAAATATCTAGTTCTTCCAGACTTGTTCCGGTATTGAAAAATTCTCCTTTAAATGCACTCAATTGGTTTCCGGCTAATGAAAGTTTCTTCAGGCTCATTACGTTCACAAACGATGATGGTCGGATTGACGAAATATGATTGTTTGATAAATCTATTGTAGAAATGTTAGGAAGGTCAGCAAAAGTGCCGTCATTAATTTCTTGAATGAAATTGTGATGCAGAATTATAGTCTCCAGGTTTTGTAAATTAAAGAAAAGTTCTCCTGGTATTTGTTTCATGCCACATCTGCTCAAATCAATTATTTTCAGCTTTGTGAGCGTCTTTAAAAGTGTTGGGGGAATAGGTTCTAAATGATTGTTTGCACTCAAATTTAAGTAAACCAAGTTTTCCACCCCAGAAAATGCATTCCGTGGAATATCTGCAATACTATTTTCACTTAGATCTAATCTTTTTAGTTCAGTTAATGCCATTGGGACATCCCCAATGCCGGTGATTTTGTTCTGAGCCAGCGTCAAATCCTTGAGCGACGTTTCCAAGCCCAAGAAGGTATCAGCTCCAATCACAGCTAAGGAATTTCCAGAGAGGTCTAGAATTTCTAAGTTTTTAAACATCTGAAAACTTCCTGCAGGAAGTTCTCTAATAACATTCCTGGATAAGGACATAACTTCGATATTATCTGGCTGTATAGATCCCAAAATATCAGATGAAAGAGCTGCAACTCTGTTGAAGTCTAGATACAGGCTCGAAAGACTGGATAATCGACCTAAGGCGCTCCCCGGAACCAAAAGGATGTTATTGTCGCGAATAACAAGAGTTTGTAAATTGTCTAATCCTTCCAAGGCGTCATCTTCAATCTGCGACGGATAAACTTAAGATTAAAGTATAACTGCGATTAATTTTGTTTACCGTTCGAAGAGAATTTAAACTTAAGTCCAAATACTTTAGCAACTTTAGCTCCCTAAAAGTGCCAGGAGCAACAGTGGCAATTCCATTTCGGCTCAGGTCTAGATGCTCCAGTTGTATTGTTGCTTGCAGATTTGAAAAATCCACTCTCTAGAAAATATAATACAAAAATTTGTTGTACGGATCGAAAAGATTAATGTTAATGTCTAAAACTAACACACACATTTCTTAAAACGCATTTCAGAAGCATCGAAAAAATGAAGCTTGAAAGGAATTTTTTCTAAAATATACAGTAGGTAATCTTTTCATAATACTCGTAATATTCCTTTAGAAACTGTTTTAAGATATTCAAGAAAGGAGTAATTAAGATTCAGCTATTATAGTATCGTATAATTGTTTGTTCGTCGTAAATTACTTATAAAATTGGTCTACTTACTTGAAGCATATTTGAAGATAAATTTAGAATTTTCAGATCTTCGACATTTTCGAGTGCAACAGTGGGAAACTGTGTGATAAAATTCTCCGACAAGTCAAGCTTGACAAGTGTAAGGATCCCTTCGAACACATCACTATTCATCTTGGTCAAACGGTTTCCTCCCAAATATATTTCCTTGACTTGTTTCAATCCAGCGAAAGCAGAACCTTCAATCGCCTTAATCCGATTGAATCGCAAATCGATAACTTCTAAACTTGGTTGCATAATAAACGATTCAAATCGGAGGTTTGCTGAAAATTTTTGCTTAATTGTTTGAAAAATCATAACACATGGAAATTACAAATTGATTCTTACAAATGCGATTATGTTGTAATGAAAGGAATTTTAACGCTTTAGGCCCATTGAGCGAGTGTGACGGAACAAAAGTTAGATTATTTCTATCTAAATAAAATTTCTGGAAAATAAATTAAAAATAAATTCATTTGTAATTTTAATACTGATTACAGATAAAAAGTTATGATGCTTGAACTTATAAAAAAATCAATTTTTTAAAACATTAATGTTGCTATTTTCTTCAAGCGTACACATTTTTTCTGAGTTTCTGTGATTTCCATTATCAAAAGTTACATCCTTTTACAATAAAAGAAAAGCATTCAAATTGGGAATGAATTTTTTCTGACAAATGATTTTCATGGAGCTAGTTTTCACCACGCCCTTTTTAAGCACTTTTGCTTCTGTTGTTGCTTTCTTTCCTAATTATAGATAATGTAGAAAGTGTTTGTTCGTGTGAGATCTTCTCATGATCCATAATGAAAATACCCGTCAAAGCTGGAAAAGCAGAAAAATGAAGCGAATGTGATCTGTGATTTGCTTGAGTTATCTCTGAGATGCTAGGTCAGTTATCGTGGAAAAATAGAAAATCAGTGAAAAGATGGTTTTCCAAATTGTGCATGGATAGATGCGTTGCTTTAATTATAAATCACATTGCTCCTTTGTAATTATTTTCCTTTGAGCTGCTGTAACACGCTGGCATGCATGAAATTGCATTTATACAATCTGTACAGTGCACGCGCTATGCCTTCATGTATTAATTGAGCGCCAAAAAAGATTTACTTTCACTTTTTAGTTCTGAAATTATAAATAATAATATTACCCGGCAAAAATAACGTCGCGTCGTTACCGGTTGGCGGTTCATTCGCCTTCTTCATTCTTCTTTACTTTCACTATTTATTCTGTTCGTCTAAATTAAAATTTAACCGTGTTTCTGAAGGCTGCATTACACAAGGAAAGTTTTTCGTATTCGAGCGGCGAAAATTCGTATACGATTATCGAATGCGAGAACTCGCCAAAAGCCGGAAACGTGAAAAAGAAGCTGTTCCTTTTCCCGAGTGCAGTGAATACTCTGATACAGATAGGAATCTGAGGTACAAGATCCGTTTCTACTGACGGTTAATCAGTTAAGACCTCATTCCATATTACCTTCCAAATTATGGGAAACTTTTACATGGAAATTTGAAAGGAGATTCCTTGAGGAGTGGGCCATGGCCATTCATACCCCTTGAGTACGGGCCTGGACTCCTGTAGAATCTATTCTAGTTTTCACGACTGTTTTTATCAGAGTTTGTCGTTTTCCCATTACAACTAAATTGGCAATAAAGGCTGCTACTGACGTTTGTCCAAAAAATGTAGTAAATCCCGGTAGATAGAGATCGCAATAAAATTATTGTTTTAAACTTCTTTTTCTTGAGCAGTTATCGCGCACACTTGCACTGAATCACTCAGAACTCGATATAACTCATTGTGAGCTGAAATTGCCTCGATACTGCTACGCACATTGCAATTCATAGGGACGATTAAGAAATCAGACCCAATCTCCTGATATTGAGAGTAGAACTCCCAACGGGCTTATTTATGTGACAATCTGCAGAAACCCTGCAAATCGCCCCAGCAAATTGAGCGCTGAATTGGAAATATTTGCGAATCCAATTAAAAAGTAAGACATTTTTTATTCAAATGCAGTTGTCACAGCTGCTTCAAATATTCAAAAATCAAAATTGCACGTTCTCTTAGATTTATAAGTGTGGAGTTCAGAAAAAAACTCGGCTTAAGTGGTATAACCAATAAGCATATCATGTGAAGAGAATCCACTTTGGATAAGAAGTTCACTTTTACGTGTGCGGAATTTTAGTTTTATGCAAATTCTGGCCTTACGTTGCAAGAACTTTTGTGTTGTTATACCTAAGCGTCCGTTATAATACGTGGGTTCGGTTGGTACGAATTCTATTCACAGCTAACGGTAGATCCGAGCTATTTCAAATTTTATAAATAACTCAACGCAGCTCGCAGTGCGAAATGAACATCTCGACAGGTACATAATAATGTATAGGTAAGTGCTTAAACGATCTTGCTCGATCATTGGACTTAAAATCCCCACGTAACAACGGTAGGTACTCACTTCCAGATTTTCACACCCTTTTAGCAGCCCTTCCTCGATGAATTTTATGCGATTGCCAGAAAGATCGAGCTTCTTCAATTTATTCAGTGAATGAAATTCGGACGTAGAGAATATTGGGTTTAGACTGTCTCCCAGAAGATTATCATTAAGCTTCAGTTCAGTAAGGGTGTCCTAGTGGAAGGAAAAAAGAAATTACAAAAGTTAAATATTCATATTATGTTATTTTTGAGTAGGTAGTCCATTGAATCTATTGCTTACCTTCAATCCAAAGAAAATTTGTTCTGACAATTTTCTTATTGAATTATCGGAAAAATCCAATTTTTGTATTGGCAATCTCAAGGTCACAAAAGCCTATAACAGATTTATCTAATCAGTATATAATCGCATTAATCCATTTGCATCATTTGAAAAGATTGGAAAATTTGTCTTTAAGCTATCACCAATTTATTATTATTGTATAAAAAACTAAAAGCAGTAACGTTTCAAAATCCATAACAAACGAAAAAGATATATTATATTTATAGCATATAGTACCTACACACAACGATTTCATAATTAAATTTGGATAAATAAATTAATATTTTTCTTCAATTTGAGTCATAACTAAAGTTTTCTTAATTCACCTGCGAAGGTAAGACTTGAAGCCCACTGGACTTCTGGGAAAACGCAATGATTGGTGCTGCGTACGGCAATTGTGGAGATTCTCCTTGGAACACAACCTGGTCACAATTCATTGCCACGGCGCCGAGCTGATCTTCTGGTCCGAAAGGCTCCACGTTGCACCTATGATTTGCACATTTGTGGAGTTTATGCGAAAACAGTTTAACTTAAAAACTTACAAGCATGGAAGCCTTAAAGAAGGACTAAGTTCAGAACAAGGTCGCCACGGCCGCGCGTAGTGTATACGCATTATTAGAAGCAAAACGAATATTGGATTTCTTTTCGCCATTTTGTATTCTGGAAAATCAATAATATAATGACTGATTTAAAAAAAAAATCAATATAATAATAGTGTTTGTTAAAATGTTTGTTACATATTTGATTAATAAATAAGTAGCACGCTTTGTTCTTCTAACTTTTTATTGGTATTTATATGAGATTCGAGTAAGTAACTCAGAAAAATGTTTTATATATTTTCCTTTGTTTACGCACGACAACATTAACCCATTCAAAACCAAGAATAAAAGCGTGAAAAAATTCAAGTGTGTAAAAAACATTAAATTGTAAATACTCAGTCAAGAAAATCAAAATTGTTGTATAAAAATGATTTAAGCTTAAACTTGGCAACACTAAGAAGAGAAGGTGTTGCCGGATTTTGCTCATTGTACTAAATTTCATCATCGAAATATCATTCTACTAAATTTCATCCTCTAACTACCAGCGTTCCCGAGTTATCTTCTTAATTGCAACCCTCAAATCTTCCACAAACTTCAAAATTTTCTAGTTTCACACCCTTTTTCACCCAAAATAAAAATGTTTTCCGAAGCGAATACATAGGTGTATTATTCCATAAAAACGACAGTATAGTTTAACATCATTTGCTAGCGCAGCATGCTTTATGAGACATCAACAATATACTCAAAGCATAGTATATAAAAAAATCTCTTTATTCATCCTTTTTTTTTTTTTTTTTTTTTAAATAAAAGAGCTGCACAGTGCACACTGAGCTGGTTGGTGGGATATCGCTGCCAATACGGATAACGATTGTAAAAACGACGAAATGCCTTAACTACGAATCTTCGAGAGTAGCCTAATGCAAATAACTTTCGACACGAGCTTGATTTTTGTATGACCTTTTACATCATAAAGCATTTGAATCAGGTGCCAACAGATGAGCGCATAGTCAACCCCTGAAAGGGAAACATAACGCAATTTTTATTTTTTAGTGGTTCAGGTCAAATTGCACAAATTGCATGATGCATTACACCTAATGAGTAGACTCGGAGGTCTCGAATTTGCACTAATGTTTCATCAAAGTGCGCGAAACTGGTTCACGTTGACGACTAAGCTTGGGCGGAAATATTTACATGGGATGGTGGCGGCCGTCAGATATTTTTATTATTATGTTTATGTATTCTTACAAAAAAGCAACATTTCCAGCAGTGGTGTTTCGAAACTATCGCATTCCAACGAATTTTATTCGAGCCTGCGGACACTACACAAGCAAGATTCCTGTGTGAAATTCTCTTGGGTTTTCACAATTTCTGCCCCCAGGGTCTAGACTCTAGCCGTCTTCATTTACTGTTATGTTTACCTTAGAGTAATAACATGAATCAAAAATAAAAACTGGAAATTTCTAAGTTGGGAAGAAATTCCTGGTCATGTAAGCAAGCAAATATACCGACAGCAGTTCTAATTGGCCACTGAGACGAAGTGATGTCGGCGCGGTCAAAATTTGTTTGCGTGTTTTCTACAATTTCCAATTGAATAAACAAAACTTTTCCTGGGATGAGTGGGTGGGTCCCAAATATAGACAAATGAAATTTGTTTTCAGTTTTCACAATATGATGTTATTTGCAAACGACCCGAAATCACAGGTTATCGCTTAAAAGAGGCACTTATGTAATAAACGAAAAGTGTATTTGCCAATTACAATTGCAAACATAAGGTTTTTAAGCATTTTCATAAAGAAATAAAAGAATGAATTACGAATCAAATGTTTGCAAACTTCGAGTTTGTGAAAATAATAATTATTGATTCAAAAAATTTGCATTTGAGAGAACGCGAATGATTGTAGAAAACGCTATAATAATGCGAACTCTGAATAGAAGGACGAATAGTTCAAGACAGATGTTTTAGCAGATATATTTTTATACTTACATATGTTCTTGAGACTTGCTGGTATTTACATATATGTATCATGTATTGATGTATATCTTTATCTTTACAAAGAAAGTCTGCCATCAATAATTAATTAAATTATTTTTGTGAGTGTGATTTTCACATACACTATACTAATTATTGCATCTACAATCTACATACTTTTTATGCCGTAGATGAAGGCTAATATGACATACGTAGATATAGTTTTAACACAGAGAAATCACGTTTGTTAAGAAATCGTGTAAAAAACCGTGCGAAAATAGTTTTCTCATCGTAAAAAGATTAATTAGTTTGAAATCTAAATTATTTCAAAAAGAGATGTAAAAAAGTTCAAATAATTAATTAATTTTAATACGTACCTACCTGCATTACAATATATAACGAAAGAAGGTTAATATGTACATATTCAGTAAACAAAATCAACATTTTTCTGTAAAAACGAATCAGTCTTATATGGTAACATTATGAATGGGTTGCCCGATTTTGATCATCTTCGCACTTGACAGTAGAGTGTAGACTCCCTCCTGTTTGCACCCGCTTGGTACGGACTGCGGATGGTTCGGACGGCCAAAGGACAATGGGCAAAATGGTCCTCATAACCAATAGACTAGGCTTGTTTTCAGAAAAAGCCCTCCAATAACGTGCAAGAAGCATTTCATGTAACAATTGGGGAAATAACGTTTTTAGGGTATTTCGACCCCGCTGAATACGAATCTGCCTGTTGCCACATCGAAATCTCAACCGCTGGTGGAGGGGGGTGTTGACGTGGGCCAAAAAACTCCACATTTTCGGCCTTTTTCCAGTTTTCCGCTTATAGCTCCTAAAAGAAGCGTTTTTCGTACACAATATATTTTCCAAAGTTGTAGAACAATAAATTTCTTTCAGATTTAACTATTCACACTTATTTTTTGAACCAGTATTAGTCGATAGTGGGTCAAAGTTGAAGAATACAATCTCAAAATGTAAAAAATAGCAGAAAAACAGGTTTAAGCCCCTTTTTTTGCTGTTTTACTTTTCTAAGTGTGTTGCTGACATATTAGCCTTATTTTTGTACATCTGTTGGTCAGCTGATTTCGCCTGGTGTCGCATCTGGACTTTAACGTTTAACGTCGCCTTCATGCGCTTGGATAAGGTCGGAAAGAGTCCCATATTTTGCTGTTTTGGGACTTCCACGAAGCTTTTCCATGGCAAATGTGCTGGTTTCCCTGCTTCTATTTGGGATTATCTAAATAAGAGGGGTAATGACTTGCAGTGGTTCTGTCATGACTGCCAGCGCAACCCTCCTGTTTACTCGGCAAAGATTGATAACCTTCAAGGAGCGCTTTCTTCTATTCTCAATCTTTGTTTCAACCTTTATATGGAGATTTATGGAATGAAGACTGACCTGGCTACTTTTACTGACTGAAGGGATTTGTTTTCGGTTCAGGCACCTCCTTTGTCTTCACCTGCCTGCCTCTGCTCTGCTTTTCTTCCGCTTGAGAAGCGTAATGAGATGATTAGAGCTTGGTCGATGGACACTCTGGATACATCGAAAGTTGGAATTCCAACTTTGGCCGCTGCTAATTCTCAACGTATCACCCGTTCTAAAGCAGCCCATAGACGACCAACTTGGTTGTCAACTAGGTTTGCCAACTTGGTTGCGATTGAGCCTACAAACTGAATGATCAAGTTGCCAACTTGGTCGTCAACATCACTTTTTCCAAAATTTTATGCTGAGAGCACGTTTTATTATTTCAGCTTTCAACTGAATTGCCGCTGATTTCTGAGTTCTCCAAGTTTGGAAAATGCGGTTTTGAAAAAAACGCTTTGAAAGTTTTTAATAGTTAAGAATAATTATCATGAAAAAAGCTCACAAAGAATCGAGGGCGCAGCGCCTGATAAATGCTAATACCTACTTATAGAGATATTTCCTACGTCAATAATTTTTTGCCAAACCTTTTTGAAAATATCAAGGTGAAAAATGTTTTGCTACTTTTTGAAAATCCTAGAATGACCAAATTTGACTATTTAAGTCATAAACGTAATTTTAAGCGAAATATGACAGTCTACTTAAAAAGAACAGAAACAAAATATTGCAGACAAAAATGTGTGCTATTACTGAAATGACGTTCTTTTGATATAATAACTTTATTTTAATACCTATATTTACTATAGAAATATTTTTTACAATATTCCGGGTCCCTCGCCAATCCGGCATACTCTCCAATTCAATCCATCTGCATTATTGAGGCTTTACTTCACGAAGTGTGCTCTACAAATTTTTGAATCGAAATGATATTGCTGAAGTAAGTTGTCAACCTTGCCATAGACGTCACAACATTGTCCTCAACATTATGGCCCCTCCCACAAAAATCAAAAATTTTTGATTTTACTCCAACATTGGGTTCAACATGATTTTTCAACCGTCAACCTACCCACAGACGACCAACATTGTCGACAACATGGCATGTTGGCAACTTAGTTGACAACCAAGTTGGACGTCTATGGGCCGCTTAAAGCTAAATCTCTCTCCGAGGCCTTGGCTGGACTGGACTATTCTACAAGTGCGGTTGATTCTGCCTTTTCGGGTAATGTTGCGGGGAATCCATCCCTGGAGCCTGCTCCGGGTACTTCGCCTTGTGACGTTTTTCTCCCAGACGATCGCGTTGCCTAGATCGCTGCATAGAATTAGAATTCTACGTCTGAAGTGGTTGCTCCTATCTCAATTCTTGGATCTCTGCGCCTGGCTCCGTTGCCTCTGGAGCGTCTACTACATTTTCTACATCAACTACTTTTACTACTGATACTACATCTAATGCATCATTAGATTCTAAAAAGAGTTCTAAATCTATCACGTTGGAAGTGATGAAGCCCCATCCATCATTATTTGTCTCACGTCCCCGTAAGTCATGCTCCTCCTCGCCGGTGTGGTATGACAAAGAACTTCGCTCTTTCCGTAATAAGAGAAATAAGTTTTAGAAAACTTATCTCCTTTCCCGATCTGAATCCGATTACGCCAATTTCCTAGTTTTCTTTGACCTTTTTCAGTTCGTTGTCACTCCCTCTATAAGTCTATACCAACTATATTAGCAGAATGCGTATGGATATCACCTTCAATCCCAAACGCTTCTTTCAGTTTGTCAACACGAAAAGAAAGTCACACGGTTATCCTACCACTCTTAAATTGGATAATTCCTCGTCCAATGATCCGTTTTTCATTGCAAATTTATTTGCCCAACACTTCAGAAAATCATTTGGTAGCAACACCTCTGAGCCTGATTTTATTTAAGCTTCGTTCCCTTGGTTTCCCCCTAGTTTTTCTTGCATGGCTTAAATCTTATCTTGTGAATCTGGTCTACAAGGTACTCTTCGGCTCGGTGATTTCTCGGGCGTTTTATTTACAAAATTAAGATTAATCCTTTCTACTCGTATGCCATGTTGGAGAATGATGACAACACTAATATTTTTAGACGACTTTTAAAACCGTAATTTTGAATGCTTTAATAACGTTAATTATATCATTTCCCAAACAAAAACTACAAAACGTTTCCACCCAAAAACATTGAATATAAATCGAGTTCAAAGGGTTAAAATCATTTTCCAGTTGTCCGCAAACGATTCCTTCACACTAGTAATTTGGATAGTACGAGCCACGCACAGTGCTTTTGCTTTACATACGCTAAACATACCCTCTCCGCATCATTTAGTGATAGTGCGAATTGCACTACCAATGACCGATTCCACTAGCAGTTAGTGCTAGTGAAAAAAATTTGCACTAGAAATTTTTTGATAGTGAAAATGCGTTTGCACTATAGCACTAGAAATTCAGTGATAGTGAAAACGACTTTGCACTACCACTAATCGATTAGTGACAGTGCAAACTGGTTTTTCAGTATCACTGAGCCACGCCGCGCCGCGCCGTTCTAGTGCATTAGTTTTGTGCACTGAAAATTTAATGCACTACGCCCAACTCTGATTATAATTAATTAATTATTTGCAGAATTATTTTTACTTGGCCTTTTTTTACACGATATTCAAAATATCGAAATGGAAGAAAACGTAAACGTGGTAATCGTGGTTTGATTTACATGGGGTTATATGTGATTTAGTATGAATGAATGGGTATCTTTCCGGTTTGGTAAATTGTTTGTTATATTTTTTTATATTTCATCCAATTCATAAAAATTTGAAAATTGTTCTGCGTTATGTAAATCTGTGATACTATTGTCATATTACATATATCAACTAAACAGTGTAGTTTTGTCAAAGGCTATGTTACTGAGTATACCTACTTTAATTTCCTCCTACGATAAGGCAGAGTCCCCGCCCTTCCCTTGCAACTACGTGAGCCCTTGTACAGAGCACTGTCATTCTAAAATCTAAATTGTTGCATTATTGTTACTGATTATATATTTATATCAATTCCTTTTTCGACAATGGGAAAAAAATTTGATAGAATGCATTGTCATTGTCACAGACAAAAAGTGTATCTGGAAAGTTTGAGCACGATTGGATGATGGAAAGTTGTTTAATTGCCTATCGAAAAATTGCCTTTATACATCTTCAGTTCGAAAGGTTATGTTTACTAGCACGAAACTCGAATGATGTAAATATACGACCAAGGGATGATCTAGTTTCAAGGACACTCATTAGTTCAAGTGTATATTTAAATGATTTCCAGTTTGAGTGGACCGGACATTATAGCTTTTCGTTCAATTTTCAATAACCGCATATTGATCACACATATTGATTGGCATTTGTAAGTGTGGTGCGCTTCCCAATCCCCCCCCGTAAACCCACCCGTGGGACTAGGACCCAAGGATAAAGAGAAAAAACATATTTCCAAAAAGCCAAATTCAAATAAACCTAATGACACTGCAAATATGAGAAATTTCGTTGAACTTTTGCAGACATGATTTCTATGTTTGAGAAAAATGAGGACCGCGATAAATTTGGGTCAAGTGTTTGTGGCCACGCAAAACAAGGAACCATGAAAAGAATATGAGTCAGTCGAACTAAAAATTTAGGTTGTAATTTGTAGCAAAGAAGGTCACGTTGATGATGATAAGCAATCGTCGAAAAGAGTTATAGAGCAGTCCTCCCTTGCCCACGCAGGACACCTCATTGAATAGTTTGGCGACTGCTGATCGTTCAATAAAATTGCAGAAGCCATCAGAAGCATCGGACGAGTGATCAGTGGAACTCATAACTAACGGCGCGGTGTCTTTTTAGATCGCCGCGCCGCAAGTTGCCATTGAGAAATGCTTCACTAACCATAACTCATGAGCTACATCCGAGCTGACGAAGAGAAGAAGTACTTGATCACAGTGCAACCGATTGAATCGATGTTATGTGCCCTTGAAATCGGCTTTGGCCGGAGGACGTATATGTAATTTTATAAATTAGTGGTTATTGAAACACCTTTCATGAGGTAAACCGGTTTCAACTCACTTTACTTATTTTGCTTTTTATGCCGGACCCGTACTGGATGTTGTCTTGCAAAGGCGGATGCACTGTTGGTGAACTGTATTGAACACAAAAACCACCTTGCTTCTTGGGTTTACTTGAGCACCGAAATCGCGAAGCTTTGTTTCCAGCACTCGAATCTTGTTCTGCACAGACTGACTGCCGTGAACACTCTAGCGTTGCACTGTTGAATTCACGGACATTTTTCGCAATTAACGGTTCACTTTTGACACTGTGCCACGTAAACAATTCTAAAATGCATAACAAATCATTCGCACCACTTCTATTTCCGACAAAAATACTTCTGAAAGGTAAGACAAAAAACCGCACACTATCACCGTAATTACCACTCAACGGACGCTGCTCAACTGGTGAGACGTGACTGTGGAAGTGTGGACCAAACCGAAGAATAATTTACTCGATAAGAAGCGAAAAAATTTTCGACTGAGTAGGTATGCATTGCGAACAAGATAAAAAAGAAACATGTGAGAGAGAAGGCACTAATCTAATGCAAATTGCGTATATGAGGAAAAGAGTACCAGAGAGTTCGGGGCCACTGTCAGTCAGCTAACGGTTTTTCCATGCTGTACTTTTAAATGGGGTACCATGAGCTTTCAGTGCGAAACAACGGTCAACAAGATGAAAGGACGGAACAACTTAAAAGCACTGCGGGTAAACTGATCTGAAGAGATTTCGCAGCAGAGGATTTGGAAATTATGGGATTTTCTTTGGACAATAATTATCACTTCACTTTTATTTGCTTGCTGTATATTTTGTTTGTTTTGCTTATTTTTATAAATTTCTATTATTTTGGAAAAATCGACCCGAACATGTAATACACTGAACTCTGCGGCATTTATCATTCTGTTGCTATTTAATTGCTGTCGGCACGATTTATACATTCACACTCAAGCAGTGTGCACACAGTGCTGACGTCAGATTTTGCTTCTTATTGTTTTGTTAAAAATAGTACTGTGGGGTACTCCCCCGTCCCCACTTTGTCTTCTGTAAGAAATGTTCCTATGTTCAGATCTTTCGTTTCCCATTGAAATTCACTCTGCTTGTGTTCGGAAAAATAAAGTTCGTCGCCTAAGTCTTTCGTTTTGGGCTGAAAGGGTAGAGGAGGCACATTTATATCGTTGCGTTTCCTCGCCTTCCTCTTTGCGGTTGGTCGCAATATTTATGTCGATGGTCGGAGGAATTAATGTAGCATCCTCAGATTGTAGTAGCTCTTCGGCTACTATTTTCTAGATATGTACTTCTGATTGTGAGTTTGGTACAAATAAACCTAGATGAAAGAATCAAACTAAAGCCCCGGTGGGTGTGCGCATACCGAAATGACACAGCAGAATGATCATCTGTACGCGAAAAACTGATGTGAGTTCACGCCAACATGAGAACTGATGGAATGATAAGAATTCATCATTTCTTCACATCGAAGATCGAACTGATCTCATCAAGCTGATCATATTAGACTTTTAGAGTGACATAACCAAAATGAAGATCTGTATGGGGCTTAATAAGAACTTAAGAAGAGAATATCATGATACAAAAACATTAGGTATAGTACATCTGACTAGTACTTCTACTATCTTGTGCGTCAGTGTCTTGACATTTTTAAGGTGGGTTTCATAGAGTAAAATTAAGACGCGGTCTGCGGCGTTAAATATGAAACAGCTGATATTCGACCAATCTGCATTCACCTCTGCAGCTATAAATTCTGTGTCTAGGAAATAGTAGGGGTAATCTTGATCCGTCGAAAATGTCGTAACATCGTAAGATATAATCGTCGAAATAGGACCAGATCGTAAAGAACCCTTTCACAGTTTCATATTGCCATGTTAAAATCGAAATCCAGAGCTGTCAGAAACAGGCTGTCACTTTGTTATCGGTTATTTTAATTGTAATTTGTATTCTACATGTCAAGCCAAAATGCCTAGAATATGGTGTATCGCTTATAAATATCCCAAAAATTTCGGAATATTTTCGGCACATCCAAGCAATTTCCGGGGTACAAATTTCCCGAGTCACACCATACAAAACTTTATGTACACAGTTTTGAGATTACTGCTCTTACGGGCGGCGCGGCGTCGCGATAATCTGTGAATTGCAAAATACAGGTTACAAACTCATTTTTGCTTATCGTGTGACTCGATGTGTCAAAAGTGACATCCACAAAGATATTTCCTTATAAATATGACGTTTTCCGTATCGTGTACCTCCGGCTTTAAACGTAAATTTATGCAAAATCTTGTGAGAACGTCCAGATGTTTGATAATAAATTTTCTAGGTTTGAATGATGAAAACAGTGATGGGGGAAGACTTCATTATAAGAAATTCGATTGAATATTTATTAATAGTTAATCTGTTTCGATACTGTGAGCCTTTTAACCAAGTAAACAAGATCAAAAGAAAAAATAAGATCTTGATGCTGCAATATTTTTCCATCCTTGGATCAAAAGAAGTAAAATTGAAAGGTAAATAATTTACTTTTTATGAACTTTATTGTTTTCTCTTTGACACTATCAAATCAGTATCTACAATCTACATAGTAAAATCCTCATTAAGTAGGAAGCACACAGCACAACCCTTCGACGAAGACTAAAGATCTTAAGCCCGGTCCATACGCTCAGTTTTGAACAACGACTTGTCTGCGCAGTTTTATGACCGAATGAAATCGTTGCGATTTTTAGAGCGTCCACACGGCAACGACATATCTGCGTATTTTGCTCTGTTTTGTGTGATATGCGTTCAAAGTTCATGGAACTCCGCACAGATTCACGGATATCTATGCTCTGTAGCTCAGATATCGTTGCAACTTCGCAGACTTCAAATCGTCGCAGTTTTCCAGTCCACACGCAACGATTTGTCTGCGCAGATCAGATCGTTGCAGACAAATCGTTGCGTGTGGACTGGAAGTCTACGCAGATTTTAATTTGGCGCGAGGTCTGCGCAGTTGCAACGATATCTGAGCTAAAAAGCATAGATATCCGTGAAATGTGCGGACTTCCATGAACTTTGAACGCATATCACACAAAACTGAGCAAAATACGCAGATATGTCGTTGCCGTGTGGACGCTCTAAAAATCGCAACGATTTCATTCGGTCATAAAACTGCGCAGACAAATCGTTGTTCAAAACTGAGCGTCTGGACCGGGCTTTAAACAGGAAGCACACTACACGATCTTTCGACCATGTCCACCATGGTCCAAGTTCTCTGCCGCACACTACACGACCCTTCGAAAGCATTTATCTCCGCATTTGTTTTCTGTTTTCACTGAAAGTGGTTGTTTTTTTACTATTTCTCCACAGTAGAATATTATGATTCATCATCGACTATCAAGACCACGACCATGGTACGGTTTTTCTATAAAACCATCGACCATAGTCCAAGAGTCGTGCATGGTCTTGGTGGAAGGGTCGTCATGGTCTGTAGTCGTGTAATGTGCTTCCTGTTTTATCTATATATCTATATATATAAAATTCAAATACCACTCATTGATTCACTGATCACTATATCTCAAGAACGGCCAAACCTATGAACTTGAAACTTGGCATGATGAATCCACTTAAGCTCTAGATGTGCAATAAGAAGGGATTTTTTGAAATTCGACGCCTAAGGGGGTGAAAATTGGTGAAAACGGTTTCTCCGGAACCACTGAACCGATTTCCACGAAATTTTGTATACTTCTTCAACTTATCTCACTAATGGTCCCCATACACTTACCGGCCGCCGGCCGGCCGCAGACTGTCGTCCTCTCGTTCAGTCCACGACAACGGCCGTGGCCGACATCGTCCACACACAACTCGGCCGCGAACTGTCGTCTAGAGCTGACGGAGTCACCGCCAGAAATATCAAATCATTTTAAAAACTTGTCCGTCCACAGTTCTCAGTACATTTCACCCTCGGATACGGCCGTCAGTCGTGGACGACAGTCCGCGGCCGGTAAGTGTGTGGGGCACCTCAATTCGTCCACGGCCGCCGTCCTGGACGACAGTCCGTCGCCGGTAAATATGTGGGGCACCTCAGTTTCGTCCATGGCCGACAGTCCACGGCCGGTAAGTGTATGGGCACTATAAGAACCGGTTTGTGAAATTCCACAAATAGGGGATGAAAATTTGTATGAAAATCCGCTATTTTGAAAGTAAATAAATCCTAAAAACTGTTTTTTGTCCTTTTGTTGAAAATAAAGAAACATTGTTATTGAATCAACCATTTTCATTTTTCACAGGCTGTGGTGCGGGAGAAACAGTTTTTCTACCTAGAATCCCCTTGATTCCATCCGACTACCACTATCAGTTTAAACGGCTGCAGTTTCCTATTAAGGTATGTTTCGCCATGACAATAAACAAAGTGCAAGGTCAATCTTTGAAAGTGGTAGGAGTGAATTTACGGAATGACTGTTTCTCCCACGGCCAATTGTATGTTGCCTGTTCACGGGTAAGCTCTCCTGACAATCTGGTTATATTGCAGTCAGAGCGGCGAACAAAAAACATTGTTTATCAGGAAGTTTTGTGAAACTCTGTCTTTTTTTATCCAGCAGTTCACTATCGGAAGTCTCATGTTCCTACCGGTGTAAGTCAAAGTATTATTTTATCTACTCAACCCACAAAAAAGTTATTGTCACACACGTAATTTGTGCGCGATTTTCGCAGTAGCGAAGTACAGGTATTTTCAGCTATACCTTAAGCTATTTTATATTCGCCTAAAATATAGGGTTTCAAAATGGAGAACGAAAGATGGCGACCAACAAATTACTACATCGACGAGTTGTCACGAAAATTTGTATCTGGGCGTTTTCGTAGATACTGATTGCGAATTAATTTTCGACATTTTTCAAAATTTAACGAATTTGGGGAAATATAGTAAGAACTAAAGGTATTTTGATTTCCTTGATTTCGAATCCACTATTAAAATTGGCAATATCAAAATCGCAAGCATAAATGCTGTATTTATAAAGAATCAAAAGACTGCAAAAAAAATTTCTAAAAATTAAAGTAATATTGCTACAATACACAGGACGGAAGCTATGCATGAATGAAATCAAAATCAAAAACGAATTTATCGTGCGACAGTAATCAGATTGATGAATCAATGCCACCTTAACGAATACCAATCGTCTCATCGACCGAGTGTAACCGGGTAGACCAGCTAGTTGTTTCTAAATATAATTAATTTTATTTGAATTAAGATAAAACGTATGACTACGGTATTTTTACTAATAGAGGTCTAATTAGCAGTTACTAAGTCTTGTTTATAATTTTTGAATGGGAGTTAAAGCCGTACTGGGGTTTTAGTTTTTCTTATTTTATATTTATTTAACTAAACTTTGGTACTACCGTCCGCACGGCAACGACGTGTCTGCACAGATCACGGATATCTATGCTTTTTAGCTCAGATATCGTTGCAACTGTCCAGTCCACACGCAACGAGTTGTCTGCAACGATCTGATCTGCGCAGACAAGTCGTTGTTCAAAACTGAGCGTCTGGACCGGGCTTAAAAGAGGAAGTTTCATAAAATAATTTTATGATGGTGACATTCTTCTTTTTGTAGTGATTCCGCTTTTTCCTCTATCGAGCAAAACGTCATCATTTGAGGTAAAGGACAATGGGCAAAAGTGGTCCAAATGTCCACCACTAACGAGACCTATGTAGCCGAACAATACATTAAATATGCAACAACTTTTACTATTACACAAAAAAAAAATATGCTGGCATTTAGAAGTTATGACCAAAAAAAGATATTGCTTTTTTGTAACAATAATGTAAAAATGACAGCGTTCTGCACTGTGCATAAAGTAAATTATCGTAAAATCAAGTCATCTTTTCTTTCTTCCGGTTAATATTATTTGTCAAAATAGATTGAATATAGTAAAAAACTTCTTTGAACGGCTTTATTATATGAAACTATCTGTTTTCGCTACGTGTATAATTTCTGTGAAAATGGAAGTAGAAAGACGATATTGTGTTTGTTGTAATTACGCTTTGTTTCGAAGACGACACTACCAGTTAATTGAAACATTTGTGAATAGCCACCCAGGAATAATTGAGTATATTCGAGCACTTCTGGCACCTCGACAGGTTAATATATAGTTTTTTTTATACACCTATGAATATCTGTAGTCTGCACTCGAGTCATGTTCGGTTCTTATTTTATATACGTTTGACCCTGTACAGATTTCATATGTATATTATGTTGGAAGACCTGCTTTGAATTTGGATATCTTAGTCTGTCTTTTACATGTTACAGTTAAATCTGAATGGCGAGGAATATATTTGCCGCAATTGTTGGCTAAGGATACAGTATGCAGTCAACCGTGCTCAAGACCAAGGCGGACAGAATGCTACGGTGGAGCATGCTCAGGCTTTCGGAAGACCAACTGAAGGCATTTGCGAAACTTCAGAATTCGCAAGAGCACCAAATACATCTAATGCGTGCATTTTTTTTGAATGTAGAAATGAAAGTAGATGTCGAATACCGGAGTCTATCAAGCTACATCTATTGGTGCACTTGAATTTTTATATTCCCCCAAGCGCAAGAGTATGCCAAGAAACTTGGAACAGAATCAGTGGGATCAAATAATTGATGCTCCAAATGCTTCCCATGATTTTACTGGAGAAATGTTTGTAGATATTGCAAAGAAGTTACAAAATGCCATTAGAACCAGCTCTAACACAATGGATTTTGAAGATTTACAAACCTTAGATCCAACGGTACTTCATTACCGCGTGGGCTTGACACATGATGAATTCCGGCAAGTCTTAAGAGAAACCCCTTCGTTGGCTTTAGAAGAACGTCAGCCCAATACAGCGCTAGCCATTTATTTAATGAAGCTCCGAACAGGAGACAACAATGAAAGACTCAGCCTTCTTTTTAGACTGAGTCGTCGTAGCCTAGAACGAAAAATGAATACTGCAAGAACATGCTTATTGCGAGACTTCGTACCACAGCACCTTGGTCTTGACCATATCCCAAGAACTGAAGTTGTAGCGAGGAACCTGACTTTGCCAAATGGCATATATGGTAACCCAGGTGGAGACATGCAAGAATGCAAGGCAATTGTAGTAATAGATGGGACATATGTCTACATTCAGAAGTCCAGCAACTTCCTGTTTCAGAGGCAAACATATAGCCTGCACAAGTATACGAATTTGTTAAAACCATTTCTTATTGTATGTTGCGATGGATACATATTAGATGTTACTGGGCCCTACGCAGCTACGATGTCAGATGCTGTTATAATGCGAGGCCTAATAAACGGGAACGAAGACAACCCATTTCATCATTTTTTTTTACCGGGCGATGTGTTCATTTGTGACCGTGGCTTTCGAGACGTAATTCCAGAAATTGAGTCGTGTGGGTATCAGGCGCATATGCCTATAAGCAAACGGCGTGGTGAAGACCAGTTAACGACGTTAGAGGCAAACAAAAATCGATGTGTTACGTTGTGCCGCTGGGTTGTCGAAGTCGTCAACGGACGTTTCAAGCGTGATTTTAAGCTATTTAGGCAGGATTTTTTTAATAGCGCCATGCACCATATGATTGGCGATTTTAGAGTGGCTGCTGCTTTAACCAATGCATTTCATACGTTAATTGAGAATAGCACGCACGCGGAAGAATTTTTGCGAATTATAAACGAGAGGATGCATGAACCAAATCGGTTGGGTACCTATATTACTGAAATGAATATAAATAGACAGCGAGCTAGTTTCGATAACATCGAAGCCGATGTTATCGGAATGGATGAATTCCCGATATTAACACATGAAGATTTGGTTTTGTTTGCACTTGGGACGTACCAAATAAAACTTGCGCACAGCTACTACAGCGAACATATACGTAATGGCGTATATCACATTGAAGCAGCAAGAGACAGTGTTTTAAATAATATTGGAGATTTTGGGATTGACCGCGATAACGCTATGTTGCTACGCGCAAGGATACAATCTAGACACGCACGTGCGAGATTGTACTACACGTATGTAATGATACACAGCAATTTAAACGGCAGAGACGCTATATCTAATTATTATTGTTCCTGCCTTTCTGGCATGAGAACTTTGGGTTGCTGTGCGCACGTTATGCTGATTGTGTGGTATTTTGGATGGGCGAGACACCAACCCATAATAAAACTCCCAGCTGCAGATCTAAATAATATAATTTTATATGAAGACTTATGAAGCAAGTTATTTTTTATCATTTTATTCTATTATAAAACCTAGGTTACATCAAAGACTTGAAGAATACCATTGTAAAGCATTTTCAATGTTGTTTTATTCTTAGTGCGTAGTCCTTTTTGGTAGTTATTTACTTAACAAAATAGCAAAATCGATTTTTGCCAGATTAACCAAACCAATGTGTATTTTATAGAGTTATATTCACAGAAAATGTAAAAAAAAATTGTTCTCATCTAATCATAATTTATTACTGCCGTTATATTTGTCAATGATTTCTGACAAAAATCTTTTAGGATTTAGTGGACTATTGAGATATATACATCTCTTTAGTGGTTGAAAAGACATTCATACACGTAGCGAAAACAGATAGTTTCATATAATAAAGCCGTTAAAAGAAGTTTTTTACTATATTCCATCTATTTTGACAAATAATATTAACCGAAAGAAAGAAAAGATGACTTGATTTTATGATAATTTACTTTATGCACAGTGCAGAACGCTGTCATTTTTACATTATTGTTACAAAAAAGCAATATCTTTTTTTGGTCATAACTTCTAAATGCCAGCATATTTTTTTTTTGTGTAATAGTAAAAGTTGTTGCATATTTAATGTATTGTTCGGCTACATAGGTCTCGTTAGTGGTGGACATTTGGACCAAACTCCATACATTTCTGCCCATTGTCCTTTCGAAGAAAACTCTGCCTGACAGGATCGGTATCATGTTATGAATTTCGAAAAATTCTTTCATAGTTTTTCGTTTCATGTCTCTCTGAGTACAGAACGACATATACATATTTACATGCTATTTACACGCTAGTGGCAGTAATTTTGAAAATATTTGAATCAAATTTTATTATGTTACTTTTATTTCTAGGTCTAATAGCTGGGTTAAGTTCGTTAATAAGCATAATGGGCCAAAGGGGGGGTCGGGGCATGGGCTTGAAATTTTCAAAAAATATATCTCGGTCTGTATGGAGTTTAGAGTACTCCTTGAGAGGGAAGCTTACGGTGACACCAACGATTTAGCGGTCGTGAGGGGAAGAGTGGGGGTGGGGTGGAAATTTTGAAAACCACATCTTGTGTGGTATTAGTGAAAAGCTCTTGATGAGTAATCTATAAATCAATAACTAGTTTGTCGATTTTGAATAAATTAACACAATAAATTCAATCAAAAAAACTTTGAAATCCACCTCAGCCTATAGGCCTGCCGAAAGAAATTTTATATACACTCAATTATGTGTAATCCAGTGTATTACTAATCCATTGCTTAACAAATGCTTTCAACTTTTTAACATGATGTGTGAAACATTTTTGGTCCTTACGGATATAAACTTAAAAACACTGCCTAAAATCGTTTTGAATGAATTGCACTAATTTCTTTAATTTAAAATATGTAATTAACTAAATAGTTGCAGGTACACTAAAGAGCGCCAATGAAGAATCAATAGAAAATAGGATTAGCTACCACGACCATATTTTTTACTATACCTTTAAGTCCAGTTACGCAGTACACGCTTTTGTTTCATCTACTGCATATGAATATCTTTATCATTTATTTAACACTCTCCAAGCAATATAGTAATATAGAGTTATAATCAAGAATAAAAATCGATATTATGATATTCTAAAGGTACCTATGTAACACCTTAAGTCAGTATGTAAAGAGGAGGTTAGAATCAAAGTGCACATGTTCCAAAAAAATCGAGATTTAGATAGCGGTGTCGTTTTTGTCGTGTAGTTGCCCTGCACACTACTATGCTTCAGGTTTGTTCCAAAAAAAAATCATGTTGCTGTAGTAATTTAATGTTGAAAAGTGAGGTTGGCAACACAACTCACATGTTCCACTGGAACCTAAAATCAGTATATTGGTAATTGTCATTATTGTGAGTAGTTTCTGTATGTAATATTTGTCAGTGAAAATTAACTTTTACAACTAATTTATTAAATCTATGAGAAGATGGAGGAATTTGTGACACCTACAGATGAAGAAGAAAGGCCTACAATAAGGACTTCTAATAAAAGTAACTGGAAAAAAAACCAAAGAAAAGATAGCCAGGTAGGACTAGGCTAGCCTTTCCCATACCATAACGTTAGACCTCAACGTTGATCCTCAAGTCAATTCCAAAACTCACATGTTCCAAACTTATTATCAGTTTTTTACCATATTAACGAGAAATTTTGACCTTTTTTACTGTTTTAATGAAATCTTGCTATAGTTTTCCATTAAACCCCCTCCTCTTTGTAAACAGTTTGCTGTTAAAAATATGTTAAGCTAGTTTTTCTGAATTTACCAAAATTGAAGATTTTGGATAATGTGCACTTTGATTCTAACCTCCTCTAATAAAATATTCTGCAACGGTATGCCCAAATCCTGTCAGTGTCCAGTTCTGAAGCGTAGTCTTTTCCGATATTTTATAGCTTAGTCCTTCACTTTCTTACTCCTTACTTTGTTGTTGTTTCTTTCACCTTTAGGTTTGAAATTTAAGTTATTATAGTAGTTGTTTTTGTTTTTATATGTGAACAGTTGTGAAAAGTTGCACACTATTATTCAGCTTTAATAAGTAACATTAAAAATAAAGTAAAGATGCATATATGTATTATCAACTTTTCACGTTCAATCTAAATAATTCTTTTCCGAAAATGTTGTTTCAAAAATAATGAAGGAACACGAAAAATTTAATTCGATTAGAAATAAAAGAAATGGGAAGTGTTTTGATTAAAACGAATGTATGGCAAATTTATCATATTGTAATTTTTAAATAATTGAATATCCCTGAGGAGGAATTAAACAAGAAATTGTTTCCTTGTTTATCTCCGGAAAAGTTGTGGTTTCTCTACACTACACTTAAGAGAAATTATTTGCAATAATGCTTCTTAAAGAATACCTGCACGACTTCTTATTTACAAGTCATTAAATATACTACATAGTACGAGAAGGTATTGAAAACTCAGAAAATTTCTTAAATTCTTTACAAGGAACTATACTTTTTTGCAGAAATTAAGGATACCTTAAAGCTTAAACACGAAGTTTTTTCCTAATATATCATTACAAAAGCCTGCAGCATCTGAGACTTACATTAATATGGGATTAGAAAGCTAAGACTAGTTCAACACGTGACTTTCTACGTCTTGTTACTGCTACTAGTGCTAACATAATTTACAGGAGACAGAATTTATGTATATTTTTGTTATATTTTAAGTTTCTTTAGAAATTGATCTAATGTATTACTGAAAATGTATTTCTTTTTCACAGTTTTGATTTTGGCCATAGTTAATTTTGTTAAAATTTCTTTTCATTCTTCGTGATCTTTTAATGGACCTTTTCCTAATCATATTTTAGAATTCAAATATGTTAACCCTTTTACTTTTTAATAACTGCCATATTGGTAGAATAATAACACAATCAATATAGAACTAATGAAGAACAACTGTACTGTACTAGCATCTAATCTTCAGGGGCGGAACTATTAAATTGGCAATTGGGGCAATGCCCCGAAACAAAAAAACAATTGCGATTTGTGGAATTTTTTGGAGCGGATTTTCGGACTTTTTGCAAGATTCATAACACAGATTGAAAACATTAAGGCTAAACCAATATAATTGCAGTTCTCTTCCTTTATCTTCAATAGGTTTTGGCTCGCTTCCACAGTTTATTACTTTATTATCTCTCACCGCTTGAAGATTATGCGAATTTTGGTTCCGTATTTCTAGCTGTTTGAAATTTTCCTTCTGTTGTCTTTCAGTCTTAAGCCGGAGGTACACGATACGGAAAACGTCATATTTATAAGCGATACGCCTTATTTCATATCGTGTGACTCGACGATAAGCAATATATGGTGTATCGCTTATAAATATCCCAAAAATTTCGGAATATTTTCGGCACATCCAAGCAATTTGCGGGGTACAAATTTCCCGAGTCACACCATACAAAACTTTATGTACACAGTTTTGAGATTACTGCTCTTACGGACGGCGCGGCGTCGCGGTAATCTGTGCATTACAAAATACAGGTTGCAAACTCATTTTTGCTTATCGTGTGACTCGATGTCTCAAAAGTGACATCCACAAAGATATTTCCTTATAAATATGACGTTTTCCGTATCGTGTACCTCCGGCTTTATCCGCATAAATTAGAACTATAATATAATACCAATAAGTGTTCTTTTTCATGAATGCACAATAAATTGAATAAAAATGTATAAAAAAAAATTGTCTTTTTCCAATAAAATATTAGCATATGAAAAAAAAGATTAAAACAGAAATTTATAAAAGCAATGCACCTCCCTTTTTTCGGGCAAGCAAAAATGGTGAATTATTTAATGGAAATTGATAACGAAAAATCGTATTTTTTGTGACCTTCTAAGCATTGAAAATTATTGATAAAGGGGGCTCTATATTCAGTTCTGTCCCGGGGCCCCTTTAGCTCAAGCTCCGCCCCTGCTAATCTTAATATAAAAACATTTTATATGAAATTGCTTTTGCCACTTGAAAAGGAAATAATTAAATAGGTATTAATATTATATTACCAGTGGTTTTAACAAAAATACAGCAAAGAAATTGATCAACCGAACTAACTTTCTCATAAATTACATATAACATATACATAGGTACAAATTAATAAATTACGTAGATAAGTTTTCTTTCCAAAGCATTCAATAATGAAAATTTTATAGACTTATGGAAACAGAACTTTTCTAACTTTCTTCGCAACTGTTAAAGTTAAGGAATTACACACTATACATAGTAAAAATTTTACAATGTGGTGTAGTGATAGTATTTTGTTTTTATCGTTGTCCAATCATTACGAATTGTGTTGCGATTTAAAAGTATATAACTTTACGATTGATATCGTCATTGATTGATATAGCAAAGTTATTTATTTTTGTTCAAATCAAATATCTTAAATAGGAACTTTAAATTATTCAAAATTCGATATTCTTTAAATTCAATTGTTTTCAGTTAGGCACTAGTTGTCAATGACGAACTACAGTAATTTACACAAAGACGACGCTACACGAACTGCTGGAATTCTTGAGGCAGCATATTTACAAATGGAACAAACCTTATCTACACATTTGATTTCGCTTCATTATTTATTACTTGACGGAAATCATAGAAAAACATAAGACATCAGATTTGCTTCACTTGTCCGATGTTGAATGGCAACATTATTGAAAATTATGAACAATCCGTGACGAGAACTTGCAGCTAGTTCGACTCCCTACTGTTTTCGCTACTGCCTGGTAGGTTGTTGTCACTGGTGGAGCTTTGAGCAGTGGTGGAGGATGGCACTGTCGACGAAGTACTCTGCAGATTTGATGATTGATTGAGACTCTCAGCAGGAATCAGTCCTTCTTTTACGCGCTTCTTTTGTTTCATTCTCCGATTCTGAAACCATATTTTCACCTGATTTGCAATGCAAACATCATTAAACCGGCCAAAAACTGATATTTGCGTACTTACTTGAGTTTCGTTCAGCTGTAGGGTGTTGGCTATTTCTATTCTTCTGGCGCGCGTCAGGTATCGATTGAAATGGAATTCCTTTTCCAGTTCCGTTAGTTGCTTGTTCGTGAAATTTGTTCGCCCGGAATTATTATTGTTGTTATTGTTGCTGCTGCTTAGCAAAAGGGTACTGGTTGACTGACCTGGTAAACCACGGCAGGCATCCAGCTGCTGATTAACTATTTGATAGTCATGCAATGTGGCAGGTAGTTTTGGTACTGAAAGTGGAGAAAAAACGGAAAACGTTAAATGGCCCAGTTATGAATGATTGATAACAGAAACTAATTCTCATGGTAATATTTTCCCCGGGCAATAAGCCACAGTGGCGCGAGCGTACCTTGGCATTTGATTGGGGGGTGGGAAGTACAATTTTGTACTTAAAAACATTTTTAAAAAAAATTGAACCGACTTAAAAAAAAACTTACACTTAAAAAGTATCAAATAATTTTTATTTTTTATATAAAACCCAACTTTTTGAAGTCGGCGCGAATTTATCACCAATTTACAAATTAACCGAAAATTCTATGATAACTATGAAGATTTTGTTAATAAAAATCACAAAAACATCTATTGTCACCAGGAATATATTAGTGGACAAAGTTTCAGATCTCTAGAACCTATCGAAATGTGTTTAATTACGTTGGCGGATTTGATCATCACACAATTGAGTTAAGTAAAAGCGTTTAATAAAAAGGATGAAAATAGGGCAAAGGCAAACAATTAATACCAAAAAATTGTGAATAAGTTCCCTTTTGGTCAGTTACCATGCCCAGCCCATGCTTTTCGCGAGTAGAAATCAATAGTTCCGTGCCCGTAAAAGCCCCTGCAGCCGCGGCCGAGCTCATACAACAGCACGACAATATATTCTTTTTCTTTGTTTTGGAACAGGCGTCAGTCAAAACTCAAAGATAAAAATCTCCGGTGGCATTAGCGTGCCACACCAGAGCACTTTCGAGGAAACTCCAGGATAACGGGGAATGGTATAGGAACGTAAAATAGCCTTCAGCCCTGAGCCCAGGCATCGGGATGCGTGCAAACTATGATCGCAACCAAGCAAATCACGTGAAAAGTGCAGGTGGTTGGGACGCGAACGGATATGTACATAAATAACGTACCGTCAGGATAAGTAGCTTTTTAATGGAGGTGTCTTATCGGAAGTAACGAATTTCCCACAGTGTCGAGATGTCGATTAGGTGATTCAAAGTCACGAGGACTTTCTATTGACCTAAATGGAACATGTTTAATCAGGAGCTGATAGGATGTTTCTGTTTGTCTTTTAAACCTACCACTGGGCCCAGTGCCGAGACATTATTTGTAGAGTAATCCTGAGTCCCGGTAGGCGTGAAATGATAATATTGATAATCCTTATCATTATCTATATAATTTATGCCAACGTTTAAATATCAGCGCAGTTTTGTAATAGATACAATTATAAAAAGTAGGTTTAATTTTTTACAAAAAATTAGGTCTTTAGAAATGGAATCCTCTATTAACTATTTGAGATTTACAGTTTACATTTCTGCTTTCTACGCTGAAGCTCAAAATGCTTAAAAATGATGAAAAACTGTTGATCACTAGGATATGATCTTAATTTTAGGTTGACTGTGACAAATAAAGCGCCCAAAATAATGTCTTTGTTAAATTTCTGGAAAACTAATTAAAAAACTTAAATAAGACCATAAATGTAAAAACAATAGTAAGTTAACACATAATTAATAACACACATTATATAGGTACATATATAATATTACTACTTTATTATATGCCCACTAAAAATGTTAGAACACGATTTAGTTTTGTATTAGAAATACTTTCGAACAAGCACACAATCTAGGTCAAGGAGTTCTCGAGCACGAAGGGTTAAATTAGTTCCGCATTTAAATTGTCTTTTAGTCTTGAGAAATATTTTGTTCGTTATAATAATAATATAGAACCTTTAAATCAAAATTTGTTAGAGCAAAATTGCAAATTGGCTTTGGTTTGAATATTCATATATATATTGTTCAATTTCATTATTGTTAGTTTTAGTTTAAAAAAAAAACCTATTTCGTGTCCCATTTTCAAATATTTGAAATTCGAATAAATTTTGCCGATTACATCCTAAGAAACTTGATACTTTTAGTAAATATTTGATTTCGTTCGAAGGGCTCTAAAAGGGATGATAAGATAGTGTCTACATCTATAGCAGGACTGCTCGGTTGGAACTAATGTATAAACAGAGTCAGAACTCGTGGTTATCCAATTTTGTGAGCACCGTGACTGCTATTCGGTAAGAGTGTGACGTACATTTGTTGTCATAAGCTAATGATGTTTTCTTGTACCCTTAAAGTATATTTCAAAGTAAATATAATGGGCAGAAACATGCAGGATGTGAAAGTGATATGTGAAATGGAATGGAGGCGCCATCAGTCAGTGCAGTTCTTTGGGAACTACGTTAATTTCATTATATTTTGCTATAAAATATTCGTACAATTCTGTTTGATCATCACTAATAGTTATAGGCAAATTTTTTCATGAATGGTATGTTTTATTCGGGGTTTTGTTAATATGGTGAATTGTTCCAAGAAATTAAATTTTTTGATTACCTTTTTACCGCTTTACAAATTCGCTATCACAGACCATAGTACCTTTTTCGTGCTGCGATTCACACCACTATTTATTTCCTCGAAAGGGTGTTCATCTATTTAAACGCGAAAAACAATAAGGAGCAACGGTCAAATGGATAAAACAATTAGCGTAATGATTCAAGAAAACATGTGCAAAACCAATATACAGGTGTTTATTTTTTCTATTGCTGACTACATTCCTAAATAATACGATTTTATAATAAATTATGGTACAAGATCTAAATGTTTGTTTTTTTTTTTTCATACGTTCGGGCGCCGCGCCGCGCCGGTGTATTGTTAAGAAAAATATTTTCAAATATTGAGATTTATTTTTTTGAGGTCAATGTTTCCATAAACACTCAAAACCGAGTGACACCTTACAAACTGTGATCAAACTGTGCCTTGTTTCGTCTAATTTACCGAAGCCATTCGCATCCCCACACCTCTCCAGTTGGACACTATCATCATTCGGAGAAGCTCTCTCCGGGGAATTTGATTTGTTGTTCTTCTAATAAGTCGTGACTAATAAGTTAACAAAGCGGTCGAGTCTCGATCCGTGGCTGTCAGTTCATTTTTAATTAACAGTTCTTGGTCGTCATAAAGACAGAAAAGTCGAATTGGGAGGTGCGGAACAGGCGGAAAGTCACTAACCGAATAAATAAATAAGGCTGAATGTCAAGGCAAGTCAATCATCCTAAATTGAGAGACAAATGACAGATTAGGAATTTCGTCAAGTCATTGTCTCGAAATTAACCCTTTTGGTGGTCACCCCCGTTGTGTTGGATCTTGTGCCGATAGAAATTTTTTTCCGATTTCAGGGAATTTTTTCGCTTTGATTACTCCCGCAGCCTGGACTCATTGCGGCCGTGATATTGAATTGTCCAATTGACGTGTCCGTCGCTGACCATCTGCTGTCCGTAAACACCGGACAAGATGGGCGGCTGCCTTGAGCCAACATATTGTGGACGAGGATCTGCCCCATAGATTAGGAACCACTTCCTAATAATGTGATAAATTTGGAAGCAACACGTTCAGGCATTGGCTTAAATTGAGAACTGTCAGGTTTCGTTTATATGAATTTTCAATTTGCTCATTTCAAACGTAAATAGTTATGTGTCTTATTACACATCACATCCATTGCCTTAACTTTTTTGTTTACTTGACCTTGAAATTTTTGCATAAAAAACCACCAGGCGCCAACGAATCTTCGTCTAACTCCGACGTGTAGTAGTTGATTTCGGGCTACGGTCACAAGTCATCCGATGACTTGTGACGCATTTTATCAAATGTAAAGTAAAAGGATATCTACTCGATCGAGGAGATATTCTTTGGTAAAGTCGTCCGATGAATTGAAATCGTTTTTGTATGGTCAGAATTTATCCCATATAATAGGAGAAAAGTTATATATTCAAATAAAATAGAAGTGTTGTCATATTTCATAAATTTTTAAATATTGGGAGAATCGTTTTCTTTTTTACGAAAAGAACTAAACGTAAATTTACTTAATAGCCCGTTCGCACTGCGCTCAAATTTAGGTTGTGAAAGCTCTTTGGAAATTAACGTCAACAGTTTGCACTGACAACTTTGGAATTTGTCGTTGTGGTAATTGTGTTTGACACTGGTTCGCGCTGTTGTTTCCTGTGAAAGCTAATCAAAAGAGAAGAAGTGAAGTTATAATTGATAAAATATAATATCACAATAATCTCAATCATCCTCACCTCCCTCGTCGGGATTAACCTCGTCTACCAAATATATAAGGACTGCTTGAGATCTATGAAGAAGCGCTATCAGTGTAACGCAAACGGCAATGGCAACCAAAATGGAATCTAAAGTGGGACACCAATACAAACCTGGCTATTCCAACAGTGAAAAATTTAAATTGTAGATAAGTTTCTTTTTCTTTTTTGAATTTATTTTCCTATGTTTTTTTTTTAACTTCGCAACCATAGTAACTTATTGTACTGGCGATCAAGTTAATTATATGTCTAGATTTAAGAATTGATTGTATCTTATGCTAGAGGCCCTGCGTGACCTAATACATAAAATCAAATAAAAAGTTTCACTAAAAAAAAAAAACAATAATCTCATAATAGTCACAAATAGTCTACAAATAAATATATATTTCACAAAATTTACCTGATTCCACGTTTGACATGAATGACCGCAAAAAAGCTTTTTCCAGGTTTGTGTACAGTGTACACTGTACACCATTTTGAGGTAATTTATTCATAATTTTCTCAAAATCACCTAATTTGAAGTAATTTACAAATCATCTCAATGTATGGTAAATCAACATAATTTCCTTCGTGATTTGAATCAAAATTACCAAAACAACCAAAACCATGTAATTCTGGCTCAGTGCGAACGGAGTATAAAACTCGAATGCATGCTTGTCGATATGTGAAATAAATTAGGACACATATTTTAAGAAACGTATGGGAGGACTTGTGGCGCATTTTTTCGGACACAACACAAGTCATCGAGGAAAGCGACAGAAGTCATCCGATGAGTTGTGTCGCTGGTTTTTCGTCATAACCTGTAATAACGTATCTCAACAAATGCAACACAAATCAACCGAAAAATTTGTATGGAATGACTTGTGACCGGTAGCCGTCGATTTCCCAAATAAGTAGTTTTTTGCCACTACCTCAACAGAGTCAACAAACAAAACAAATTTGCAAACAAAGTAAACATTTATCCATAAATATCCATAAACAATAAAATTTAACGATTTGCACCCTTAGAAACTGTATTTCAAACGCATAAAAACGAAGCAACTTCTAACAATTAAAGTGCTATTAAAATATAAAATTTTCCCTGTAAAAAAAATCCAAAATCGAATTATTAATTAATTAAATAATAAAAATTATGGTCGCTTAGATTTTATATTCTCACCTAATTTGTGTAAAGCAAAATGAAAATATTCCTATAACCCATACATTTGAAAATTCGAACACCGCTAATTTACTTTTTACGACTTAAAGTGTTAACAATGTTTACAGAAGTCAAATATGTAAACATATATGATATGGATATGTATTTTATGTATTGTAAATTTATACCTACTTCAACTGCACCTAGAACCTTAAACCGTTTTAATCTTCCACCATTTGAATTTAACTTTTCAAAAACAAACGATAACAAAAAGTTAACAGTGTTTGATGTTTAGAAACAATTATCTTGGCTGCGGTGCTCTTTGTAAAAGTCGATAAGATCCATTCTCTTCTCAAGCCTTACAAATCTTTTTATTCCACCAAAAATGATTGATCGCTTATCGCGTATCCCCAGCGCTGATAAGGCGAATGGCGGTTTCTAAAGAGTACCTCAAAAGCCTCTCGGCAAATCCCAGGATTAGTGAACAAACAAACTTCTGTATCGCACCGAACTTCAGGAATATCCATGAATCAAATCTTGTGTTTCCTCTTTTCATGGATTCCGGAGTTATCAACATCGCTTATCGCCCACACGTTCAATTAGCAAAAGCGTGTCTTTCTTCTTTCCTTTTTTTTGCACTTTAGTCATTAGTCGTTGATAGTTTGATGGACATCACTTCTGAATCATGTTATCTGCAAACCAATTATAACTGAAGTGCCGAGCGGCCGTAATATAGATTTAATTTGAAGTTTGTGACTTGATAAAGCGAGTAAATAATGTATACAGAAGCTTTGATCAGGGTCGGTAACGCCCAGGCCGTAGCCCCTAAGAAGGAGTAGGCTGGAGCAACCGCTGCCTACAAGAAAATATATAAGTATAAATTTTTAAAAACAAGACATACGTGTATATTAAAATAATATATTTTTAAACAATAATGTCAGCACAGTGTTGATTTCTTATATTGCATGCGGCGCATACATCAGCTATTAGGATAGCATCAAGCGAACTTAAAACTAAAAGTCCTTAAATCCTATTTCGACATAATGTTCTCTATATTATGTACCTACATAAAATCGAAAGTTTGTTTGTTTGTTACTCCATCACGTCTATACACTAGCTTTGATAATTTAATTTTTTTTTTGGCTGATTTTCATGTTCCGACGAGAGATATAGAGATATAGACTTAATTTTATATTTGCCTAAAATATAGGGTTGCAAAATTGCGAACTAAATATGGCGAACACTGATCAGTAAAGTAAAATTTTAACGGATTGTCATGAAAATTTGGATCTGGTGGTTTTTTTTCGACAGTTCGACGCCGATTAGCGCATTCAATTTTAAAATTTTAAAATTCGGTGTGACGAATTCAATATGGCAACCGAAATTTTTTCAAAATTCAACCAATTTGGGAAAAATTTAGTACCTAATTACTCAAAATATTTTGAAGTCTCTGATCTCGAATCTATACTCTTCAAAGTGGGAAGTTCAAAGTAGCGGACCCAATATGGCGAACAATTTTTCCTTGAGTGCGATAGAGTGAGTTAATGTAAATTAGTGTAACAATATTTGGTTGACACTAATTTCGGATCTATTATATTACCATTTGTAAATTAAAGATGGCGGATATAGGGCGAGGGCGATTGAAATTTTTCGAAAACCAGCGTATTTCACAGAAATTTAAAACTAAAAATATTCTAGTCCGAATGTACCTACAATAAATTCGCTGACACTAATTTCGAATCTACTATACTTTTGTATAAAAATGCAATATGGCGACAATTTCACTTACATTAGGTAATTCGATGACTAATTTCGAATCTCTGATCGTTGCTCCGCTGGACCCTGCAATTATTAAATTAAAGCTGACGGATCTATTTTCGTGAAAAATAGTGTTAATTTGTAAGAAACCATAATAACAGAATTCACAAAATCCGTTCAATGGTTCCTGAAAACAATTTTTATCAATGTTTGCAATGCATCGATGTTTTTAGTCAATACAATAAATACATTGATTCTATCAATATAGGACCTATTACCTATTACCTATTTTGTACATTATATTATAATATTCAATCTATTGACCTTATACAGAACTGATTCAAGTTAAAAGCCAAAGACGATCTACTAGTACTTTTGAAGATTTACATATTTAAAAAATAAAAATTATCGCCGACGTTTATGTTTCGAATAACGTATTGATTCTTCCTCAGGGCCTAAAATACAATATACAGCGTACATTTTACAGTGCATATAGAAACCAAAAGCTCTCTTTAAATATACCTACTTAATTTTGTAAAATCCGCAGCGTAAGATGAGGCCAAAGCGATTTACATATGTAGATGTGAATAATCTACATTTACAATATTTTTCGAGAAAACTAGAAACTTTAAACAAACAATACGGGGAAAACAACAAGTCATCATACGCCCACAAGTTACAGCTGGACAAGTTATGATAAGGAAGTGCAACTAGTAATTTCCATTAAGGTTGGTTTTCATCTGGCCAGACCTTTGAAAGGTTGCAGTAGTGAGTAGATGTTGCTAACATTGCTGGATTCTTTACTGGATGATCGGGTGGAGACGCGTAGCGTAACCCTGCTAGTTTTATACTATACTTAATGAACGGACGTTCATCTGCATTTCTATGTGCTACATGCTATGCTGCATATGAACACTACAACTACGGTGATCCAAAATTTTTAAAAGTTGAAATATATCATGGGAGTACTGAGTACTCGGATCTTCGGATCTCGGTTCTAAGTTACAAAGTAAGGTTTTTCTAAAATTTTAACGAAATGAGTTAATATTTACAGTTGGCGCGGCGCAACGTCCTCGAAGTTTTTCATACCTGATGGTGACAAAGTCGCACTAAGGAGCGAGAAATTGGTCATTTATATGGGGATAATTATTGCTCGAATTGTCGAATTCTATCGCGTTAACATTTACGACTTGACTTGCCTTGGTATTTGTGTTGCCTAACTGTGAGGGGTGCACAGCAGGAAAACAAAGATTTTACAAATAAAAATCAGATTTTCATTGGATCAATTAATATGAAGTGATCCAATGAGGGTTGCCTGACCAATTTTTTGGTATATTATTAACTAATGTAGTAGTAGCTCAAAACAGGTTTTTAATTTTTTTTTCTTGGTCCATTTTTGACTGGCGGCCATTTTTGTTCAGCCATTAGCGAAAAATGAAATATCTCCAGACTGGGTAATGTTAAGACAATGAAATGAGTACCATATTTTTTTTAGCACAGTCTCTTCTATAATTTAGGTTCAAAAACTTATTGCATTAAATTAATTCTAATGTGTGAAAATGGCCACCAAAATTTGGAATCAAAGGAGAATGGGCGTTTTCGGGCTATCGGCGGCTACAGATAAAATTAGTGTCAAATGAAAGTAAGTACTGTCACTTAGTAATAACTTTTGCTATGAAAGTTTCATTGTATTTCATTTATAAAAAAAATTTTTAAATGTAAAAAAATTGCATAGAGCAATAATCAGCTTTACAGCTTCTGATTTTGGTCATCTTCGAACTTGACCTTACAATTTTAACGCAACATTGTTGTACCGAATTTCAATCCTCTAGCTAAAAGCGTTTTGAAGTTATCGTCTGTACAGTGTACAGACAGACATATTATACTATACTGTAAACCTTAAAAATCGACTCAGCATGTCGAAGAACTCACGGAACAACGATTTCGTTCCATTCTAACCTCATTAGAGGCTTCGGTTAGAAAAATGAATTTTCGGGTCCACTCTGCGTTGGCGAGAGAGTCGTGGACTGCGTCCGCGCAGTCCTTAGGTTACATTTGTGTCATTGTGCACTGTGATATTGGTTATCGATTTTGCTTAATTATTTAATAAATACTTCTAGATTATTCAGTTCACTTTTATTTTTCATTTTTGCACTGAACATAAGCCAATATACATAGTAAAGCTATTTAAAACAATAATGTATAATTAATCCGTTTTAGATGTACATGGAAGCAAAAAAACTTTTACACAGTAATAGTAGGACTACACCATATAAAAAAAATATCAAAATTAATCTTGCCCGCGAATAGCGTTCGTTCCATACAATTTTGCCCATTCTCCTTTACATTGACGGTTCTTTTTGTTGTCACCCTCATCCATTAATTAAGCTTGACGGTCGAAGTTGTTATGTGGGAGAAGGTGCCACCGCCGAACAATCCAATGAAACATTACACAAAAAGAAGTGACCAACTTGGACACGAAATGACATCCACTCATTACTGCAAATTTTGACTAATTTACATCGAACATTTTTCGAAAATTCTTACTTATATGTACAATATACAACATACATTATACAACGTACGAGCGACGCGACGTCAAGCTAAAATCTTCCATAAAGTGTTTTTAGGCACTTCCGAAAGAGATTCCATGATTTTTGCGGACATCCATTTTTCGCAGCATCACCATACTTTCATTCTTATAATAAGAACATGGAAGTAAAAGAGGACCGATCACCAGGGAAGCACGACCGAGTGTACACATATGTAACCAAACGCAAATGTTCAAGGGTCGTGATGGCCTTCGTTCAAGGGTCTTGTACTGTGCGTCCTGCTTTATCCTTGTATTTAAATATAGCAGCAGGTTACAGGTTTTCGCCAAAGAAAAATCCAGGGAATCTAGGGTTTTCCAGTGATAGAAAGAGTTGTGATTAATCACGCTCATCATGTAATCGAAAGTTACAACTTCTTATTTATGGCGTAATTAATTGCTAATTGCGGTAAGAACGAAAGGAATGCAGCCGAATCTCAAACATCCTCGGTTTGTGCTTGTGATTAAAAGATAGACAGAGCGGATGCGGAATCCTGATACGATGATTTTAAGCAGCAAGCTGGCTTGACTTGACAGTGAATCGTTCGTTACTTGAGCAAGACGTTTGTAAAGAACAATGCGCAGATTTGTATGAACGTTGGGCCATTTGTTGTAGTACCAAAGATCTTGAAGTATTTTCATTCTCTTTGGTAGTACTTTCTAACCTACTTAAAAACGAAGATTCGGAAAATTGGAACATTTTATTATATGGCAGCTAAACTGTCATGCATCAAATAAAGAAGTTATATAGAAATTCGGAAAATACTAAAGCATCGGAGTCTGGATCCAGGCTACGAAGTTTAAAAGTTATAATTTTGGTTATTTTTTATGTAAGTACGATTAAAAGGTGGATACACCTAAAATCGCGAAATACACTGCGCGTAGTGGAAAGCGACGATTAAAACTAGCACGGAAAGTATATTAAGTATATTAGGTTAAGGTATTCTATGGTTCTCAACTATTTCCTTTTTGTTTATGCTAGAAGTTATCAATGTCTCCTTTTAATTCAATTTCAAAATCTAGTTCGCCATTAAAACCGTCTGTGTTCTCAACAATACTGGTACGTAATGTATCCTCGAAAAATTCATTGGAAGTTCTGTCTAGTGCTCTAGTCAATTACATATGTGTGCAAATATATTAATAATAATTAGATAGTAATATGGCTGTCCTTGGAGTAACTAATGAAAATCGATATAACGAAATTTTGCGATATGAAATGGGATGATATATGTATTTCTATTTATAGTAACGACTAAATAGGCAATTTGGCGTGAATTAAGTTTTCCAATTCATGCCAGAGTTCCAGCAGTTGTTCATTTAGCAGTCTATTTTGAGAATGGACAAAGAGTGTGTTTTACGAGTAAAATGGCATGAAGAACTGCAAGCCAACCCGTTGATACGACCCTGACTGCACTTTTATACCTCCAAATTTAGAGTATATCAGTTTTGACTTTTTGAGCGAACGTTTGCAACGTGTTTTTACTAATAGATGTCTAGTTAGCAGATACTAAATTTTGTTTATAACTTTTGAATGTGCAGTTAAAGCCGTAGTGAGGTTTGAGGATGAAGTTATACCTTATGTTCTTGTATCATGCTAAAGGCAAAAAATTAGAAGCGGTCCAAAAAATATTTTGTCTGCCTGCACAACAACCGCCGATTTTGGGTTAATTTTTCTTCTGCCATCGATGGTATATAGTCGTGTCGCTTTGGGTTCAGTTCAGCCAGCCGAGATCCCTCAGACACCATACGTTTCTCCTTTTATATGTTTTAGATTACATATTATTCAAAATATTACATAATTATTATATTTTTCATTTCAGCGATCGAAGAGTTTTATGTTGTTCAGTATTTGGAAACTAATATTAGCTGGTAACACTTTGTTTCAAAATTAAACATTTTTCTATGGAGAAAAAACTGTGGCGGGGGTATTTTCTCTTTATTCCCCTGTGATCGTTCCTGGGTGTATTTCTAATACCATGTTTACAATTCTCTAAAATGTAAATGCGGTTTTCATAATACCACCTCTTCCCGATTCAAGTTAATGCAATAAATACTGAAAATTTGCATTGTGTGGAAATTATTATTTGTGTCAGAAACAAATAGAAGTTTTATTCCCGATCTTCCTAATACGAGTACAAACTGTTTTTATATTTACTTTATTCTAGACTGATGAAATATAAGCGGCGTAACTTTAAGACGACAGAAAACTTATGTTATAAATTAACTTTGAGATGATTTTCTAATTGAGGGTTTTTTTTTCAGTGAATAGATTTCCACGATTGTTGTTCACACAATTAATAAAAGTATTTCAAGGCAACACCGTGTATCGAGAAACTAGCTGAAATACATGAATTATATTTTTCAGATATTTTCCTTTATCTTTATTTGGCTCCATCTGCGTTAATTCAATAGAAGAATCTTAATTCGGGTAATACAGTCTGACAACATGACGGATCACCGATTTTTTCTTCTTTGGCTCCGCACAGTCCCTCTTATCTGTCAGGTTATATGTATAAGGGACTTCTCTAGTTTTTATTTCTGACTGAAGCCGAAGGACCATTCTTCCATTTATGTACAGAGTATACATGTTTACAGGAAAATCCGATAAAAGGACGTCAGCAAATTCTCTGGGGTTGGTTGTCCTTTCCATACCAATTTCAATTCCACGTGCAGGGAACTTTGAAAAGGGAACATGATGCTGGCATGCTTAGTTTTTATTGGTTCATTGCCAGTTTCTCATTTCCTGGGGATGTATTTTCCATGTTTTCTTCTTCTTAAAAAAGGTAAAAAAAACCTCTGTGCGAATGACTAATTGAC
This sequence comes from Leptogaster cylindrica, assembly GCA_963082835.1. Lineage (NCBI taxonomy): Eukaryota > Metazoa > Arthropoda > Insecta > Diptera > Asilidae > Leptogaster > Leptogaster cylindrica. The sequence goes on from OY720106.1 coordinate 39,476,277, forward strand.
AGTCTCAACTCGTGCCATTTATGATATTCAAACGCAAATCTCTTGACTCGATGTCACCCACTCCAGAGTCTTGGTAAATACCCATGTCAACTTCAGTTAAATTTCAATTACTAAATGGATGCCTCCGACAAACTCATCATCATCTCCGCAGCTCCTTTCGCCTCTCCCAGGATTGAAAACTTCCATAACTCAATTCCAACCAGTTTTTTCACTCTTAGCATTGCAGGGAAAAATGGAAATTTTTCCAATTTTTGTTTGCTTATGATAATAATTTTCTTCATACTGATGAGAATTTAATGGCGCAAATATCGGTTCATTGCAATGAAAATTAAACTTAAAAAAATTGGAGATCATTTTGTATCGAAAACTTAGAACAATAAAATTGTCAAGTTATAATTATAATTGTCGTAAATATCGGAATTTTGTTTCTGATAGACATTTTAAATAGATATAATATTTAAGCCTGTTCTACACGTAATGGTTTCTCATCAGTTTTGCATGATAAAATTGCACAATATGCCTATTGTGCAAATTTACGTAGTCTTTTGCTCAGTCGTTCGAAATTTTCATAAGTGAAGCACAGGTAGTGGCTATTATTGCACTAAACTCGTAAAAATACAAAAAGTAGAAAGATTTCACTGAAAATGCAAGCATACTAGGTAGTAGATATATATATATATAGTAGATATAGTAGAAATATAATAGTATACTATTAGCTTGCATTTTTGTTCCATAATTTTTAATGAGAAAATTGCCCTGGTTCGTTTAGCCACTTTTTTATGTTAATTAATTTCCTTTGTGGAATAATAGCTAACTTTTGGGGCTGTGTTAAATAAATGGCCCAGTTATACATTTTCCTCATCGAGGAGTAATTTCCACTTCGCTGAAGTGAAGTGCTGTAAGTTTTGCGGCTATTAGTCGTGCCTGAACAATTCTTCTGTCCTACTTTTTATAATGCGCCCGATCATATGCATAAAACTGGTAACGGTCCTCGAAAGTAATGAAACGTTTAGGGGAGCGAGGCTCGCGTGTGTGTCAAAAATATTAGAAAGTCCTTAGAGCACCGGACCTCTTAATCACTTATTACTAACGCACAGGTTTTAAAAATGTGGAGTTTAACTTGGCTATTTTCGAGATGTCGATTAAGTTATAAAAACACAAGCACAACCTAAAACAAACATACCCTTTAGATTAAAAAATGGAATTCTTTTGCAACGGGTCTCAATCGATGAAATTATCGCATCCTTATGTCATGATTGACTTTCAAAGTGAAAGTCTGAGTGAGGGTATTGTAAGTTAAGAATTGCTTTAAGCACTTAATTGAATACTTAAAACAAACAGGAACAAACTAGAAACTCTAATCCTCGAGGAGAGCCATTGCGGTGTGAAAACACTTGCTTTTGCTATCCAATTTTCAATGTAAAAATGCAGAGGTTTAACACTTTTCTTATTACATAAATTGCTGAGCTATAATGATTAAATTATATTCATTCGTTATTAAATTATAGTTACTAAATCGTGGGCGCCTGATAACTCAAAAATGCGATCAGTTAGTGAATCATTAAAATTTTGAACTAAATAGGACACGCGAATTCCACTAAACTACATATTTATCAGGTACCAGCAGATCTACCCGGTTTCAGCCGGGACAGTGAAAATCATAATATAATGTATATCATATGTAGTAGTTTTTAGATTTACAACTAAACGCGACATAAATTACATAGAACCGTTTCCCGTATAGGACGGGTTAAAATAATACTTAATAGTTGTTTAGTTTTCTTCAGTCAAGCGAGGTTTTGAGGAGTTGAATTAGGATAGAAGTCGTTAGTTCTTATTTAACTTTTACTTCAAGATATTTTAACTTCCAAAATGGGCAATATTCATAGAAACTTTTAGCCCTTATATTACCCTCTTAGGGGTTCAATTTAAAAAAAAATCTGATACTGATGTTTCTCTATTTCTAACAAACAAATAACAATTTTTTATAGAGTTTTATACTTAAAAAATAACGGATTTCTAAACAAATTTTCATGCCCTGTTTTACCCCTTTAGGGGCGGCTTTAGTGCTTTTTAAGGAACCTCTGTGCAAAATTTCAGCTTTCTAGGTGCAGCGGTTTAGTCCATGCGTTGTCTGTCAATCAGTTATGAAACTGTTTTATACTGTGCAGCAAATCTACCCGACTTTGCACGGGAATGCTTTATCATCAATACCCGTGCTCTGCTACGGTGTTCCACAAGGTAAAAATATTGGATATATATTTTAATAAGTTAGATTAAAAATTTGTGAAAGGTAAAAAATTGTTCTGCACGTTTATTGTAAAACAAACCCTTATATATATGGGCAAAAACTGTTTGTTTCCATCACTATCCTCGGGCAATGGTATATAGACGTATGAGGTAGACGTAGCCCGTCATTTGATCTTATTTAAAGTTGTCTCTTGAATGTTTTGAATTTTTTTTTTGTGCTGAGTACTTCCCTATAAACCACAGTTTTTCCCACCTTTATTTTGACAGTTTTCACCCCCTTTTCACCCCTTAAAAGTTGAATTTCTCTGATTCTCAGCGATCACCTAATAGGAAAGTTGTAAAAGTAGTTCAAATTTCATGGAAATCGGTGCTGTGGTTCAAATTTGTGCTTATGTCTAAGTCAATTTACTTCAATGGAATGGCTGATCAAAATGATTGTTCGTAAAATGTAATTAAATTCGCTTTAAAAAAAATCTATTCACAAAATGCACTAGCTTTTTTACGAAAAAAACAATTTTAAATTTATTAGATTTCACTGTTTGAGCACAACCGCACGGTGTCACGGTGTGAATAATCGAATCATCGAATCGAGCTGTCAAACGACAGGTCCGCCACCAACACCATCTGGTGGTGCTAAGTGCATTCGCATACAAAATGCAAATCTCGATTTTTTCGATTTTCTGCCTTTCCCTTTTGGGTTTTCCGAATTTTCTTTTTTCCTAAACCACCCCTTTATTGAAACAAATTAAACAACAAAATAATTATTCAAATCAATCAAGCCGTTCTCGAGTTTTTGCGAGACTAACGCAAGTCAATTGATTTTTATATATATAGAAGAAGATTTCACGCACCTACGATTTTATAACCATAATACATAGTACAAAATGGTTAAAAAATTATTTTATATCGGTAATATATCTATGTTTTTTGGTAGATTTCGAAGAAACTTCTACCTATTGAGATCGGTACCTTTGTATGACTTTTGAAAAATTCTTTCATAGTTTTTCGTTTCATTCCTTCCTGAGTACCAAACCACCCCTCGTTCGAAAGTCTATATTTACATGCTGTTTACACACTAGTGGCCACAATTTTGAAAATATTGGAACCAACTTTATAGAAACTTTATCTCCCTACTTTAGAATTATGAAGTTTACGGTGACATCACCGATTCAGGGATGTCATTTCTATAACCACTATTGAGGTATCGTTAAAAAGCTCTCGATGAGTAGTTTATAAATCAATAACTATAATAGTTTCTCGATTTTGATTAAAATTACTCCAAAAAATGCAATCAAAAACACTCCGAAATCTACCTCAGCCTCAAATCTACCTCAGCCTCAAATCTACCTCAGAAATGATCACATCACTGCATGTGGATACATTAGAATGGCATACATATTAAAAATTATGTTTAATATTTTTGAAGGAATTCAAGCTAACAATAAGTGAATTTGTTTAAATTTGTAAGTGTGTTGTAAATTGTCAGAATTACTTAATTCAGAAACAAATTCAGTGAGTTGTTATACAACGTTAACGAAACTTTTTTTTTTCAATAAACCATTGCTTGCTGTAATTGGTTTCCTAGACCAGACAAATCAATGTAATAATTTTGGGCAGCACTTTGTATTTAAGTATTGGTAGGAATGTAGGATCCATAACTATGAAGAATATCACTTTTCTATGCATCGGCCATTTTGCGTGCCAAGCATTGCCTCAACAGGAATTCAAGTGCATTTCAATTTTCGATTATCTCATGAAATCCTGTCGTTATTCTCTGAATTAGGCTTCTTTGTGTAACGAATGCAGGAGGAAAAAGAATAGTACTTGGGGAACAACTAACAAACGAATGGAAGAGGGTTGCCTAGCCTGTTGAGAATTGGGATTGACAGCTCAATTCTCCAACACTTTTCCGTGAAAGCAATTCTGTCAGGACGAGGGGATTGGTCTTCCCTGTAGTAATATCCTAGCTATGTAATGAACGCATCGCTTCCTTACGTTGATATGCGATAGAAATAGGGTGCTTATGGTTATGAGTACATGACTATCATATATATTATTTACTATGTGCACACAATATTTAATTATATAAGACGAATATTTTTTGGAGAAATATCTTTGTTGCAGCTTAAACTTGCTTTCGGAAGGAAATGCTTGAATATTAATATTTCTATTAATACAATTAAAAAATTTTTCAAAACACTATTAGTAGATACATCGTCTGCGAGAATTTTCACACAACCATGATGCCAACGAAAGCAGTTACTTCGCCACTTGATATCGGGCAGGAAAGGAAGAAATTTTTTCGAACGGGTCCAACTCGAACTCAGAGAGATTCTCGAGCGAGATAAAACATCAAACAAGTCTCTGCGCTTCTGTCAATTAATTGCTTTTATTTCTAGCTGATGGCCGCCGATGAAATTACTAAAATTATTGAGAAATAACAGGCATCCGAGGCGGAATATTGAATCTCGGCGAGCAAATGTCATGTCCGGAGATACCAGAAGAGGTCCGGCAATGTTAGATTCAGACTCGTACAACCTGTTAAGGACAACAGCGCTGACACGGGTAAAATTAATGAATCAGTAAAACGTCTCGAACGCCAAAAATTCTTATCAGGGGGAGTAAAGAACGAGGTCATATCCAACGCACAACATCTCAATTCTTCGATATTTGTTTGTTACCTCGCCAGGATCCTATTAGCGGTGACAGGTCGGGGGAGGACGTAAATTAGAGACAATTAGATGGCATCGTGCCTCTTGACGACGTTTTCGGTGCCCTTCTCGTATTTTGGTGTCTGGAGGTTCGAGGAATCACCATATTAACCCGAATCCATGCCTCATACGTATCTGATCTGATCTTTCGTTCTGGACCAAAAATCATCTCACTCTTAATCAGCGAGGAAGTAAAAGACAAGCAGTGATTTTAAGGCGTGGGGATCGGTTATTAATTAATTTGGACGTGATCAGTGGGTTTTCGATTTTCTCAGACATAACTTTCGGTCTCGGACTGCCAAAAGAAAATAAGTTGACCCGCGAAAAAATAAAAATTAGAAAAATAGTGTATGTCACACTCGAATTTAAGTCTGCTGAACAAACTACAATAGCAAAGGTGTGGATGACGCTCGATATGCGGCTCATTCAGTGTGATCGGTACGATTTTAAACCTAGACAGCATGCCCCATCTCGGTTTTCATTCATAAGGACGTTCTGGCTTTCATTTCTCTGTTTTTGATTTACGTTTTTTACTGTTCCGATGTCAACAGAAATCAGCAATTAGTGTGACTTCACGGAGAAAACTCGCTTGACTTGAAAATTTAATCAGAAACCCTTCGTGCGTGCAGCTTGAAGATGCTTTTAAAGTGTTAATTTAATTAAAGTTTCGTGTGGTTGAGAGACAAGCAACGACATTTACAAAGACCGAGGTTTGCAGACCAAATTCATATGACATTCGCTTTTATATTGTAGTTGTCAGTAATTCATGTAATTCTAGAAATGCATCAAAAATGCGATGTAAAAGTGAGTTTCTTCGGTTGATAATAACGATTTCCTTGATAGCGAGAACAAAAAAAAGAAAAACTTTTTGAATTTCGGAAATTTTTAAGCTCTTTTGGAAATGGATTAAAATAAGAAAACTATTTTTTCCCTTTAACAAAAAATACATTAAAGACTATCGAAAATTTCATAAATAGCACTTCTTAAGAAATATTAATTTAAATGTTTTTAAGTAAATTTTAAATACTAAAATGTGTATTTAGGTATGTGGCTTTAGGTATTGTGGATATCTGATATTGATATGAAGACGGAAAGTTATGTTTGAAGACAGTTTAATTTTAAGAGCTTCCGCATTTCTTTATACTTGAAACAAGCGGCAACTTCACCGCAGAGTTAAAATAACAGAAATAGGAGAAAGCGAGCCCTGTTTTCCAGAAACTATGAAGATGACCTATCGTATTAATTGTTTGAAGTATTAGACTAGGCGAAATAATGGAAAAATTAAAGTGTAGCGGCGTTTTATGAAGCATTTTGGTAACCGGTATTTCTAGACAAATTTGAGCCCTCTGAACCCAAAAATGCCGGTTACCAAACGGAATTTCGGCTCGGGTTTTTTAAAATATTATACTGTTTCTGATAGATACCTACTGAAAACAGCTGTCAAAATTGATGTACTCATGGTGCCAGATCGTTATGGAACAATTTTTCGTCCATCTTGGACTATCGGAAGTACCAATTTCCATGATATATTTGTGTATATGTGTATTTAAACAGACCGAGTGTGGTATCAAATCATGGGTTTTTGAAGTGTCTACATTTAATGGAACACAATACAGATTTCCCCCACACCCGGCAGCTGTCGAAGGGCTTAAATGCATTCGCGTATATGTGTATTCAAATAGGCCGAGTGGCGTATCAAATCATAGGTTTTTGAAGTGTATAAGTTAGTAACCGGCATATTCCCCTTTCTTTGATCGGGCACAAAACTTCTGTACTCTTTGCCTGAAATAGCGCCTATATGAGTTACTGATTTTTTTTCTCACATAAATCGACAAGTGCCGCCATTGCATTTCAACGAACCTTCTAAAACTACTTCTAGGACTATGGCTATAAAACTTAAATAATTCTCAAACAACACATAAAAACACAGCACATTCACATAAACGTGTACACTGTACAGTTGTACACTGACTTTGACGCATGTGCCTGACTAGCGGAAGAATCCCAAACAATGGTTCTAAAACTCGTCCATACTTTGTTGCACTATTTAGATACGTCTAAAACATAAGTTTGGATACCTCAGTTTCATCAACAATAAGAAATAACTTGGTCTCGACAACCGCCATCATGAAAACAGATCAGATCTATCAGAAACATTAAAATATTTGAAAAAAAAGAATTGAAGCACCATTTTGACCGGCATCTTGTTTTCGGTCCTTAGGAGCCAAAATCCCGTTTAGTAAACGGCGTATTCGGATTCAGATGGCACGAATCAGCCTAGAAAGACCGGTTACCAAAATGCTTCAGAAAGCGCCGCTAAACTTTCTAAAATTAAGCTATATTTGCAAAGTTCCGCCCAGTCTTTGCAAGGTATTTTAGTTAAAGATGTCAATATTGGCGGAGAATATTGACGAGAAACGAAAAAAATTGTATGGGCGAATTTCGATTCGCTTAAGGGTTTTCGAGGTATTCGACTTAAAAGGACATTTCTTTATGAAAGTGCAGGGTTTTCTTTTTGTTAAATTATTCTTAAATATTTTTGAGCAGCAGAACTTTGCCTCAGAATTTTTATTCAAATATAACTATAAAGAACAACATTGGGATTTGCTGAAGGGGTAACGTGACGCAGACGACCGACCGACTGAGTCGCTGTTGTTCTAATTTCCTTAATGTATAGTTTGTATGTAAAGCCCTATTTACACACTCCTATGCTATGTTGGCGCGACCAGGAGGCGGCAAGGAAATACCGTACCTATTTATTAGGAGGTGTACTTTTCAATGTCCGCTAAATCATGCACAGATCCATTATTTTAACCCAAACATTTTACGGTTTTTGATGTGACCGCATGAACCATACGCATAGGATTTTTTTGCAAACCCATTCTTAGGTTTTTGTTAGGATGCTGTAGTAAAATGAGCCAAATTTTTACATACGCAGGTTACAGGCAGGCCCAAAGCAATTATGGAAAGAGATTTACTGTAGTGGTATAGTAAAACTAGTAAGGAAGCAATTGGTCACACCAATTACGTGATACCCTAGATGTAGAAAAATATACTCATTCTTATATCAACATTTTTGTATAAAAACGACTCAAGTTTATATGGCAACACTAAGAAGGAGTTGCCCGATTTTGCTCATCTTCGAACCTGACCTTGCAATTTTAATCAAATATTATTGCACCAAATTTCAAGTCTCTAGCTACAAGCGTTCTCGAGTTATCGTCTGGACAGACAGACAGACGGACATGTACAAAACGGTTTCTTTTCAGGTCCCAATCTTTCTTTTCTGTGACGATTATTTCTTGGCGTTGCAAACGTTCGCTTAAAACTAATATACCCTACATCTAGGGTATAAAAACCGAACGGGGAATATAATTTCGTGTAAACGCAGCAAATTGTAAAAACATTTGCTTTTTGCAAAGTATATATTGAAACGTGTAAATTAAATGGGCCTTAATGAGTTGTACAGAAGAGGATTCTCATATTTCATTTAAATAAATCAAAATTGTGAACAAAATCTAATTTAGGTGGACCCTTCTACAGGTTTTTTTGCCGACAGTTTTTTAAGTTGCTTATAAAAGCTGTATTGCGGGTATTAACCATGTTATTCAAACTAATTCTTTTAACCCAAGTAAAGCAGTTTTGGCACTATGTATAACAAAACCTGCTACTTATAACATTTAGCTACTAAAACTAGTAAAAAGTCATCTTGAATAATTTATTATTTTCTCTTTTTAGCATTCATTAAATTAAGAGACAATTGTTGTTGCGTTTTTCTCTACTAGCAGGTGTCTACCCGAACACCCGGTTACACCCGGGTCGGTGAAAATCATAATACATTACAGATTACATTTTGAATTTACAACTACTCCCAAACGCGACATTTCCCGTCTAGTGAGTTTTTTTCAGTTAAGGGCGGTTTTGGGGAGTTGAATTAAGATAGAGGTTGGTAGTTCTCATTAACCTTTTTTTCTAACCAAAATGGCGAAATGCCAATTTTTATGAAATGTAGCTTCAAAAATGGTGGATTTTCATACAAACTTTCATTCCCTATTCCACCCCCTCGGCCCTTGAATTTTAAAAAATCCAGCTTCCCGCAGTTTTTACCGAGTACCGCGTAGCAGGACAGTGTGACTGTGCCAATTACCGGCAATGAATTCCCGCCATCCCGCAAAACAGGTGGTGGCCGCAAGACGGGATAGGATAGTATGTCGCCGGCATAAGAACTTTGCAGCGTCTTTAGTATGGAAGGTTTAAGATAGTATATCGGATCGGTAAGCAATTAGCAACTTATTTATTTATTTATTCATAAGCTTAATACAATCGAACTGTTCCGCGAACAGCCAGCTTTGTGGGACTTTACTTGTCCGGATTATACGAGTAAAATAAGAAAAAACAAGCATGACGCGGGGACGATTATAGCGTTGGAAATGAAAATAGACAAAGCTGAGGTTGAAAGCAAATGAGATGTCTAGTTTGATACTGCATGCGGTCGTAGCATGACCATTGACCACGAAACGACTAACAAATTATACTACTGCTATAAGTAACATCCAGAAAGGCGACAAAAATCACTAACTAAAATGTAATATAACATTTGCTACATCTATCAAAGTTATACGAGTACAACAATGTTATATAACAAAAGTTAAATAACGTGTTATTCGAGGGTTTACTGTATTTAATTTGAAAGAATTGAAGATCCTTGACTACGGTAGGATATGAGTGTACCATATCCTTAAACCTCCGATTTCTGAAAATATTGCGTTTGTTTTTCGTTTTTACATTATACCTACAATATGATTCGAGAATTCTTTGATTTGATAATATTAGTACAACAGATAGTGCCTAATAAGGGATAGAATACATGAACATGTAGGAGCAAAATAGTAACAAAATTTTAGAAATTCACTGGACAATTCGACGCAGGAAGAATACATTTATGAATTGCCCGCGAGGTGGTTTCGCTTACCTTGCGGCTTTGGCACGTTACGTTTGAGCTGCATCCACTTGTAAGTGGGTGTGTTCTGTTGGTGTTGGCTTTGTTGACTGCTCACTGCGGAAGTGTTTGTGTTGCCGGGCGAAATTTGACTTCGAGCAGCAATGGAGGTTGAGGTTAACTGACTCCGGTTATGCGGGATACTGTCCAGACCTAGTGAATGCTGAATGGTATTCTCCACGGTAAATCCAGGATGCTGTAAATGGGGCGATGGATGATGCCAGGACGCTGAACTGACTAAACTTGACGATTGCGTTTGGGTGCAGAGGACTGTGTCATCCGACACTCCATACGGCGTGTGCAGACCTATCTTATCCTCGCCGTGAATATATCCTGTGGCGGCTGACTGATGTGACTGATTATAGATGCAGTCGAGGTTGGTGTAACTTAAACCATTCTCCGAACTAATTATGTGGGAGTCCTGCATTACGGAGCATTGTGGTCCTGCTGACGAGCCATAGTATACATGACCGTTTTCGTTGTCATAGTACATTTCAGCCGTCGATGCACTAGAAGCATGTGTCGTGGACGTTGTTATGCCGTACTCTACTGCAGTGGGGCTGTACAGGTGGGAATGGTAGACGGAGTTAACTGTAGTTGAAGAACCGTTGCTAGATGATAAAGTGTTTCCGCTACCGTTATTGCTGTTCAGGTTAGAATTTGATTGAGGCGAACTGAGGTGGTACAAGTGCGATTCACCACTCGCTAAGTTGTGCTGATTGTTGGCACTGTGTGGTAAGTGGTGGAAGTGGTGGGTTGTGGCCGGAAAGTAATTGTATCCACTCGCTCCCATTTCCGTGTTGTGATAGCTATTCGGGTGATTTCCATACATGCCTACGTCCATCATATTGAAAAAAAAATTCTACGTCAAACCGTGCCCGTTATCACAAGTTTCCAATTTCCCGCAAAACATACCAGGCACCACCAAAATCACTGGTTTTGAATTTTATTCGCCAGACACAGTAAGCCCGGAAATCACTGTAAATTCACCAATTCCTTAATTCATGCACAAATGCGATCAAAATTCGTACAACTCGCCTTTTGTGTCTTGCACATGCACAATGTTCGAGGGACAGATTCAATATTGCTTCGCAAAGTAAACCGTCGCGGCGGGTGCCCAATGCCCATCGTTGAGGCGCTTAATTTCCTCGCGTCAGTACTCCGAAAATACTGTTCAAGAAAGGAAAGCAGCGTGCGATGTCGTCGGGTTGCGGCTTTTTCGCCGCAAAACTCATTACAGGCGCGAGCTAGGAACTACCGCCACCAAATGCTTAAGAGGTCGTACTGAGCCGGTCATTCGCCGTGCGTGATGGCGAGCAGAGCTAGTCCTGACTTTCATCCTTGTCTAACATTCATTCTATCCGCCGCCGTTAATTTCAGTTGACTTTGAGCTGATTTTAGACACGCCTCAGTCGAGCATCTCTCTCTTGACTGGGAGTGAGCTTCTCGTTATTGGCTCCTCTGCTACAACATGGCGCTAAAGGGCGTAGTTCACATTGCGTGTTGTTCTGAAGGCTTAATAGATAAATTATGAATTGTGAATGGAATACCAGCAAACAACTGCTGATTTATGATTATAAATGAAATTTCGCACAGCAATAATTTGCGCTTCATTGTCGACAATCGACATAATGTTCTCGTCATTGTTGCTCAGCAGCTCTACCTGAATACCTATATGAATATCTACCAGTGGCGTACCCATGATTTTTTTTAATGATCTGGTGGGGGCAATAAAAGGAAGGCTTGAAAAGTATGGCATTTTTTTAAAAAAATACAATTGTCATTTTAAACATGATTTAAGACTAATTGCTTTGCATGGCAAGGAACTCTACATTTGAGTAGAATATTGCGAATATTGGCATTTAAAGGGAATTTTTGGAAAACTTCACCATTTTATCCAGTGAAACGACGTTTCTGCTCTGGGAGATACAGTTGCCCCCTTGCCATCTCCACATAGATCCGCCTGTGGAGCTGCCCAAATTTGCAACGAAATTTGATACCAGCGAGTTTAGTGCCTTGTTGCATTTGAATTTTGAAATGACCGCAATAATATAGGGTGTCCCAAACTCCAAACTGTCCCAATAAGAGCGCCCATTTTGAATTCAGCGCTATTTTTATCTTGTTGGTAGTACAGCGTTCTTATTTGATACCTAGCATGTGTGGACATTGAGGTTTAGTCATGGAGAATTACACGAACGCACAAAGCATAGTAAGTGTGAAAATGCACTACCAAAATAATGAGCTTTTTTCGTAGACAGCTCGACGCACGGTGGAAGGCGTTCGTTACCGTTAGGCGATAAACAACTTTTCCGGCCCCAACCTAATTTGCTGTAATGGATTTCAGACATGTGGTTTCAACAGGACGTCGCGCGCAACCTACCACACAGCGAATGAAACAACGGAATTGTTGAAGGCGAAATTTCTGAGGAAATGTGAGTTGCCCACCAAGATCATGCGATTTGACGCCTTTGGATTTTTTCTTTAGGGTTTTTTGAAACCAAAGGTGTATGGAAATAACGCAAGAAGAAATCCTGAGCTAAAGAATGAGATTGATAAAATTGAGCCGTCATTAGGCCAGAATGTCACAAGTAAAACTATTTCCCTCGGCATTGATGTTGTGCAGGGCGTGTCCCTGGGTTGCGAATAGAGGAATGATCTGCACCGTTGCAGGTGAACTGCGGTCTGCGAATACAAAATAAACAGTCTTTGAAACAAGCCTTAGTTACATAAGAAAATGCATGTCTGGTTTTATACATTGCAGCTGTTCCACGATGTAAGAATAACGCAACACTATTTAATCTTGATGTATTGAATAATTATGCAGATATTGGAAATTTTGTTGGAAAATCAAATATTAGCAATGAGAATAAGGAAATGTCATTATAGGAAAATCGGGAACCTTTACCTACCAACAAGACTAATGTTCAATTAATTGGGACGAAACAACGGACTTCTGAAATAAAATGGCTACATGCGTACTGCGTAGCCATAGTTATTAAAATGACTGCTTATAGCTCTAATAATTTGGTACAGTAATATTTGGCATATTTGTGATCGAGGAATTAAATAATAAAATTGGAGCACCGCACTTTCATTAGTTAGAGTAAACCTCTGCATTATATAAAATGTTAATTATTTTCATTTCAATTTTGTTTTCAAATCTGCTGTTCAACCAAATGGAAAAAAGGTAGAATTTTAGTGAGCGATTCAACAGTAATTTTTGCAAAACGCTTGTAGAAACTACACGGTCCCGCCCCGCTGAGCAAACACAAGTGGAAAAGGCCACTAAAAATGATTCAGAGTTATGTGACAACACTAAGAAGGAGAGGATTTCGCTCATCTGTGAACGTGACCTTAAAGTTTTAACGAAGTATATTATTATAATAATTTAGGTACTAAATTTCAAACATCGATATGAAAGCGTTTTCCAATTATCATTCAGATGGATATTGGACACTGGACAATGGCCATAGAGACGGCCATGGATAAAACAATTTCTTTTATAGTTTTGTCTTCCTGATAAGGAAAAGGATTGGAATTATCACAATTTACATGAATTTTACTGAGCCAAGCACGTTGCCAAGGGAGTAAATAATGTAATGTAAATTTTTTGGCACATTATTAAAACCATCAACTTATTTTTGATTTATTCCCTTTTATGACTACATTCTTTTTATTCACTTATATTATGTCGGAACTATTGCGGCCCGTCAATAGCGTTTCGCTAAATTTCGTAATATTTAGCCCCCCCAATGAGAATCCTGGCTATGTGCCTGGAACAAGCAGTTACATCCACAGGGATCGAGAACGAGTCGCATCTGGAATAACTTTGTTTACTCAGACAACAATAGCGCAAAAATTCATGTCCTCCAGCACAGTTCATGCAGCATCCGGGGAAAGAGCAGAGTGCTTGGAAGCCAGAGCAGAGCAGAACTGTTAGTCTGAAAGCCGTCCAGCCTCCATTGTCTAGGCGAATCATGAAACGGGCTGCAGGCTCCGAGCCCAATTGGTCCATCGCGGCAAAACAGCACCTCAGTGTCTACTCTAGATGATTTGAAATTTATGCAGTTTGGTTTGTGTGCCGTGTAGCAGCTGCAAATTTTATGTATGTGTACCTGCACAATGTACAATATACATACTCCTAGCTGTGGAGAAGGATGGGAGATGAAGTAGCAATTGCTTTCCTCGTGCATTCCGCGCTAATTTTGCTACATTTCCTCTAAGGTGTTTCAAGGCAAAACAAAATTTCCTTGGTGTCAAGGGCGAAGTACTTAACAAGTGTTTCTTTGTTGCTGGTCGTGTTCCCATGCATAAATGGAGAATGTTTGCAATAGGGTAATGCGTATGTCACATTTGGCTACTTTACTGGCAGCTAGCGAAGTAGCGGCTGCTAAATAGCCAATGTGACATAGGCAGTAGCAGTAGCATTTCACTAGCTCCAAAAGTTGAACATGTTTAACTTTTCGAGCTATTCTCATGCGCTACTAAGTAGCGGCTAGTAAGTAGCCAAGTGTGACTTAGCCATAAGGTAATACATAATTCTATGGTCACAGTAGCAGCGCTAGGGCTGTGCGAAGTGTACGACTGCGCAGGGACACAGGGTTCCCCAGCTTCCAGGACCTCTTGCTCTTAGGGGCTTCCTTATAATCGGGAGACTTGGTTTTTTTTACAAGTTATCTTTTTGATGGCATTTCTTTTACTTAGAATGACTTTGTGGTTGAACTTTTCGAGGTAGGTACTTTCATGCGCTACTAAGGAGCGGCTAGTAAGTAGCCAAGTGTGACATATACAAATATTTTCTTTCTTATGAATGTGCCCGTTACAAAAAACGTCAATGCACTCCTATTTCCCAATATATATTTTCTAATTTTTGTTCTTATTTTTTTTCCCAATATATATTTTCTAATTTTTGTTCTTATGTTTTTAGTTCGTTCAACGCTTAGGGTGGGGACCCCCCCCCCCCCCCCCCCCCCCAACCCCTGCCGCTAACTGGCTACGCCCATGCACCGAACTATTGAGGATGCGGTATATCGAATACTCACAAAAAACCACAATAATACCATTACCACTGTTCAAATATTTATGGAAACAAAAGCAATAAATACTTGACAACAGGGAATCTTATCCAGATGACTTAGATGAGAATTGTTCGAAAAAAAGTAAAAGGTAATATGTACCTTTTCCAGTTGAACACTGCGGGGAGTACGTCAAGTTCCTGGGCAGCGTATTTTATGAAAATGTCACGGGAACTGTATGTTGGTTGTCAAGCCTGGGATGCAAGGAATAACGCAACGTCACTCAACTCCGGATGCGAGGAATGACTTTTCCGAGAAAATTCTCAATATTTTTATTATTATTTTTTCATATATTTTAACTAACTCTTGCGACTAAAAATATATGCTTGATGTCTGGATCATTTTTTTAGAAATTGAATGTGCATGGAGAAGTAGAAGCAATGAGGCAAAAAATAAGTAGCACTGAGAGAATTCAAGTGCTGCACATTGTTTCAAATGGGCAGGTAATCAATACTTTATTAAAATTATTTGTATCTTTAGAAAAAAATTAGTTATTATAGTATTTTTTAGGCATCTGCGGGCGGGCCGGACCGAATTGGCATTTTTTCTTACCTGCGGGCCTAAGGTCCGCTATACACTTCAGCTAAGCTAAGAAGCTAAGTTTTGTTATTTTTGTAGCTTAGCTCGCTTAGCTTGTCCAAACAACAGGACAGCGATACACATCTGGTAGAGAAACTCATGTTAAGAAAAGAACATTATAAAAAAAGAAAAAAGCAAGAAGCAAAAACAAGTGACTGATTATTTTTTGTTTGCATGTCAACGCTTTCTTTCAAACAACAATAACTATGTTGTTTACTTCTGTTTATATTTCACAACAAAAGAAACTTTATCATGTCAGTCAAGGCTGAACTACAAATGACTTAAAGCAATAAAAAACTACGAGTTTTATTAGAAACAATAATAAATTGTAATGAAATAATTCATGAACACTTACTAATTATTTTTAAAAGGTATTCCATTGGCAAAGGCATATCCATTCGCCATGCAAAGCATCGATTCTGCTGAATGGGAAAATTTCTAAAATTCCCATTGTTGAGAATACGGGCAACTTTGTCGAAAATCGTCTTCAAAAAATTCCTTACAACATATACTATTTCAATAAACATTCATTGGCAATTACTTTTTTCAACTCACGTAGAATTCCATTATTATAAAACATTCAATTTAATATTATCAATTACACTAGTTTACAAATTTTTATAAACTTTTACCACATCGATTGCGATATACTTTTTCTAAAGTAAAATTTTGTCCTGATTCCGAAAATAATACTGGTTTCTCCGTATCGGGTCCAGTTTTCGAGATATTCGTCGTAATATGAAGAAGTGGACCGTTGCGGAACTTAATACTCCATTTCAGTCCACACACAATAATATGGTTGTTAGAAAAACCCGAAATTGACAAATTCTGAAAGAAGGCACTAAGGCAAAAATTTTAGTACCTCATTGGTTCTAATCACTTTATTGGTTTGGTCGCTATGGTAAAAAATAGTTGAAAAAAGTGATGGTTTTTATTTTTTTTTTCACATTTTATGAACTTTTATAGGTTAAGAATCAAAAAAACTCTATGAACGAAAAAAAGTTAGGACCTGTTTCCTATAGAAAATTTAAATACGAACATTTTCAGCCATTTTCCATCTTAATGGGACTTGCCTTATGGTAGGTATAACCACTTTTCTCAGATATCGCAAAACTAAAATTTTTCTATGTACAGTACTTTCCTTATCAAATTTCAAGGAATACAACAATAAATATAATAATAAATTTATTTAAAATACTTTATTTAGTTTTAACGTTTATTTTAAAATATCTAAAAATATACATTGTCCTATTCGTTTCGAGAATAGTGAGCAATGTGGGTGGCTTCAACGACTTTTTTATACTTTTTTGGATCCGTTTCGCGTATTATTGTCCAACAATAGTCGCCCATCATACTCTCGTCCCAAAAGCCTTGGTATCTTCGTTCCAAAACTTCCAAATCTTGGTGAAATCTTTCACCTTGTTCATCGCTCTCAGCGCCCAAGTTCTCCGGAAAAAAATCTAAATGTGAGTGCAAGAAATGAATTTTCAGAGACATATTCGCTTTCATTGCACGATAGTTTTGCAATAATGTTGCAATAATTTCCCGGTAATTAGGGTCTTTGTTAGTCGCCGCTTCTTATACTGTTGTCAAAGTTGTGGACTGTGGTAAATTCTTCATCTGTGATTAACTTTTAAAAAAAGGAGAAAACATGTTGGTTCTATTTGTAGAAATAGTTACTTTTGTTGAGACATCAAGAGTGTTCTACTGCTGCAAACGAGATACTAGAACGAGTTTTATCTAAATGTTTTGTAAGGAAACCAAAGTAATGCAAATATGCATACTGCAAATGTGATTTTTCGCTTTGAATACGGGAAAATATTATAAAATACATCGGTTTAAATTAATTTGTCCAAATTAAGTAAGAAGATGTATGTTGTTTTTACTACTGTTCAAACACTGTACGAAATCGGTCAAGGTTGCGTTTCAAGTAAATACAAAACATAGATCGAGAGTGCAGCAGCTAGTATTATAATAACAAAACTGTGTTTAAAATGGCTAGTAGAGTATTCTATTGTAAAAATAACCCTGCTTCGTTTTGTTTTATTTGTGGCCATTATATTTTCCCGCATTTAAAACGAAAAATCACATACATTTTAAAGTATGCATATTTGCATTACTTTGGTTTCGCCATGAAAGATTTAGAAAAACCTTGGACTCCAAGTTTCGTTTGTACCAACTGCAGCATCATTTTGAGTAAATGGATATCCGGTGAGAAGTCTTACTTGCAATTTGGTATTCCAATGTTGTGGACAGAAACAGCAAACCATGCCGATTGTTATTTTTGTTTAATGAATCTGGCTGGGATAACAAAAAAAACGAGAAGATCTTTAAATTATCCGGACGTTACTTCAGCCAAAAAGCCAGTGCCACATGGTGATACCTTGCCGAAACCGACACCACCCCGAACATCACAAGATTCTAGTGATAGTGAGATAAGTTTTGAAGTAGAATCGTCAGATAGTGACTTCGATAATAATATTAAACATCGAGTCACACAAGCTGAATTAAATGATTTAGTCAGAGATTTGAAATTATCAAAAACTGATGGCGAAATTCTAGCATCTCGTTTACAGCAGTGGAAGACTCTTGATTCCTCAACAAAAGTAACTGTTTATAGAAATAGAAGCAACATGTTTTCTCCTTATTTTAAAAAAACAGCGGATATTTGTTACTGCAGTAACATTGAAGGATTATTTCAACAATTGCGATTGGAACATGAACCCAATGAGTGGCGTCTATTTATTGATAGCTCCAAGAATAGCCTTAAAGCAGCTTTGCTTCACAAAGGTAACCTTCTACCAACGATTCCACTCGCACACGCTGTTAATTTAAAAGAAACCTATCTGCGTATTTCCGAGGTGCTACATTTGATTCAATACAATCAATTTAAATGGAAAGTTTGTGCAGATTTGAAGGTAGGTAGTAGATTCATTGTGTATAAAATAAAATAAAATTTAATGTATTTTCATACATAACAAGATTGTTGCTGTTATTACTGGTTTGCAAGGTGGATTTACGAAATACTGCTGTTTTCTTTGTTTGTGGGATAGTCGTGCGAGAGAGCATCACTATGTGCGCCAATGCTGGCCACGTAGAGAAAATTATGAATCAGGAGTCTGTAACGTGGCAAACCAACCTTTAATAGAAGCCAGCTCGGTGATTTTACCTCCACTTCACATAAAATTGGGGTTGATGAAAAATTTCGTTAAAGCGTTAGACATCAATGGAGCTGCTTTTCAATACCTTACGAAATTTTTTCCCACTATTTCTCATTCAAAATTGAAGGAAGGAATATTCGTGGGTCCACAAATAAGGAAGTTAATCACAGATGAAGAATTTACCACAACTTTGACAACAGTAGAAGCGGCGGCCTGGTCAAGTTTTAAGCAAATTGTGCATGGATTTCTTGGGAATAACAAAGACCCTAATTACCGGGAAATTATTGCAACATTATTGCAAAACTATCGTGCAATGAAAGCGAATATGTCTCTGAAAATTCATTTCTTGCACTCACATTTAGATTTTTTTCCGGAGAACTTGGGCGCTGAGAGCGATGAACAAGGTGAAAGATTTCACCAAGATTTGGAAGTTTTGGAACGAAGATACCAAGGCTTTTGGGACGAGAGTATGATGGGCGACTATTGTTGGACAATAATACGCGAAACGGATCCAAAAAAGTATAAAAAAGTCGTTGAAGCCACCCACATTGCTCACTATTCTCGAAACGAATAGGACAATGTATATTTTTAGATATTTTAAAATAAACGTTAAAACTAAATAAAGTATTTTAAATAAATTTATTATTATATTTATTGTTGTATTCCTTGAAATTTGATAAGGAAAGTACTGTACATAGAAAAATTTTAGTTTTGCGATATCTGAGAAAAGTGGTTATACCTACCATAAGGCAAGTCCCATTAAGATGGAAAATGGCTGAAAATGTTCGTATTTAAATTTTCTATAGGAAACAGGTCCTAACTTTTTTTCGTTCATAGAGTTTTTTTGATTCTTAACCTATAAAAGTTCATAAAATGTGAAAAAAAAAATAAAAACCATCACTTTTTTCAACTATTTTTTACCATAGCGACCAAACCAATAAAGTGATTAGAACCAATGAGGTACTAAAATTTTTGCCTTAGTGCCTTCTTTCAGAATTTGTCAATTTCGGGTTTTTCTAACAACCATATTATTGTGTGTGGACTGAAATGGAGTATTAAGTTCCGCAACGGTCCACTTCTTCATATTACGACGAATATCTCGAAAACTGGACCCGATACGGAGAAACCAGTATTATTTTCGGAATCAGGACAAAATTTTACTTTAGAAAAAGTATATCTCAATCGATGTGATTTTTGTTGTAAACTAGTGTTATTATAATATTTTTTGACACTTTGTAGTCTGATATATCGTGAATTTCCCCTGCCGTTTTTTTAATGATCGTGATATGCCGGTCATTAAAAAAACGTCCCTTATATAATAAAAACTTGTGGTAGCTAAATGAAATAAGGAAAGATATTCGCTCTAATGAACAAATTATTATTGTTAAGTTCATGTCTTGTATAAATACCATCTCAATTTTGGAATGAGTTTACTTCCGAGAGAACGTCGAGTGCTTGAGTGAAGGGTTGGTTATCAGTAAAGCTACAATGCCATTTAAAAAGGATAATGGCTCGTATTGTGTCTCGTGAATCCAAAGAATTCAGAAATGTATAATCCTATTTTGAAACCTCTAAAATCCCGGAAATATGTAAACAAACCTGTAGGTGATACTGGCACACTTGATGGGATTATGGATGCATCCGAGCCGAACTGCTCATTCATGGATAGGTGTGTTCGCAGGTATTTCCCAGGTAAAGCGACCTCGCATTCCGTAGAAGCACGAGTGACGAGTGCCATTATCCAAGGAAGCGAGCTCAGGTCCATCTCTAGGGCATTCAGGAATCTCACAGTGACATTTCGTTTTAACCGCAATAACTGGTCTGTAGGTTTTTCTGGCTCGATTAATGCAAGACCTTATCTCTGCGTGTGATGGGTGGAATCTGACGGGTGACTTCGGCTTTTATGCCTCACTCCGTTATTGTTTCTTTGTCATCTCGAATAAGCAAAACGCCCCTGCACCGCGGGGAGTCCTTCAGTGAAAGGTTTTCACGTTCGTCTCTAAAATGTTTTCCACATCTTTATCTTCATACTGTTATCCTAGGACCTTGCTCATAATTAGCCGAGAACCGTTAGTGTGCGGTGGATATACTAGTAATGAGCCCATAACATCAGTGGCACTATGTACGATAGATTAATCTGGCGGCACCTGAATCATTCGGCTCCTAATCTAATTGCGAATCCTTTTTGCTGTCCGCAGCCGTTAAGTTATCATATATCCATCTCCGATGGTCTGCATTATATTAAGTGGCATGACTTGCCCATTCCAGCCTGTGCCAACTGCCACACGTCCTTGGTAAATGTCACACTGGCGCTTGGTCCGGAGTCGAACTCGGAACAGACAACTGCCAGCGTTTCGGCTCCAGTAAAGGAGTTTGACAAATGACAGTCACTTTGATTAGCTGTATTTAGATATCTAGCCCTGGTAAGATTACAGTCGAAGTGAAACTTGTAACCATCACTGTTTATGACATAAAAGTCAAACATACAAGTTAAGGATCGTCCACACGACGCACATATACATATAAAAAGCTAAGTTTGAAACAAACTCTTAAATATACGTGTACGTATACAGGGTGTTCTGTAAATAGTGGATGTATCACCCTATGACCTATCAGATAAAGCAATGGTGACCTAAATGAAAATGGCACCGTTTTCGAAATATTCGCACTTTTTTACATTTTTTGAAAAATGGTACCCTTTGTCAGTTTATTGCGTGTCATTTTATAAAAAAAAAATGTTTTTATTTCCGTCTTTTACATAATATTTTCCAGTAACTATGTTAACTACTAGTTATCAAAACCGTTGCCTATCAATCATACCATAGTCAAAAATATTAATTAATTATTTCCGATACCAAGCGCCTATACCTAACTTTAAAAGCTTCCGCATTTTATTGGCTACATACCCTGCAAATATTGAGATATTGTTACGGCATCATACCTAAAATTCGATCAAAACGACTATTTGTAAAAAGGCAAAATTTTTTGAAATTCCACCCCCTTTAGGAAATTTTTATTTGAGTCGATAAATCAATGCGCGTTGGCCTCACGTGCGAATGATCGTGGGTTCGAGTTGTAGTGGTTAAAAATTTTTTGCCTTTAATGTGGCTAGAAATGGACTCCCATTGTTGTTTTTTTAATAAAACAATAAATATAATTATTTTAATACGAGATATTATGAACAAGCGATGTCTGTATAATCTGTATGCAAATTAAATCTCAAAAACAGCTCTAAGAATTTTTTAATAACGTGTTCTACTATAGATATGTACATTTTCGGGTTATGTGAAACTTTTCTATAATTGTGAAAATAGACTAAAAAGAAGAAAATAATTTTGTTTTTCTATAGAAGATTTTTCAAAAGTAAAATAAACATTTCTCAGAAAACCAACAAGTTTTTCTTGTTATTTTCTACTTGTTAATCTTATAGCATATTCACATTGCGTTTTAAATCTCCAAGATTAAGATAATCTCACTTCCTTACTCTTGCCTGTTCACACTGCGGTTTGTCGATTGAAATTAAATAAAATGCAGAGTCGTCATTAGGAATTATTTTTCAAAAAGACATTAATATATTGTTATTTAGTGGCGCCAGCAGAATTTTTGGGAATTGGAGTGCCAAATGAATTCAGAAGAATTTTTAAATTAAATTTCCGCGAGAAACTGTGAAAAGCTTTCAAAATGTTCCTTGAGGCCATCTATGATCAAAGTTTGAACTAATTTATTCACAATAATATAATGATTACCAGGAGTGCGTTCAAAAACTTTACTATAGTAAACTACGTGGTAAGTCATAGTTATGCTGCAGAACGTCATTTTACTGCAGAAATTATGTTTTACCATGAGAGTTTTTGAACGACCCGTGGTAAACTACGAGTTTCTGTCAAAAATAGAAACAGCAATTATTACTTATCTCTTTCCCTCACGAACTCAAGCTATTCTGTTAAAATTAGTTGTCAGTGGTAGAGTGAGGTAAATTTGTCAATTATTTTATTTTGTTTAGCGTTATTTTGTATTTTAAGCTTTAAATTTTGTTTAGTAAAAATATATTTATGGTAAAATGGAAGAAAAACGAAAAATTTTGTTGTTGGCGGCGATAACCTCCGCCGCGTATCATTTTCAGAATACTGTAAACACAACATCAATAAATTTGCGTTTTCTTTAACCTTTGACACACTTTCTTTTCTTTTTCGTATCGTACCCGAGGCCTAATTGTCACACACTTCCTTCTTTCTTTCTGTCATTCAAATATTTACTACAGGCTACCATGCTCCTTAGTAGAGTAAAAATTTTACCACGACGTGGTAAACTACAAGAATTTTTGAACGCACAATAGTTATGCTCATAGTTATGTTGTAGTAAACTACGGAGTTTTTGAACGCCCAAAGTTTACTATAGTTGACCATAGTAAGGTTTTTCAACGCGCTCCAGGTGATTACGGTTGAATCTCAGCAGGATCGTGATTACTGATCAGCATTTGACAGTTTTTGTATGGTAAACCTCCTCGGAAACATGGAGATCAAGACGTTAAACCTCGAAACCGGTTTAATCTCGTGATTATCTCGCAGTGTGAACATGCTTTTAATCGATCAATTGCGCGAAGTATTTCCCACGAACAAATAATTCGCATCTTCTACTTGGGCAGTAGGACTTTTAGTCCTGTTAAAATGTTATGCATTTATTGGAATCTTCAACAAGAATGAATGCGTATTGCCGTTTGATGACCCACGGTCATATTAATTGTATTTTAGCGGTTATTAGAATTATTTCATTATTGAAAAAGACCGGTTACAGAAGATTCGAACGCTAGTCACTATAGCCCAAGGCGTTACGTTAACCGAATCTCTGAGCGTAGCTCGGTCACCAGGTACTAATAGTTATACTAGTAACTAGATCAAATGGAAAGTTAGAAACAATTATTCCTCGCACTATTCATTTGATATGAGAGCATTTATAGTTACTCTGCAGTACCTACTTTTTTGGTACTCAATTCCAGATAAAATTCCCAAATCAGTTAACATATTAAATTTTAAAAATGGTATAAGGAATTGGATTTGATTGAAGGGAATAACATCCTTTGGTTAAATTAGAATAAATTTTATGTTTTTATTATTTCTCAGTTGAACTGGTGTCTTTATTATGCCGGGTTCACATTGCACATAAACAAACAAATGTGTTGCAAATTTGACTTCAAAAACAATAGTCTAGACGACTTCAAATCATTGTCAAATGTAATTTTTTTGTCTACTCACAAACAACAGAAAAAGCACAATTTTACGTTTGCATACCCATTTGCCGAAATATTTTAGGAAATTTCCAAATAGTTATTAGTTCGGTGTATTCGTCACGCAAATGCTTCCGACTCAATACTCATTTGTACGCGTTTGAAGGGGGACAAATTTATGAATGATTTGCCATATTTCGCTCACATCCATTTGAAAATTCTGGACGTTTGGGAATTTGAATTTTCCCATATTGGTGTTTGTTGTCTATTTTCGCTTCATGGCCGAAAATATATTCAAGCGAATAGACGTGTTGATTTTATTTAAATAATAATAAAATAAATAACTTTTTGATTAATAAATTCTTTAAACAAAAGGTAATAAGTGAAAGGAATTTTTCTAATACATATTAACAATAATTGTAGCAATCATTCTATACAGTTTGCAATCGCTTGAAAAGACGTCCACACATTGCAAATGCAAATGCAAATACATTTGTTTGCGCTTGATTTGTGCAATGTGGACCCGGCATTACAGGTGCGTGCTGCATGTTTGAATTTTAAATTTTAATATATTGCTTTTTATATTATATAATGTAGGAAAAATGAAAATATATATTTTATGTGCCCTACGGAAAGGGTCTTTTTCCATGGTTTCTGGAACCAATAAGTACAAGGATGAAGGAGCTTCACTCCAAGTATTCCCCACATCCAAAATTGTAAATGTCTGTTTGAAAGTCGCACAATCGATCGGTGGGCGGAATTCGCACGGCTTACCAGATTTTGCTTGTGCTAGCATGCACTCGTTTGCAAGAGTTCCGAACGCAAACGATTGAAAAGTGATAGAAACGAGTATTTTGCACCACCCCCTACCAAAGTATAGTACGTCAAAGTTGAACCAATTTTCCATAATTTCTAAAAACTTTCATTTCAACGCCAGTTTTGATCAAATATCTTCAAAAATTACCTGTTTATCATAAAAGTATTCTGTATAATAATTATTGACCACTGAATCCATGAGGCTTATAGTAAAGTATGTCTGTCTGTTTATCTGTCTGGCTGTCCGCCGTGACCGAATTAAAACCTACACTACTACGTAGACATTAAGTCATTCCACCTATAATCTCAAGATCCCTACACGAATTATTAATTTATTCCTTTCTTAAAAGGGAAAGCTCCAAATATGTAAAAATTTATGAAATATGATAACACTTCTATTTTATTTTTATTTGTAACTTTTTCTTGTTTATCATAAAAGTATTCTGTATAATAATTATAGACCATTGAATTCTGCGTCTAATGAGACAAAAACGAAATATTTTGGACCACCCGCTATCAATCTACACAATCTACAGCATGTCAAAAATGGTTCTAACTTCAGATTTTAGAAAATAACTTATCCAAAAATGATAACTGGGCATAATTACGTGCGTATTTTGGTATCATAAATCAGTAGATGTACAGATACAACTCGGTTAAAATTTTTCGTAAATATGAAAAATTTGTCCAACTTTGACCTACTGTACTTTGGTGGCGGGTGGTCTAAAAAATTTATTCTTATAATCTTTTAAAAAATTCACCCCCTCCCTCGTTCGCCCCCTTCGGAAGATTTTGCTCATTAACAAACTTAACCGAGCTATTCACCCGAAAAATAACATAATAAAATTTGATTACATTACTTTTAAAATTACGGTTATTAGCGTGTATATATAAACTTTTGCGCGGGGGTGGTTTCGTACTCACTACTCAGGGACGCATGAAATGAAAAATGTGAATTTTTCGAAAATCGTGACATGGTACCGATCGAAATAGGTCGATTATTCTCCGAAATCTATCTAATAATTAAACAAATGAACCAACTTTCGCATAAATATATTCATTATACATATAATTTCACATAACTACTATATTCACCTAACTACCTTGTTCAGAGCTAAACTACTTTGCTAAAATTAATATTAGATTCAATTGATAAGCCACTGTAAAAACTGTAATTCTCACTGCCTTGAAAATCAACTCTTACAATAGATTTATCTACTCTACCGTAGCTACTAGACCGCCTGCTCGAAATCAAAATCTCTTTGTTTTCGTGTTCAGTCTGTCGCCTGCTAACCGCTGTATACAGATCTGCAATAAACGTTCGTGAAGCTAAGCTCGAGTGTTTTAATTGTGCTTCTAACTCAACATCTTTTACTAATATTCTGATATTCTATTATTAATAAACTTTATATCAAACGTTTTTTGTTCACACTCCGAACAAAAACAAAAAAAAAAATTTTTTTTCGTTTTTGCTCGTGATTGAAACCAGAAGAAAACAAAAACCACATTCTTTGTGGTTTCCTTCGCAACCCTTGCTCGTTTACATTAGCAAATGGTGCACGTATTGGTATGAATTTAGGCTTGATAGGAAAAAATAAATAAATAAATAAATAAAATTAGACCAGTTCTCTTCAAGCATCCCAATTTATTATATGTCACATAATTTTTTTCATTGGGGTCCTTACTCCTTCTTTATAGAAACATACTAATTAAAATTGAAATTAAGTTAATTTTTCCAAATATACATTATACATGTATAAGATATCCAATTACCTCAATTTCATATTATCTATTATTGGTGGCAACAAATAGCAGTAACTAAGAACTAAATCCTTAGCTTTGAAAACTCAAATAACCGGCATAACTAGGCTGAATATATATGACCTTGGTTTTAACAAAAAAAGTTTGTCAATTTTTCATCTGGTTTTTTTGAGTGTAGGTAAATTATCACTACTTCTACTAACATTGGATTTATGACCAAAAACAGGTAATAAGAGGTTTATTATAAATATTTGTAAAGACTTAAAACTAAACACAATTTGGATATTTTGATATTAAACAGCTAAAACTTGGGCAAAGTCTAATAACTTTATAATCGAAGTTTAAATTCAATGACTTGTTTCCTTACCAATCATCAAATTTCAAATAAAATTCATTTTGCTGGGAGGTGATATTGTTCTGAATCCTCAAAAAAAGGCTTTGTAATAATTTATATATTTCGAATTTCTATAACTTCTTTATTTGATTCATGAAAGCTTAGCTGCCATGCAATAAAATGTTCCAATTTTCGTAATCTTCATTGTTTAGTAGGTTAGAAAGTGCTACAACACTTGGCCCAACGTTCATACAAATCTGCACATTGTTCATTCGGGCGCCTCAGTTTATTGTATAATATAATACATTCTGTCTTTATCGAAATCTAAACGTTTCACTTATAAGAACGGCTGCAAATATTTTTGACGTGTTTCCGTATGCACGTTGTCACGGTGCCCTTTTTTCAGTTATTCTCCGAAATGTTCAAAAAGGACTTTTTTTTTAATTTTTATTGTACAAGTAAGAGCAAGTAAATTCGTGACGTTTTCCCTGTAAATCCGCATGTAAGTGTCACGCACTTAGCACAGTGAGCGCTTGCTAAAAGGATTCTAGGATGACAGCAAGATAGATCGGTTCTATGCTGTCCAGCATATTTATATGGGTCTGGAAGAGTATTCTCAGAGGAGTACAACCGTAAATTTCGTTTTACGGTTTGGATGTACATAACTACGAAATTCAATCGAATTGAAGCCAGCATGTCTGCTCTGACCCTTGCGAAAGTTGTATGAATTTGAACACGTCAACAGTTTCCGATATTACAATTAATCCCTTCGAGCCTCACACTCGCCAATACGGCTCATTTATATGTTTCAAGAACCTCACCTTTTGTAGATTTGACATAAGCGGTGAAAATTGTAGATTGATCACCGTTGGGCTGTCACCGGGTCATATATGCGAAACGGCAGTGGAAGTGTGCGAACTCCCTCATGGATTCGAAACATTTTCACTACAATTTTTCGTACTAATCGAATCATTGATATTACCTTTTCAAAATTATTTACAGTGAAAGAATGACTCTGGAGACGGGCTGAGCCAAAGAAAGGCTCATGCAATAAGAGAAATAACAAAATGAAATCCATTAATTTTTCACCGGTGCTTGGCTTTAAAAATTCAGTTCAAAGCCTTAAACAAACCTGTAGGAACGAGCTTGTAGGTATAATATTCATACGCAACAAAAAAAAAAAAAAACGAACGTAAAGTCCGGCGTTTCTCTAAATGCACGATGTTTTTAAATCATTTAATAAATTATTTATACCTACTGCATTCATGACTGTGGGATACACTTTTTTTATTTATGTAAATATAAAAAAGAATCCAGAGAATGTCCAGAGGTCTAGACGTTTATCCAACAAATGTAGTAAATCCCAGTAGAAATCAATAAAATTATTGCTTAAAGCTTCTTTTTCTTGAGAGTTGTGCGGTCATAGCGCACACTTGCACTGAATCACTCAGAACTCGATAGACTGTGATTGTGAGCTGAAATTGCCTCGATACTGCTACGCACATGGCACATCGCAATTTTATTTACAGGGACGGTCAAGAAATAGGGTAGTTGGATTGACGATTGACCCGATCGCCTGATATCAAGAGTAGCACTCCCAACTGGCCTATTCACGACTCACGTGGCAATCTGCAAGAACCTATCAAATCGCCCAGCAAATTGAAAGCCAAATGGGGACGTCAGTAGCCGCCTTACCTGGCCCATACACGAGCGACATTTTCCTCAAATGTGTTTGCAAAACGTGTTGAGCATTTCACCATATATACCTACATTGTTTTTTCAAATTTTACGACCCTCCGCAGGCTGCATCTTTTCAGTCGTGAACCCCTCATAAAAGTGATCCATCCCCTAGAATATCAAAAAATTTAGATATTTTCTCAAATTTTCCCTAAAATTCTTAATTGGTTCGCAAACACCGTCATACAGGTTTGTTCCGGATCACCCTCAGCAACTCAACAAGTGAGAATCCGCAACCTAAAAATATAAAGAACTATTTAAAACAACATTAAAATAACAAAATGAAATATAATATTTTGAATTGACTTACCATTAATCGGGCCTCACACTCTTACCGAATTTACCGACAAAACACGAAAACTTGCCGAAAAAGAATGGTTGGAAGTCAACGGTTTGTACAGAAAGCTTCTTATAATTAAACAATAATCTGGATCTTTTCGTGTCGAAAAATTCATACGTGTAAAACTCTACGCTCAACTGGCAACAGAGTTTATCACATGCTTTTTAGCATCCAAGCTCAATATGCAATTGAATTAAATTGAACAATTCAACAATTTCACAATTATTATCGTCGGGATCTTCACACTAATTAACTATTAATTAAATATCAAGTAAAGTTTTTCTTGATTTAGTGAGCTGGGGTACTCGGCTTCACTCAGGGAGTTGATATGAGATTGTGTGGTAGTTTTAATAAAAGGATAAACTTCAAAATATAAGGGGTAAAAAATTGTTATTGAAAAGATGTTCTAAATATTTATAATACTTATTTATAACCAACATTTTTCATTTTGTTATCCGGGGAATACTATTGTACACATATGTACAAATTTTTCGAATTTCCTACTCGAGAGCAAGCTATGTATGTTGATTGTTGACCGTGAGAAAAGCAGGAGTCTTCGTCATCGTAGGTAGGTTCGGCCATTAAAATAATAAATAATAAATAATAATAACTTTATTGAAGGAGTTAGATGCCAAAACTTTTACAACTTTTAACGAACACTAACAAGCTGGTATGAACAATAGGTACAAGATAATTAAATTGAATGAAAAATAATGTGAAAAGCTAAAAAATAATAAACTAAATTATCCAAAAATAAAACAAACATATGGAAGAATCAAAAAAATGAACAGAGAAAAAAAAAGAAACGCCGATTGCATGCATAAAGATCGCTAAGTCAAACTAGTAGGGAAGCAATTGGTCACACCAATTATGTGATACCCTAGATTTAGAAAAGTATACTCATTCTATATAAAATTCTAGACGTACTAGAAGACATTTGAAGAAAAAAAAAGAAGCCATTTGATAGTACTCAACAAGAGCTTTTATTCGATATAACACACGGTCCAAATTGGACAACCCCAAGGGAGATGGTTACCACCCCCACAACTGCAAAAACCTAAAAAACTTTACCCCACCGGAGAGATCCCCATCCATTCATTCTAAATTAAAAAAACCCATGTACATCCATCCACGTTTACCACCCTAAAAACTGCCAAAGTGTTCTCCCATTTCTATAATCTTAATATCGTGAAAAAAAGCCCGTGCAAATAAAGTTCTGCCAAATAATTAATTATAATCCGCCTTTATAACAATATTTAACGAAACAAATATAAAATGTAAACATTCAGGAAACAAAATCAAAATGGTTGTATAAAAAAGCAAAATTAAAAATTTTGAAAAAACCCACGACGCACGGTTAAACGTAATTGAAAAAGGATAAAATAATTTAAAAACCCCCGATTTAAAGAATTTAAACCCAAGAATATCCGTCCTGGGCTGCCATATTAAATGAACTAGTTTTGCAGTTTTATAGTAACGTAAATAATTGGGGATATTTTATATATTGCAATACTCATTTATATTTATGTTGAAATTTAAAATAGTTATGGCAGCCCCTCAAGCTTATCGAACCTCTCCGATAGAAGCTGCCCAGTTGAAAAAAGAAGGAGTATGAAGCAATGATAGAAGAGCTTTTTATAGCATTAAGAGGCCTTCTCAACTCGATTCTTTCTTTTCTTCTTGTTAACCCATAATGAGACAGAATTACAGAAGGTAAGTACGTCGTCTCTCACTTATTTGGAAGTACTTCTTCTTTCAATTCCTTGGAAGTACAAATATAAATGGTTTATCAGTAGAGCTGTAGAAGGGCATTCATATCCCATATGTAAATGAGCTTTTAGGTTGAGCGGTTCTAGATTCTAGAAGAAATGAGTCAGGAAGTTATTCCCAAAATCATCTGTACAATTTTTATTCATCTATATTGTAAATGTCAATAGTTGAAATAAAATCAAAATTTAGTCGTTGGTTTTCTAATTAAAAAATTATTTATAATAATGAAAACTTATATATTTTCCCTTAATACAAAATAACGAACACAATAGCAAATTAGTTTCTATACCTATAATATATAATATATCTATAACTATATTAAGGTTCTTTCAAAACTATTGAAATCACTATAATGAAGCAACTAAACAGACGAATGCAATACTCCGTTTTCCCACTACTTGCTGCAGATATAAACATATTACACATTCTTTTTTCTGCCTTATTTCCCGTTAGGAACATGAAAATTCCTTGACTCATTACCTGCTGCATTCTCGGAAAGCAGTATTATCAGCTCTTCACTACATATACATCGCTATCGACATGCGTTAAACAAATGCTTAGAAGCTATTATATCATGCTTTCTGATGGAAGTTCTTGCTAATTTTTCTACTGGGGCTCCACCCTTTTGAGAAGTCTTCTCACCATCAGCTTAAAGTTGTCCGAGGAGCTAATGGAGTTGGAACGCCGGTTACTAGAATTTCGTTGGCCCCTCGTGGCTCCCCTCGTCGGAGCTGCAGTCAACTGACCAGATGTGACCGGATTGGACTGTGCACCGAGCTTGCTTTTAGCACTACCGTCCTTGCCCATTATTTAAAAAAAGTGGGATTAAATCAAAAAACAAGGCAACTTCTGCACGATCCATTAGGCCGAACTATATAACGGTCTTCTTAAGGCAACTTAAGTGCGTCATAAATTGACAACTATAATAGTCCTACGTAAATTTTCGTTAAGTTTAAAAATGATCGGCAAGAATTAAGTGTACGCTCTCGACCGTACATATCTTAAAGCATGTTCACATTGTCTTGATCTCCTTGTTTCTGAGGAGATTTACCATACAAAAACTGTCAAATGTTGATCTCAATTCTGAAGAGATTCAGTCGTAATCGCCTGGTAAACTTCATGTTATTAGCTGTGTTTTTTTAATGACCTGCAGATCCCGACCAATTAAAAAACGGCAAAGGACATTTACGAAATCTTAAACTGAGGCTAAGTTCAGGGCTTACAGATGTCAGGCTACGAATTAAGTGTCAAGATAATTTGATTATTGCGACAATAATTTGTGTTACAAAAATGGAATTACATGTGAGTTTAAAAAAGGAATTAGTATGAATATTTAACAAATTATGCTGTATACCGGCTGTCAAAAATGGAAAATGCCAACAAAGTTCACACAAATGACAGTTTATTAAAGCTCTGAAGTTGCCCACATTCTCATCGGTGGGAATTTTATGAAATTTCCCTTGATCTGAATAATGTCCTGGATAGAAACCTGGATCACCGGTTTGTATGGAGAAGATCTATATAGGTCATTAAAAAAACAGTTATTGTGAATAAATTAGTTCAAACTTTGATCAGAGATTGCTTCAAGGAACATTTTGACTGCTTTTCACAATAAATTGACAATTTCATGCGGAAATTTGATTTGGCACTCCAATTCTCAAAAATTCTGCTGGCGCCACTAAATTACAATATATTAATGTCAACAACACGAACTGTCAATGTTAATCTTCAAACTGCCGTGTGAACAGCAAGATTAAGGAAGTAAGATTATCTAAATCTTGGAGATGTAAAACGCAGCGCGAACATGCTATTACCATATAAAAACTGTCAAATGCTGATTTCAATTCTGAGGAGATTCAATCGTAATCTCCTGGTAATCTTCATGTTATTGTCAATAAATTAGTTCAAATTTTGATCATAGATGGCCTCAAGGAACAATTCGACAGCTTTTCATAGTAATTGGCGGGAGTGTCAAATACATTTAGCTGCATTTTTTAACTCAAATGTTCACATGAAACTGTCAATTTACTGTGAAAAACTATCAAAATTTTCAAATATTCAAGGTTAATGGACCTAATCTTGATCTTCTAAAAACTTTGATTCAAAAATATATTAGTTTTATTTTTAAATGAAACCACAATCAATTTGTTTAAAAATGGCATCCTGGTCAATAATTTAGAATAAGTACAAAGAAAGTTATGATTTGACATCAAAGAGATTTGCGTAAAATTGACAGGACCATAAATCTGGATGAGGGCAATATCTTGGCCTACTAGAAAATTGAATTGCTTAATATACCTTTACCTATATTTGTGCAAAATTTTATTGAAATCGGTAATGTCCGTTCAGAAATTTCCTGAAAATTTGTTCATTTTCATCAACTTTGAATTTGTATACAAGTCTTATTAATAAAAAAATAACAATACAACACATAGGCGGATATAATACTTTGTGATAGTAAGTTTTGTCATCAGAATTGTTTAGAAACTAAAGTTTTTTTCAGTTTCCCAAAAGTTGGATCATCTGGAATTAATCCTTATTAATCTCACCCGTTCAATTTGGTTTTGAGGTCAATTTTTGTGATTAAAAGTTCATAACTGAATGTCAACATAGAAAAGGTTTCTGTTATTAAATTATATATGATTTTAAGAATCTAATCCACACCATTTAACTATATTGTATTATACTTCCTGTTCCTGAGATAGTTCCATCATTATATTTCCTATCGATGAAATAAAATGTTGTTTGCTTGAAGCATTGCTGCTAAAATACAATACAAACAGTGAACACTAACGCTATGTCGATAGTAGATTGTAGTTATTGAGCGAAGTTACAATGTTACAATGTAAAGAATTTGGCACGGTTAAACTTCTTTCATATTTAAAATAGATTCTGGCAGGGAATCTATTAAAAGGAGCTACGGGCAAGGATAATGAAAGATTAATAAGAACTCGTCTTTTCTATTGTAATTCTGTCTATTTTTTACCAAATACGCGATATCACATTTTTGATTTGGCCTAGATATCGGTGTGACTCTGAAAAATGTCGATTCAATCTCTAGTGGTGAGCAATGGAAAGAGGTGCAGCGGTTTTATAAATGGCGGGAGCTGCAGCGTAGGCTATGGGAACAGATTTAACGATTGCTGGAGCAGCAGATTTTGTAACAAGGGGTTGGCGGTTGACAACGGCGTTAAATCCGTGAATTGGATCCGCAGAGTAATCAACAGTCCTTTTGTAACCATCAGCATCAATCAAGGAGTATTGTCCTCTGACGACGTCTCCATCGCGGGATTCAACTTGACTCTTTGAGTCTCCCGAAAGCTCATCCTGGATGTCATAAGCAAAATTGTATTGTGGGTGAGGATCGTATTCATTATCATGTTTGGTCAAAATGGGTTGAGCTACGGCGACTGATGTCTTCAAGTAAGCTGGGGCAGCGTGGAGGATGTGGTCGGCTGGAGCAGTATGATATACTTGTGCTGCGGGTAGAATTCCTGCGTTGACCGCAGAAGCGAGGGCAAGGAATGCTGTAAACTGCTTCCAGATTAAATATACTAATGTTACTTCACACAAACTCTTTGTTGTACCTTGAATGCCATTTTATATCTGTTCCAATCACCGTTGGTACTCTTGAACTCAACACGAAACACTGAATGTCAGCCAAGTAACCCCAGCGGGTTTATATAGTCCGACCAAGCCCGAACATTGGCTGTGAAGTGAAAAGAAAGAAAGAAAACCCGCGCCGAAATCGATTCAAGGCACAGACCGATAAGTCAAGATAAGCATCCGAAGACGCAGACAAATGGACCAAAATAAATTTTTTCTGCTAAACGAGAGCAAGTACAAACGACCTTGATATTAATGGAGTTCACAGCCGGCTGGGATTTGCACCAGCTGCCGAAAACTCTTCGACGGAACTTTAACAAACCAGTTCATCGCACTGACCAACATGTAGTCAGTCATATGAAGTTAAATTAACCCTTTCCATGTGCATGCCTGATATTGAAGGACCAATGTATAAAAATAAGAGGCATAAGGGCGCAGGTGGCATTATTTTCTGTTGAGTGTTGAGTAATCGGGTTACAAGACTATTCCCACGGTTAAAATCAACACTTCTGGTGGAGCTGCACCGAATTGGGTCAACTCTTATATTTTGATCAGTTAGCCATAAGTTTGCAATAAGCAGTTTTCAAGATGCTTTTGTTTATTGAGCATGACATGTTTTTGAGGGAGTGCACTTCGCAAATATTTGTCAAAGAAGATTGTTTTCGATTGAGTGGGCCGGCCCTTTAATATGAGCAAATTGTGCATTTGAACAGGGCGCTGAAATCACGGGGCGCAAAAATACGTCAGGCTTATTTAATTTTTCCATAATTTCTTTAATTATATTCAATTAAAAATATTGCAACACAAACTAACATTGCGATGAACAACATAAAGTTGCACTTTCATATATTTTAAGAAAAAATTTTCTAAAATTATATATAGATTTAAAGACTAACAATAAGACCAAACAGCTGTCATGAAACTATTTTGAAATCGGTGAAGTTTTGTAATTTTATCCAGCTCAAACGAAAATTACCGCAACCTTACACGACTACATAGAGAAAAACTAAAAATCCCTACATACAGAACACATTATCTATATATATAAAAATCTCGTGTCAAGGTGTTTGTGGTCGCACTCCTCCGAAACGGCTCCACCAATTTTTATGAAATTTTTTATGTATATTTGGTAGGTATGAGAATAGGTTGTAAAGTATATTTAATACCGCTAGGTGGTCCAGAAAATTTTATTATTAGCGGCTTAGATTTGGGCACAACATGTTTTTCACACGGACAATTATACGTGGCATGATCTCGCGTGGGAAAACCATCGAGCTTATTTGTGTTGGCTAAAGACGGACTGACAAAAAATATCGTACACCCAATTGCTCTTCGAAATTAATATTGAATATCTTTATTTCATTTTTCTACCTTAAGATAAAAATATACTACTTTTTTCATTTTACATTTAACTTAAAAGAGATCAGACAATGAATTTAATGAAACTTAAGTTAATGAAATACATTGAATTGAGAAAATGAATGATTGGTGTATTTTTTTGTTTTTATTGGCGTTCATCGTCTACAGCGCTCCATTCCTCTTTCTGTCATAGATCCCATCCCCACACACTTACCCACACACTTACAATACGTTCGTTATTTTTTATTTAACAACCAAAATATTCAATAGAAATAATTTATATTATGACAGATATAGAAAAAAGTGTTCTCCTGGCATTGGCAAATTTTCATGCATTTTTTTCTTTTTTGCAGATTTAGGGCAAGTGAATTATTTTTAGTGATTTATTTTAAAAGATTGCTTAAAAACTAATTAAAAAAATGTCTTTTCCCTTGACAAGTCAATTTACTAATCCTATTTATTTAAAACTTAATTTCGTTCAAGAAATAAATAGGTACCTAAAATTCCTTCATTTTGACCGCAGATTCTTCTAAAATGAAGCTATACTTTTTAACAACAAATATTTGGAAAACTATAATAAATTAATTTTACAGTTCTTCGCCCATTTCAATATGTGGAAATGATCTAGAACCTACCACGATAGGAGGTAGCAGCAATTCAAATTCCACCCACACCCTACCCAACCATCCAAACAATTAAGGTGCGATCAATTTTGTTTGAAGTAATTTAAAATGATTTTTTAAATTATTTCACATTGTACCACATGGAATGCGTTCTTCTCAAAATTACAACTAAATTATCTAAAATGCTCTCGTTGTGGGAATGGCATGTATTGTTTTCATGAAAATAGGACTTATGTGTCTAATTTGATTTTGTTGCATTTATAGGTACATTTTTCAATAATGTATGCTTTTATTCCTCTTCTTTCTGGTTCCTGGTGGAAAATGTATTTGAACATTTTAACGTGCTTCTGGCATATTTCCTAAAACATATCCGCTGGTGGAATAAGACTGCCAAAATCCGATCTATTTGAATAATTTTTATAAAACAAAAATATCTCTGATGAATTTTAGTATTTACCGAAGGATTTTAGGACGCTAAGAAAGGGAAAAAAATTAAAAAATTCTAAACCGTACCGTTTACGAGATTTCCTTCGTAAAAGGATCGGTGCATTCATACCAAAAAATCCTGCAAAAAACCGGCTGTTAATCAGTGTACACTATACACCACTGAAAAGTCTAATATCAATATTTAGGCCTTCTTTAACAAAATAAAATCACGTTAATTACGACTAATTAACGGGGACCTACGGGAAACGGGTTTATGTAATATGCGTTGCGTTTGGGGATAGTTCCAATTACTCAAAATGTAATATGCTGTACAGTACAGTGTACACTTCATTATGATTTTCACCATCCCTAGTGAGACCGGGTAGACCTGCTAGTGTATAATATATAGATTATAGATATATGGCCGGTATATATACCTAAGTTGTTTGTAACAACAATGAAAAATGCCCGATTATGGACGTATAATGATGGAAATCGGTGCAATCAAGTGGTTCCGAGAAACCGTTTTCACCTCTTTTCACATTTTAAAAGTTGAACTGCTTCTTAGCGAGCACCTATAAGATAAGCTGTACATTTTACAAGTATTCGAAATTTTATGGAAACCGGCTCAATAGTCAATTGTATTAGGCTTTTTACACATAAGTTCATCAAACACCCTGGATGAAATTGGTTCTGCTTCTTACCATTAGTAAAATACGAAAGTGTAATTGAAAGTCAAATCAATTTTATTCCAGTATGTACAATATTTCCAATATGTGTTTTCATTTAATACTATGTATCTTATATAATTCAGATTATTTGACGTCGAATGAACTGAGAAATTGCCAACCTTTTATGAATGCTTTTAGCTGCCGGAACGTAGGTACTTGAAAGTGGAGAAGATTTTAAGTAATTAAAACAAGTTATATTAATAATAATTATATTAATACGAAGCATATTTCCTGTTTTTATGGTTGTAATTATTTCTGAAATAAACCAGAATTCAAGTACATAAATAAAATTCATATAATTATAACCTATATTGTTAAAAAAATTAACGGAATAAAAATATAATAACAGTGTACCTAATTGTATTGATAATTTTTCAGATAAGTAGGGGAGAGTCGGCTGGTTTGAGCCAAGTTTTGTTTTTTGGACATAAAATCTCACTGGTTGAATATATCAAGAACTTTGATATACCGTTAGAAAGGTAGAGACCTACAGGGACCCTTCTGCATCATCCGGC
Source organism: Leptogaster cylindrica (assembly GCA_963082835.1). Lineage (NCBI taxonomy): Eukaryota > Metazoa > Arthropoda > Insecta > Diptera > Asilidae > Leptogaster > Leptogaster cylindrica. The sequence goes on from OY720106.1 coordinate 39,514,294, forward strand.
TTTTGGAAAAAACTCAACGCTTTTTCCATTTCTCGAAAGTGTCAAATTTAGCTAAATAAAATTTGGTCGGGTGGTTTGAGCCACCATAAAAAAAAAATCAGAAATTGCTTATAAAAACTTGTAAAAAAAATTATATTTAAAACAAAAAGAATTTTTTAAAATATGCTTGATATTTCAGAAAATGAAGTCAGAATAGTGTTGATATCCCTAAAGCATGTGGCGCATACAAATGATGATGACGTATCCTTTCTTTTGCTCTGTAGCCTCTGTATAGTAAAATAGGATAAAGAATTTCAAATTCACTTGAAGCAATCCTATTAGCGCCACAGGCTTTCTTGTATCCACGTTGCAATGAGAAAGAGTACATAATACATATCTATTCTCTTCCTATAACCACTTACAGACCTTGCCACAAAACACAAAAACAATTGCGCTTTCCTATTCAATATATAAAGCAAGTACAGCAAGCTATAGTAGTATGTGTGTGTAAAGCGAGTATCCACTGCATTGAAAGCAGCTCTGGCCTCTGCGAAATATTATCTAAACACGCATGCGCTGACTGCTGGAAAAAAATCTTGCGTAAAATTAATTATCGCCAATTCGTTGAACCAAAATTTGCAAGAAAAATACAAAGTTGGTTGTGGTCTCCGTTTTGCATAGGATAATTCAATAAAATTAGACAAAAAACGGATTTTCAGTTTATTAAATTTTTCCACTATTTACCATGAAACTTTTACTGAAACTGTTACCACAATCTCTTTATCTTCACAACAGTATGAAAAACATTAGGAAACTTTATGGAAAACACGAAAAAGAAAATAAAATACTGAAGACAATTTTTTGAAAAACCAAACTCATTCGGAAAATTCTCGGGAAACTCCTAGGTCGAAAATAAGAAAAGACAGCGCTCTCTTTTCAAATAAAACCCTTAATGTACCTCTGGTAATAAAATTTACTATATTTGGTCAAATAGTTTTCAAGGAAATTGGTACTAAAGCCGATCAAAAGTTGGAGTTAGTCATCTCTTTCACAGGTCATAACAATAAAACTATATATGCGTTTTAAAAAATTGCTTCCGCTCCTACCAAATAAAATAATAATAAATAGCAATAATAATTGTGCGGCGAAATTTTTTGACATTTTTGAAAATGGTCTCAAATCAGACCCGACGCGAAAAATGTCTGAAAACAAAGTTTTTGAGTTCAGAATAATTACATCTATCGATTTTATATTTTTTGGCCGTATTGCAATGAGACAAAAAATTTGGGCGTAGGTTCTCGTACTATTACGTCGTGAAATGCAGGCGAAATTTTCACTGTATTTTGTATGGGATTTGACTTTTCACGCTGATTCCAAGCGATGTTCTAGACTGCAGCGAATAGGTCAAATATTAAAGCCAAATCAAGACTTAAAATATACCCATACGTGTATGGCGATTGGCGAAATCTCCAGATTGGTACAAATTGTGCAGTTTATCCAAATAAAATTTTGGACTTTCAAAACAAGAATAAATATGTACATTTGAAAAGCAGCATTAGTTTTCTCATTGATAAATGGTGTACATAACTTTCATAAATCGTGCTTGATTCAGCTAAAAGTCGCTTTCTTAACTTTAATATGTACAAGTAGCTAACGGTTTTTTCTTATAACTCTAATAACGTGCCTAAGTTTTACGTCACTAGCTTATTTCTTATATGGTTACAAATTGCGGATTTACATTATCCCTAGTGTACACAATTATGTATCTTTCGCTAAGTTTTATTTTAAATTAACTAAGACCCACAATTCCCAAATTCCCACAAATTCAGGTCGGAATCCAAAAGAAAGAAAAGCGCGGTCTGCACGCTCGGCTTGAGAAAAATTCGGATTCGAAAATTGAAATTGGAATTTGGGACAATTTAGCCTCGGAACCTCGCGACCTAGGTGACGACCATGAAAATGCACCGTCGGGGAATCTCGTGTCCCGAAATTTCGCGTCCCAAGCTCGGAAACCTGCACACCTTTGTAACCGATTATAAAATTCGAGATTTTCAGACAGCAGTAAACATCCTTGAATTTATAAGCAAATGGCAATTTCGTACTAACTAACGGTTTCGCTAACTAACTCAGCTGATAGTATTCGGGCGCGAAGTCATTCGCCAAATTGCTGAGGAAATTGAAATCTGAAGAGTTGTTCGAATTCTCCAAACCAGCCATGTTAGAATTTGGGTTCGTGGCTCCGTTGTACGGCTGTACGGTTACGGAGTACGGCGTGTGTCCCGGGTGTTGGTTGTGGTTCTGCATTGTGGTGTGGTGAGTATTCTGCCCCTCGTAATATGACGGGAAATAGTTCTCACATGTGTCCGCGCTAACATTTTCCACTGGTGGCATATTATACGATTCACTGTGGTATTCACCCTGGTGGTGATAGTTGACACAACCGTAGCCAGCCTGTGCCTTCGGATCGTAGTAGTTGTTCGATGAGATCATGTGTGTCGCTTCGTACTCATTGTGGTAATATTGGTTCGGATATTGGGCTGCGTTGCAACCCGCCTCCTGGCCGTGATTGTAGTAATTGGGATTTTGATGGTAGCCATGATGCGGCTTCATATGAAATTCATGCATTTTGGCTCCCATTTCCGGTGACTTCATATGATTTTGTGAATGGGAGAAGTCTGTTTTAACTCCATGATATTGGGCAGGTTGTAAAGGACCAAGTTTCTGCTGATGAGAAGTAAATTCAACATCGTATTTTCCATAATAGTCCTGTTGCTTTTGAGGGTAGTATCCTGGGAAGTAGCCGCCCTCTTGCACGTTATTCGGTGCTGGTTGGAACCTATTCTTCTGCGGAACATGAGTGTTTACTTTGCCGGACGGTGGCGGTGGTAGCTGTGGTGGATACTGATGCGTGCTTGGGGGAATCACTGGCACGGAATTAATTCCCGAAACATGCGTTTGTTCCGTATCACGCCTGTATATCTCGTATGCGGAATAATTGGACACTTGCTTCGTTGACGTTGAGACTGCCTCCTTTTTAACAACCTAAAGTAGAAAGCGCGTAATTATTAACAGCATAATTTACTTGCCTTTTAGAGTTAGTTGTTACTGAAAATATGAGGCATTTTCGTCTGCTCAATTGAAACTTACATTATTCTCTTCCTTTTTCTTAACTTTAACCGGACTTTCATCATCATCGTCTAAACTTACGCTAGAGACTACACTTGAGTCCGCACTAATCACATTGGAACCGGAAACACTCCCATTTCCAGGATTACTTGATTCAAGCGTGGAGTTCGGAGTGGCTGAAAGAAATAATTAGATGTGAAAACATATTTACTTAAATTTAGATTCATTACAATTGCTGGTGCTCTGATTGTTGTTTGTTGCACTTGGTGTGTTATTATTGTGTCCTCGAGAATTCGACGTGGAGTCGGGAATGTCGTCTGATGGCAACTCACATCCTTGGCATGACTTTTTGGAGTTAGAATCTGAAAAAAAAAATTTTTGAATCACCTTTCTTTCACAAAATTTTATTTCAGATTTTGTAACAAAGCTGAAGTTACAAGAATTTGCCTTCGAAACTCTAAAACAGTAAGCATTTTCACAAAAATGGTCCCATATGTGTTTTCACGAAATTGAAATTTCATATTTCAACATATACATAGGTAACCGTGCTTTTTTTTCATATTTAGTAAAGCTTATCAACTTGTGACGACAAATTTCGTCATTTCAATGAAAGGGTTAAACCAATCCAACTTACTACTTTCAGAGTGAGTATCGTCATCACCTTTTAAGCTATCCTTGTTATCCTCATCGTCAGTTTTCGATAGTGTCTGTCTCTTGTGTTTCATACGGCGATTTTGAAACCAAACTTTTACCTGGAACAAAGAACATATATTTATGGAAAAACGGAAATGCATTGCTGAAATTTTTACAGCAGCTGAAATTGAATTGAGTACCGGGAAGGGAAGATGAGTGCCCTGTGCCAGAATCAATAATACTGACGAACAGAATCGATTCCAAGATTAAGACATAGGATCTTGGTCTTGGCGGGGATGTGGAGAAGAGCAGGCCAAGCAATAAATTTATTCCATTAGTTACCTGTCTTTCAGTCAGGTCTAAACTAGCTGCGATTTCGATCCTCCGCGGTCGACATAAATATTTATTAAAGTGGAATTCCTTCTCCAGCTCAAGGAGTTGGGTGTTTGTGTACGCTGTCCGCAATCGTCTGGGTAGACCATTTTCTGGAACGAATTCAGCTGCAATTGAAAATGTTTGCTTCAGTTTTCAAAGCATATTTTTTATAAATATTTTTTTTTTTACTATATTTTATTTCATTTGCATAATATAATGTAAAAATCAAAAACTATAGTTACTCGTACATTCATAATCCTACTAAGCACACTAAAAATTTTTTTTTCTCGAAGCAGGTTAAAGTGGATATCTTCAATTTTGATGAAATTACTTTACAAGACTTGGCGACCAACAAATCCACCGCAAACTCAATTAAAGTGAATTGACAGCGATGGTCTATTTATGTACCAAATTTCAGTTCTCTAAGTTAACGCAAAGTGGGGTAAATTAACGTTGCAAAATTTGGCAACAAACATACCACGGAGTGAAGTTAACAAAAAGTAAATTAAAAATAATGCATCATTTAATTTGTAAACTTATTTCTAAAATTCACATTTTTACAATAAAAATAATAGCGTTCGGATTTAAAATTTAAATACGATTGCGTATTATATATTCAAAAATTATACGTGAATTTGTGGGAGTGTGTACCATATGTGGCGAAATAAAAGTTGTTAAAGAATTCAAGCACAAAAAGTGGCATTTCATAAAGATCTCGAAAACAAACAGGGAATCAATGTACAACGGCAGCAGCATCAGCATCGACCTCGGCAGTGAAGGATCATTAATCATTCGGGGGAAGTCAGCTTGAAGCAGCTTGAGGAGATTTTTTTGAGAGTTTCGTTAGTCCTGCTGCATTGCAACGCGTAGCATTACAACAATAGAAAAATCCTTTTAAAGCGCGTGGATTTAGTTGTCTTGAATGGAGGGCAAAACGAAAAAATATTATAAAGTCAGGAGCAGCAGTTGCGTTGGTTTGACTTGGAAGACCTCTGCGAATGGAAAGTTCTTTCTTTCATGAAGAAATTCAAATGTCTCCTGTAATACCTGAGAGTGAAAGGTCGGAAAAGTGAATTCGTGGTCTTAAAAATGTTCCGCGAGTGATGAGTGACTGGACTTTCACTGACCGTGTTTGAATTCGAGTCAACTGATTAATACATCCATCCTTTTTTGAGACCACTTCCACCGTCAGCAACTGTTCGTCAAAACGCGTAGACCATTTCCTTGATTCACTGTGGGCTCCTCTGTAGTACTTAATGTTCAGCTAGTAGTAATGACATTTTGGCATGTAACGATAACAAATTGTTTCCATACTTTGACCTGTGTACAACAACCCCCACCCTTCGCAAAGCATCAAGTGTATAATTCCGAAGTAATTTCCTTCCTCCGTGCGCCAAAAAAACAACTGCGTAAGTATTTCTTTTGAGCCGTTGAAAAATAAATGCGACATGTGAAATTACGATAAGAGAAATATTGTGAGAGGACATTTATCTTCGTACTTCAGTGTTTTGCATTGCAGATAATTTTAATTGATATTTTCATTTCCTATTATATAACTATTAACTAGTACGGAAACTATTATTGCTTTAGCTTTAGTTATGAAATTCCCTAGATGTACTGTACATAGAACGCCACGGTTTAAAAAAAAAAAAAAAAAAAAAAAAAAACGTTTGTTTATAAATTGTGTAAATAACCGTTCAAAAACGTTTTAAAAAAATCCTTTCGGCAGGCCCACAGCCTAAGGTAGATTTTGAAGTGTTTTGATTTAATGGGGTATTTTACTTCAAAATCGAGAAACTAGTTATGGATTTCTAAACTACTCATCAAGAGCTTTTCACCACACCACAAGACGTGGTTTTAACAATTTCGTATTTCCACCCCCACCTCCACTCGTACCCGCACACGGCACAACCCCTTAAATCGTTGGTGTCATGGTACTCTAATTTATGCAAAAGCAAATATAGTTTCTCTCTAAACACCATAGGGGCTGAGATATAATTTTTTCAAAATTTTAAGTCCTTCTTCTCTAAAATGTGTACCTACATAAAGTTTTGTGTCGTGTGACTCGGAAAATTTGAACCCCTCAGATTCCTTTGATGTGCCAAAAATATTCCTAAATTTTTGGAAAACTTATAAGTCATATCCATATTGTCGACATAATATGAGGTTTTTGCTATGGTCTGACTCCGGCTTAATTAAGCCATGAAATAAAAAAACCTTAAGACAAAAAGCCCCAAAATAATGAATGTTTTGGTGCGAGCTCACATCGTTTTTGCATATACACGACGATCATACCAAAAAATCTAACGAAAACACAGACGCAAAATTGTACCAGTTTAATTTTCATTGCATGTAGTTTCTAATTCTAATTTTTCAAAACAAATAATTTCATTGCGTCACAAAATTGTTATCACAAATTTTGTGTTTTGGCTAGCGGCACGAGTTTTTTCTGCATCAACGTTGTTATCATTTTATTTCTAACAGCTAAAAGTGATACATAAAATTTAAGAAAAACAATTCCGCCCCAGAAGCGCCATTTCGCCAAACGAGTCTATTCGTAATGTTGTCTGGTTTCAATTTCAAATGTTTAAGTAAACGCGGCTCAAAAATGAATAATTTTCTTTGTCGAGAAGCAATTATACATTTTAATAGGAAACCCGACATGAAAGACGCAACTTATCAACTGCAATACGCTAACCAATCCGTCCCTGAAAGATGTGTCAAAAAAACCATTATCACCTGAAAATGTCTGCCGCTGCGCTGTGCATCCAATAATTCGTTGAAAGAAATCTACACCAAAATCAGTTGTCCAGGAAGAGCAGAGGAGCGATTCGGGGAGAACTTGAAACTATGGGGAAACGCGGGCGAGAGTAATTAACGAAATTCTAATCAATCACTCAAACTGTTAGGATGTCACTCAGATGTAACAGATCGTAGCGGAAAATACCGAGGGGAGTGCTGGCGGCATGCAAGCCGTTTGCTCTTTGGAGCTACCGACACGTCCTTGAGAAGTTCAGAGTTGACTAAAAAGTACTATTTTCCAGATTTAAATTCTACCTTTCGTGAGCCGTGGATTCAGCGATGAAGGATTACGAAATACCTGTAACAAAGTGCGCTACTCACTGAAGTGAACAGCGGCGATAATGCTCCTCGGAGTATAATGCAAGATGCATTCCACATATCCGGTGCGCGAGGCCAATCGAACCAGCAGCGGCACCGACCATGCAAGGGTTCATAAATTTCCTTCCTTGAGTCATATCAGGTGAGTAACGACACCACTGAGCACTACAGTTAGAATTTATGGATGGAAACTATCTTGCAATGGGAGTCGCACCAGACACACACATATTGTGCCAAAGTTTGGAATGTAATTCTGGAGGCCAGGAACGACAATCGCTCTGGAAATTCACGTTCGGTCTTAATGCTCTGTGTGGCCAGGATCCTCTAAGCAAGTGTTTCGGCCCAACCCGAATGTAGAATCCTCCGGAACCTGTGAAACTTATCTCTGCGAAGGGCAACATCTGCCTATCACGGACGTCGCTTTTCCGTAGCTGGCATAAATTTTGTATTTCTCCCCTAATTCCCTGCGAAGGTGAATATTTACGACACCCCTTTCATCTTGATAACGATTTTGTAAACCAGTTTCTGTTCAAAAAGCTTCCGATTGAAAACTGCTGCTGGAGACGCTCACATACGCCATGTTAGTCCTCCCTCGCATTACGCCTCATTGATGATGATATAGAGCAACAGAAAATTCGCACTAGGACGATTTACGGAGGCAGGACGAAGTAACTTGCTTCTGGAGATTGTTGCTGGAAAAACGCCTTTTTCAAATTCTGACGATTACTTAAAAATGAATTCTTATTCATAATGAAACAATACTTCATCAGTCGGAATTGCAGTGTCATTGCGCAACAGAATATCAATAAATACGGAAAAACACCGTAATGATGAGATCACATTTAAAGAAAATTTCCAATGTTATCAAAGGTTATCAATGTACAATGTACATAATATAATATATATGCACTAATCCCCTGTTTATCGCGACTATTTGGTTCCAGACTCTACCCTGCTAGGTGAGTACCTATCTATGAAGTAGGATTATTTATCCACCAAAAACATTTTCATGTAAAGTAACGCCAAGACACATATTGCTTGCACTGTAAAAAATTTATCAGATCTTATGGAGAGCCTACACGGCATACACGGCCTTACATAACACTCTCTAACTTTCATCACAGCGTAGAGCGTTCTGCATGAAGCCGACACATTTGGACAAGCCCCACATTTGGACTAAGGTGTAGGGTTTGTCGAGAACTTAAGACTATGTATGATTCATGCAGAACGCTAGGCGTGTATAGTTAGAAGCTTGGCTCTCCATAAGATCTGATAAATTTTTTACAGTGCAAGCAATATGTGTCTTGGCGTTACTTTACATGAAAATGTTTTTGGTGGGATATCATTTCTTTTTGTAAGTTACAAACTTGTCGTAGTTTTTATAATTATTCTTATTTTTTTTCCTACTACTGTGTAAATGTATGTAAATAATAGTATTTGTTTTAAATATTTTCGACTGAATGTACATACAAGTCCGCTAAATTTAAGAAAACCGTACGTACCTAACCCTAAACTACGCTTTAAACTCGTCATCAAGCAATTAAAATTAGACAGATTATTATTATTTTTTCTTCGTAATAACGTTTAAATCACCGAAATATTTCGAAAAAATTGCATTTATCAAGAGAACCATCAATGACGTCTGCCCTCACGCGTCTGCCCGCGTTCGGTTAGCGCACTCGGAGTCGACATTGCACTTGGCCGAGGAGCTGGGAGGGGGGTCAATTTCCTGAAGTGTTACGTTTTTTATTTGTAACCAATATTCTAAATAATAATTAATTTTTTATGTTCCTAGCTTGAAAATTGACGAAAGTTCCATAAAAATTTTCATCCCCCCATTTTAAGGGATGGGGGTCAAATTTTTACAGATTTCTTAATTTTTATATTGTTTGTATGCTAACCCTAGCTTTCACACCAAATTTCAGCTTTCTATAATTTTTGGAAGTACCCTAACAGTTTTGATGATCATCAGTCAGTGAATGACTAAATCTGCGAAATCTGGGTATTTTAGATATTAATAATAATTTATAAAGTATAACAGCTATACATTTGAAACTTGGCACGTTCAATAAGTACTCATATGACATCATATCCTGGAAATTTGGACTTTCTAGCACAGTCCAGACTGAATCTATAAGGGTACAAAAATACGACGAAACGCTTCGAGAAAAGGTAGGTAGTGCCCTGCGCTTCCGTTGTCTCGTCTTGGCGGGGGCACTGCCGTGCCCCAAGATTTAAAAATCGAATATTTTGCAGTTAGAGCATACTAAAGCTGCTGACAACCTAAATACATTTTCCAACATTATATAATTATCTAGAGTCGTGAAATAACACTTTTTTGCCACCATTATACTCGTATTAGTCAATATATTAAGGAAAAGTGCTCCAAATAAAAGCTGTAGAGCGTTCAATTCAAGTCTATCGGAACGTTTTTTGTTTGAAATGGAATACAAAAGAATACAAACAAGAAAGCGAGTTAATAAAAACGTTTTAAAATCTAGTTTATCCCAACAGCTGATTGATAACATTTGTGTTTTGACAGTTCTTTATAACATAAACATTAATTTACTTATAACTTGTTTAATTGGATTTGGAGCTTTGTAAAAGATTTCATTTGACAATCCTCAAGTAGTTTATTTCGAGAGCAGTGCGCCACCCTGCGCCCATGCGGGTTATTTTTTAATCGATATTCGGTAATTTAGAATAAGTTTGGCAATGTATCAATGCCTCAGTGTTATAAGTATAATATTGCAAACCAATCAGTAAATTTTACACGGCCCTCTTTTATGAAATAATATCATACACATAAATTATTTAAAGTGCTTATGTTAATTTCTGATAAATGATTGCATAAGAAATTAAGAAATCAATCGACTTATTAAACTCAATAAATTGTGAAATTTAATATTCCATATAATATTACAATATAATGTTATTAATTCAAGTGGTAAATTTGGATTTACATACTTTAATGAGAGTGTGAAGGATGATGTTCTTTCTCATATGACATATCAATTCCAAATTAGGAGAGCGAGATGGTAGTTTTATTCTCAAATCTCCTTTGTCATCTTGTTTTTTAAGTATCTACGGAAGTAGCGATTGCAGTTTCACAAGTGTAAGTGGTTGAGAATGGCATTTAAAATGTCATGGGCATGTCAATTAAATTTAGATACTCCCTCCAACAACTCAACCAAAAATTAGTGAAGGGTAAAGATTCAAACTTCTTTTTAAGAGCAGCGTCGCATGAAAGTACAATTAAATTATTCTTGTTCTTTAGTTTTATGATTTCCTAAAAATTTTTATTAAATGCAAAATATGTGATGTCCAGAACTTTTTCGTTTGGCCGTGAAAACTGTCATAATATGGAGTATCGAGTAAACACGTTTATCCTCTAAGCCAGTGGTTCTCACACTTTTTTCGGGGACCATTCATGTGCAATTATGCGTCTCAAACGCGCACCATCAATATAACAGAAAACTTGAGCACCAACAAAATAATCTTGTAGGCAATAAGAAATAGATACTAATAAACATGCAACACTTTAAAAGTAAAGCTTTGGTTTTATTAAAAAACAAAACAGTTATAAATAATCCATAACATCTTAAAAGTCAATGGGAATGATGGGTCTACAATTCTACATAGTTCCAGTAATAGAAAAGATGGTGGGTTCTAGTATTGCATTGTATAATAAGTTATTTAAGGTCGCTGGTTATTAGCTACCACTGCACTGTAGTGGTTCATTCTGTCTAGATCCTGTAGTATACTTCGACCATTCTGAGGAATTCTATGATTCGGTTCCAGCTGTCGACGTTGCTTGCTTAGTCTTTAGATCATTTGGCAAATTGGCTATAGATCTTTCATCATCGAATTTGTCGCAGTCCATCAACAGGTGTTGAACGGTAAGCCTGAGATTGCACTGAGGGCAGGGCTTGGGCCCTTGGGGTCCGTCTTCGTTATGAGGTGGATGTGACTAAATTGAGTTTTTAGCTGCTTATTGTTGTGTCATCAACGTCGATTTTCCAAGAGGTGGGCAGCTTGTTTATATCCTCCGAATGGATAAATACTTGACGCCGATGCCGAAAGCTAAGTATGTGTTGGCATCCTGGAGTATACTGTTGGAGCGCGGAGGGTGGTTATTTGTGAAGCAAGGTTAATCTTTGTTTCTTTAACTGCTCAATAATGGAGTTCGGTATTATCGGGGGCACGTTAGAAAGGATCTTGTTTCGTGAGAGCAAAGGCCGGACCGGGACAGCACTTCCATTTATCGTGATTTGTCTATGGGTGCCAATTATAATGTCCGCAATTTCTTTTGTGGCCAGGTATATACATATACGATTGTTTGCAATTCTGGAGATGTAGTGAATATTCTCAGGTTCAATTTTCCCGCCAATGGCTTTTGCGTATGTTTGGATCTGTACTCCGTCGATTGCATCAAGGATGATTGCTTATTCTTTTGTTGGGATGGTTTCCGATTGCATCGCTTTAACAGAATCCATTTTTGGGGGCATGACACTTAAGGTGATTCACTTACCTAACTCGAAAATATGGAAATATGAAGTTGCACTGAAAAGAGCTGTACAACTGTCAACTGTGTACAAATGTGTATTGTATATGAAGACACGTACGAAGTACTTAACGTTTGTTTGGAAGCTTCACATACCGCTTCTGGTGGTGTGGTACGCGTACCACAGGGCCTAGTTTGGGAACCATTACTCTAAGCCAGCGATCTAATAGACAACTAAAAAATCGGTATATTCGATTCTCGATGTTCTATTATAGCTGGTACTTTCCTGCGAACCGTTACTAGTTCGCGACAGTTTTAGAAACGCTGGGTTAACTCATGTGGCACTTCATGCTTGCCAAGAAAGGGTTAAATTTTGTACTTAAATCACCGACTTCATTAATAAGATGCAAAAGGAACCGTTTGACAAAGAACAGCTCGGAGCTCAACAGTAGGGGAAATTGCACTTAATTTCCGTGTAAGTCTTTACCATACATCACAGTTCGTAATATTAATGTAATTGAAACCGTTTAAAGCACCATTAATTACAGCAAACTGCAGAACGAGAAACTTTTTGATTAGGCAAAGGCCAAACAAATGGCAAAACGTAAGAGTTACGAGCGCACAGAAGGAGCCCAGATAAATGCCAGGAGTGTCCTTTAATCGCTTTCGACATGCCGATTAAAGCCTTAATACCATCTTGATTAAAACGCAACACACCGAATGATAAAAAAAAGATACATAATTTATTCCACCACAGGAAAACTTGAAATCAGAGCAGGAAGTTTCGATTTGTTAACATTGCTGCAATGCAAAGGACTCGAAAAAGGGTGGGGGAGAGAAACTTGTCACCCCCGAAGCCGCAACATCCTGCGGAGTACATCCCGAAATTTCTCGTCTGCAGATTGGATAACAAGTTACTTCAAAACGCGAATTTGATTAGGATATTTGCATATTTTTCTCATGGCCCGCTCTTGCTTTACAAAATGTGTGCGCAAAGCTCATGAGCTTCTGTATTAACACAAAAACCGAGGGCTTCCGGACGGTTTAATGGGCACGCCTCCTCTTGGTTCCGGGGAAAACACTCCTTTTTACTAGGCTTTCTAAGTGAATTTCAATTAATATAATTAAAATATTTTCTGAATTTCAACCATGTCGCTGCTTTGTGTTGGATTAGTTGAGGCAATATTTATTCCATTATACAAATTTATTTGTGATTATGTTTTTTCCCTTCCAATATTTTTGTTCGAATAAAACTCGCAGTTTTTGGGAGAGTATTTCTATATAACGAACTTTAGATAACATCTTCAATTCTTCAATTATCTGTTTACAGCTTTAGTCATAAAACTAGGACGGAAGTGTAACATGGTTCAGGCCAATTATGAAATAGCCTAGATGTAAGAATTGTAAGACGGCACAGGCACAGTTTTAACACAAGCAATGATTGCTAAGAAAAAGAGAGTAAAAAGAGAAATACGTTTTAAATTATTGAAAACGCATGTAAAAAAGAAAATTTTTGGGTAGGTATCTGTAAAACTTCATGATCTTGTAAAAAAGGGGTCGTGTATATATAATCGTTATTTGGAAGTGAAAACAAACCGTTTTATGGATGTACGTCCATCTGTCCAGTCTGTCCAGACGATAACTCTAGAACCTCTGTAGTTAGAGCTTTTCGATGGCAAAACTGTTTGTACCTGGCTTTTTACCTGATTTCTCAACAAACGTTGCTTTTGTGTTAAAACTGTGGCACTCTACATTTATGGCAATGGTTCCCAACAGGTTATTCCCAATTCCCATAAATTACATAACGCTAAAAGCAGGATTCTTAGACCCCTCTTCCTTGTAAGTTCTAACGGACCTGTATGTTGTTATGGAAAAGATTACCCCTTTAACGAAGTACGTTACTCTGTCCCCCTCCCCACTAAGGCGTTACTTACGTAACTTTTGAATGCTCCTAAACTATCCTCCTAGTACTTAACCAAAATTATCTTAATACTAAAGAAGTTTATCAATATTTAGCTAGTATCAATGCCATTAAACATTTTCATGAGACACAAACACAATCATCTGACTATACGCAACTCGTTATACCTACTATAAAATTAGAGTTTTGGGAGTCCCTTCATTGTAGCGTTAGGATGAGGGCTGAGGAAGTCCTCCAAACATTTTTGTTGGGAACCACAGATATAGGGTATTTCAAAATTAGCCTAAACCACTTATACTTTCCGTACTAGTTTTATAATTAAAAAAATAATTACCTACTTCTAAAATGTATTTCTTCCGTTAAACGAATTGAAAAAATTCCTTAAATTTATAAATAATCCAAGTTATCGCCGAAATTGGAGCGTGCGAATGATAACTTGATGGAAAAGTCCCCTCCATATTGCTTCAAAATGCCGAGAAATGAATTTCCTCGTAATAATTTTCTATATCTTACTGTCTTGGTCTGATGGAGCTAGAAAAAGAAAATCTCCACGTAAGACACACAGTTCAGATTTTTTCCCTGATAAAAGCCGGCCCTAATTGGTTTCATATACACTTAAAAGATGCCATCTTCTATAATTAAGTATATTTTATGGAATCTGTTGTTGATTTAAATGAATTGAAATAGTAGAAGACTAAAACGATAAAAATTACAAAAAGGTATCTACATCAGTGATTCCCCAACTTAATATACCTATGGACCCCTAATTATAGCACAAATTTTACCATTAACACCCACCTGAAATATGTCCATAAAACGACAAAAATTAAACTTAACTTTAATATCTTCAATGGTAAATGTTGATCAAAAAATTAAATATCTATATTATGTATTATGTAAAATGCATTGTATAATCTGATGAGATAATGCATTTATGAATAGATAAAACATTTTGATATTTAAATAGTACCTATAGTACTCATATATGTGTTGAAATTCTGTTGTTTTAAAATACTTGAAATGTGTGTCTTAAGATGGGTAAATCTGTTGGGATGATATGTGCTTATTATGTTTGGCTTTATATATACCTATGTAATTTTCGTAATTCCTCACGAGTACTAATTTCCAATCTGTTTCTTATTTTTCGTCATAAGGCTCATGATTGCGCTAAATCCACGATCTAATCAATACTCAATAAGAAGGTGGCAAAGTAATGAACAGCAGTTCTACGTGAAATTGACTACTACTTCGTCGGTGCACATTGCACAAGAATAGTAACACAACTCAAAAACTACCATTTTCGACGTTTTTAAAAATATTTAAAATGTGGATATTCAAAACCAACGTGTTATTCTTAGTATTCAAAGTGAACACTTTATCTTTACTTTATCCTGACTTTATTTTATTTAAACACTTATCAAGATATGAAAATATTAAAATCGAAGATCCTGCAAGAAACAAGATATTTTTAAATAGATGCCCTGACAAAATTTTAGTTATTTTTTATGGCTAATAAACTGTTTGTTTATAATATGCAATATGACTATAAAAATATGAATTACACGTATATACCATAATTTACCACTTATAACTTATAGCGTTTTATACTATTCGTACTCGTATTTCTCTAAATGTTGAAATTATAGTTTTGTGAATCGCAATCCTTGACAAAGTGTTCTAATTCTTTCTGATGTACATACCATTAATTGCGGAGTAATTTAATTTAATTCAGTGAATAGATTCTTCTAAGAAAAGTTAATCTGCAGCAAGGCCGTACTTAAAAGAGCCTCAATAATGAATGCTTATAATCTGAAGGCCTCCAGCTATGGACGAAGTGTGCTAAGCAAAAAAAAAAAAAAAAAATAGTCAATCACGTTGACAACGCCAGCAACTGAAAATTTCAGCGGTGGAGAAGAGATCAATCATTCACGACATCCCAAAGACGTGATGCGCCCACTGACGACGGGTAGCAGGAAATCCTCCTTTATGAACGTAATAGGAACAGATGGAAGGAGCCTTTAAAGATTCACACACATCCTTACGAAATATTGAATTGATAGACGATGGTTTCCGCTTTCAGAAATCGGCTTTCCAAAACACTCAAAAACTCGTTGATGCCAGGGGAGAGATGCAGCGGCATAGAAGCTGTTGCATGGTAGTATAATCGTGCATTATGTCGTCATTATTACAGCTACCTCTAAGAATCATTAATAATTCACTTAAGTCCTGTGTGCATTTTCACCACATTCCTACAAAAGAGTTCGGCTTTTGTACGCTTTCCCTCACCCCCTTAGCTGGCTTGTGGCCATTGTCAGTAGAAATGGTGGCTGCACATATTCAAATCCAGTGAGAAGGCTCGAGCGGACAACTATCATTTTTCATACTAGCTTTTGGCTTCAATGCGGCGGACTGCCACCTATTGATGGCCGCCAAATTCATTGAATTTCATTGAACTACATCTTTTGGAGGCGAAGTGAACGAAGCTTTTATAGAACATGCGAGACGTGGATGAGGTGTAAATTCCTCTTCTTTTCCTTAGGTCAAAGCATTCTTCGGGGAATTAGTTTTGCTGCTCAAGCGGATTAGATTAATTGGGAAATGATATTGTCTCGAGTCTCTCTGGCATCCATTATTCTGCGGTTTTCTTTGTACGGTCCACTCAAAGAATTATTTGTTCTGAAATGAGCAACGCTGCTTTGTGCTATAGTGTTATTGTTTTTTTTTACACAAAAGTTCAATTGAAGTGTGCCCAAATATGGCAATGGTTAAACTTTCTACATTATAATTTCTGGCAAGTTTTTCTGATCAAATATTTATTGTTATTTTGATAGAAAATTGCTGCAGAATATTGGTAAGGCTGAAATGATTCGAAGCCCTTCATTGTTTTGCAAACAATTTCATTTTCAAAATCTTTGGGCAGTGGAATGCTGTAATAAAAGTGAATTACCTAAAGCTTTATTTTCGTTAAGAAATGTTCATTTTTTCAGATAACAAGAGAAAAACTGAAAAAAATTCTTTGCCACCTATTTAATTTATTTCATATTTCTTCGCCTTTACGTAAATAAAATTCACCCTAAACAAAAAAATTTAATTCCCAGTGACAAAAGTGACCTCTGCCTTCTGTTCGGAATTCTCCATTAGGGTGGACCGAAATTTTTAGAAATCGATTATTAAATATTGAGACAAGTGGATGCAATTTTTTGCACTAATTGACGCATTATGTAACATTTCCAGTGTATGCCAGTAAAAATTTTAACATTGCTTTTAAAGTATAAATGTTTTTAGAAAACCAAAAAAGAAACGTCTTTTGTCTTTTTTCTGTTGTTCAATGTCGCAGGGGCGTGACTAAATATTGATCTGATATTGATAAAAATGATTGTGAGTCCTAACAGGTCCATTACAGAAGTTTTGCCTACTATTCCCAAATCGATTTCAGAAAATTTTTTTTAATATTTCGACCCACCCTCCATCTTCAAATCATTCATGGAAGCTGTTTAGATGAAGAAATAGTGTGCCGCTCCTGCTCGTGAAAGTTTCATGTCGTCTTTTGAATAGGCGGCAGATGTTGTACTCCAGAAGGTAAAGTTCTTCCAGGACCGGCACTTCCTATAAGTTCGAGGTAAACGTGCTCTCCTCTCAATGTATTATTCACGCGATACTCGCATGAGCTTATGGATTCATATCTGTCGAATTTTCCTACCCTCCAAGTGCGCCAGCCCCCAGGAACCCATTCACTCACCCAGTCACCCCGGAGTACATTTGATGCACAACAACTGTGAAATTTATCTAAGATCATTTTTTATTATATTTGTTGCTGAACTTTGTTCTTCAGATGTTGTTTTTGCTTTGAAGAGGTGCGAGAGGGATGCAGCTGAATCTAAGCAGGGGAATCGTAGGAATCGGCAATATTCCTTTTCCCATTGAATGACGAATTTATACACAAAGTTAGGTGAATAAAACATGTTGAAGCATTTGCCAGCGATTTATATAATGTTTGCATGCATGTTTAAGTGATTTACGTGATTTATGCGCCGAACTTGATTTCAACGCCCGCAAAGAATTCTAAATCTTCGCCCAATAGTATTGCGCTTTGACGTTGAAGTTTCGCTCATCCTGGAAGTACGTGGGTATATGTTAAGGATGAGATTTCGAATTTAGCAGGAAATATTGGGCAGGTGCTTAGCTTACCCTCCACAATTATTTTCATCAGTAGGCCAAACGAAAAAGCTTCACAACTTTGTACATGAAAGAAAACTCCCAGAAGGTGGTGGATAGGCAGAAAATATATCCTTTGAGTTAGTCTTAATTTCAAATTTACCGACATTTTCCATCACCCTATTAGGAACTTTTTGATTGACAGCTACAACTCTGCTGGGTGAAGCCATATTATTTGTAACCCTCTAAGGATACAAAGATGGCAGTTCGTTTCTTTGCCTTGGAAACTGGAATCATTTTAATTGAGCGCTGAAAGCATTTTTATTACAAGGGAGGTACGAATGGGGATTTTATTGTAGTACGATCCCGCTAACCAGGCCCTATATCGGAATTGGTAGTGCCGGATTCTCGAAAATGTCGGATTAGTGGAGGTAAGGGAGATAATCAGAATGCAAAAAGTGTTTATGTCCGGAGAAATGTAGATGAGGATGTAACCAAAGCAGAATATCCACTGAATAAGAAGCGATACTTCGACAGTGTGACGTGTTCAGTTCACTGAAATTTCAAAAACGGATAGTAATAAAAATTCTTTACTTTCATGTCAATTCCTTTCTTCTGTGTTAAAACTGAGCCAGTTTAAATCTAGATTCTAAGGTATTTCATATTTTGCTTAAACCAATTATAGTTTCCGTACTACTTTTTATTTAAAGAAGATATAAAGCAATTTTATTAAAAAACATTTCACAATAGCATTTTGCAAATTTTTTGAGAAAAATTCAAACCCCCTGCTCTTTCAGCGCTCCGGTATTTTCACATTTAGATGTAAACTAAACAAAATGTAATCAATTCCATGTGTTTTAAACACACGTTACAAAGTCGCTCATTTGCTTTGAACAGCCCTTTAAGGTAACACCAAAATAGGCTCGAACTATGTATTTCCATATAAATTCCGGGCACCTGAACTTGTTGTGATAATGGAATTCCGGAGAATTTTCTTCCTTTCTTAGATAAGATAAGTTTGCTTGTTAGATGTAAGCTAGCTGTCCATTGCACAATGAGTGTCAAAAAAAAAAAAAAGATGAAGGAAATTTTTTGCACACAAGTGGGAGCGATTTATTTAACTCATATAATAAATTTTTTAAAAATATTATATTACCTACATTTTTTCCGAAGAACATACAATATCCATACACGAGTTTTGGTCATAATTCCCTTTACCCTTTAGTTGACTTTAGTGCAGCCTTAGCACAATCCGTTTCAGCACATACTTCAGCGGAAGTGCTTATCCGGTTCGCCGCAAACTCACTCTAAATCTCGAACGTGCTCATTACACAAATTCACCTAACCGCAGCAAAACCTCAACTTTTTACTATACAGATAATTTATTTACCATAAGAGATAAGATACTGTGAAAATGTGTAAATCTATTCAGTGCAAAAAAGACAAGAGGCCAAGGAGCCCCAAGGGATATGTGCGGTCAAGTCTAACCTGAAAGGACATTTGGTGTAAAGTGGTTTTGGATAGTGTCAAAACGGTCACCGTTGCCCCGGCCACAGGATAAAGAATTACCTTAATTTATTTCAATGAAATATTCCTCGAACACTCTCCTGACACAAGAAGGAAAACACAAGAAGGGTTCTTTGCTTAGGGTATTTCGAGGAAAGAGGTCAGTTTTCCCTCGTTACATGAATGCTGTGCAGATACGGGAGGACTGTAATAAATTATCTGACCGCTTGCAACACATTAAATAATTCTCAACACTACAGTACTCTGAACTACTAATTTTATAGATTTCGTAAGTATTAGTGCCCGATCGAAGCTATGGTTTCGGCTTCGGTCACATTCGGCCAAAAATAGCATCTAGTAAAATACAAATTTTTTTTTTAAATGCCGTCCGAGGGTCCTTGAAACAGCGCCCTTTAAGCGGCCCATAGATGACCAAATTGGTTTTCAACATGATTTTTCCGTCGACAACTTGCCCACAGACGAAAAACATCCATACCAACATGGCAAGTTGACGACTTAGTTGACAACCAAGTTGGTCGTCTATGGGGCGCTTAAAGCATTGTCTCTGTTCCAAATATCAGGGTTCTAATTCGATTGGTACTACTCCATCTTTTTCATGATCTCCCGCCCGTGAGTGATCTTAGCTATCATTGAAAAAAAAATCGCTTGTGTTGCACTTTTGTTGGGGTTGAGAACTAAAATGATTGAACTGAAATATAAGCTTTGAGGATCAGTCGGAGTGGGTCGAAGCCGTAACTTTAACAATTGAAAACTGTGCTCTAACTGAGCTTGATTTATTAAAATCCTTAGCCAATTTATACCAAATATGATTGTAAATAAAATCATCTCTACTCTTCTACCAAATCTTGCCTATTCATTATTAATTATTAATTTCAGTCAATAACCTTATATTGTCGAAGCTGAAATATTTTTGGGTCAGCAACTACTTTAGATATTTTTGGGTCCGTGATGTATATAGGTAGGTATTCATTTTTGTGAGTACTTTGGCCATTTACGCCTCGCATGCTTATATTTTAGTTTACCATATTATGTTGTTAATGTGAGTTTCCACCCGTGTGTGCGTTTCCTAATATTCGGCTAGGTAAGCCGTGCACATATTTTCCATAATTTGCCTTGTCATCTTAAGGTCACGCGAGTATTGTTTGTAGCACTTGTTATGAAGTACTTGAACTCATGTTCGGCATGTTTTGGTAAAAATGCATGATTTGCCAAATGATTATAGTAATTATTGATGAAACCATACGAATTACCACATGGTATCTATAACTAAATAGAATAGTCTAAATCCTGGTAAAAACGAAGGACTCATCAATACTACACCAGGCTAGCTAGATCAAACACAATTGGTAAGGTCCTGTTGAAAATGTGCCAAGTTTTTTCTGGCTACACTATAAAAACCAAACTCGCAGTTTTTACATCAATGTTTGGAGATCTTCTTCGACAAGAAGCATGAATATTGAATATGAATAAGCAAAATTTTTCCGAGGGAGTAGTAGATACTCATAGTAAAGAAAACACCACTTTTATAAAAGTTTTGTATGTTCATTGTTCAACTTACCAATTATTTGACCAATTACGTAACAAAAGATTAATTTTATTAACTTCCTAAGAATAGTTTGCTAGTACTTAAAACTTTACTTATGTAACATTAAGCGCACTGTTATAAGTAGACATAGGAGTTTTAAGGTTTCGAAGTGAGTTGATAAAAAATTAAAAATCTACCTATTTCATTTATTTTTTATATGTATGATGTATACTGCACAGCGTATATTTCGCAACTTGTGTTAGACTTTTGAAATTTTGTATGAGCATTCACAATGTTGGGTTTTGCAATTTTACCCATAATTACTACCAAAAGCACTATCGAGGTAGGTTCCAAATTTCACAGCTCTAACTCATTTAGAAGTACCCTATTTGATAGATTTATGATTATTATCTATCAAAACAGTCATCTATGGTACCTCATATCTTGGAACTTATTCCACTTAGGCGTATGAAATTTGAAATGCTGCTTCTTTTTAGTAACCTTAAGTCCATAATTCACTTTAGTTAGAAGCATGACTAGCTTCGGAGATAGGTCGAAAAAAGTTCGGAATGGTTCGTGCAAATATTGCACATATGCACACTATCACTATATAGTGAAAGTGCGCGCCCGGTTTTGCGAGAACTTGACCCGGTGTACTCTGTGCGCTCAGGTATAGTATAGTCATATAGATATTAATATATTAAAAAATAATCATATTTATTCTACCTACGTTCGGACGTATATTATTATATTGTACTACCATACAATATTGGATTACATCTCAAATGAAACTATCAGAAGCTTAAAAGCTCAATTAGATGTCTACATTTTGTTGTGTCCATTAACGGTGCAATGACCTTGAATTACTGTTGCTTCATTTGTGACAGAAAGGGTTGATGTTTACTCACAAAAGTAAATGAAAGCATTCACGTTACGTTTCATTTAAATATGTTAATAATTAATTACTGTCATCAAGTAAACAAACCGCAAATGGAGTTTTGCAAACGGCTCGAGTAACCAAACCTTTCAAATCTCGCTAATTACTAAAATATTTGATAAATTTCGCACGACGAGCAAAATTCCGTGCGTCGACTTTCGCAATTAATCCCGGAGAAGGAAAGCTTTAATTAGGGGCAGGCAAATTACTTGTAGCATGCATGCGACTGAGCTGATCGGTGTTGCATGCTTCCCTGACGTGTAGTCGGGCGCATCTTGCTTCTTCTGCATTTATAATTGCATGATTTGATTGGTTGTAATTCTGGCTCAGCACTTGACGCAAAAACGCTGCAACTGAGCATTGATATACGAATTACGTATGTTTATGAGCGCCGACTGGAAGGAAAACCACTCGCGATTCCGCCGGAGGAGTAGAAAGTCATGGACGAGATTTGTGCAATTTTCGCTGTGGAGTGTTGATTTTTAATCTGCATATTTCCTGCAATCAGCAACAAGAATGATAGCGACGCTTGCACTTGCGGGTTAATAACAACATCTCGAGGGTAATGTGTCCAAAGCGGTGGTTTAAATTCAATTTTCATGTCCAACAAAATATTGTTCGCCGCTTTAGCATCCCGCTTGTGGGGAAATCTTTTAAACAAAAATACATGGCAGGAAATTGTCTTATCCCGTTGGGTACATTTTCACCTACGGTTCCCTCCAGAAACTCACGGTTGAAATGATTTTACTGTGTTGATTATTTCGCGTATAAATATCCCTCCATAAATAGTGGCTACCCCTGTTTGAATTCGGAGTGTAATCGTCTAGAAGTTTGTGTTTTTCATGTTGGTCTTCCTCTGCCGCCATGACTCGCATCTTTTACTTTCTTTTCCTGGCAATATCTCCATTCCTTACATCATTCACCACGTGCTTTAAGTCATTTTACGATGGTCCTTTGGCTGTGTCTCCTCCCCTCTGCACCGGCGAAAGGACTTTTAAATGCGGTTATTTGAACCGCGGCAACCGAGCCAACGTTACCGAATTAAAAAATTCCACCCCATTCGAGATAATCTAAATAAAATGTTAAGCGCGCAAAAAACCAACCCTCGGCACCATATAGATTACACGATTATTAAAGACGGATATCGTGGGGAGAGTTCAACTGAAGTGCCGTAAGATTTTTAGTGGGTAGTTGATTTAAGAGCATGCAAAAGACAATTAAAATGATCTCTCCGACGTTTTACTGCACTTCGTGAGGGTGGTGGGTGTTGCCCGTGGGCCTTTTAATTGGAATGATGCGGTTTTCCATAAAGTTTACAATCAATGCGGTATAATTTAGGTATTACTTTAATTTATGTCTGATTTAAACTGCAATAATGAATTAAAAAAACTAATGTTTGCACACAAAATGTAAAATCAGAACACATGTCTATTTGGCCAACGCCAATTAATAATATTCACAGTTACCAAAAGTAATAGATATAAAAGGGAAAAGTGATTTTCCTACTTACTAAAGGATAAGCAATTGTCATTATTAACAAGTTTGGGAAATTAAGTAAAAAGGGGTGCTGATTGGGAACAATAAATTTAGAATTTTCTTTATAGATACACTAAAACATATTTATGTCAACAATTTCCCAAAATTAGAATTGAACTTTACAATTTTTATTCACTCCTAAAATTTCAATACAATATTTAGAACAAACAAAATTTTCTTTTTAAATCAGCAACACATCTAGGAAAAATTTCGAATTTCATTTCTCCTTTCATAATAATTGTTTCGATTTCAGTAATTTTAGTCTATTTGTTATGGCAAATTTAATTCACCATTTTTATACCCTAGATGTAGGGTATATTAGTTTTGAGCGAACGTTTGCAACGCCAAGAAATAATCGTCACAGAAAAGAAAGAACTATATATTCATGATTGGGAAGTGAAAAGAAACCGTTTTATGCATGTCCGTCTGTCTGTCTGTCTGTCTGTCTGTCTGTCTGTCTGTCTGTCTGTCTGTCTGTCTGTCTGTCTGTCTGTCCAGACGATAACTCGAGAACGCTTGTAGCTAGGGACTTGTAATTTGGTACAATAATATTTGATTAAAATTGCAAGGTCAAGTTCGAAGATGAGCAAAATCGGGCAACTCCTTCTTAGTGTTGCCATATAAGCATGAGTCGTTTTTATACAAAAATGTTCATATAAGAATGATTATATTTTTCTACATCTAGGGTATCACGTAATTGGTGTGACCAATTGCTTCCTTACTAGTTTACGTTGAAAAATTTTTAGAATTTCATTTTTTAAGCCTTATCCTTATATAATTTAAACATTGAAAAAAATCTAATTTGTTTACTTATAATTAGGTAAAGAGATAATTAATTAAAAAGAAATCCGCTGAAAAGGCAAAAAGCACAGTAATAACAATGTTATAACTAACATTTAGGCTGGAACATTTCTAAAACATGGAACGCGCAGATCCTTATCATTTAATTCAAGCTTAACATTTCTCCAAAAATGTATACATATTTAAAAAATTAAAATTCTAGTTGTTTCTTAAATTATAGATATTCTTTTTTGATGTTAAAAATAATTATGGAAAATAAAATACGTTTCACCTACAATTGACTTACAAATCAACTCAAGGTACAACTCAATTACTCAAAATAGGTATTGATTGAAAAACGTTATATGTGCGAAAGGTTATAATCAAAATAAGACTTATTGTAAAATTACATGGTAAATTACCCGTCAAAAATGACGTCACCCCCAGTTCATTGGCTTTATTCTCCCGTGTACTTTTCCTAATCCTTACTAATATTAGGTATACACAAATGCGAAAGTGAGTTTGTTTGTTCGTTTCGTTTTCATGGTTAAACATATTTCCATGAAATATCCATAAATTTAGCCCGTACCGTACTATGGAAAGTACTATAGGCAACTTTTAAGTCCGGTATCGCAAAAAGAATCGATGGAATCAATGATAGTGACGCAAAACTGACTGTTCAAGTGTTCACCATTTTTGTTTGCCACACTATACAATCGGTGAATGATAAAATCACCGGTAATAATAATATTGGGATAATTAGGAAACGTGACCGAATATTTTGGTGCACGATAAACTACACCAAATATTACTTTAGCAAATTTTGTGACCATTTCAACGTTGGTAATGAATGAGACGTTGGTAATGTTATATGCATTTTTTAATGAATGGAAAATAGTTTTATAACGAATGTGCTTTTTTAAGTAGGTAGTCCACCACCCTTGTTTATCTGGTCGATCTGCGCGAATAATTTTATAAACGCCTATTTCAACTGATTTGAGTGAAAAGAAAAATTTTACTATTTTTATTGAAAAATTAGTTTTAATTCATCCAAATGAGCTGTCTCTGAAATTTCAACTGATATGGTCAATACCATAAAAGAAGTTTAAGGCATTTGGAAATGAATTAGGTAAATGACTTTATAGTGTTATAGGTAGTGTTATAGGCACAACTGATTGAAAAATCGACATTCACATTATTATTATGGAACTGTTCATTACCATCATTGATCCTCTGACTACTTAGGTATACCACCATTGTTATCTTCTACAATTTTAATGTTATCTAATTCCATATCCTATATAGCGCATATTCTATTTAAAATTATCCATCCCTGTGGAAGACCTAGGTTCTCAACATTATGACAGATTTCATTTTTAATACTCGCACAGACAAATAATTCAAAATCCGAATTTGTAGATGTATGCTCTTTACTAACAATTCACAAAAATATGGAATTTTATTACAACGCGAATTACAACATCCATATATTCCAAACGATTTCAAACTAGAAACTGCGTTACAGTGCGCGTACTTACATATTTTGTACATCTCACGAAATGTGTATTTTATCTGTCACAGTCTCTATCGTCTTTATCTAAATGACATACATATGGGCCATGGAGCATGGGCTGCTATTTTGTTTTTATCTGTTTTTTATGTTTTTGTTTTTGCAATTGCGATATAATATGTCCATGTCCAAATTTATACCTATAGTTAATATATTTAACATATCACCGCGCCTACTGCAGACAGCGATGCTTACATTCATTCATTCAGATGACCGACGGGAATTATGCATGTTGAGTGTTGGTGATATGTTGATATTCGTCCATAAACTGACTTTGGGTCGGACACTATTGATCTTAAAAGCGACAGTTATGTATCCATCAATTATTAAATACGATTAAATAAAATTTATGTTTTGGAAATATTTAACCCAGCTACGATCTAAAAACCATTTATAATCCTAATAAATGTTTACAATTTGTTTCAGTAACCGAATTTAAGATGCGAACGGAATTGTATTTCGTAGAACTACTTCAATTAATCAAATCCCGTATTCTCCGCCAAATAATCGCAGGAAACAATTAATTGAAATGCACCCGCAGACAGCTCGTCTGACACAGTTATAATCACAAGTTTCTCTTTTACATCAAAGATATCAGTCAAGGATCTTTTTGACACAAATTAATGCCATAAGTAAATTGCTTAACCAACACCACTTAGCATGCTTTTGGGGGACTTGCGGTGTCCGGAATTTAGCTAAAAAAATTTTGTTTTTCTACTCAACTTACTTTGATGCTTGGGCTTTTGTTGTAACCGCTCTTTGGCACTTTCAACGTCTTCACGTGTGAAACCATTTATCATGGCTCGAAACTGACACAAGGCTACAATTCTCCTTAAGAACACATTAGGGTGCGGATGCTAAGTTAATTTGTAACATATCCTGCTCAGCTACTTGCAGGTGCTGAATGGGGATGTTGTAGCCCTACAGCAGTTAGGGCTAAGTCAGAATTTGTAATTAGTTTCACTCGCTACGACATACGTATAATACGTAGGTACTCTCATACTCATCTCACAAGCGATCATCAAAATTGTGTTAAGTTTATAACCTCCGGTTTTCAAAATCTTGCGTGAAAGCAACTATTATTCTATTCAATTAAGCACTGGGACCAGTACAGTACAGTATTTTTAATAACGAATAATAGTAACCTCTCTATTAAAATTTTGTGGGTGGCGGCCGTAACTAATAAATTTTTCGAGTGTTTTGGTTTTGATATTAAAAAAGATTCGAGAGAATTCAAGATTACCCCCATAAATCTGCCTATGATCATCAGTTTCTTAACCGCTCAAATAGTTTCCATAATTTCAACCTAATACCTTTAAAATCTTAACTTAAAAAACATATACATAACATAGAATATTTAGCATTAATAATATTACCAGGCTTGTCAAATAAATTTTTATTTCTTAAAAAACCATTAGGTACGCTGTTCTATTTAAATTACATACTTGCGTCATTTTAAGATAAATAAATATTGTTCGGTTGCAATCGTTAAAGAACTTAAGAAACAAATAACAGAAATATTTTTCTTAAAAACATCAATTGTAAAAAGTAAACCACTCTTGGTAAGAAAATTTAATTTGCATATTAAATAATAAGATTAAATGTCATTTCCTTCTGAAAATAGTAATTGACATTACTTCAACACTCGTCAGTAATAATGAAGCAATAAATCTTATTAGATTTTCTAGATATTGATACGCCACCATTTGAAAGAACCGAAGAGATAACCTGAATGATCCTTGCTGACATGGCCATAAAAATGTCTGAACGTACGCGGGATGCGTATCTGTAAAATCCGAATGTAAAATAAGCAAAACCACTGGAACGTCTTTATACATGAATGTGGGTGAGAGTTGAAAATAATTTATAGTCGCGGAATCACGTGTCAACCACGCGATTCACCCCCAAATATTGTTTCCGTTCTGGAATGATGTATGACTTTAGGACTTACACTCCTATTACCCCCTGCATATATGTAGAAGTAGATGTGGTGACTTGCGAAAATGTGTTTTGAGTTTGAAAAGTTTTATGCCTCTTCCATGTACAGATTTTGATGCTATTTTTTTAAATCATACATACTCCGTGGGACGCAAGGCTAACCATTTTTAAAATGTTTAGTATTCTTTAAAAAGTGTAACTTTGAAATTCACTTTTGCACATTTATTTTGGTCGGCGCTTGGCTTAAGGTAAAATTGTTTCCCTTGGGATGTGGCCACTCGCCGAGATAGACCGTGGGGCCACTTAATCGTGATAAAAACTTCTTATCTTATTAAAACCATATTTCTCCCTAATATAGTCACGGTTCTTTTTTTTAAAGGGGGAAAGTATATTACATCTAGAACTGTTAATAAATTGAAGCTAATTAGGAGATTAACTTTTCTCCTACAATCTCTTCAAGACGGCAGCTATACGTTGTACATTTGTGATAGGGACGTATAGAAAAGGTGGGTGTTGGCAATTTTTTTTTTCAGATGTTTTAAAATCTTTGAATATACCTAATATAACAACCCAAATCTAGTTTAATGGGAGTTTACTTGAGCTACTCACTGTCAAGCAGATATTGAATACACAATATACACAAATAAGTAATAATAATTATTAGATTTCCGGTTCTGTTATAAAAAAACATAAAGCATGTCATTTACGACTTTGCAAATTTAAATTAATAATTTTCAAATTTTTTTATATTTAATTTAAACGAATATAAATGTTTTCTCATTAATCTATGTGGGTGACAACCACCACGAACGGAGGAGTAAGATCACATCAGTGTCGCATCTCATGAGGAATTTGAAGAAGGACCAAGGGTAGCATTCAATTGTCGTAGTTCGTAGCCACCGTAGTCTTACTGCTTTTTAAATTCAGTCAAGTCGAAACAACGCTCCCCTATCAGTACTTACATTGATTGATGGCGTCTTGTTCCGTCAGCACTAGGATATATATTTAAATTTTCTTCCTCAAGTTTGCTGCGTTCTACTTTTCGAGAAGGCAGATGTATACATAAGAATGTGATGGGTTTTGGCAAGAACTTAAAGTTATATTTCCATATGCTAGACTTGTGATCACCGAGCAAGTTTTTTTTATCCATTTGGTAATTATACTTTATAATGAAGTTTATCTATAATAAGTTGTTTTTATATCCTAGATGTAGGTACATTTTTTTTGAGCGAATGTTTGCAACGCCTTGATATAATGCTGACAGAAAAATAGTATGGAAAATATAATTGGTTATAGTCAATAAATTATGAAATACGGAAGTACCCTAGATGTAGAGCAGCACAGTTTTAACAAAGAAAAAAGTTTGTTTTTTCGTGTAAAAAACCGTGCAAAACAGTTTGGTCATCGTAAAATAGAAATCATCAGTTTTATAATTTAGAGCTATATACTTAGGTAGGTATTTGTTCTATAATTCAGAAGGTAATTGTAATTCACGTATTTGCAACTGTTTGAGAATGTCTTTAGTTGTAGTAATCGTATTACCAATTAATTATTAATTGTTATTGTATAAATTGCGCCCAGAATTAGTCATTAAGTTAAATTGTATCAATTGTTATTGTTAAGTTTCCTAATAGCATATACATGGCATTACGGACCGACCTCACTCTTTGCTATCGCAACGTTTGTCAGCCCTGAACTTCCGAGCAATAGTGTTTGCCTTCCTTTGTATCGCTCTCTTGGTCAACAGCTATCGAGGAGTGAGGTCGGTCAGTAATTCATTGGAGAAAATTAAACTTAGAAATCGAATTTCATGTGCATTTTTATACAGCAACAATATTTAACGAGAGAGAGTTAATATGTAAATATTCAGTAAACAAAATCAACATTTTAATTGATAAAAACGATTCAGGCTTATATGACAGCACTAAGGAGGACTTGTCCGATTTTACTTATCTTCGAACTTGACCTTAAAATTTTAAAGAAATATTATTGTAGCAAATTTCAAGTTTGTAGCTACAAGCGTTATCGTCTGGCAGGACAGACAGTGTATAGATATTGGATAAGGTGGTACGAAATTCAAAATTTCATTACTCATAAACTAATTGAGTTAAAAATTTAAATAGCCGACAAAAATGTGGGGAAAAGTGTTTTCTTAATAATCGTCTTGCAACATGACTAAATTATAATTAATTAATCCGTCTTCCATACTATTTTCATCATTATACATATTAAACCCGCTATAGCAAATACAGATATACGTATATTTAGATAGAAGGTATTTAGATAATCATTATATTTTCGCTAAAAAGTCATAATTATACATAATTATATGACATATGCAAATTAATTCGCATAGCTACGTTCGCTTGCGAATGTTTTGGTTCAATTATTTTTTCTCTGCGATAAGTAATTTAGAATATTATCGAACTTTAAAAAAAAATTTACTTGAAAAATCAGAAAAAAATTTTTATTTCACATCCAAATTCGTATAACGGTTAAACATAGAAAATTGCAATGTTCCCATGAAATATGTAAAAATTATGTTAAAGCGTTTAAAAGAAAAATCAGTTCCGCGCACCAACCTACTGCCCTTCTAGAGACAAATTCGAAAATCACGCTTTTTAACGATATTCGAATGAAAAGAGTCTGTTGTAAAGTTTCTTACAGAAGAAAAACAAATATGGCATGCAATAGTACCTGACATTTCACAGCTGATTACTTTTTAGTACAAAGATTTACCACTATGTAGTGCGCGGCGTTGGCAGCAGTATATCGCGTGTAATCGAGTTACAGCAGGTAGATTTCTAAGTCCAGTTCATATAGGAAATTTAAATGGGTTAAGTAAAATTCTACAAAAGATGTTAAGTGGACTTATATTAAGTTCATTATAGTAAGAGCTATAGGCGTAATCGCAACTAGGAATTATGGGAATAGGTGTGGCCATATGATCACTAAAGTTCACTTTGATGAGTATGATACCAAAGACTATAGAGGCATGATTTACATCATGTGAAGTTAAGCATGTGATCAACAGATGATTCTATATTGATTTTAACAACTACAATAATAGAAGAACATCAGGAAATGAATTATTGTAATATCTTTCTAGTGATAATCCGGGGAAGGGCGCCTTATTATTGTCGCCACACAAACTGCTTAGCGCTTTCAGTTGGTAGGCCGGCTATGCCAATTCTAAGGCGGCATTGCATGTTTTTATTGAATTCGGTTACTTAAACAGCAAGTAACTGCTACTCTTATGAATAACATTCAATTAGTTCGGCAAGGGAATCTTGAATTGCAATGCTAACTATTATTGAGAGTGCACTTCTTCACACGCTTTTTAACTTGAGCCGGAAATAATGTCAAATGCAAGAAAATGATTGATGCACCTTTACAGCTAGTAGAGCAATATTGATTAACCGCAATCTGAGCGTAGAAGAGCTATTACCAGTTGGGTCGATATTTACACATTTACTCCTAGAATACGTTCCATTGATAAAAAGTTTTAATTAGACCATTCGACGGACGGCAACGCCGCGCCGCCGTGTCGAATTGTTTGAAAATCGTTCGGAACAAATTCAATTTATGACAAAGAAATCCGTGCGATGAGTTAATCGAGTTAATGCAGTGAAAGCCACCGTGAGAGGATTTCTGCACTTGGTCCGAAATTTTTTTCCACCAAAAACACTTCGTTTTGATAATTCATAGACGGACAGATCAAAGGCGGCGCTGCTGAGGAAAAGCGCTCGACCAATTCTTCACTGGTTACTCCCCACACAATTAGGGTAATTTGTCTTTGCGCTGCTCTGCTTCGACGCTTGCTTCATGGAGTTGCCTTGAAAATGACCGAAGGAGGAATATTCGGTTCCTCTGTTCATTGCCGGGCATTCACATTTTCTTTCATTATTATTGTTTGTGCGAATTTTTCAATATACAATTTCTTATTGTTTCAATTATTCTAAACCACAAAAAATTTATTAAGTTATTCTTAATATTTCAACATAATTCGTATAATTCTATAGCAAACTGCGAAGAACATTGTGTTTTTAGGCAATTTTTACTGAGAAATTTATAATTTAAAAAAATTTATTAAAATGTTAATTTAAAATATTTCCTAAAATATATATAAATATATATATATATAAAATTTTTCATAACTATTTTTGTATGGTAAAAGGACATGCAATCAAATGGTTTTTGCGTTTTATCTTGAAAATGAAGGAAGATACGTCAAAAATTCAAGAGAACAAAAAGTTGTATTTTTGCTTGCTTTATCTAAAAAAAATATCATAATTAGAAAAAAGTCAGTGGCGTACACATTTTTTGTCAAAAATATTGCTTAAGGTGCCCCCACGCACGCCACTGGACTTAATAACCTTAGTCTAGTTAAGGTGAAATGAGCAGATGAGCTCCTTATTACTGCAAACAATGCTGCAAAATTTCAAAAAAATCGGACAAAAGATATTTCAGATATTGTTAAAAAACCGATATTTTATAAAAAGTTTAACACCCTGTATCTTGGAAACCATGCATTTCCGGAAATATGTTTATATGAAGTTTTTATCATGAAATGAACTCAGAAATCACCCCCTTAAATATTGCCGTGCTGTTTTTAAACACCCTGTATTTACAAATTTCTGAAATATTGGAAAAATTGAGCCAAAAAATAAATATGAAGCGCATTGCTTCTCTTTGCGTCATATATAATGCTATTGCTATCTGCTCAGGAAGAAATATCATAATATGAGAACATTTTATAATATTAAAAAGCTTAATGGGAATGTAGAGTTATGTAAGCAACTAGCAGTAGTAAAATTTTTACCTATATCACATCTACTGACAAGTTTTACTTAAAAAAGTATTTCCTCACACAGGTTTGTATACTAACTTTCAATTTGTCAGGATGGAATATTACTCAAAAGTGACCCAACCATAATTGAAGCAATAAATGTCCTAATTACCGTGGAAATGTAGTGCAACCTCAATAAATCATCCTAAATCCTCTTTAATAATTGCTGGAAAACTTAAGGAAAGCTTTAAGTTAAGACATTGCTATTCCGAAAATATAATGCGTATGTAACATCTGCAGGACACATGCACACGTAAGAAACTGAAAACGGCAATCACCTCAGAACCAAAGGGCGAATTGTGAACACTAAAAAAGGCCCAACCATCAGATGAACACATACCTTGACCACATGATGTGCACGGTTCTTCTGACAATTGTAACAGATAGCACCATTCTCCGGCATTAAATCCAATCATTACACAGGGAGACTTCGGCGAACACATGACGCCCAACACCGAATGTAATGGATCATCCTCTCCCTAACCTCCGGCTAGATTGTCCACACCTCCTGTCAATCAAAAATCTTCCCTTGAGGCAGACGTGCCCAGTTAGGTTCCCGTTAATTGTAGTTGAAAGGGCAAAAAATCTCTATCGAGGAATGTATACGGTTGCCCAAGGATCGATTCTCTCTAACAATTTTTTTTGTCTCTTACGAAAGAATGTTGCTCCCCAATTTATTCTCCGCAAGACGATTTTATTAAGAATCTTCGCCAACCCAACAGACCCTACCACCTAACAGTTTGTATCACTTTAAAGTTTCAAGTCATGCTTCCATATTTCCCGACTCCAGGCTGGATCCCCACTAAAGTTTGAAGTAACCTATGACCCGAGTAATGTCTGCATCCGTAAAAAGGATTCTCCACATCTCTTAAGAAATTTACTCCAAGGATAAACATCTCCGACAAAATGATGTCAAACTGCACGTAGAATACAAGAAAACGGGTTTTCTGAACTCTCATCGACTTTCAAGAAGCGAGTATCCTTGTTTCATTAACCGAACTTTCCGTATAAAGAGCTTTTAGTGGACAACAAAAACTTCTAAAATTGGTTTTGTACCAGAGAACGTTTCTTGTTGCTCACTAGCTACTGGACTGCGTTCAAGAACTTTTGGTCATATTCGGTCATTCTATTAATAGTGTCGGTCATCCGCAGGCCGCTGTCATAATGTACGCAGGACGAATGCAATCGGAGGGTGTGTGTATGATGGTGTGGGTTGGGAAAGTGCTGTGAGGGGGGGGGGGGGTTAATATTTCTATTTTTGCCACAGATAAGCATAACATTTGGGGGTGGAAGATTTCTATGGCCGAGTTTTCAAATCTAATCATTGAAAGACCATTAGAAGTGAGATGCTGCAATATCAGAATGAAACCATCATGTCACGATTGAATGTTTGATGATTCGAGAATGACTCGACTCACTCGGAATCGATGTACGCGGGAGCACTGAATAAAATTACACTTTTGCAAGGTTTTGATGAAAATAGCAGGGCAGAAAATTGAACAGTGAATTGTAGAATGTTTTTTACGTATTTAATAAAACTTCAAGATAGTTATATGAAATGTATAATAACAATTAAAGCAGTTTACATCGAATACATAGGGATATTAATGTTAAACTAAGTTTTAGATAAATTGATATAATATCTTGTAATATATGGTACCTATATATTATATGTTTTAGCATGATGTACAATTGTTTAAATATAATAAGAGCTTATAGTCAAGCCAAAATTTCCATTTAATTCACTTATATGGATTGGCGTAATACTGGCCTTTTTTAGTATTTTTACAATTGATAGATAAAATCTGTCCAGTGTCAGAACCAGAAGTGTGTTAGTTAGTAAGCTAACTTTGTCTAAGTAACAGATACGATCATCATTAAAATAGGTCTCGTGAAAAAAATTAAAATAAAACCCAGTTTTCAAATTTTCTGTTAATTTGTTTCAATACTTCACAACATTTAGTATTTTCGAGACATTTGCGAAAACTTTGTATGCAAAGATCTCACTTTGATATCTTCTTTTAAGCGTTGTAATTGATTTTGGATTATCTTTAATTTTCCTTATAATGTCAATCATTTTTCAAAATAACGGAACAATTTCAATGTGGTGCAAGCGGGTCATATAAAGTGGCGCATTCATTAGGTTAGTTCAATGACAAAGATGTTATATAGCATAGACAAATGAAGTACAATTTCATACGAAGTACTTTATTTGTTTATGGGTATAGTTATTTAATGTTTTATTGCTCCTTTAGCTACGACATATTTTGTACTTCCTTTTAGTGCCGATAAAAACCCGAAGAAGCACTCTAAATATGCTAATATATCTATTGGTTTTTATATTTGTATGCATTGCGATTCCGACGATGATGATTAAGCCGGTGAAGAACAATTTATTTTTGCAACGTTTTTTCACTTACTTACCCTGCCATTCTAATAAATTTTTGAAAAGTATCAAATATCTTTTGTGTTTACTGCCTTTTTCCACACAGACTTTACACTTTTAATAGTGCGTACAATGTGGCGAAAAGAAGACCCTGCTGTTTTGGAGCTATATCTCGAAAAATATCTACAACTGAATAATGATTTCTTCAGTGATAACACAGCTTAGTAAATTTCCTTTCGACTGATGCCTTCACTCCTGATCTAAGCCTCCTTTAAACAGTTTTATAGCTCTAAACTCAGAAAAATAAGCACTTCGTACGTCAGTCCCATACTAATTATTATCATTATGTGGACTAGCAGATAAGGTAATTTAGTTATGCAATTTGAAAGTATGGCGACAATTCTTTTAAGATATAGGTAACTTTAAAATTAGCTTAAGTTATGGGTATGAAAAACTATTTCTGACACATAATAAACCAAAAATCGTAAGAGAAAAATTGTTGTATGGATTTTCATTGGATTTATCCGTTCAGAACTTCAAACTTTTATAAAAAGGTGCACAACACAAGAAAATTCTCATACGACTATACGACTATGTTTTAGTTTTCGTTCGTTTTTTTGATAATTTTAAGGGGGGGAATATTAAGTGATAACGCATCGAAACACGCAATCGAGAAAAACGCGATCGAAGTATTACAACTAGATTTTCTGGAAAAAAAAAACAAATGGAATATTAAAACTTCTATATCTTCCTATATTTTGTGAATTCCTAAGTACGTCAATTTGTTTTTAAATATATATTTATAAAAGATGTATCTATTAAAATAAATCACATCAAAAACATTAAATGTTAAAAAACGTGAAAGTTAAACAGTAACTGATTACTGAATACCTAATTTCTAGTTTGTAGGTCTACTAGCAGTGCTTTATAATTTTGATGATGTTTAAAATGTGAAAATTAGGTGGTATATATTATAATAGAGTAAATAAGTAGAGCAATCTATAATAGAGTAAGTTTTATTTCTGTAAGTACTTCACTTAAGTTGATCACCTATTCTCGGTAAGCAAAATTCCATTCTGTTACTCGAATAACAAAAATACAGCAAAGAGGGGGCTAAATTGTCGGTACTGCTTCCGGACAATAGTGCTCTGGACAGTTGCATGAGTTGTATGCTTGTTCCATAGTTAATTTTAATATTATTAATCCAGATTAATAAATTTCTAATAAAATAATAAGATCTTGGGGGAGATACCGATAACTGTGGCAAATTAAATATTGTATTTTTTCGGATAGATTTGAGGTCGCTGATCACGGGAAAAATAATTAAAAATATCCCTGATGGACCGTTTACGAGTTATCCTTCGAAAAAGATTCAATTCATTTGGCTCCCAAAATCCTTCGGAAACTAGTTAATTTACACTTTAATTTACACTTATTTATCACTTGAAAGACCTAAAAACAATGTAGAGTCCTTATTTCACAATAAAAGCACTTTTGCTATATTAATTTGCGTAAAAACTACGCATTTTCACTAAAACTCGCACCACGAACAGTTTCAAAACAAACTTTGTTCAACTGTCAAATCGGTTCATTCGGTTTTATTCTTTCCACGCACTTTTACTTAAAATTGGAGTTTTCATTCATATATAATAATGTGAATGCGTGCTTTGCTTGTAAATAATATGAATACAATAACTCTACATTGTTATTAGGTCCTTAAAGTGATAAATACGTGTAAATAAACCAGTTTCCGAAAGATTTTGGGAGCCACATGAACTGAATCTTTTTCGAAAGATATCTCCTGAATGGTCCACCTAGGATTTTTTTAATTATTTTTCCCGTGATCAGCGCCCCAAAATCCTTCGGAAAAATGTAATTTGCCACAGTTATCGGTATCTTGCCACATCTTGGTTCTAAGGACTACGGAATCATAATTTTAACTCTTTGAGGAGGTACAATATACCTACAATGCATAATATAATTGTGCCCATCTCAAATCAATAAAAGATTTTGATACAAATTATTTCTCACACAAAAATATGTAAAAAATCTCAATAACTCCAGAATTAACGATACAAACCATAAATACTTGAAAAAGTTGTTTCTTTACATCACTAATTCTAATCAGTTCTATGATTTTGTCCCGTACAAGAGGTTAATTTGAAATTACATTTTGAAAATAAACTTTTTAAAATGACTTTTAAATCTATCAGAAAATCAATCAAATAACTTGTAATGGTCATGGTTTTTTTTTCAGCGATATATCATTTTCTATGATTTTTTTAAAATTCGCAAAACAATATCCTCATGAAAAAGAGCTTCTACAAATGTTTGTTACACTATTTGGACTAAAAACCTAGTTAGTATTAATACATTCGTTTTGAATGTGATTTGTAAACCACAGTATGGCAAAAAGCACTCCTCAACCACCAGAATACTAATCGTTTTGGTAAAACACAGTTTTCAATAAACATGTTGTTGAAAATCGTTATAT
Organism: Leptogaster cylindrica; assembly: GCA_963082835.1. NCBI lineage: Eukaryota > Metazoa > Arthropoda > Insecta > Diptera > Asilidae > Leptogaster > Leptogaster cylindrica. The sequence goes on from OY720106.1 coordinate 39,551,649, forward strand.
CACCGACCAAGTTCGACCAACTCCATAAATTATCGGAACACTTTTCTTATCTCCCTTTAAAATACTCCTAGTCCTATAAAACTCTTATTTATAGACATTTATATCCAACCATAAAATAGTCGAGCGGCATTTTTTACGAAGCTGTGCATAAATTTCAGTTCGATTTAAATTAACCCACAACTGTGGGCGCGCAGAAAAACGGCAGCTTTCTGCAATCTCTACCATTTTACAATATACACAAGGAGGACTTCGATCTGGTGTCATCTTCATAGCCGGGTTAAATTGTAGCATTTCTTGCAGTTCCACCGAGGCACAAAGAGACTGTCCGCCCCGTACTCCTGGCCCTGTGCATCGCACCACAAAGGCACCCTGTTAGTACTTTTTACAAATTTCCGCACTCTTGATTTGCTGCTGGGACGAAGAGCACTTATCGCCCGAATTATGTTCACGAGAATTACTCGTGTTGGAGTCAGCAGGATTACCTACATGAGTTATTGTGAACAATATTGATTAGTTCGAGATTTCAATCGCGATTGCAGATTCTAAAATATTACAACCCACTTGAATCCCTGTTACTGTTGAATTACTGTTATCTTTGGTTTTGAAACTCAAATTTTGTTTTATATAAAAAAGTTATGTGCAATTTTGCAACATTTCCAGAAGTAAAATTCTTCACAATTAGAAATGTGTTACTCATTAAGAATTACGTAAATGTTACATTTTGAAAGTTTTCAGCAGGGGCGTAGCCAGAAAATTCATTAGTGGGTGGGGCTACGAAAAGTCGATTGGATATAGTCATCGAATAGTTATACAAACTCGATATTCATTTGTACATCCTGCATTCAAAAATAATTTTCAAAAAATCTTTTTATAGTTTTTAAGTACAAGCCAACTTACGTAACATGTAAATTGAGTAAATCCGATAATACGTAATTTCCCGTCCAATAAAAAAAGGTTTCCTTTTTAAGGAACTTGCCGAGGGATAAAAAAGTCTGAATGCAATTGCTTAAGTACTAACCTGAAAATGAGTGAATGTATCTGCGTATCAAGTACCTTCAATTTGTATATCCTTGACTATTAAAAAAAAATTCGTAAATTGTTATTATGATTTATGAGACTATCAGTTTCAAATTACGTTTACGAGCAAGACAAAATGTTTCAGTTACTTGTTCGATCGATGCAGGTGAATTTTTCAAAGGAATTTCTCTGTTTTTTATAATGCCGTAGAAAAAAAAGCAGGTGACTAAACAGTCAACTTCAGACAAGTTTCTGAGACCTTTAACCAGCGTCGGACATCCTGAGCCAACTTTGATATAAATGTCTATTTACACGCTACGACTTCGGATGCCTTAGCGGCAAGGATCAATGGGAACTACCGTAATAGGACAGACGTCTGCGCTAAACAGTAAACCATGATCTTAATCCGAACATATAATGGTTTTATGATGTATCCGCGCAGGATAAGTAAAACAGAAAGGATTCTTTGGTGTTTTATAATTCCTATACTTAATGTGCTTTATATTAACTTCAGTTCAGTCCATGTATGTTTGTCGCCAAACCTTGCGAAGTTGCAACGCTAATTTACCCCACTTCCCATTATAGCGTTGAATACTGAAACGTTGTGCAATGTACATCGGTATTAGGTATATTCGGCGAGGACAATACACTTGAAGTGAGTTTTGGCTGGATTTGTATTTAAAAGGATCTTAATACATAAGTACAAAATAAAATTAATTGTTTTTGAGGATCTTCTATTGTATTATATATGTTAATAAAATTAATATTATAAATTGATTCAAATTTGGGTTAGATTGACCTAAAAAGTATTAAAGTGCGGTAAACAAAGTAATATTAGTACTTTGCTTACTTTAATACTTTTTTTTTATTTAATTTGATTGAGTTATTATATTTTGTCTTAAAAGCCTATGATGCTGTTTTTATTCTTACTTTGTATTTTCGCCGTAAACTCTGTACAGAATGGTGTACATAACAGGAAAGAAAAACAATAACATTTAAGAAAAATTCTTCATTTTAAATTAAATTAGATCCTAATATGATTTTACAGAAAGTTAAAGTCAAAGAGTATTGAACAAAATCAATTTTACAACTACATACTCCTGTAATGCAAACAATTTATCATCTATAGTTAACATATTATTTTACACTATGCAGCTTGTTTAAGACAAAAAATTTATTACATTTTTTCCACCCCGTCGCGCTGTGTCACTGAGATATTTGTTATACATATGCAATTCTACAATTACATAGTATACAGTTATACACTATACAGCCTCACATATTTGTTTCCCACAACTAAAAACAAATATGTTTTTCAAATAAAAATTTCTTAATATTTAAATTGTGTACTGATTTAGAAATGTCTACTTTGTTGTCATAACGATTTTGCAAACTTTTCATAAACTTATTAAATATAATATAGAACATGACATCGTAGTATAAAACTGCTTAATAAACCTCGTCCTCAATAAATTATATTTTACTATTCTATAGAATCTCATTACAAAAATATTGAAAACTGAACATTTCAAAAAAATAAGAAGACGACATCTGATGAAAATTGCACACGATTTGCGCAAAATGGCGAGTTCCTTGACTTGTTTTTTCTACATTCCTGGACCATCTGATGCATGGCATTTGCCATTTAGATTTCTTTTGTTTTTGTGCATTCACTTCTGGTGTCGTGTATGTAGCTGGTCTTTTCAAATTATTCTAATCCTGCCAAAGGCTTGGTGGAGTTTTCTTGAAAACAAAGAGTCGACAAGCGAACAGAAAGTTATTCGAAGGGCAGGGAAGGAACTGAACCAGCCAATCCCACTAATAAACTCTGGACACCGGCGAGTGCACGAAGCGACGATTAAGTGGAAGAAGGTTCGTGTTCGCAGCCATTTGCCCATTTCTTACAATTTCCCCCGGCACTTGAAAAATTGTTCCAACAACCAAGAAGTACATATAATTTACGTTCTTCCATGGAACGATGGTGCCCTGGGAGTGTCCGGGAGGCCGTTGCTACGAGGCGGCGACGTCACGATCAACCACTCGATGCCGAACCCGACCGAATTTTTTGGTTTGGGGTATAATTACATAATTGAGGCTCGTTGTTTCGTGTTATTGAAAGCAAGCGGTGTCTGAAATTAGGGAAGCGGGGTGCATATGTACACCGGACACAAAAAGTGAACAAATAATTTAAATAATTGAAAATGGCGCTTGTTCGATAACACTGCGATGGAAACTATAATTAGGGCTTGGACGTCCTAAGTTTGTCCAACAAGTTTCTTCTTTCATTTTCTATTATCTGAGCGTGCAATTGCTAGAAAAGGGAGCGTTGCTTTGTCGGGTTTTCGAAATCTTTTAAATGTGTAATTAGGAACTATTGTAGATCATGTTTTAGTCTAGAAATGTATATTTTGTGAATGGCATAGGAAAATGTAATTTTCGTGTTACACAATTTTTTCGAGTGCGGAAGTTTTAATCCAAACAAAGAAAGCCTTTTCTTTTTGTTTTTCTAAAATCATTTATTTTTGTACTTCCAGTTTTTGTCAATATTAGATACCTTATTACTATTTTCAATGATTGTGTATCACTTTTCTTTAATTAAGAATTCTACTACAAGAATTTGAAGGTAACTTACAAAGAATTCTAAAAGATAGTATAAAATGTTAAATGAAATATTCTTTTAAAAAAGGTGAGGAATAATAATATAATTAGTGATTTCCACAAACAGGGGCAGCGAGTTTTGAAAACCGTTTGGGTGCTCACCGAACAAAATGAGTAAGAAAATGAGTAACCCAAATTGTTGCGCGGCTGTGTCCATAAACATAATTTTATAATCTGTTTTGAAAAAGATTGTATTCTGATTGAAACTACAAAGAATAATTTTTGTTGTAAGAAAAACATTCTAAAAATTCCTAAAACTAATTGTACCTACTTTAAAAGGTTTATGCTTTGTATTCTTAAATTTTTTAAATAAAAATATATTTTTAGTGCTTTTGTGAACAGTAAGGTTATTTACTACCTACATATCGACTATGTCGAATGATATTTCCACTTTAATAAAAATCGTTCTAACCAAGTCACTTGTATGGGGAACCAAGTCGAAACAATCTGCTTTGAATTTAACCACGTTTAACTTAGTCCATGGTATTGGAAATGTTGCACAAAAATTTATAGAACACATTACGTGCTTCTTACCAACAGTCGGTAATGTTTATCCGTGGTGCGACACGCATGTTTTTTACGACCAAAACATTAAGGCCCAAGTAATAATTTAAATTTTTGAGAATTGTATAACAAAACTCAAAATACACCTTTTTATCAGTTATATTATTATTTTCAAAGGTTTCCTTTGAGTCTTCCACTAAAATATTTTTAATTTATGAACGAAATCTTGTAGCATATTGCTGAAAGATGGAAAGGACAACAATAAAATACCAAAGCAATATGCTATAATTCAGGTTTTCCATATTCATTTCTCTTTTATGATTATAATCAGAGAGTATGTGTTTGTTTAAGAATCAGTCAAAAATGTTTTCAAAGCAGAATAATCAAATTTAATAGTGAATAATTTGTTTTCTCTAATCACATTTTAAAATAATGAAAATCCAATGCTTCGCCTCATTTTTAAGAGCTAGACATTCTTGAAAATCCTCGGGTAACTGCCCCATCCTTTCAGTTGTTTCTGAACACGACTTTCTGCAGCTTTGGGGTAGAAAAACGAAGACGAAAATAATCGCCCATAAGATGACACGATTTTCTGGCAGTCGAAAAAATGGAGGCAAAGAACCACCAGCTTTACTTGGAGGAAGTGGCAGATTAGTCTGAAGTTGTCTCCAATTTGCGAAGGATTTATGTTGTTCGTCCCTCAGTTAAGCATAGTTTCCTTTGTCGACAATCTGTGGTTGGCGAATTGATAGAAGTAGGTACTTATACATACAAATAAATGAAACAAAAATAATAAGAGAAATCGTTGGAAGGACGAAAATCAATCAGACTTAATACCCACAGATGGACTAAAAAATTGAGTGAGTTGATTAAAATTAGATTTGGAAAGGAATTTAGATTTTATAAATAAACTTCAGTGAAGTAACAACGAGACTTGTTAGTATTTCTAAAGCATAACAACATTTGCCTTGCTTTTTTAACTAATAAATATGAAAAAGATTTATTTTTGAGCAAATAAAAGCAAGTAATGCGTCAAGTAAATCCAAAATTTTGAAAATAATTTCCACGCTTATTAAACAAAGAAACTAAACATCACAGAATAAAGTACGCATACCTGTGACAAACTGTTCTGCGTTAATTTTTATTTGCAGAAGCATTCCTCCTTGGAGATACTTTCCATAAAATTCGAGGGATAGGAAGCGAAAGAATGAGACGTGAACTGAAATCACTTCACTTTGCATCCAAAAGACATTAAACGCAGTTGGAGTTTACTGTCCGCCCCTTGCCTACTTGGAATCTATCGTAAAAAATTATTTTTCAATGCAAATTTTATTCTGCAGCTATTAAAGTAACGCAAAGGTACTTTTCCTGCCTAAGGAAATGTTTTTCGATAAATTAAGAAGGAACTGAGCGAATGCTTCTTAATTGAAAATGTCTTTTATTTTATACAATGGTGGAATTTCAACCACAACTCCTTGTAAATTGCACTAATCTGCAATTAAGAAACACAACAAACGAAAGAGTTCGACATAAAATGCAAAGCTGTTAATGTACTTAACCGATTTGTTCTAGCTTCACGGTCAGCTGAACAGACACTATTGGTTAATGGTTGGGTAAGATCACTTTTTCTAAAAGCCTCTTTTTTCAAGTGCGAATTTAACGGTTTTTGAACAAAATTCCTGTATCAACACTTTTTCGGTTAGAGGACTTCGAACTCGTTCACATGGAGTTTAACAAGTGGAAAACTGGTGTAGATTGTTTTTACAATTTCAAAATTTTCTCGTTTTGTTATTGCTATACGTAATCACTAAAAATGTTGTCTGTGATTGTTTCATCATAAATTCAAAAACATATATTCGTCAATGAATTAAATATCTCATGTGTAAAAACAATTTTTATTGAGCGTGTCTGATTACATTTACTGGAATGTGAAAATGTTGACCTTGAGTATTTTAGTTTTTAATGTGTAAAACCACAGGCAAATGAGTATTTCATATACATGCATATGAAAAGGTAAATTGAAGTTCTCGTATTAATTGTATCTTAAGTAAACTCCATTGTAGCGAAATTGTCATGACATTGCCATTATTTTAAAAATATTTCTATATAACGTTACAATGAAACAAATTAGATAACAGAAAATAATTAACTTGATATATTAAATTACCGGGGACGGATATTTATGCGGTATGCCTATACCCAATAATGTTTAAAAATAATTAATCAACGTATTCCCAATGAACGCTTCTCTAAACGAAAGCTATATTCCCTAAAAAACCATTATGAAATAAAATGATACAACCTCAAAAGGAACGAGTGTGTTTACTGCACATTCCGAGGAAAAGGGAAACATCGCAAAACTTCACCCCAAAAACTTCTCGTTACATTCTGAACCCCAACATCATCTATCATTTCCGAATTGACCTTTTTAGGGATATGTCCCTGAGTGTCCCGCACCCATTTATGTTTAATAGTGAGTAAGTATATGTAGAAGAACATCCCTTAGTAGATATAGCTACTTACGTAGAAACGAAGCACCGATATCAGCGACGGACGGGGTGATTGCCACCCAACAATACTCGTGTATTGTAATTCCTGTCTCCTGTCCATCGTGAATCTTCACGTGAACATCTTAATGGATGGCTACAGGATCACTGATTTGTCAACGAAATCGTTTTCCTGTCACAGTACCTAGCTTTTATATGTGTTTAAGTTGTCCTCTGAGGGTAACAAATCCACTTTGGATGCCACCGGAGGTCATAGTGACAATCATCAGAGATTTTTACTGATGGATTTGCATCTGGAGCCGATTGCATGACATGATTGAGTTTTGATTTGTTCATCGGAACAATGAAGTGATCAATCATTTGACGAGGTATCGCTAAAAAATATTATTCAAGATGAAACCGATTTGTCTGACGAAAAATCTCCACGAAACTCTGGAGCAGGGGTGATTTGTGGCGAATAATATGTGCGAGATTGAAAAAATATAAACATTTTCAGTTTTGACAAGATATCAATCATAATTTCGATTGACGATCAGCCAGAAAGTTAATTTTCATACCGTAAAATTTTTGTTTTTTTTTTTTCAATTTCCGTTATTAACTCGGTCCATACTATTACTACGTTTACATGTAGGGTTGAACCTTGGTTGAACCCAGGTTCGCCTGCATGTAAACGCGAGTCGAGTTGAAACCAGGTTGAACTCGACTTGGCCCAGCTTTGCTACCTGGGTCGAGTCGAGGAATCGAGTTAAAATGCATGGGAACGCGGGTTGAGTAGTCAAGTTGACAGTTCGACAGTTTATTCATGTTTTCTGAGTAATTTTCCGAAACATAAGATTTTATTCGAAATCAAATTCCTTACAATGTCTATATAATATAAATGAAACTCGAAAAAATTGAAAAAATTGTTAATATAATAGATCAAAATAGTGCAATAAGCTGTCACTTCGACTACGTTTGGACTCGATTTCGACTCGATCCCCCAACCCGGAATGCTCAAAAACGCGGGTTCGGGTTCAAAACCTGTTTTCGACTCTGCATGTAAACGTAGTATATGCTGGATATTGAAAATTCAATCCAATATTACGAGTTAAAACTTAAAATGAAATAGGTAAAAACTAGTACGGCAAGTACAACTGGTTTCAACCCATTATGATTCTGAATGTATTATGTTGGCCCATAAGTGAAAATCTTGCATGAAAAATAAAATTACGTACTTACATAAAAAGAAATCATTTCGGAACCTGCGAATTTGTGTCTAAATTGCACTGCCTTATCATAATTTCCGAAATAACCCTTACCACAATTTTCATAATACATAAGTTACTTTCTTTCTAAGACTCAAGTTTCTCTTTGAAGAAAATAGGTTCCTATACGTACCAAATTCCATAAACTATTTACAAAGTTGTTTACTTTTTTCCATTCAAACACTTTTCCTTTTATCGGAACAGTAATTTTTCCACGTCATCAAGGCTCAGGCCACACTCACATATTCTCACATCAAACATTAATGGACTCTCGACTGCGGCTACTTTTCGAACTCCCAACAAACGGTATTTCCCTCAATTCAATAGTTCAAAGGCATCCATTTGATCGGGATTGTGCGCACATTCTTCAAACTGAAAAAATTGCAGATCATTTTCATATAGAGCAATTCGCTTAATGTGTCGAATTATTTCCGTTCCGGCCGAAGTATCTATCCGAAAGGGTTAACATAAATCTTTTTAACTATTGGTGGCGCCTGTTGATTCTTACCAGACTTTATGGTCTGTTCAAGTTATACAGAACTATTCAGGACTACCAAAATAACAGGAAGCCCCAAGTCATATAAATAAGAAACTGTCAGGAGCAATTTGTAACATTGTGATGCAAGCTTTAACAGGATACTTAACATGAATGGAGCAAAATGGTATCAGCAGATTTTGGGGATTACCCCCGCGTATAGTGATTCTCACCAAAGAAAACCCGAGTGCGGAGTGTGGCTTCATGAGGCAGGGACAACATCACTTCGTACATTTTGAAACAAAGGAAGGTGTAGAGTTGTAGACGTTTCCCACTCCTGCAGGCTAACACATGCCTATCATTTGTCTTTATCCTAGCAGGAGGCCGCCGAGGCAAGATATATGAACTAAGCATGATATTTCGGTGTCAGGATAAGCGACGTGGTGCTTAAATGCCCTATTAACAGGAAAAACTGCAGGGAAAAGAAAATGATCGGAGGTTGAGTAAGAGATTCCTGCCCAGGAGATGAATTAGTCACGTCAATTTATCAAAACCAACTCGAGATGTGTTCCGTGATATGAGCCCTATTAAGGTCCAGAGAAATAGTTCATGGGCTTGGCTCAGGGTGGAAATAGTTATTTGATATTAACAGTGGGACAAGGAGCTCCCTGTTTTAACTACTTATCTGAGGAAAATCATGAAGATGTTAGCCAAACATCAATGTGTAGCACATTTTGCAAGACCTACCGCGGTTTACACACCTCGTGTTTTGTCATCACTGAGCTGTAATCCAGACTCTATTTGCTGGGGGATGATTGATTATTCCGAAAAAATGTTCATTGCAACATTTAATTAATATTCTGTTTTGTATTTATTTATTTATTTATTCTTAAAAGTTATTATAGAGCGAACTCAAATTCACATTAATGCACCTTAATGGTGCAAGATAAAACTTAAAAAGGAAAAGTTGCTAATGGCTATTTGTTTTAAAACTTTAAAAGCGATCCCAAACCTTATAATGAAATTTAATCTCCTTCATAACAAATATTTTATTATTGCTCGCTAATAATAATAATATTGACCTAATCGTATGAAGAAATATTATTTAAACTTTTAATGTATCAAATTGTTATTTGACCGATGTGGATCGGTTTTGTTTTTACGTATGTCGAGCTATCTCTCAAAATATAGGTACGTAACATACGCTGAAGGGTGCTGAATATTTTGTTGTAATTTGGGAACAATTTCCCCTGTTTCTCCAAAAGTGTCCTCACTATTGCTGAAAAATTGGTAGCGTTGTGTACTTAAATCATCTTTAATACACATGAGTAGATAACTATCAGTTACTTTTGAGTGTTCAAGTTGCTGAGTGTTTTTTATTATTAACGTAGGTAGGTATCTACTGTGTGATGTCTTAAGGTTTCGAGGATTGTTTTGGTATGCAGAGTTACCGGTGATTATTAATACCGGTGTCCGATGATTTTATTATTAATGTAATTTCAGACATAAGTCAATTTAATTTAATGGGTAACTTCACATCAAATTTTTCATTAATTAATGACAAGTATTGTCCAACTTATCACTGACCAGGTAAAACTCCATCCCAGATCGACCTAATATTTAGAAACAATCCAAGTAAAGCGTCGTATTTTGGACATTTTCCATCCAATATTTCGCATCATGATAATTTGTTGGCATCATTTGATCTTGTTTCAAGCAATAAGAATAAAAAAGTTAGGATTAATAGTCAAGACTATAGAAACTTAAATTAAATAGGCATCTGTTATATCAGTCAATTGATGAATTGGACTGGGAGTTTGATAATATGTCCAATGTGCATCAAATGTCAAGAAAATTAAATACAAATATAGTTAATTTATTAGATCGTTCTGCACTAATGAATTCGCGAAAAATCAAATTTATCCCAATTAGACGTAGATGGAAATTGATAAAAGAGCAAGAGACTGCGAATCCAATGATAACGATATATTGAATAATATTTCCTGGATGGTCTTAACATTTTTTTTGCATCAATTCATACATCTAATGAAGCCGATTTAAATAACTTGGCTGTAAGAACCATTAACAATAACTGTAGCTTCTCTGAATAAATCGGGCTGATTTTTTAAAATTTTTAACAAAATTAAAAGTAATGTAATTGGTATGGATGGAATCCCTATTCAATTTATCAGGCTAATTGCATGTTAATAAAATCACGAACTATTTAATCTTTATTTTTAATTTTTACATTACAAATGGAGTTTATCCAGCTGATTGGAATAAATTAATATTTAAACCGTTAAATAAAGTATCAAACCCACAACTAATCTCTGATTTTCGTCCAATCAGTATTATATTCGGTAATTGCAAAATTATTTGCAAGTTTAATAAATAATGAACTTATATATTTTATGTACCCTCCCGAAAGGGCCTATTTCCATAGTTTCTGCAACCAATAAGTACAAGGACCTTCATTCGATCCAGTTTCCAAGTATTCCCCATATCCAAAATTGTAAATGTCTGTTTTAAAAGTCGCACCATATGGGTGAAATTCATACCTGATTGGGTATGCATTTATGATTGATAAGTAAATAAATAAACAAATAAAATTAAGCAAAATATGTAAATGGGTTATGATGAAAATCGACAATATGCTGAATGTAGTTATGAAGTATTTTAGCGTAATGCACATGTCGGCAGATTTTCTAGTGAAAAGAGTCAACGTTTTCAGAAAAGATGATAGAAAGAGAGCCAAATTCTTTTTGGCAATCATCTTTAAAAAACTAAAAGCCTATGGTTGGGATTTGAGAAATATCTAATACTCAAGTCAAAATTATGTTTTCTATATAGGTATAAATAACATAGCAAAACTCAAAATGGTAAAATAAAACATCTAAAAACGCTTCAATTTGCAATGTTCTAAAAGACAAAAAAGAAACGTTGTTTTGTTAAGCAAGATCGTTTGGCGCATACCACGCACCGTCACGTAAACTAACCTTAAGCTATAGCTTGGAGTAGCGAAAATACGGTGCTAGCACATTCATCTTCTTTTGTAGCCAGTCTTTGCTAAATTACAGGAAGACTTGGCACGGCGTCCAAAACTATCAAAAATGCTTCATGTCTTTCCGTCAGTGGTAAAACGGTCAGTACAAAGTCCTCAATTAACAATATAGTGGATCCAAAGTAATATGGTACAACATACAACACTCGGTTACCCTTACCAATCGTTATACGAGTATGTAAAAGCAGTTCTAGGTTTTAGGAAATGCAAGCAATATTTTCAACGAATTTATGCTTTGGACAAGCTCAGTCCAGGCAAGGCGGTGGCCCTACGACGGTGGTTTTATGATTTTCCCAGCAGGTGCCGATAAAAGAGCGGGAATGGGGGCAATTACTCCAGGTCAGTCTCGTCTGGCATTTTAACTATTTACAGGAATCAATATAAAATTATCAGTATAAAATTATTATAGCCCATGGTTAGTTTTGCCAATGCTCAACAACTGGATAAGACTTGGGCGACTTACCAAGCCTTGGGATTCAATATAGGGCCAAGCTTGACTGATTAAAAGTTCAATGTTAAACCAATACATAAAAAAATATTAAATATTTTCTAGAGCATATTTGAATAAAATATCCCAAAATGTTTGTTAATACAAAATAATTGTTATATTTGAATTAATTGTTATATTACCGAATTAGACATGATAGGCCAGTGTACACGCTGCCGTTTCGAATGCAAAGAGGGTCAGGTTCGAGCCTAGTACGAGGTAAATAAAAAATGCTAGTATATATACCTAATATTATAATAACAGATAATAACAGATTCTCTGTAAACACCTACAGCCATAATACACCGGGAAAATCGTAGCATTGGAAATGCCCTGACCACTAGAAATACTTAAAATATATTGTTTTCTGCAGCATTGGCTGCCGGCTGGGCATTGGATTCCAGTATTGACCCAAGGAATGAAAATGATATTAGAACGTGGTTATCATCCAAGGTTGGCCCAAGGTTCAACCATACTAATTTTCAATATGGGCCCAAGAGTGTTCAGCAAGCTTGGCCAAATATCGAACCAATTGTATTTTCTTACCTGGGAGGTACTAATTTGGCTGTGCTCATCTTGGTTTGCACATGTGCACAAGTCCTGATTCTTATTGTTAGTAGTAAGAATATAGCAAGTTAGCGCAGGAGTAATTCTAGTTTTGCCAGGCGCAAACTGCTTTTCACTGAACATTGATATATTCTCCCAAGAATACGTGCTACCGACAAAACCAATTATATAGGTAACCGATTTTTACAGAGATATTTTGAAATAAAAATATTTTAATAAATCCAGGTAAGTAATTGGTTTACGACCAAACCTTTTCAAATATGTATATATAATATATAGACAAAAAAATATATTGCTGAAAAATATTACATATAACGGAGACAGAAGTCCTCAAAATAATCACTACGATTTGTAGAAAAAACCCTAAACAGTAGATAAAAATACAATTCAAAACATGCTGATTAGGTAGATATATTTATTTTATATATCTTACTTACTTTCATTTTATAAATTGACTTTTCTTGTAGTGATCGTCTCTAACTACAGAACTAAGTAAAATTTAAGTAGAGCTAAATTTTAAACAATGGGAAACAATTTCAAATATCGAAACTTGCCATTTTACCGTCATGAGAAAAAGGAAAAGCAAACAATAGTAGTATTTGAGCTGGGCGCGATTAATTCTAAATTTTATTAGCGTGGGAACTGCGAGTATGAATGCTTTTTGAAGACGTGGGGAAGAAAACACAGCCAAAAGCACCACTAATGGTTCTCAAGATCTTCCTGTGATTATGCGCGGAACGCTTCTAAACAACCCGCGGGAAACAAGATGTTAAAGGCTTGGGAAACACAATCAACTTGGAATAAGAACGTCAATAAAGTGACTCGAAGTGAGTGCTACAGAAATCCTGAGCGCTGAAACAACAGGAGCTTTGAATTTTGCCCGAAAAATTGTAAAATTGTTAATGTAAAAATTTTTTTTAATTCATCTATGTTAAATTCGTGAAAACTTGCTTGTTTGTTTATTTGTGGATTTGTGTATTTGTGCCGTTAAGGCAAATCCTTCGACAGCTAATTAACACACTTTCCGACATCCGATCGAGCTAAAACTTTAATAATGGGCTCGTGGTCGATAATAATGCATTTTATGAAATTTTTATCCCATTACTACAGAAGGAACAGATAAAATTTTTAATAACAATACAAGGATGACAGCGTTCTCCACGGTGGATACAGAAAAATTATCTAAAATCAAGTCATCTTTTTCTTTCTTTAATTTTAATGGTCACAATTTCGAAAATACTATGAGATGAATTGTAGTACAAAACAATGTTTTTACGGGTTGGTTTTTTTACAAACTTCCTTAATAGGTATTTACTTTAAATTACAAAAATTAGCAACAATGTTTTATTTTAGAAAGCACGAAGAAATAAAGGTTCTTCTTGCTCATACAGTTATTATACACATTCATTTTTGAATAAAAACTTGGAGTGCGTATACAGGGTGTCCCGAAACTCAACGTTCAGCCGAAAACAAGTGATAGGCTAAGTGGTAACAGTTATCAGAAAAATAAAACAAATCTTAGTTATGTCAAGTTTTCAAGTTATAAGGATTCAAAAAAACTCGAGAAAATTGAGACCCTACGATCATCTCTCAAGTACTAGCTGTGACTACAAAGCTTTACTTTTTAAATTTTTATTTTTTTTATGTAATCCTGAAGAACCCTTCTACAAGTTACAGTGTAAAACTAAAACACAACTGCATCATTTTTAAAGAAAATATCACTCTTTTGCACAACCATGTACTCAAAATTATTACTTCGCCCAACTTTAACTGACTGTACTGAAATCAAACTAGTAATGAAGCAATTGGTCACACCAATTACGTGATACCCTAGATGTAGAAATATATACTCATTCTATGTAAAAATCTAGACATGCATTTTCTTATGTCATTAAGGCTAGTTGTCCGCGACTGCTTAATTTAAGAGTACTCAACATGAGTTTTAATTTGATATCACACACTCTCCAAATAGAACAACTCCAACGGAGATGGTTCCACCCCCACCCGCATAACCACAAAAAAAGATAAAAAAAAAAAATTTACACCGCCGAAAAGATCCCAATTAATTCATTCATTACACTGTGCAACAGCCAAAACTCAAATTGAGCAAACTAAACGATTCTAAGATAAAATTGGGCCGCTGAGCTCGAATTTATCATCCGTTTTGCTGTAGGTCGTCAAAATTTTGAGATATTTACAGTTCAAGGTCAACTGGACTGCCTTTGAAATCGTTAGCTGTAATTCATTTTTTTGAACTCCAATCAAATTTATGTCTTAGGCAAAGTTGTTCGTTATTTAATTCTACATATTTTTTATCACCACACCCCCCACCCGCCCCCTACCCTTACCCATTTTTTTTGCAAATTTCTGAAAAAGACATGCCGTACAGAGTGAACCGTTAGGAAAAATAACAATGTTTTTTCGGAAGAAATATTCCTCATCTATTTTTAGGTGGGGTCTGCGAACATCAAAATTCTCTCAGACCTAACCCTAATGGCAAAACCCCCCTCCAAAGTGAAACATTCTGATTTTTTTTCACCTCTTTATGCCGTGAGGGGTAAGCGAATGCAGTTAAACTTCATGTGTGTTAGGAAAAAATGTTCCTTTTTGAAAATAAGATAGGGTCTACGAACAAAAAAGTAACACCAGACCTATCACTATAAAAAACATAATAATAAAAGTGCAAAAATCTTTAATTTTTTCATTCCTTATAGAAAGCAATAATTTCAAAGTAAATAAACTGAACTTTTTCACATAAAAAATAACTTAATTCAATAACTTAACTTATTGACTTAAATAAGAAATTTAACTTATGAAAATAAAAATCTTAACCTATTGCCTTAACTTAATGACTTAACTTTAAAATTTTACATATCATTATTCTTGTACACTAAAAAAAATTTTGCTTGCTATAATTCTTCTTAGAAAAGGTTGCAGCACAAATCCGCAAGTAATGATATCAAGCTTCGCCCGACATACCACTTTTCCAAAGGAGCAGCGATTTGATGGAAACGCTCTCTATGTTCTTCCGATTCGGTTCGCAATTGTTGTAGGAAGAAATTCAAATGAAGGAAATGTACTTTTGAGGACATATGAACTCCAATTTCCTCAAATGCGTTCAGTAACTCATTTACCAGCATATGCGCGTTTCACTTTGTTTAAGGAAGACTGATGTGCATGTATACAATAAAATTTAATGGAAAATTTTGAAATATTTATATACAAATTACTTATAAGCAAAGTAGGGATGGCAGTTCTTGCAAAAAAGCCGGTTTCAGTAATTTTGGGTTTTCACCCCCTAAGTTCAACCTGCAAATTCACTAATATAGACAAAAGTATTTTTTTGTTCGTAGACCCTATCTTATTTTCAAAAAGGAACATTTTTTCCTAACATACATGAAGTTTAACTGCATTCGCTTACCCCTCACGGCATAAAGAGGTGAAAAAAAATCAGAATGTTTCACTTTGGAGGGGGGTTTTGCCATTAGGGTTAGGTCTGAGCGAATTTTGATGTTCGCAGACCCCACCTAAAAATAGATGAGGAATATTTCTTCCGAAAAAACATTGTTATTTTTCCTAACGGTTCACTCTGTACGGCATGTCTTTTTCAGAAATTTGCAAAAAAAATGGGTAAGGGTAGGGGGCGGGTGGGGGGGGGGGGTGGTGATAAAAAATATGTAGAATTAAATAACGAACAACTTTGCCTAAGACATAAATTTGATTGGAGTTCAAAATAATGAATTACAGCTAACGATTTCAAAGGCAGTCCAGTTGACCTTGAACTGTAAATATCTCAAAATTTTGACGACCTACAGCAAAACGGATGATAAATTCGAGCTCAGCGGCCCAATTTTATCTTAGAATCGTTTAGTTTGCTCAATTTGCGTAAAAATTTTTAAATTTTGTTGCACAGTGTTATAAATCAAAAAACTCCATGTAAATCCAATTAAGTTTACCATCTTAAAGCTGAGCTGAAGTTTTCCTCCATTTCTATAATTTTAATATCGTGTAAAAAAAGACCGTGGAAAAAAATTTCTGACAAAAAATTAATTATAATCCGTATTTATACCAATATTTAACGAAAAAAAAATCAAAATTCAGTCACCAAAATCAACATTTTTGTATAAAAACGACTCAGGCTTATATGGCAACACTAAGAAGGAGTTGCCCCATTTTGCTCATCTTCGAACTTGCCCTTATAATTTTTATCAAATATTATTGTACCAAATTTCAAGTCTCTAGCTACAAGCGTTCTCGAGTTATCGTCTGGACATACAGACAGACGAACATGCACAAAACGGTTTCTTTTCACCTCCCAATAATGAATATATAGTTCTTTTTTTTTCTGTGACGATTATTTCATGGCGTTGCAAACGTTCGCTCAAAACTAATATACCCTACATCTAGGGTATAAAAAGTACTACGCTACTTTGGCAAGTTACTTTAAAAGTTGGCGCATTTAGTCCTGATTCCAAAATGGTATGACTCTTGATTGCATAAAAACGGCCAAAAAATGTTTTTTCGAAAGAAATACCATTTTAAGGAAATTGTTTTTGTATAAGGAACATTAAGTTTCGTTTCGATGATAAGAAAATTAAGCAAATCATTGTGTAATTGTTAAAATTGCTTATAATATTTGCAATTGTAAATAGTAAATTTAAGTAAGCAGTAACATTTTTAAACTGAATGTAACCACATCCACAATTCTGGTGTGAAAGTAAACTTTATTTTTTATACCCTAAATGTAGGGTATATTAGTTTTGAGCGAACGTTTGCAATGCCAAGAATTAATTGTGAAAGAAAGAAGAGAGCTATATAATATATATTCATGGATGAGAAGTAAAAAGCAAACGGTTTATGGATGTCCGTCTGTCTGTTTTCTGTCTCTTGAGAACGCTTGTATACCTAGAGGATTTTTAGAGATTATTATTAGAGAGGTACAACGAAACTTCGTTAAAATTCGGTAACTCTTTCTTAGTGTTGCTATATTACGCTGAATTAATTTTATACGAAAATTGTTTACTGACTACCTACTTAATTTTTAAGTTACTTTCGTTAAACATTATTATAAATATTACATATGTGTACCTACATATTACTAATTATTTGCACGGGACTGTTTTTATACGGCCCCTTTTTACACGATCTTGAAATTATTACAGATTCCAAAAAACTGCTAACCTGCTACCTTTACTGCGTGCCATTTCAATAATTTAGCACGAATTTCTCTTTTTACGTTGGAAAAGCGGTTTTTGCACGGTTGTGTACACGATTTCGTAACAAACTTTGTTTCTGTGTGAAAACTGCTCCTTTTAGAACTAGGTTATTTCATAATCGACCTAAAAGCCAATTATACATTCCTAACTAATTTCGTTTCTCGAGCTCCCCTATCACCTCCTTCAATATTGACATCCTTATCAGAAACACCCTGCATATTATACATTAATACATATACATTATATGTCCCAAACTAAGAAGCTGAGAAACAGAAAACGAAGTTAAAGAAAGCTTTATAATTATAAGAATAGTTATAGTGCACACAATATGGTTTTGCATTAAAATATATATATGTGTAATTATATTCAAGTATTCCAGGGTGTCCAAAGAAATAGTGCCAAGTGGAAGTCCAGAGGTAGAAGACGTCAAGCGATACCTGAATGACCATTATGTATGTTATGATTTTTGATAGTTTTCGAGTTATGAATTTTTTCGTGATTTTTCACCGAACTATTGATTGGAAGACATTTTTGGTTACAGTTTGTCTTTACAGCCGATAACTTGACAACGCTTATAGCTAAAGGATTGAAATTCGCTACAATAATTCTTCGTTTAAATTGTAAGGTCGCAATCAAATATGAGAAAAATCGGGCAACACTTTCCTAGTGTTACCATATAAGGCTGAAACATTTAAAAAAAAAAAATGACAAACAGACAGACATGCTATTCTGTAAACCTCAAAAATGGATTCAGCATGTTTAAAATCCCCTGAAACACCAATTTCGAACCATTCTAACCACATTAGAAGATTTGGTCAGGTGTTCGGGCCGACTAAATGACAATTTTTTACACTTAGTACGTTTTGGACCGATTTTTAGGCATGATACCATAGAAATATTTCAATAACACTTACAGGGTAAATAGCTATAATGAAATGAGGAAGTTTTTTAAAATGGGTTTTGAAAAAAAAGGTTATGTGACTTTTTTTTTAATTGCCCTTAAGCCGGAGTCAGACTATACGGAAAACGTCATATGTATAAGCGATATGCCATATTACATATCGTGTGACCCGACGATATGGAATATGACGTATCGCTTATAAATATCCCAAAAATTTCGGAATATTTTCGGCACATCAAAGGAATTTTAGGGGTTCAAATTTTCCGAGTCACACCACACAAAATTTTATGTACACAGTTTTGAGATTACTGGTCTTACGGGCGTCGCGGTAGTCTGTGAATTGCAACATACTGCAGGTTGCAAGCTCATTTTTGCTTAGCGTGTGACTCGTTGTCACAAAAATATCCCACAAAAATATTTCCTTATAAATATGACGTTTATCGTATGGTCTGACTCCGGCTTTAAAGATTTTGGTAAATTTTAATCGTTTGAACCTGATACGCACTATGATTGCACACACCAAAGTAAAAATTCAAGAAACTTATGGAGGGAGTACAATGACGTGGATGCTGAATTGATTTTTTAACAATTCTGACTTTGTTACTGATAAAGGTTTTCATATAACAAGTTTTATTGTTTTTATATTGGTTACTAGCAGGACCCGGTGTGCGTTGCTACGCCCTTCCACGCCTACGTTCCTACGCTTTCTATTTGAAATTATATTATTCTTGGTATTTACTTAGTGTTGCATCTCAAAATGGCCGTTTGCAATTGTTCTCTGTTTTCTTGTGTAAGGGTACACTGTTGTATACTATAGTTTGCAAAGCACCACCCTTGACTGAAAAAAACTTCCCGCAAACACGACTTAGGTATATTAGTTTGTTTGCAGTTAAGGGTGGTTCTGGGGTTGAATCAGGATAGTGTTGCTATATATAAAACATTACGTCCTATTTCTTGCTCGGTAGACTGTACGGTATCATTATACAAAATTTCTTCAAAATAAAAGTTATTTAAAAAACCAATCAGATTACAAATCCAGAATATCATTTCAGTTGGAAAACGAGAGAAATTCCTCATTGGAAGCCATTTATCATTAATAATAATATTATATTAATATGATAGCACACAACATTAAATATATTTCGAATTTTACTAACAAAATTTTATTAACAACAAAGAGGTTTTTCAAACTGTGATCTTTCAATAACTAGACATAACGAGAGGAATAAGCTTCATATTGTAAAAACAATTTCGAAAATAACCTTTTCGAGAAGTGCTTTAAAAATTACAGAAACATTTACCTACTTTGTGTCCAAATTCGTAATGTTTATTAAAATTACATTGTACCTGCATTCATTTTTTTGCCAAATTACTGCTTTTGCTAAATAATAACAATTTCTCCTGTTTATGGGAAATTGGGATTCGTTAAAGCGCTGGAATGTTAATTAATGATATTGGAAGAGAACAAATAGAAGCAATTATATTCAAATGTAGGTATATCGAAAATTAATAATTTTTGGATAAATAAATGTTTTTTTTTAGAATTACATATAGTCTATATAATATATACTATCTACATACATAATATAGGTACTAAGTAGGTACTATTATTATTGTAATTATTAAAAAGAAGGAAGTCCTGATAGAAAGACTGACCAACGCAGAACCGAAACTAATGAAGTCAGAAACCCGAAATTCGGACACTGGGTTCCTTTCAGGACCTATGCACGCACTAAGAAACTGTTTTTGGAAAATCGTCCTTTAAGGGTATGAAATTAGTACATACTTGAAAATTTTTATGAAAAAACCTTTTCCTTTTATTCGATTTGCTTAAAATTTAACACAAATACTCTACAATCTACTTGCAATATAAAATAATAATGAAACTCGTATTAATTAATTTGTTAAAATTTATACCCCAGGACCCTGAAAGAGGGGGTGCATGAAGTTAGCAGCACTAAATTCTGGGTTGCCACTGTTCTGTATTGCTTTAGTGCCAATTGCAATAAAATTAATAGCAAAGCTTGCTTGAAATCGTCTATTTTTTAGATCGCTATTAATTTTTATTGATTTTGGAAAGTGATTTGCAAATTAAAGTCAACTGTTCGCACTGATTTTCGGGGGTAATTTTGTGTGTCAGATCAATTGGATTTTGGCAACCCAAATCTCTAAAAACGCTTCGTTCTGTACGAGCGAGCACAATTTTTAAACAATTATAACCACAATTATTTTCAATAAAGTTCGCTTCAATAAATACGTAGGTTGTAGGTACTGTTGTTTTAAAAAATTCTGACAACTGTTTTCAACTCAAATTAAAAATTTTTCTTCTGCAAACTTCGATAAGAGTTATTAAAACAACGAATTTGTTCACTGTATTTTTTAATTTTTATTTGACCGTAGGCATTCGTCATAGCTCCGAATACAAAAAGTTTCCAGTCAATATAAACTGAGCCTAAATTAAAGCACAGAGACACTTTAGTTAAGGATCAATATTTAAGTCATCTTATTTTCCAAAGAGCAATAAAAATTATTCACCTCGAAGGGAGTCTATTCCCGTAATTTTATCGCCTCTTTAACTCGAGCACAGCTTAAGTGGAAAGAATCCAGCGAAAACCCTAATTTCATCCCTTTTAATGGACCACTATTTAAGCAAACAATGGCACGCAGCGGCCTCGTGCAATGAGTTCGCGGGCAACAATTAACCGCATCTTCGCCGTCGCCGAATTAGCATATTGTCTTGGTTCTCAGATGAGCGGTCGCGGAGGTAATTGAGGCCCTCTTTATTTCCATCAAAGAAAACTGTATGCCCACTCTGAATGAAAATCTGAAAATTCACTGTGGGAAGTGGAGTTCAACGGCGACCCAGAATGCGTCCCCATGGCATACGGTTCCGTTGTTGGGAGTGGGAGTGTAAAGCTGTACGGAGAAATGCGAAATGCGTTAATATAATTAAGAAAAATTTTGACAATTGACGAGGCTCGTAAATTTTTCTAAAATCTTGCGGTAAACCATTAGTTCACCGTTTACATTGATAGCAGATCATAAAAGGGATGAAGGCACACCTCCCACGGCAGTTCTAACATTCACCTCCTTTCGTGGCACCATGTAAT
Organism: Leptogaster cylindrica; assembly: GCA_963082835.1. Taxonomy (NCBI): domain Eukaryota; kingdom Metazoa; phylum Arthropoda; class Insecta; order Diptera; family Asilidae; genus Leptogaster; species Leptogaster cylindrica. The sequence goes on from OY720106.1 coordinate 39,573,396, forward strand.
GGATCGTAAAGGGAGGAAATCATCTAGCAAAATAAACAATCGCAGCAGGGATAATGCTTTTTGGACACTATTTCAGCCGCACTGAACACGCTTTTCTGTACAGTCATCGCATCGCGTTGATTTGCCGTGGATTTCGGCGGACACAATGCTCCGTAACAAAAAAGTTTTAAATGCGGCCGCACTATTGTTTCTGCAACAATCGCATGATAAATGGTCGAACTTCCGGAGACGGGGGTCATGGGAATTACGCATCAAATAGTTATCGTTTTTTAAAACTCACATGGACAATTTCACACTCCAACCACTTCTTTAGATTAATCCTCGCAGTGATAGGCGATTGTTTCACTTGTCCGAGGATTATACCTGGCAGGGAGTACGATAGGCCTGCATCGCCCCCCTCCTTACACAAACGCTCAGCAGTTCTTAGGGTTAGGGAAAATTTATTCACTTTCCGTTAAACGAAATTTGGCCCTGGGCTTGATCCCCAATCCGCGGCCAACAGCAGCAATTATCGATGTTATTTATGGATGAAGCTCGGAGAGTTTTTCTATCACGAATATTTTGCAGACGCCATCGTCGGAAGCACTTTTGCGATTATTTACGACTTGCAAAATTTGTTAAGTGATTTTCTGGGCATAAAAAGCAGCTGGCTTTATTAAATTGTTATTTTGTAAAATGTTGATTTTCTTTTTTCAAATTTTCTTATAGGCATACATTTTTGTTCCTGAAAGGAATGCTGGAAGGTAGTGCTATAAATAATAATAAACCACTCTTTTACGTGACGGAAATCTCTTTAACTTTAAAATTAGTAGGTACGGAAAGTGTAACTTGTATGTAAACAGAACAGAATACTTCACTAATGGATGATTTGGAAGTACAGTAGAACCCCGATTATTTGCAGTATTGGGTGGCAAAGGTTGCGCGGATAACCAAACAAAACCTATCTATATTTTACTATTCAGTAAGGTCAATGATCAGAGAATGTACCACATAATTTTCGTCCTTCGCACTGTATTTTCCTTGTTGTTGACTTTGATTCAAAATTTAAATTGCTGTTCTTGAGGTTCGCAATTAAAAAATTTTTTCTTGCATCACTCGCAGACCATCCGCTTGTGGATAATCGGGGCTGTACGTCAAAAGAAAATCGACATCGAAATCAAGACATCTTGGATTTTCTTAAATAAATTTTAATTGTCACAATTCTGATAATTTACTAGAGATGAAATGTAGTAAATAACTTTGTTTTTACGGGTGTCTTTTTATACCATATATTCAGGGTATATTAGTTAAGTTAAGAGCGAACGTTTGCAATTCCTTGAAGTACATAGTGGTGACAGAACGAATAGAACTACATATAATATATTTATATATGTATATTCATCACTGGGAAGTGAAAAAGCCGTTTTAAGCATGTTCGCTTATCTGTATATTTGTTGTCTGTTCAGACGATAACTTGAAAACACTTGTAGCTGTTTAGTACAGATCAACTTCGAAGATGAGCAAAATCGGGCAACCCTTTTTTAGTATTCCCATATAAGCCAAAAAAAACTATTGGTATATATAAAACCATGTTGATTTTGTTTACGGAATATTTAATTTACATATTAATTTCCATTCGTTAATTATTGTTATTACCTACACAAAAGTTTTCTTACATGATCCTTTGCAGGTACCAAAACCTTTTGTTTGTGTAATTTGGTACATAACTTATTAATAACTTGGGACAATTTCTCTTTTTACGATGAGAGAACTGTTTTTGCATGTGTTTTACATGATTTCTTAACGAATGTTGCTTAACGGTATTAAAATTGTGTCACTTCACATCTTGGGTATTTCATAATTGACCTTAACCAATTATACTTCCCGATTTCTCTACTAGTTTTATTTATATTTAAAATAAAAGAATTATGGTCAAACATTGAGCAGATGGAAACAACATAAATTTAAAATTTTTCATTTAACATTTAACTGAAAATTTTACATTTTACTTTTGCCATATAAGCCAAGTTAAAATAGTATGGAAAATTTGCCTAATAAATGCCGTGATTTTGGGAAATCGGGGGGAGTTTGGTAACTGTTAAGAGTTTGGAAACTCCTGCCCTAGACTGACGAGAACAATTGAACTGGTTCCTGATGTCGGAATAATTTGGTTAGATTTAGTTAGTGTGTAGTTCCTATATTACCGAACTGGATCATAAATCTGCATAGTCGATAGCCGGCGATGTCTATGGTTTCGAGTAGGTGACAGACAAAGGAATTGTACTAGTTCAACTGACATCATGAACTAGTTCAATTACTCCCGTCTGTCTCCAGCATCAGAATAAATATTTCAAGTAAACTTGTGAATAAAAAACGTTGAAAATAGAAAACGTAAGGTTCGGGAAGTAAAAAGGTTACTGCAGAGTCCCCCCAGAAATAACCTAAGTTCAAGGATTAATCGGGAACAATCCATTTCTGCTCTCGACGACGAGAAGGAAACTCCCAGGTACACTGGGACGGCCAAAGTTGAGTGGACGATAAAAAACTTCTGCAGAGGAGCCGAACAGGTCAGGTCATTCGAGAGCCCGAAGACGAATTGTGCAAACCGAGAAAAAATTACCAGGGGAAATTATTTGACAAATGAATCCAAATAACAGGTTGCCCACTGGGTCCGATTGGCCGATACGTCATTTGTTACATCACTTTGAGGCTTCTCCGCATGAATACAAATGAAGTCCCGAGCCCGAGCGTCTGTCCATCAACGCGATTGTTACAAATGATCGCAAATAACAGATTCCTGCATGGAAGGAGCACAGATCAAGGTATCCGCTGCCCGAACCGATTGCAGCCGATGAAGACTGTTTTAGCTTTGAGCGGCGCCATGGTCCCGAGTTCATTAATTATCCCGGAGCAATAGATACATTCTAGCATTCGGAAGATTTCAAAGCGGTGAAGGACACATGCAGTAATTATTGGGGCCCCACTTACCTTGACTGCTGTTCTTCCGCGACGTCTTTTTCTCCTTCATCCACGGGTACTCGGGCACGGAGTCCATTCCGTCAGCTGGAATAACCGGATATCCGGGGGTTCCCAGCTTCGGGCTCTCGGGACTGAGGTGATTCAAGAATTCAGCCATTGATGGTTGGGAGTTGATGAAACCACTTTCAGTGGCCATCCAGTATGCCGTATCGGCACGTTTATCACAGGTTGGCCCAATTTTTGCAGTATGCGGGGCGGCGGCTTGTCCCGTTTGCACTTGCAACGGATTCAGAGGCGATTCCGATTTTATCGGCGGACCCATCTGCGGATCCAGACTACTGCACACTTCTTGCATGATTGAAAGTAGTATTACTCTACAGATTTTCGTGTTTAACTGTCATTCAATTTTGCATCTCCTCATATGTTCTCGTTCCACAATCGATCGAGGTTTCATTTCACATTCAGATGTGATATTAGCATATTTCTGAAAATGCAGAAGAAAATTGCTTTGAGTGTAAGAACTAGTTATTTGTCATTCAAAGTTTTCAAATTAAATTTGATAAAAATTTCGGAATTTATGCCAAAAGATTTGGTTTTTTTTTTTTTTGTATTTTGTATTCCCCAAATTGTCTCAGTATTATGAACGTTTTAAATTTTAAAATCCTGTTGTAAATTCCAAAACTTTGTCAAAAACTTTGCCTATAAAAGCCTTGATATGCGTTAACTGATTGACTTCGGTGAAGACTTCTCTTACAATATAATCCGTTTAGAAAGTTTTGATTGCACTTTTTAGCTTACATTTGGTTGTTCTTTAAATCCCTTCCATAGCGTTATTCCATGCAAAAAACCAACTCAATACTCAATCCGACTATCGCAGATTTCGTTAAAATTATGTATACTTTAGGTAGGTACTCTTTTACAACTGTGAACGCAAATCTGATTTTCAACAAATTTTGAACAGTAAGAATTTTAGTAATGCCTAATTCTTTTTTTAATTTGTAAAAAATCATTTATTTAACACCGCAATCACCATGAGTGCCACAAATTTTCTAATTCTTATAATTTTTGTAAGGATTATAAATTATTTATGAAATTGGTAAAGTATTGGTTTTACATTCTAGAATCTAGATGTAGGGAATATTTGGTTTGCGCGATTGGGGCAACTGGCAACTCATGAAATAATGGTGACAGAAAAGAAGAATTGCTACATATATATAATAATATAATATATATATATCATATATATTATATACTAGCTTGTCTACCCGGTTTCACTCGGTCGATGGGACGATTGGTATTCGCTAAGGTGGCATTGATTCATCAATCTGTCAACGATAAATTCGTTTTTGATTTTGATTTCATTCATGCATAGCTTCAGCCCTATGTATTGTAGCAATATTATTTTAATTTTAAAAAATTTTTTTTCGCAGTCTTTAGATTCTTTATAAATACACCAATATTGCCAATTTTAATAGTAGATTCGAAATACGGGAAATCAAAATACCTTTAGTTCTTACTATATTTCCCCAAATTCGATAAAATTTGAAAAATGTCGAAAATTAATTCGCAATCAGTATCTACGAAAACGCCCAGATACAAATTTTCGTGACAACTCGTCGATGTAGTAATTTGTTGGTCGCCATCTTTCGTTCTCCATTTTGAAACCCTATATTTTAGGCGAATATAAAATAGCTTAAGGTATAGCTGAAAGTACCTGTACTTCGTTACTGTGAAAATCGCGCACAAATTACGTGTGTGACAATAACTTTTTTGTGGGTTGAGGAGATAAAATAATACTTTGACTTACACCGGTAGGAACATGAGACTTCCGATAGTGAACTGCTGAATAAAAAAAGACAGAGTTTCACAAAACTTCCTGATAAACAATGTTTTTTGTTCGCCCCTCTGACTGCAATATAACCAGATTGTCAGGAGAGCTTACCCGTGAACAGGCAACATACAATTGGCCGTGGGAGAAACAGTCATTCCGTAAATCCACTCCTGCCATTTTCAAAGATTGACCTTGTGCTTTGTTTATTGTCATGGCGAAACAAACCTTAATAAGAAACTGCAGCCGTTTAAACTGAAAGTGGTAGTCGGATGGAATCAAGGGGATTCTAGGTAGAAAAACTGTTTCTCCCGCACCACAGCCTGTGAAAAATGAAAATGGTTGATTCAATAACAATGTTTCTTTATTTTCAACAAAAGGACAAAAACAGTTTTTAAGAATTTTTTACTTTGAGAATAGCTGATTTTCATAAAAATGTTCATCCCTTATTTTAAATCCTTAGGGGTGGAATTTCACAAACCGGTTCTTAGTGAGCACCTATGAGATATGTTGAAGAAGTATACAAAATTTCGTGGAAATCGGTGCAGCGGTTCCAGAGTAACCGTTTTCACCCCTTTTTACCCCCTTAAGGGTTGAATTTCAAAAATCTGCTTTTCAGCGATAACCTGTGCGGGGCAAGTTGAAGAAATATTCCAAATTTCATGGAAATCGGTTTAGTGGTTTTGGAGAAACCGTTTTCACCCTTTTTCACCCCCTTAGGGGTGGAATTTCAAAAAATCCCTTCTTATTGTACATCTAGAGCTTAAGTGGATTCATCATGCCAAGTTTCAAGTTCATACGTTTGGCCGTTCTTGACATATAGTGATCAGTGAATCAATGAGTGGTATTTGAATTTTATATATTATATAGATATATGTATATATATTATATATATATATTTTAATTAATTTGGAAGTTAAAATAATCCGTTTTATGAATGTTTGTTTTCTGTCCAGGCGACAACTCGAAACGCTTGTAGCTGGAGGATTAAAATTTGGTACAGGAGGTATCACTTCAGTAAAATTGTAAGGTCAACTTCGAATATGAATAAAATCGGAAACTCCTTCTTAGTGTTGCCATATATAAGCCCGAAATATGTTTTATACCAAAATGTTGGTTTTTTTTCTGAATATTTACGTTTTAATTCCGTTAAATATTGTTATAGGTGCGTATATTTTGAAATTTTACAGATAGAACATATCTTCCTCTTTTACATGCTGTCTTAATAATTTAGAACAACAGTTTTTACGATGGGAAAACTAGTTACTAATTAGTTTACTCATGCCATAGACAAATGAAGTATGAAGTACTTTATTTGTCTATGCTCATGGCTAATTTTGCTAAGGATGTTATTAGGAAATGGTTCAATGGTTCAGTACTCAGCAATGCAATGTAGGTATTATAGGTATACATTATTTCGTTTTCATCCCTCACTGGTTTTTTATTTGGCATTTTTCCTTTCAATTTATCATATTCACCGTTTCTCGTTTTTTCTCGCAATATGGACTGTTTACTTCACATTCAAACTTGGTTCAGGGGCGGAGAAGTCCACTTTTCTGGCGTGCATGGCAAAAATCAACGCCAAATTCGACAGCCGCTCATCGCACAGATTTTATTAATTTCAGTGTGGAAACACTTCGTTCTGCAGAAGCAACTCCAACTAGAATTGTACAAATTACGCGTAATGCGTTCACAAGGTTCATAAATAATTCGGTTCACCCTAGTGTGCTGCTCATTTTGAATGACTTTGGTCGTTGAAGACAAACGTTAGTTTCAAGCGCGCTTCAGCGTTGTCAATGTGTTTTCACTTTTCAGCGTTAGGTTTTCGTTTGAAGGCCGCCTTGGGCCTGTCGGCGCTCTTTCTAATATGAAAAGTGCGCCTTTACCGCTGGCCCGCATTGAAAACATAATTTCAAAAAATTTTTGAGCTCGCTCCGCTGGCTAGAAATCGCTCCTTCTATATATTGCGCCTAGTGCAAATGCACAGAATGCACATAGGCTTAGCAAGGCACTGACGACGCGTTGTGGTCACACCGTTCCCACGACACGCGGCTTGTAACACATCAAATTTCGGCTGCCCTCTCGTGGCTCGTTGTGATGTCAAGAAATACGCCATTGCTTGGGGTTCTTCTTCAGTGTTTAGTTGAGGATTATGTTCTAAGTGTTTTCAATAAAATATAAAATGTTTACTAATATCATTTAAATAACCAATGGTCGTAAACATAACTCTCTTGAATATAAATGTTGTGGCCTTTGAGAATTATGTAAACCAGTAATCATAGAACTTAACAAAATTAACAAACATTAACATTTCAATAACAGATATTGAGGAATCACAGAGATAAATTTCCATTTATGATCGCACGAGTTCTCTCATGTCGTTTACATATTACAAAAAATAAAAAAGTAATATTTTGTTGAATTTCGTTTGAAATCTCTGGAAACTTAATTATATTATTCTTTTACTAATTATATATATTCTCTCAAATAATTATTTTCGTTTTACGATCTGATAAAGTGTAAGAATATTAAGTATAATCCTAATTAGGTATAACCTAATATAATTTATAAATATAAACATACTGTTCAAGAACACTGTTGTCAGTTGTCAAACTAAGATATCAAAACGTCATCGATGTTGTACTAGAGATATGGGCAATGAAAAAGAATGCAGTTGCAGCATCACGGCGCGGCGCACAGTGGTCGGAAAAGGCGTTTTTAGTCCAAAAACCTTATAACTCGAGAATCCTTATAGCTATAGAGTCAAAATTTGGTACAGTGATACTTCGTAAGAATTCTAAGTTCGATCTCGAAGATGAGCAATATCGGGCAACTCCTTCTTAGTGTTGCCATATAAGCTTGAATTATTTTATATAAAAGTGCTGATTTTTTGACTGCATATATTTACAGTTTACTTGTGTCTGAAGAGCTACTACACAAGGAGTGCACCATTATACAAATTAAAAAGGTTATTATTTTACTTTATAATAGTAATTCCAAAGCTTCAGCACTGAATGGGAGTATTTTTTTCTTAAAAGTCGGTCTTAGACTATATATATATTGATAAATGGGTCTGAACTAACGAAAAATCATAAATCAGTAGATATACGGATACAACTCGGTAGAAATTTTTCGTGAATATGAACAATTAATCTAACTTTGGCATACTGTACTTTATTAGCGGGTGGTCCAAAAAATCCGTGTTAGATACCACTGCATGCAGAATTTAATGCTTTACAACTTTTATTCTTTTTCTTAAGATTAATATTTTAGAAGATATAAGCGAAAACAAAAAAAAAACTGGTAATTTCTAAAATTTTGGTCCATACCAGATAAAGCTCCATTCGGAATTTGGGCCAAACTCAGAATGTACAAGTACATTGTGCATATGAGAAACCAATTTGAAAGATTAAAGCAGTTTCCAGATCTCCACAAGTTTTTGAATACGAAAGCTTAATTAATAAATTATCCCTTCCATGACTTTTGTTTATGTTCTTGGAACAACCGAAGCATCAGCCTATTTTTCAAACCAATAATTTGCAGCGTAAAAAAATTACAAAACGTTTCATTAGAAATAGCGAAATTTCGTACTAAAATTTCGAAAATCCAAGTTTCAAGCAGTCCTATTACTTACTAAATTTTATAAAAATTAAACAGGGTTCAGAATTCAGATCATGAACGTATAGGTAGTTACGAATGTAAAATAACCAATTTTGGACCATTTGGAGACAACCAACTAAAGGGGGTTTTTGAACGCTTCCTACCACTGTGCGGCGGTGCGACAAACCTTCAAACCGAGGGGATACAGGCATACAGCTTGAGGTGAGCCAGATGTAATCTTCAGCGCTCTATTACTTATTACGCTCTATTACTTAGGAGGGATAGTTAGGGCCTAGTTAGTCCGTTTTTGGTATACTTAACGCTTAGCGTTAAAACTGTTTACATGTCAGCTCGCTATGCATGTGTACTATGCATGCAAGCTATGCTCTTTGGATGCACGATTCTATATAATTTTCTCTTCAACGTATCGTTTCGTTCTGGATTCCCTTTTATTATCCTATAAGCGGTCCTTAAAGGAATGGACTGCGAGCAGAGCAAACGTGTATTGTCTTTTGTATATCATAACGGAATATCTCCCTCAATGGTACCGCTCGTTGTATTACTTACGATATTTTCTGTCAATACTTTGTCGCGGTCAGAATATTGAAGCATCTAGCATCTAGAAATCCTTCCTGTGACGAAAATTTTCATTACATATTTTAACGAGAAAAGGCGCTTAGATAGGGTGCACAAGCTGTTCAAGGTATATCATCATCGTTCCATTCCGCACGCCTGTGAAGTTTGAAGATGGACCGATATTTTACGGGAAATAACCAATCCTTGCATTCCCATGACGCGACGCTCGTTAAAACGGTGGAGTTCGTAGACGAGCAAAATCAGGTAACTCCCTTTTAGTGTTGCCAAAGGTATAAGACTAGACAATATTTTGTACAAAAATGATTTTCTATTGAATTCATACAATGAAGGACAAAACTATTCACACTTGTATACGTCGTAACTTTTGCTCTAAAATGTATAAAACACTTTTTTGCAGAAGGTAAAATCCACATCCATATATCCACATAAAATTTATTAAACCTACATGCGGTTCTTAGAGAAACGCATTTTCTGTTTTATGTACAAACAGTATCGAATGTAGGCATTATGTACTTGTAGTATTTAAAAAAAAAATTCTATATATTGGCGAAATATGTATCCGTACCTTTATTCATGGTTCTATCCGGCATTTTGTCCACCGTTCAAATTCGCACTTAAGCACTTAGAACTGTTTTGCAATCACTCTTCACTACCAACGAACTTTAAGCAGATAATTTAACAAGGCAAAAGTAATCACATGCACTTTGAACCCAAAAAGCATTTGTAGAGAAGTTGGACGACAAAGCAAATTATGTTAATTTGCACTTGCCTATTTTTTGGGGAGATAAATTTTTTCACATCAAATTACACAGATCGACCTCATTGAACAAGCGGGCGCACTAAAATCGCGTGTGACATTCGAAGGGTTCGCAAAACGGTTTACAATATCAACAAACAATCACCGGGCACAACAGGGACGAATTTCACCGACGGTTGGTACGTGGCAACAATGTCGCCAGTGAACGAACGGCTCCAGTTAAAAAATTTAACTAAAAATGGTCAAGTGTGGCGTTGTTATGGCGGCCACGGCGAAGCTTACTCATACGGGACGGCCCGCAATAGTCGAACCCACAATTCTGTCCGTGGATTGCTTGTAGCCCTTTTTTGTGTTTCCTCTTACTGGCGTGGAAATCAACAAATAAATACAAAACTTGGAGCTCACGGAAATATCAACAAAATCTTCAACTTATTATCCATCCTGCTCACTCCTACGCACCGGAGCTTAGGACAGCGCCTTTCATGGCCAGTTGTTCGCACCCATCACGCCCCTACCAGTGGCACGTGTGCGTGAACAAAGTTTTGCGCGTTCCGTGCCGACCACCTCCCGATGCAAGAGCACGAAGGTGACCAGACGGTCCGAATATGCTGGCGAATCCGTCAAGCGCACTCGACGAGAATTCTCACGACTCGTTTCTCTCGTAGCCTGACTTCTTCTCCGACCAATGGCACTTTCCGCACTAAATGCCGCTCTAGTGATTCTCGCCTGGGCCGGCCGGCTCTCGTTCGCATATCATGCGCGTTCAGAAGGCGTGGTTTGAGTTCCCATCCCCGGCCGCAGCTATCAAATTGCTTTCAATATTCTTCACTTTTTGCTGCCGGTCGTGTGCGCCTCTGCAGGAATTCTCCAAGGCAAAGTAGCTCTCCACGATTTTCATTGGCGCGCAGATTTCACTCAATTTATTGCCTGCTATGTAAAACCTGCAGGAGAAAGACCACTACCCAAAATAATACTAGAAAACTTTTAAGAAAAATGGAAACTTTGTGATTGCGTCGTTTTGTTGCTTGGAACCAAAGTTTATCGGTGAAAAGCGAATTTCTTTTACCCGCGTTGCACCCGATACCTGTTCTCATTCAACACGGACTCGGTTGCAGCTGACACGGACCAGCAATCGCAGTCAGCCTGGTCGAATCGCCAGACCAAATATTCCACAGCTACCCTCGGTCCTCGGACCAGCGGGCAGCGATGCCAACTGCTGCCTACCGCTGCACACGTCTTCGTCATTACGACATCATTATCACTGCCATTAGACGTCTGCGAATTACAAACACCCTCAACAGCCAGGCACTCGCAATTTTATTCATAGCTGAACCGGAACCCGAACTTCTCAGGAAGTGATAAATTTGATTGCCTCAAGGTGGGTGTGTTGCCGATAATGACTCAAGGTCATCCTGGAGAAGTGGTGGTTCGGTGTCTGCCTTGAACATGAACGGGGCCAAAAAGTTGAACTACTTCATCAAGTTGTGGAATTCTCTTAATTAATTTGACCTCGACTTAACTTCTATATTGATTCGAGCAAAATCGAGTTCTGACTCCTGTTGAACAATAAATATAAAAATATTGAACAATTTTTAGAAGTTATTGCAAATTATTTAAGTACAAAAGATGGACTTACAATATGTCTTGCTATATGCTGTCGAAGAGTTTACAGCAACGTGAGTATTACTTGGAAATACGTACCTAGTGAGTACTTACCTATATTTATTTGGGCTTTTAAATTTAGTCGTACTAAGTCAAGTCCTTTTGAAGATATCGCTGATATCGCTTAAATGGTGGCCTTTGTTGTTTACTCAAATTTCAATCATTTTTATGGCATTTTCCATCACTTGTGCCAATACTTCCGAGTTTTTATATATAAGTACAACGCAATGAATCGTTAAGTAATATTGTTTATTTACTTCTTTACTGCATAAGAAACAAATTTCAAAGATTAGAATATAACGCGCCGCACAACTTTCAATATATATTAATTTTTAAGCACTTGTTTATTTAAGAATAGTAATAGGTACAAATTCCATTACCTAATACTTCGTAGATCCTACTTTCTGTTTAATCACACTTGCTAATACTAGTCGACGACGCATTGATTAGATTATAGTAAATTTGTTGCTGTTTCTGCTGTTATAGTTTTCCATTCTTGTACAATATAAATGCATTTTTCAACTGTGATTTATACGAAAGTTGACGATTTTGCATTGTTTTCGCTAAATCATCCGATAGATTCTTTATGGGGTTTATATCTGGCGAAGTTGGGGGATTTAGAAGGTAGGTACCTATTGTGAAACATGCTGCAGCCAAAGCTTTAAATTTTGCGCGGTGTACTTGGATCCTTATCTTGAGTGAATATAAAATTTCGTTTTATAACAATTTTTCAGAACTTTGGTTTAAATGTTCTTTTAGAATGGATTATATACATTCGGATTAGGTGATTCACAATATCAACACCACCACCGACTATATGACAATGACAATCATCTACCCCATTTGCACTTACTTGCACTAAAAAATTTTAGTGTAATTTTACCATTATATGAGGCAATTCTTTTCTTCATATAATACCTATTAATGGTAAAATTACATCGCGGTGTATTCTGAAAATTTCACCCCAAAATAAGTGTAAGGGAAACATTTAAACTGTAATAATTTTACACCAATAGGTAAGGAAGAATTTTTACTCGGAAGTTGTGCAATAATAAGCAAATTAAAGCACAAACTATTGGTGAATTCTCCAATAATATGGGAAATTTCACTCCAAGAAATGAGTAAATTCCGAAACGAAATACATTTTTTTTTATGGAAAAGTGCAGGGAATTATAAATAAGAAAATTGCAACTTTTTTGATGCAAGAATACATTATTTTAAATGAAATTTAGTTTATTTCTTATTACAATTAACACATATTTGACACAAAATTTACACAAGCTTATTTATCATTTATTTCCTTTCCTGGCTTTAATTCATTTTATTTTTAATTAATGAGTTTACTTAGCTGAGGCGAGCTAATTAATGTGGGTTTTCTTTCCACGCACGAAATCGGTGTAAAACTTTAAAAAGTAGGTACGGTACCTGACCAAACATTCCTAATCAAATCTCTTATTAGGTATATATCAAACTTCACCGTGCACAAAAATGTAAACTCCATCGACAAAATTGCTGCGAAAGATGCGAAGGAAGTTATAAAACAACTACCATGTTATATGATGTGGCTACGCAACTCAACGACTGCGTTGTAGATAGACAGGTGTGGATTCAGAATTTAGAACAATTTTGAAGCGAAAGTACATCATTTTCTTATGTTACACCCATTTCTTCTGTTACTTTCAGCTTACAGCGATTTTTGCGTCAAATAGCGACGATTAATGAAAATTTACTCAAAAAATTTGAATTACAATAGTTACATATAAAAGTCCTATAAAATTCAACGAGTTGAAAAATTTGACAAGCATTTTACACCGTTTTTGGCTGAATTTTTGTGAAAATTCACATTTATTTTATACAGTGTATACAAACATATTATTATAATTACTTACATACGAGTATCACAATTAATTATTTGCACGGAACTTTATTTAAACGGTATTGTTCTTACACGATCTTGAAATTTGACAGATACCTATACCAAAAACTTGCCTCTTTTGCATGCCCTTTCAATAATTTAGAACGAATTTCTCTTTTTAAGATGGGAAAACGGTACGCTCAAAGAGGCATGAAACGAAAAGCTATGAAAGAATTTTTCGAAAGTCATAACATAGTACCGATCTCAGTTTGTAGATTTTTCTTCGAAATCTACCTAACGGCTAAAAGTCGCTTGAAAATAATCAAAAAATTAGCAGGTAATTTTTTGAACGAAATCGCAGATTGTACATAATGCTTGAAATTATTGCTGCAAATGATTTTAATAATTCTTGGAGGCAAGAACTCTTAGCTTTCTTTTATATCAGTAAGAGAAGAGAACTTTAACCTGGAACTTAACATGTGTCCAGGACTCATTTTCGGGTGCCAGCAGATCATAGTATAACAGTCCAAATGTCGAAAATTAATAATCACGATGATGTTATTAATTCTTGGAGGTTAGAATTCTTCGCTTTCTCATAGGTCCAAAAATAAAACCCGATTTCGTCAAGGAATTGAAAGGGATTGGACGATTTAGCTAAATAATTGATTAAGTCCTTAGTCCTTACCACGACGAATGATCACGTTGTTAAGGTCAATTGAGAACACAGGCAAAGCTTCCTGAAGGTCCTATAATTTTAAACAGATTTTTGTTAAAATAAGTATCTACATTAATTAAAACTAAATTTTATAGATTAATTAAAACATACAAGATTTTCCATCCATTGTCATTCCATCCCCTATCAATATCCTGTTTCTTCTTCTCAGCAAGTGATTTAGTGATGGGCTGGTGAATAGGATGTCTCATATGCTCAGAATCAACGTTGGATTCTAAAATTTTCGACAGCACTGCATAGTGTATACATACAAGCCCAACCCCACTGCAGTGGCGTAACTAGATTCATTGCGCCCTGGAGCGATTCATTGTGCGCCCTCCCCTACCGGACAAACACATTCACGACACCTCAATTATTCTTATACGTTCGGAGGTACAAGTTTTTTCCATATATTTTAACTATCTTCTTATAGAGGACCGTTTAGTCTTAGATGTAGAATAACGCGGCATTCAAATATTACCATATTGCATGCGGATATATTGCGGACATTTGGAAATTTTCCTAGCTTAAAAGTTAAAATCGAAGTATTATAAATACCCGAACTCGGCATTCGGGAATTTGATTTATAGTACATATTGTCGCACCCCATCTCCCCATTGAATAAGTGTCGCACCGAATTTTCTTTACAAGGTCATGTACACTTAGTAATTCAGTTAAAGGCCCCACGTACACATGACTTCCAGCAGTACGGATTGATGTTAATACTATTATCTAAATATACGAAAACATATTACATTAGAGCACACAAATTTTAAATTTTTTGTTTGTCCATTCTGTTCCTTCTTGGAATCAGCGACCTTCGTGTAATCGAAATTTTATTGCAGGTGCGGTGCGCAGTTGCCCTGATAGCTTCTTCAGAAAACTGAAAAAGTAGGTAGTTTATAACTAGAACCGTTGGGGCTCAATTATCTCCAAAAGGACGCCCTCCTACAACCCGAAAGTAAAAAAATGAAAGAAAACGCAAAAACGTTAAGGTTTTTTTTCGTGATTTTTTATTTTTTTCCTGCTGCGCTTTTTGCGCCCCTTTTTGCTGTGCGCCCTGGAGCCGCTGCTCCGCTTGCTCCATGCTAGTTACGCCACTGCCCCACTGACTGCCTTACTCACTGATCACCGTCTCTCCTACTGTTTAAAATTATAGGACCAAATCTCTTTGCCTGTGTTGCCAATTGGCTATATAAACAAATCAATCACTTAATACATGTATTTCGAAATTGTGCAATGAAAAAAGGAATAGGAAATCGTCTAAAGTACTTAAAAAGTTAAAAATTAGTACTGTATCATGCCAGACATGTTGCTGCGTTGGCACCGCTTAACAAACTTGGGAGAACTCACCAGATCCTAAAACTGTAGTCAGACCATACGAAAAAACGTTATATTTATAAGCAATATTACATATTTGCTATCGTGTGACTCGACAATATGGAGTACGGTATATCGCTTATAAATAACCCAAAAATTTCGGAATATTTTCGGCACAACAAAGGAATTGGAGGGGTTCAAATTTTCCGAGTCACACCATACAAAATTTTATGTACACATTTTTGAGGTTACAGCGACTGAAGTTGGCGCGAAACATCAGTTTGTGTTTACATTTTGTAGTGCGTGCGAAGGAGACCTAAAATTTTATAAATATTCCGGCCTCATTCGGATTCAGTGGCTCATTAGATTTTTTAGTATATAACCTTGTTAGAAAGGTACATTTATTACCTTTCCAATAAGGTATAAAACATTAAGCTGTCTCAAGTAGTTTCAGAGTTATTGGCATTTTAGTGCTACAACCTCGCGCTAGACCAAAGAACTAAAAAATCCCTTCTAAATCGGAAGGGGGTGGATATAGAATTTTTTCGAAGAACAATTTTTTGTTCGCTATGAGGTTCCCTATAACCCTGTTTCGAGATGACCATCTTCGCTGTTACACCCTGCATAGCAAAACGAAATTAGAAATTTTCACTATTTTTGAAAAATGCAGATTTCAACCAAATACCCCTCAACAGATTGCAGCCATACCGTCATCTGACACAAAAAGTGTAGATATAAAAATTAATCAGCATTAAAAGAGCTGCAATTTATCTGAAATAACTTTTTCAATACAGCGAACCGTTCTCGAGATATTAGCTGAATTGAAAATTTTGGCCGACATCTTCGCAGGCTTCTTCCATTTTGACCATGTTGCTAGGGTGCGATTTGTGGCGATTTTGGAGGGGTGATTAAGGGCACTTCTTAGCTATCATTTAAAAAAAAATCTCCCGTGTTGCAATTTTTTTGGGGTTATGCTGTATTTTCTCATAAAATGATTCCACTATATCGTATTAATCGTCACCTAACATTATTTCGATATTAAACTTTTTGAGTCCAGTTTGTCTTGATCATCCTTCTTTGTTTGAAAATGAATAACACTGTTATGTTTACAGCCGTTAAAAAATTATGAAGGCATTTTATCTATAGAATTTTAAATCAAACGATATTAATTTGAAACAAGAAAAAGAACCAAAAAAGAATTTTCATTTTAAAATTGAAATATTATTGAATCAGTAATTCATAAAAGCTGTTTGCCAATATGCATCTACTAATGGGCCTTTTGGGAGCATTGTCGGGTCATAATCAGCATATATGTAGTTTCCAAATTTAAGAATTACAAATGGGCCAATAAACTGCAATTACCAAATAAAACCACTTGGTTTTATTATTTTCAACCATATTGTCTTATAATTAATTTATCTTGATTATATCTAATTATAATAACTCGTTTAGTAGTGAAATAAATTTAAAAAAAAAAAAAAAAAAAAAAAGATTATATAATTAAAATTTATTCGGACTACAGGGTGAAAAATGTTATGTTACAGCAGAAGGGTAATGTTTTTTGTTTTTACATTTTTTTATTATGGAATTGAAAAATCTTAAAATGAGGTAGTTTACCTATATTAAAATATAGTGACTATTTTGTTGATCCGTAAATCTTCTTCTTGCTTGAGGCAATGCAACATGCAAGAATTGTTTTTACAAGGTTTTATTTAACTTCGTTTTCGGTTTCTCTGTTTCTCTGTTTCACTGTTCGGAACAAATATTGCACTTTTTAACCAATTTCTACCACATAAATTTTCATAAATTTTTTTTCCATAGCACAGATTTCAGGAAGAGATGTTTTAAAAAAAAAATAATATGTTTATTGTCAAAATCATTGCAATTAGAGCATAATTGTTAATCAAGTATTACTGAAATTCCATACGCATTTCAGTCAATTTCAAGGCAAAATTAACATTTGCCAAGAAGAAGACTGCTTACTGCCTGCGCACATTTTTATGTCGCTGAGCAG
Organism: Leptogaster cylindrica; assembly: GCA_963082835.1. Classification (NCBI taxonomy): domain Eukaryota; kingdom Metazoa; phylum Arthropoda; class Insecta; order Diptera; family Asilidae; genus Leptogaster; species Leptogaster cylindrica. The sequence goes on from OY720106.1 coordinate 39,590,699, forward strand.
CGGTGGTTCATTGCCAAAAACAAGTATCCTGCTTCGAAACACGCATATATTTTCTCCTTGCTCTCAACGAGGCCAGGGGGAGATTTTTGTGTGCTGGCGAGTTCTGAATTAGGATAAATTTGCGCTAATTTGGTCGATGCACATTTTTGTTATGATTCTTGTTTTAGCTGAGGGGAGGGTAATTCTATTCTTCATATTTTTTAAAAGAAATGTTTTCTATTTCTCAAATGAGTAACACCGCAAGAAGTATGGAGTGGGAGCTTTTCTAATATGATTTTATAATCATTTACTAAAGCTGAAAGCACCATTAATTGCATATTATTATATACCTATATATATCTATGTAATATTTGTATTACATATTATATATATTATAATAATAAATAAATGCTATATGAATATATTCAGTTGGATATGTTTTATGGTAAACACCTGGACAATGTATGCGCATTGCGCATATAAGTATATATTTATTGATAACACCGTGCTCTCCGCTCACACGTTAAAAGGTAAGGTCCGCCGAAGGAATCCGAAATAAAATTTTACTTAAAAAATTAGATTACAAAATTTTATTTTAAAAAGCACTAAAAACTAAGAAAATAAAAAATTAATAAATTAAAAAAATTAAATAACAATGTTTTATTTTAAAAAGCACTAAAAACTAATAAATAAACTTTCTACTTATACCGCAGTATTTTGGTTACATCTAGTTTAAAATAAAAACTTGGGGTGCATCTTAGAGTATAAAAAAGGAAGCGCTATAAATGTGTAAGCCTATTTCTTTCTCGCTCTAGCACATGGTGAATTAACGCCTTATGTGTCACTCCATAGCGCCTTAGACCTAGTAGCGTGGAAACAAAATATTTCCACAATGAATAATATATTATATTAACTCTCTAAGTTTATCCAAAAAATTTCGCCGCCTTCGTGAAATGCTTCACTATTATGCGTCACATAATCAGCCGAAGGGGTGCATCTGCGTATAGTTAGATAAAATTTAATATTTTGTATATGTTTCGTTTCAATGATAAGTAAAAGCAATCCCTAACTGTTCATAATATTTCCAATTGATAATTTTAAATTTAAGTTAAAGGTAAAATTATATTAGAAGTGTGTGTATGTGCATTTTGTATCATCAGCACCCCAAGTTTTTATTTTAAACTAGATGTAACCAAAATACTGTGGTATAAGTAGAAAGTTTATTTATTAGTTTTTAGTGCTTTTTAAAATAAAACATTGTTATTTAATTTTTTTAATTTATTAATTTTGTTTTTGAAATCGTTTCAAGAGATAGACAAATTGTGCTCTATCGAAGTGTGCGGACCCCAGCAAAGTTGCTTTGGGAGTAACTGGTTCACTTGCTCATTTATCATTTAATTAAATCTGATGATCCGGAAATAACTAACCTGAAGAGAACGTCAGGATAGCGCCAATATGACCAAGTCTGAAGATCTCGCGGCTGAAAGAATCTAATTATACAAAATTCTAAGAATACAAAAAACCGATTCCAGCACGTCGCCCATTAAAATTGTTTGTTTCAATGGAGCAACGGAGGGAACCATTTTTACCTGAGCGAATGAATTCGGATAAGAAAAACGAAAACAGGGGTAAAACCATTGGTTAAAAGGATAAATAAAAACTGGTTGTATTGTGATGGGAAATGGGTGGAACTGGAAACAAAATTGCCAGTTTTATGGACAAAATTAAGCGTCCAACAAAGAAATCCGAAGTTTGGTGTCTGCCTTCGTGCCGTTCTCAATGGTGAACGAGGCGGACTTCGGTTGTAATTTAATTCATGGCGATGGGATCGTCGCGTGATTCGAGCCCATTACCAAGTACAGTGCCAATAAAAAAAATAAACAATACAACAAAAAAATTTTCATTCCATGTTAGAGAGAGTACATCATTCGAATACATTTTTCTAAATGTGCACGACTTTTGATCACAATATTACAAACTTCAAATAGAATAGCTACGTGCATTGTGCAATTAGCTTTATTAGGTACATTTGTCCAAAGCTTCAAAGAAACTTTGATGCAATGTTTTGAAACTTGTTTAACTCCTTGCTCGTAATGGATTCAAGCCGGCGCGGTGGTGGACAAAAAGTTTAATGGTTTTACGTTTTGCGTGAAAATTTTTTCAAACATGAAGTTTCAATTTGCGGAGTTTAGATATGAATATTTATAGGGAGAAAAGTTGAGAGTTTTAAGTCATTCAAGAATTCCAATCCTCTGCTCAAAAGTTACAATGATTCCAGGGTGCGAAAAAATTCGTTCGCGAACGAAAAAGACTAATTTTTTTCGTTCTTTTTCAATCCAATTGGAAATATTGAAAATCTATTTGTGAAAGTAATAAATAAATTACGGGTCGCGTATCGCGTATTGACAAAACAAAATTATATTGTCTTACGATAAGGACACTGGTACTTGAAAGTGTTGCTTTCTGATAAAGTCTTAAAAGGATATCTTATCGGATATTTTAAAAGACACTATGTATCCATGCACAAGAAACATTTTGAAAGTGAAGAAGGATCATCAACAGCTTCTACAAATGTGGTAAGAAGTCGCCGGATTGGTAACAATTTTAACTTAAAGTTAAATCGAAGTGAGTTTCTAAAGTGCAGTATAGAAATATAGGATTGCTGCAGTGCATTAAAAATATACCATTTCGAATTTTCGACGATGAAACTTTGAAATGTCGCAGCCACCCCAATGCACACATGCAAAAGAAAGCCCGAAGTAGCAAACATCTGCAAGAAAAGCAGCCAATAGTGCTGTCACGCTGGACTAGATTGGGGTGAGTGAGTGCAATTCGAAATTGAGTGCAATTTCCATAGCCCAAGGATTTGGACTAGATTTGGTGCTGAGTGAGCCGCATGTCATAACTGAGTCGCGGTCTCGGCCCGGGAATTTGAAAGAATATTCTCCTCGAATCAATTTCACTCGTTTGCTGTTCTGAGAGATAAATTCTTTTACATTCATTCGTTCGCCAATAGAATGAATTTATAAAATTCGCGCCATTTCGCTCTCTCTGCCGAATTATTCGTTTTTTTTAAATTCATCGAAGACCGAAAAGTTATTATTTTTTTCATTTTCAATCGCTCGCGAAATTTAAGCCGGGGAATAAATTCTACCAATTCATTCGTTCGCGAATAATTCTTTTGAGAACGAATGAATTTCGAACATTCTTCTCACCCCGAATAATACCAAGCAGGGCGACGGCCACGGCATAGCTGTTAAGCTATTCTTTAAATGTCCTTCTTCAAATTCTAATATGTCAAATGGAGTTTGCTACAGACAATTATATTTTCTGTACAAGGTTTTGTTTCATAAATTAAGGAAAAATATGCAAAACTTTATCAATATCCTAATCCTGGCTGTCAGTTCATCAATAGTTTTGTTTGATTATTAGAAAAATTTTTATTTTCCCCGATAGTTCGTTTCCAAGTGGCTTTCACCAGCACTCTGTAAGTCTGTAAAATATCTAGAAATAACAACCCCGCGGCCCACAGCTTCCAATTTAATTCTAGTCGCTGTGATGCACGACAATTAAAGCAACCCCAGTGTAATAATTTTGCCTTGGTACTACAACTTTTGGTTGTCGGGGATGAAGAGTACCTTTGTCCTGCGGTTCGGCAGAACATCCAGGATCCGTTCATGGCCCAAGGAGGGATGCTGCTAACCGCAAACACTACTCAAAAGTGAGTCGACGTTCCTCGAAGGGCGAGATTTTCTCATCCGCAACAATCTTTAGTTAATTAAATTAAATATTCTGCTAAAATTAAACCCAAATCGCTCGCGGTTTAATTAGGTGGTCTTGATTCCCGCAATTCCGTCGCTTGGCCTGTATCGTTTCCAGTTGCGCTTATCAATGCTTTCTTCGAAAGTCATTCGTGCAAATGTGGGGCAATAAATTCATTTGATTCATTCCACTTGTTCGAGGAGGGGAACTTGGGGAGGGTGGTTGTATCCCTGTTCCTTGAGCACCCCGTCCACTGCGACTATTAACTGCATCTGTGAGAAGAACTAGAAGAATGTCATTAGGAAAGGTATTCGAAATGTTCTACGAAACAAAAAAGTCTGTTGGCCTTTGCAACTTTAATAATTATTAAGATTATACTGGAAAAATTCCATATACATATTGTACAATGAACAGTGTGGAATTATGCATACTATCAAATGTGTATTCTCTATTTAAAAACCAAGATATTATAATAATGGGAATATTTTTAGATTGTTCTGTACATAAAATGAAATTAGTAAATTCACGAATTTCAAAGAACATTAAAGTTATAATTATAAGTTTTTTTTAAAGCTGTTTATTATATTGACATCTAAAATGAAACCGCGGAATTTTCAATCGTTAAAAAGTTGTCTCTTAAGAAAAGAGTGATACTCTCACTTAGACATTTTAGAATAGATTCGTAACCTTACTGAATTTACAGTAGCGACTATTACCGATAAAAAGTGAGTTGGTAAGTAAAACAGACATTCCCCGATTTACCAAACGATTTACGTAACCTCTATTACGTAAATTCGGGGTTACGTAAGTTTTCGCCCTCGCTCACATTAAACGCTTTGAGGACAATTGTTTCCAGTATTCAGAGTTAGCTGAAAAATAGCCAGACAACCGACCCGGATTATCGGAACTGGAACCCAGATTATCGAGGTTCCACTGTGTTTACCATTCCGAATCAATCTTCACTATGCAGTCTTATTATTAGAAAAATGCATTAAAAACAGCAACCCTTTGTGTCACAAATGTCAAAACCAAAGTGTAACTGTTTGTCGCAAATGCAAGCAGTCGCTTTCAGAATATCATGGGTGGCAATCAGCAGAGTGGGGGCAATGATTAATGATGTCAAATGGCAGGTTTTCATACGGCAACCAAACATCACCAGTTCTCTAGTTTGTTTCTCAGACACGCTACTCACAATTTGACCAAAAACGAGAAATTCTCGAAAAGAGCCAGAGGACGAGGATTCCTGTTAGCGAACACATGTGGTGGATATCGCTGATGGAAAGTGTGACTGATGTTTTGGGTATCCTTCTCTGCTTTGCCAGAGCGAACAAACGGAAAAATGTATCCTTGTGAAAAAATAATTCACTAAAATGATACAAATAGCAAAAAAGTGCTCAGGAAGTGTCTTTGAGAAATTTTATTCAAAGCACATTTTATAAGGATACGAGACCCGGAGGCCGGAGGGGTTACTCTGGCGGCAAGGACAACTTAAATGACGCGACATCTGGTTATTCAAATATTAAACTAGAAAACCCAGGGGAGCAAAAGACGCACATTACATGCATATCAAGGACATTTAATATCGGAATGGGGTGCCTTATGGCCCCAAATGCCTTCGTGAAATGTACAAATTCTTTTTTAATACAATTCTATGCAAAGCGCTCCGTTCCAGTGAAAAAAGAAATGTGCGTTCGTCGCTTTCCACGATTACGAAAGACAGTTGCAAATTTTTCAATTGGAGCGGATGCTTTTGATAATCAGACGGTTTTTTGTTATTTAAATTTCTTTTCAGTGGCATATTAAATGTGTTTGTGATAAAATGTTTGTCGTAGGTACATACAAAAGTAAACGTTTTTGTGTTATCGAAATGAATAGAATTCTGTAAAGATTGTAATACAGAAATCAAGTCCCTCTCTCAATAAACATTAATTTAATGAATACAATTTTGGGTTAAATTTAAAAAATTAAAGAATATGCTTTATCGAGGCGCGACTTAATTTCCATTCCAATCATAACATGATTGCAAAGATGAATGAATGAATATAAAATAGATCTCGCGTAACTATTGTAAAATTATGCACAGAGTCCAGTCAGACTTACATTAATTAAGCCTACGCAGCAAACTATCCATTGTCTATTGTCCTTCCACATTAACTTTGACAAATATAAAGACAACTATTGAAATTAAAAATCAATATGCACACTTTTTAAATGTTAAAAGCCAATAATGAAAAATTTGAAAAAATATTTTTTTTAAAATTTGCTTTATATTGAAGAAAATGATGTGAAGCATGTGGCTCATACATCAGCAAAAAGGATTGCTTCAAGCGAATTTAAAACCCATTATTCTAAGTTACTATAGAACAAACGAAACCCGTTATGTACTTGTATATTTAAATAAAAAAAATTATACCTTTCATAACAATAATCCCCGCGTTAACATAAAATTTGATTTTTATTTCTATCAATTCTTTTCTTTATAGTACTGAAGATATAATTAAGTTGACCTTCAACAATTAAGAAGCAGTTTTTGGCAATAAAATTACTTACTTAGTTGTGTAAATAGTAAATCTGTAATGCTCTTTGCCCGCTTTAAATAAAAAAAAAGTCTTCATTTCCTTTAGAATGATAAATGATGGAAATACTCCAAAAGAATCAATCCTCTTAAAGCAGAAGGTATTTGGTTAACGGGTAAAGAAGTCCTGCTTTACCGTCTCAGCCTACGACAAGGAGAGTCTTCAAAAGCCCATTAATAGTTCAATTAGACAGAGCGCTTCTGTTCTCAGACCAGCACGATCATCCGGGCCAAAAAGCAGCGGCTCCATGGGAGGTTTTCGGATCGGTCCGCAGCCGTTCCTGCCATGAATTCGTCTCCGTTTCCAAAAGACCAATTGCGCACGGTGCAGTGTAGTGATAATACCATTACGCGATGTTGTGATTTATGGTAACTACTGCAAACATTCCAGCCGATTTCTCTCCACTGCACTGGGCGATGGTTGAACACGTCGCGTGAGAAAGTTGGACAACAGTCCACGTTATGTTTGACACGATAAATTGACCGCTGGAACTGGAATACGAGAAACTCTACTTGTGTCAACCAAACTTCAGTTTTGATTATTATTTTTAAAAATTCGTTAGGATCATCTATTCAGAAATCACTTTCTGAGAAAACGCAGGTAGCTGGTGGAGTATGATAAACATCATTGGAAAGGGTACAAACTAAGGATTTTTTAAAAGTATTTGCAGGCTGGTACATTGGGTAGTTTTTTGTAATGTCCGGCGTTGCAACGCAAGGAAGGCCTTATCTTCTCGCTCCACCCACCGCTGTTGATGATACTGGTCGCTCTGCTTTGTGGGAATACGCACGATTCACGAAGCAGACTGCTGCGGCGGCCGCTAGAGGAAAAGCTCTTCCGTTTCATAGAAGACTTTTTCTCATAAGCATTCTTCATCTGGGTATTATCTGTGGTATAAGTACTCCGGTTTTTAACTTCGAATTACAAACTTTCAAGTAAGTCCATGTGCAGTTTTCCAAGAGAAATTCCTGAAATTCTTCTGAAATGGTGAAATTCATTTGGGTTTCGGGAAAGCAATTGTGAAGCCTGCAGGGGACAGTGTCTGATGACTTCCCCAGGGTTTGCAAAAATCGTCTATGACTCGCTGTAGAAATGGTTAATTTGAATAAAAGGACTTGACCGCAAAAGAAATAATACTCGAGCCATGTGTTTGAAATTAGTGCTCTCTGCACGGAGCCGCCCCCTTCCACCCTCGGAGACTGGGTTAAGAAGTGCACAGCACGTGAAACTCTTTTCTGCCGTTTCCTACATCTGCTGTACTTTCCCCATATTCTACCTCAACGATGTGTCGAAATAAATTGTTCGCTACCGAAATTCAGAAGACATTTTTCAAGTCCCTTTCTTTCGGAGGTTAAAGTTGGTCAAGTACTTGTGGTCAAGGGACTGGGAAGGAAGCGCAGGAAGACCAATAGCTTGAAGATGTGCCTTTGGTGCAGCAGAAAAATCTATGAATAGCAGCCGACAACTGCTTGATTTATGGGAAACTAACCACTGATATGTCTTCTGGTTTCAACCCTTGTGGCAAATTGTGACCTCAAGGGATATAAATGAGGGTCGCCGGAGTGGATGTACCATGGACTAGTTCTTTATTTTTCGGTCAAACTAGAATATGCCTGTGGACACGCTTTTGTTTTTAGGTTCAATGCTTCGTTACCGGCTCCTTTCCGAATATATTTCACACTTTAATGTCCTTTATTGACAGCTTATTGAGAGAAAATTGTAATAAATGCGAGTTTGGTTTTGGGGGATGTGAATTGTAAATATTGACTAAAATAGAGTTCGTGATACCTATTTAGGAAAATTAAATTGTAACAAATGTTTTGATGTTTTATTTGGAGAAGATTTATGAGATTTTTGGGAAGTATAATTGTAGGTATAAAAGTTAGAAGGGCTCATTTTGTTCAGATAACTAGTACGGAAAGTATAATTAGTTGAAAGGCCAATTATGAAATAACCTAGATGTGAAACAGCACCATTTTAAAAACGCAGAAGCAGCGTTGGTTAAGAAATTGTGTAAAAAACCACTAAGAACCGTTTTTCCATCGCAAAAAGAAAAAGTCATTTTAATTTATTCAAGACGCATGTATAAAATTTCAAGATCGTGTAAAGAAAGACCGTGTAAAAAAGTTTTGTGCAAATAATTAATTTTAATACGTATTTCTAATAATATATTTAATGAAAGAAAGTAAATTGAAATAAAATCAAAAAATTTCTATAAAAATGATTAAGGCTTTTATGGAGACATTAACAAGGAGTTGCCTTATTTTGCTCATTTTCGAACTTGACCTTAAAATATTAATGAAATATTATTGCAACAAATTTCAAGTCTTTAGGTACAATTAGTATTCTCGCGTTATCGTCTGGACAGACAGATAGTGTATAGATAAGGTGTAACGAAATTCAAAATTTCAATACTCAAATAGTCAAAAAATAATTGAGCTAAAATCATGCAGAAAACAAATTTTCTATTGAGTAATATTGCAGCATTGCATATTCCCAGTTTCATTGATATACCTCGAATAGTTTCGGAAATATGAGTTTTGATATATTTGAATCTTCAATTTCACCCCTAAAAAAAATCCGTCGATCGGACCCTCGAGCTGAACTGGAAGACCATTGTCAGATGGCATTCGATTTTTGAACCAAGTTTAATTGATTTATTTCCAGTCGTTTCCGCGAAAAAGCCATGGACGGCGCGGCGGATGGGCGGAGTTTTTTTATTCGTTTTATGAAGTCTAAAATATATGTTTCCAAATGAAAACTATCAAAATTTCGAGGGGGAGTGTAATATTTTTGTTTTCTTGCTCGATTCTAAAGGTTTATTATTTATTAATTAGAAATAATAAACCAAAACGATATTGCCACGTTTTTTGTTTTAAATCTTACAAGCATTTTCATAAATCATAGTTATTAAAAATTCACAATCACAAATTGTCAGGTCACCCTGCACGGAATTGTTAAGAGCCGGCGTGGGGTTAGCAGAAATTATTTTATATTTACTTCAGTGACTTCTTTAGCCAAGCCGCAGTTTCTCTAAAAGGACAATGGGTAAAAATTTATTTATTTAGTTCAATTTATGCGATAGCGCACAGACAAAGTCCACTTATATACTACCGGTATTTACAAAATAATAAAGAATATATACAATTCAAAAATAGAAAAAGAAGAAACTAAATACAAAGAAAAAGAACTAAACCTAAGTAACTAAGGTAACAAATTCAAGCATAATGGTGGATGAAAGAACATAAAAGAAAGTAATAAAAGCAAACATTCAAAAATTATCGTTACCAAGGGGTTATAATAACAGTTATAAATTAAGATGTTATAAAGGAGGAGGATGTATGGAACGAGCCTCAATGGATAAAATTTATTTATCATTGGAAAGGTATTTTTATGTAGAGCAATGATTACCAGTACGCCTGTCTCCATCTGCTGTTACAACGGAGTTTTTTGTCCTTTATAATTTTTTTTAATTTAGTGGATTTTTATCAATCAAATGCCTAGGTATATTTTGGGTGATATAATTGTTTTTGTTTGAATGATTTTTGTAATCTCTTTCTATATAGTAGTATATAGTACTGTAATGAAAAGCAGCGGAACGTCTCACGACCTCACGCGGTCTCACGCACAAAACGATTCAATAGCAACCCACGCCGAGACCCACGCAAATCCGTTGCGACCCGGACCAAAGAATATCTATTCAGTCTATCCAGTAGATATTCTTTGTCTAAAGGTAAGGGGCGCCTGGCGTAAGCACTGTCGGTGAAACTACCTTGACTTATAGTAGTCTGCCGTCAGCAGACGTCGACTTGGATGGCTTGGAAGTTAATTGGATTTTAGAAGTAGAAATTTGTAAGGACTGTTGTAAATGTTTTATAAAAAATACATAATATTATAGCTAACAATATAATATTATTTTCAACAAACCTGCATGGAAAAGTAAAAACTTGATTGATGTTTCGGTATATGTATATGTATGTATCTCCGAATGGACAGGGATTTGGGACAAATTGCCATGGTAAATATAGTTCCTCTCGGTGAGACTTATTCAGCAATACTAAACTTTCCTTGTATATTTCCCTTGTAATCCTTGTAATACGAATTTCCATAAACACTATCTTATTAACAACTTTAAAATATTTAAACAAATCTCATATATAATAATTTGAACTATTCTAAATGTAAACAAGTATTGGCTGAATTCATCGAATTATAACAGACGAAGTAGACGTTAAAAATCGGTTATAATATTCACGGTTAAAACATATTTATTCGGTTATAACACCATTGTAATTGGTGCTTCAAGCTTACAAAATTATGTAATTATAATATGTACAATGTACATACATCTGTTCAAGTAAGAATGCACCGAAGGCAAGTGTTGGTTTTAAGGTGTTTATTTTCCTTTCATACATAATATCTCTTCTCTCAAATCGGAGCTACAAGCTGAGTAAATGCGCATCAAAGACTGTACTGTACAGCATCCCAGTTATATCCTTGTACTCCTCGTGGTAGCCATTCGAGGATCTAGATAGTGCGAAGGGCAGCAGTAACACATTTCGGTGGTAGTAGAGATCCCTTCATTTAATTTTATCATTTGAGGTGCAATTTATTTTTATATGGCTCTAACCCGCAAGAAGACAAGTCATTCTTGTATCTTTTTTTTTCTTTTGCACTTTTACTTTACGTTTGTACCTCGCCGGGGGTGACCTTATCATCTCTCGAGAATACTTCATTACACTCCGAACGTTTTAAGAGGAGCACTACCTTAAAAGTCTGTTAATATTTTGGTTATCATCTATGAACCGGTAACGATGTTACAAATGAGTTATTTTGGATATAAAATATAACAAAGTGGCAGCCATTGCTTTGATAAATACTCATTTCGAATTTTAAGAGCTCTAATAAAGAAAAAAATACATATACATAGATAGAAACAGAGGTGAGAATGATGTTATAAGAATTGCAAAGTTTAAACGCGTGAACTGTGTGTGAAAAATGTCTAGAATTATAGATTAATATATTTATAATTATAATTATCTAAAAAAAAAAAACTCTTAAAAATCGTTTCATGTTCCTTTTGCTTAATAGAGGCGATGTTTTTAATTGCTTGAAAAAAAATACAAAATACATTCCAAAAATCTGTAAAATTTCAAGATCGTGTGAAAATAGACCGGGAAACAACAGTTCCGTTTAAATATAATACATTAGTATGTATAACTAGTGATCGCGGTCGAAATTCGACCATGTAGCTCTATTTTGGTATGATATAAAAGTACCAAGATTAAATCAAATCTTCCATCATCCCATCCAAGTTATAGCTAGATTCATACCCATCTAACTCTTTGTGACGAACTTTGCGAGATTGATAGTCCACCTAATTTTTATTAGTATTATATTATATGGTATTAACGTTGGATTTTGAAATAAAATTAACCAACAAAAATTATAATTCACCTTCCAATTCCAATAAAAATACATTAATTACACATTAACTACTCTTGCTTTCAATTCATTTCTTTCATTCCAAAATACTTTTCATTTTTTTAAATTTTCATAATTTTAACAATATTTTATTTTATAGTTTTTTTTTTATACAAATTCTAAAACATGATGCAATTTGGACAAATATTTTGGTAAAATTGCTTATATAAAAATAATCTCTTTACAACTATTATAATTAATCCATTTAGTATTTGATATTTAAAGAAATATATAAAATGGCAAGAAAAAAATCTATCCCATTCGATAGCATGAGAAGATCAAATTGAAGTGCAAACCGCCATGCTATAATGTTAACAGTATATCTGTAGCATCAAGTGGCATTATGATAATACTAGCAGGTGTCTACCCGGTTACACCCGGGTCGGTCAAAATCATAATACAATACAGATTACATTTTGAATTTACAACTACCCCCAAACGCGACGTATAATATATATGACATATAGAACCGTTCCCCGTACAGTTAGTTTTTTTTCAGTAAAGGGTGGTTTTGGGGTGTTGAATTAGGATAGAGGTTGGTAGTTCTCATTGAGCTTTTTTTCTAACCAAAAAGGCGAAATACCAATTTTTATGAAACATGACTTCAGAAATGGCGGATCTTCGACAAAATTTTATCCCCTATTTCACCCCCACGGGGGGTGGAATCTCAAATGATCCTAGTGTGTTCAAACACACTTGAGATGACTATGTGTAATATCTTTTATAATGACTCATTCCTCACATTCAATCACTATGATGGACCCTTGTTTGAAAACAGTCCCATGACAGTCTGGAGTGATCATCACACTCCATAAGTCAGAGTTTATCCCTGCAAATTTGGGTGCGAACAGATCTCGATGAACAGCATCCACTAGGTTTATATGACGCAGTTTGCTTTTGGTTTTTTTTAAATAATTTATTTTTTATAGGGCGTTTCTTGCAACTTAAAACAGAAATTTAAAAAAATGAAAAACACATCGTCTGTGTACCTCAAAAAAAGTTTCTCTCTAAACTCCATACGGGTCGAGCTATAATTTCTTTAAAACTTCAATCCCCCCTTAGGCCGATTTGGCTCATTATCGAACTTAACCGAGCTATTAACCCTAGAAATAATTTAAAAAAATTTGGTTCAAATATCTTTGAAATAACGCCCTCTAGCATGCAAATATATTATATAATTATATATATGTAGGTACATAAATATATATAAATACATATAAACTGTTGAATAGGGGGTGGTTTCGTACTCAGGAAGGCATGAAACAAAAAATTATGAAAGAATTTTTGGAAAGTCATAACGGTATCAATACGCGGATGTTTCTTCAAAATCTTCCTAAAAAATTTTTAAGACGTTTTGTCTCAAAATCCTTGGCTAGTTATCGATTGTAGGCTTATTTGTCCCAGATACTTTTTGAAGAGAATTTTGTCAGCTTTAATTTAGTATATAGATGTTTTAGTCGTACAATTGATATTTGAAGAGATATTCGCGAAAAACCAATTTTCGAGCAATTTTCATCCCTAAAAACCACCCTTAAAAGTTAAGCACAAGCATAATCATCGGGGACTTTTGGGAAAATAATGAAGACCCTAAAATATAACGAAAAAAAATAAAAACCTTTTGTCTGAATTATTCCGAATAAAAACCCTAACTTCCGTGGACTATATGGGAATGAGCGCTACGCCAGAAATAGTGTTAAGGCCGAAACACATTAAGAATGCCGATGCCGGCATTCTGCTAGCAGTGGCAATGTGGCATCGGCAGTGGCATCGTGAACACATTAAAGCATCTGGCAGCTAACCGCTGGCAGCGGCTTCGTGAGTTGCAAATCAGTAATTTTGTTAAAATGGACATGGATGTGACTGAGAGTGAAGTAGAAAATGCTGCAACTGCATTTAGTTTGCTGTTGCAGTTAATAAATTTTAGTTTAGCAACGCGAAAAAGATTGTGGGTACGTGAGCTATGGACTATCCGTGACATTTATGTATTTTCAGTCCAAGAATTCAGAATAATGAAGGAGAGGGATCATGAAGAATGTTTTCCTTAAAGAGAGGTGTTGTGAACAGAAATAACCAAATATAATCACTTTTCTTACCTGAGAAGTGATATGATGCAAGTACAAAACCAAACGGTACAAAAAAAACCGATTCAAAATGTAAACAAAAGTGATTGGAGGTCGCCTCGATGCTTGGAGAAATCCAGCACGTCGGAATTTTCCGACAATGCCGGCAGAATGCCGCCTCGGCGAAGCTTGAATATGTGCTACTTCATAACATAGTGTGTGTTGGAAGCGCGATGCCGCAGAATTCCGGCATCGGCATTCTCAATGTGTTTCGGCCTTAACCGTCACACAACGGAACGTTAGTCGGCACGCGCACATTTTCATGAGCTGAGCTGTTGACAGCGGCGGTGGTTCATCACCAAAAGCCTGCTTCCAAATCTCCTATCTCAATCAATGCTATGGCAATGGCACGTAATAGCCATGCCTGCAGTCAGCAGCGTAAGTACAACCGCGGTTGGGGGGGTTATAAAATAAAAATCGCCGTGGTTTCAAAATGTGCCAAAAGTAGCCGATTTTCTGTAAGTTTTGAAAGCGCCAAAAAAGAGCTCAACGAAATAAACAATACAATTATTGGAAGTGATTTTGATTACAGTAGATATAGTTGTATTGACCACAAGAAAAGAACCCCAGAAGAGCTGAACCGAATTATTTTGTTTCGCCATGTCTTATGGATTGTCTTGTCAAAAGTTTTCATATACCTAACCTACTTTAAGTTAAAAAGGACAAATGGTCCTGATGAGCAATACGAACTAGACACATGCATAAAGCCGGAGGTACACGATACGGAAAGCGTCATATTTATAAGGAAATATTTTAGTGGGATATTTTTCTGACAGCGAGTCACACGATAAGCAAAAATGAGTTTACAACCTGTATTTAGATATTCACAGACTACCGCGACGCCCGTAAGAGCAGTAATCTTAAAACTGTGTACCTAAAATTTTGTGTGGTGTGACTCGGGAAATTTGTACCCTCAAATTCCTTTGATGTGCCGAAAATATTCCGATATTTTTGGGATATTTATAAGCGATACACCATATTGCTTATCGTCGAGTCACACGATATGAAATATGGTGTATCGCTTATAAATATGACGTTTTCCGTATCGTGTACCTCCGGCTTAATGCATATGCCAATCGATAGCTTTTAGAATGTACTCCAATAGTTAATATGACGGCTAATTTCAATTCGATGGGGGAAAAAGTTATAGCGGCTGCGGTTCTAAGTGCTGAATTTCACCTGTGATTGGCTATATAGGTACTATAAATTTTAAGAGCACTTTCTTTATTATTATCGAATATAAGCTTTCAAATGAGATACATCTGAAATCAATCCATTCATTCTAATGTGAGATATCGTGATAGCATTTGTACATTAATTCCAATTTATCACAAAATTCATCATTACCAAATTTTTGTCAGACCAGAGAGAAGTGCGCAAGCGCTGCTTCTACGCACACACTCAACGGGGATCAGTCGCAAATCAAGAAGCCACCGCGACGACCAGTACATTACTTGTAACATCGACGTTATGAAAGCTGTTGTATTTTCACTGGGTATGATACTGAAGCAACTGTCGTTACCTTATGATTCGTAGATCAAAGGGTACTTGGTCTGCTATTTGGATTTCACTTATTTTTTGGTTTAAAGTTTAGATTTTTGATTCATTTTTTAGAATTCGTCGTTTCAGTTTTTTCATAAAAATTTTTTATCTGAGTTTTTCCAAAAATTATTTTTTGTAATTTTTAACTTTTTCATGTGCTTGGCTTCCGTTTTTTTTACTTTTTTAAAGTTTTTTATTTTGAGATTCACTTTGTTGAAGATTTCCAAATGATTTTGCGGCGCTGATCACGGGAATAATAATAAAAAAATCTAAACCATACCGTTTACGAGATATCCTTCGGTAAAGGAAAGTTTTTGTGAAATGAGTGAACAATATGAAATAATTATTATGATGCTGAATTTTTCATAGTAACCAAGGCAGGGGATATGTTATTCCTCTCTGAGACGTGGTTGGACAAAAAAGGAGAATTAAATGGAATTTTAATTGTTTACTCACATTAAAGATGATTTTGTTCGTTCAAGTGTAATTGCAATATATCAAAGTAAAAGTAATACAGTTAATTTTGTAACAACAAAGGAGGTAATTATGAACAATATTCGGAATTTGCGTGTAAAATGTACAAGTGTTGCAAATGTATCTGGAGTAGAGTGTGTATTGGAAAACGGTGTAACTTTCATCATGGCAGTCATCTACGTCTCACCGAATCTAAAAATGAGAGATATTCAAGTATTCATTCATAGAGCACTGTTAGAGTATTCTATAAATATATCTAAAACGCTTAGCAGATACAATAAATATCTACATTAACTTCCACTCATTTTGGCTGGCGATTTCAACATAAACTTTTCTGATATAAACTCAAAGCCATTATTACGATTTCTTTTGGATGAATTTGACTTACGAATTAACAACGATCCAGCAGAATATACAACAAAATACAATAGGTACTATATATATATAATATTGTCGAGGAAATATCGAACCAGACCACGTAAGTGGGTCCCTTTTCGCTCCTCTTTCCAAAGCTGCCCCAGGTCAGTCACCTTGCACAGTGGTGCACAGACTCCTTAACCCGGAACGCGTCGTCAGCTCGAGAATTTGCTTTATGGTAAGCTGTCGCATGTCCTCCAGCAAAGGATAACCTGTGACAGCCCACCGAATCCTCGAAATCGCCGGACATGCACATACCAAATGTATTGCTGACTCTGGCTCCTCAAGGCATAGACGACAGGACCCATCTTCAGCGATACCCATCCTCTGAAGATGACTCGCAAAACCCCCATGCCCTGTAAACACTGAAATCAACCATCTGATTGCTCCCCGCTCTCGCGATAGGAGTCTGTCAGCGGCCGATTTCGGCCCCAGACTAAAGGCTAACTTAGTCTGTCTACATTTGTTAAGGGAGTTCCACCTTTTCAGATGTTCTCTCCTTATCCATTTATCAATCAGGTCTTTTACCATACCCACTCCAATAGGGGTATATGGTTCCGGGCCCTCAAATTCACGGGCCGCTCCTTGCTTGGCTAGGAGATCAGCCCGCTCATTTCCTTCTATCCCAGAGTGCCCTCTGACCCAACATAACAGCACCTCATTATGTGAGGCACATCTGTTGAGTTTCCGGACCCCCTCCAGTGCAAGAGAAGACTTGATATCCGTCCGAGCAAGGCACCTAATCACCGCCTGGTTGTCAAGCGCTATGAGGATTCTTTCTCCTCGCACTCGACTGTCCAGAAGATAATCCAGCGCCCATATCACGGCAATCAACTCCGCCTGGTAGACCGAGGTGCATCTCCCTAGGCTGACGGACTGAGCAACATCCATGTCCATTGAATAGATGCCTGCCCCCGCCCTGCCACTCGTCAGCGATCCATCAGTAAAAATACAAATGCTACCAGCCGCATCCTCCGGAAGCATGCCGTCTCCAATCAGGGTCCGGTGAAACCTTTCGATAATCCTAACCCTTCTAATGTTCTCCATAGGCATGCCAAGCTCCCCGATCCCTCTTACGAGATCCAGAACCTTCCGATGACCGTATGGAGTTCCAGTTCGACACCACGTGCCTTCACTGTCCAATCTCACGGCTGTCTCCACTGCTTTCTTTGTAATAAACAAATCCAGCGGGAGCATTCCTAGTATAAGTTCTAGCGCAGCGGTGGGTGTCGTTCGAAAAGCTCCCGAAATTCCCACGCACGCCATCCTCTGTAGACCATCTAACCTGCGCCTTACAGTTGCCTGGCTTACCTTAGGCCACCAGACTACTGCCGCATAGGTTATAGTTGGTCTTATCATCATCGTGTATATCCAATGCATTGACCTCGGCGAGATTCCCCACCGTAGGCCACACACCCTTCTACACTGATGTAACGCCATTTTCGCTTTACGTACCTTCTCGTCCACATGGCGCATCCAATTCAGTCGTGAATCCAGGAATACTCCTAGATATTTAACTTCCTTGGACACTTGGACAGGTGAGCCGAAAAGCAGTAACGGCTCGAAGTCCAGCCCCTTCTTCTTCCTTGTGAAGATGATGAGCTCCGTCTTCCGCGCATTGACGGCTAGGCCCTGTTCAGAACACCACCGCTCAACCACTCTTAGGGAATCCCTCATGATATCAGCAGTGACACACATGAACTTGCCTCTAACCATCAATGCTATATCATCAGCATAGCCGATGACCTCGATTCTTCTCTCCTCCAAACTCCTGAGTAGGGAGTCTACCGTGATATTCCAAAGGAGCGGAGAAAGCACTCCCCCCTGAGGACACCCCTTGGTGACCCTTCCTCTCAGGCAGAAATCTCCGGAGCGAATCCTTACCGCCCTGTTTTTTAGCATTTGATCAACCCATCTTATAATAAGAGGGTTAGCCTTCCGCTTCCTCAGGGCCTTGCGAAGTTTATCGAATTGAATCTCATTGAAGGCACCCTCTATGTCCATAAAAATAGCCATAGCAATACCTCCTGTATTCAACTCGTCTTCCGCCACTCTCACCACCTGATGAAGTGCCGTCTCCGTAGATTTTCCAGCCTGATATGCATGTTGGTTACTACTCAAGGGATACCTGCTAAGCATCGTTATCTCCAATCGGTCTGCCAGCACTCTCTCCATTGTCTTCAATAGGAAGGATGTCAGACTAATTGGCCTGAACGACTTCGCCTCAGTGTAATCCCTTTTTCCTGGTTTTGGCAGGAAAACAACAATTGTTTCTCTCCACCTAACCGGTATATGCCCTGTCGCAAGACAGGTTACAAAAATTCCCTTCAGCCACGGACTGAGGGCCTCCCTACCCCACTTAAGGAGCCCTGGGAATACCCCATCCATGCCTGGGGTCTTGAAAGGTGCAAAACTATCTATTGCCCTTCCAATCCCCTCTAGAGTCACTATTCCTTCCGCCATCTCTCGATCCAACCTCGAGGCCACCCGGTTCCGGATGACCCACGACGCGTCCGAGGCCTGACTTCCCGGAAAATGTGCCTCCATCAAGGTCTTTGCTGATAGCTCCAGAGTTTCCATTATCTTTCCATCCTTATCCCGGATAAGTCCAACTCTAGAAACTCTGTCCTTGGATACCAATTTCTGAAGTCTACTGACTTCGGAAATGCTCTCCATACTTGAGCAAAAAGTTCTCCACGAGTCCCTCTTCCTCCTTCGCAGAGACTTCTTCAGCTCCCTTTTCCTATTTTTGTAGTCTTCCCATGCCTGCGGATCGTCACTCCGCATAGCATGGTTAAAAGCTCTCCTGGCCCCCACTTTCAAGTGCTGCAGTTCCTCACACCACCACGGCGTGGGATCCTGCTCACTCACTGAGGTCAAGGGACAGGATTCTCTAAAGGCTCTAGTCATGGCCGACACCACTGTGTCCAGCTGTGACTCCGCCTTCCTGATGCTTTTCGGTGCACTCCACCTCTCCTCCTCCAGGATTCTCGTCAACCTTTCCGTGTATTTCATCACGTTGCAACGCGTTGGTATTCTGAGGTAACCTTTGGAGTCGTTTGATCTCCCTTCGGGATCCGTATGCGACTTCGAACTGGATGGCTCTGTGGTCCGACATAGTTAGACGATCCGAGACCCTCCAGCCCATAAGCCGCCCAACCATCTTCGTGTTGCACAGGGTAACATCAATCACCTCCTTCCTTCGTGCATCGATGAAAGTCGGCTCCGTCCCCCTGTTCCCAACATAAAGATCATTTCCAGTTACAAAGTCTAGCAGTGCTAAACCTCTGTAATTGTCATCTGAGCTACCCCACACAGTATTGTGTGCGTTAGCATCGCATCCCATAATCAGACCATCGGTTCCTACCGCGGCCGACCGCACCAGATGCGCCATCTCCCTTGAAGGGGGAGCATCCGTCGAATCATACGGCAGATACACCGATGCGGCCAGAAACGAGCCCGCACCGGCTCCCACCCTTACCACAGTCAGATCTGGTGTACACAGGTGCGGCAAGAAGATAGCTCGCACACCATGCCTCACCAATATACAGGTCCTGACTCTGGTTCCTTCGGCCGCCTCTTGATAGAAGAGCGTGCCTGCACTTGATGGCACACCCCTGACTCTACCACTGTAGACCCAGGGCTCCTGCAACAAGGCTATGTCCATCTTATCCTCCACAAAGTGTCGAAGCAACAGTGCTGTCGCCTCTTTGCAATGATGGAGGTTTAGTTGACAAAATTTTATTTGCTGGAACGGGCCCACCTCCCTCCCAGCTGACACCGATACCATTTCTGGCATCATTCAGCTGCCTTTCCAGCGGAGGGTTCCACTCCCACCGAGACGCCCGGAATCCTGACGTAGGCGACCCCTAACCCGCAGTTGAGCCTGGCTCCTGCAAGCTTGATCGCGCCCGCGTCCTCCTCCGGACACCACACGGTGAGAATAGTTCCCCCCTCTTCTCCGTCGCTGTATCTACCTGCACGAGAGACCCTCCATTTAGAAGTGTCCCTCACACAGGCATTCTGGCGACAGATCCTGGCCAGGATAACATCCTTGTTCACCGGTGGTCCGGGTACTCGGATTATTATCCTCTGCAAATTCCGAAGAGCTTGCAGGTGATCCACCTTCAAGGACATGCCCTTCCATAGGACAGGCAATTTCCCGACGGCTTCACACAACCATTCCTTGGATTTCTGGTTGACGCACGCGAGTACAATCAACCCATCCTCCAAGTCTACTTGGGTTACCCCGATATCTCCGGCATCGTTCGGGAGACCATCCAACAAAGTCAGCAGCGCCTTTTTAAAAGTCGCTACATGACTCTTGTCAAGAGGAGCCTCCCTACCGATATCCGCAATACCCATGACCAGGTCCGCCTGTGCCACCTTAGAGTAGGTGGGACGAGCCCCCGCAGCCATGTTGGGATTCCCGGTAACCTTGCCAGCCAAGTTCCTGCCGACTTTCCGCTTGCGCTTCCTGTCAGCTAGTCCTGGCCGCTCGGTCTCATCCGTCCTCACCGGAGTACTGACCGTATCACCCGAGGTGCCTTCGCCCCTCAGACGCTTGGTCGGTAGCTCCAGTGAGTCCGTCAGCGTCGTGGAGATGGTCACGTTGGTCGGCTCCTTTGGGGTCGATTGCTCAACCTCCATCGGACCTTCCTCCGCTCCCACGGAAGCCCCCAACTTCCCTAGCTTCCGCTTCTCCTTCCGACGTAAACGCTTCCGCTGCGCACGCAGCTTCTGCGCTTCGCTCTTGGTGGCACGTACCGCTACCCCGGACTCAGCAAGCGCTCCCGAAACAGTCACCTGTCCCGGATTCGCTGCCTCGTCAGGAGCAAGCGAACTGCCTCCAAGATTCAATCTGTCGAGCGAGCTCTCCAGATTGTCCGTGCCCGGCACGTCGGTTGGCATTGTATGGCCCCCCCCCCCCCCCCCCCCCAGAGTCCATGGGGCCGACCTCCGCAGAGGGTGGATTTCTCGGCGTAGCCGATTTACCACCTGGGGTACTAATATCCTTTAGGTTGTACATGCCATTAATTTTTTCTTTGTATCCCTCTTGGTAAGACCCCTCAGAGACGACCTGTCCGGCATGGGAGACCCTACCAGTGGCATGCCACCGCCGACATAGCTCAGTCCCATCCCCGGGATCCGCAAGCCCCACCACCGCGACAAGGTGGGGATACAAGGTGGGGTACAATAGGTACTACTTTCGATACAATTTTTTCGGACACTTAGACAAAATTAAATCATAAACATATGTGTCCTACTTTAGCTATCACAAAACAATCATTACTAAGATTGAATGTACTGATTAAGTTTACTATTAATCTATATTTTTGTATTAATTAATAAAATGTTTATTTTCATAACTTTTTAAATAATGACAATTTTTATTACCATTCCTTCATTTAATTCTTTTATTTTTCATTTTCATTTAATTGTTCTCAAACATTGTTAATTTATTTCTTTATGCCTGTTAATTAAAGCATGTAATAATATAAATGCGAAAGGAGCTTCGTTCCAACTGAAAGTTCCAGGACACCTCTCGGATTTTTTCTATATAATATTATTTAAAAAGACAACAAATTTGCTATATGCTCTTAAATCAGCTAGTGCATGGATTAATATGAATTATGTTAAAGGCTTATTTATTGTAGTGATTGTAATATTTTTAAAATGTGAAAAGTTTCACAACAGAAACGTAGCACTCATTTTTTTGATCATGTTCACATATCAAGTACTTTTCGAGTAACGAGTTGCGCAATCATCGCCAATTTTTAAAAACTTTTAAGGCTGAATAACACGATGGAAAGTTAACTGGCATGGGTTTTGAAATATGATACTGGCATTCCAGCTCACTGGCGCTATAGCGTTTACACATTACTAGGTACTGGAACAACGGCACGATACCGATAACTGTGGCAAATTAAATTTTTGACATTTTCCGAAGGATTTTTTGTCGCAGATCACGGGAAAAATAATTAAAAAAATCCCAGATGGACCGTTTACGAGAAATCCTTCGAAAAAGATTCAGTTCATCTGGCTCCCGAAATCCTTCGGAAACTGGTTTATTTATCACTTTAAGGACTTAATAACAATTACTACGTTTACATGCAGAGTCGAAAGATCGAGTCGAAAACAGGTTTTGAACTCGAACCTGCGTTTTTGAGCACTCCGGGTTGAGGGATCGAGTCGAAATCGAGTCCAAACGTAGTCGAAGTGACACCTTATTGCACTAATTTGATCTATTATATTAACAATTTTTTCAATATTTTCGAGTTTCATTTATATTTTATACATATTTCAAGGAATTTGATTTCGATTAAAATCTTATGTTTTGGAAAATTAGTCAGAAAACATGAAAAAACTGTCGAACTGTCAACTCGACTACTCAACCCGCGTTTACATGCATTTTAACTCGACTCCTCGACTCGACCCAGGTAGCAAAGCTGGGTCGAGTCGAGTTCAACCCGGTTTGGACTCGACTCGCGTTTACATGGAGTCGAACCTGGGTTCAACCCAGGTTCAACCCTGCATGTAAACGTAGTAAATGTAGAGCTATTGTATTAATATTATTTTCAAGACTAGCACGCATTCACATTATTATATGAAAGAATACTCTAATTTTAAGTAAAAGTGCGTGGGAAAATAAAATCAAATGAATCCGACATGACAGTTGGACAAAGTTTGTTTTGAAACTGTTCGTGGCGCGAGTGTTAGTGAAAATGCGTAAATTTTACGCAAATAAAGATAGTAAAAGTGATTTTATTGTGAAATAAGGACTCTACATTGTTATTAGGTCCTTAAAGTGATAAATAAATGTAAATTAAAGTGTAAATAAACCAGTTTCCGAAGGATTTTGAGAGCCAGATGAACTGAATCTTTTTCGAAGGATATCTCGTAAACGATCCATCTGGGATTTTTTTATTATTTTTCCCGTGATCAGTGACCCAAAATCTTTCGGAAAAAATACGAAATTTGATTTGCCACAGTTATCGGTATCTCCCCGGAACAACAAATCAGAAATAAAGATAGAATAAAAATAATATTTGCCATATTTTGTTAATTATACATATGTAGGTAGTAATGCAACAAGCATTGCAATCATTTTCACTGTGCCGATCCAATTGCACAAATTTCCGTTTTTTTTTTTTTATTCACTCCAACGATTATTCATTATTTTAAAATTGATTCAACAACAAATGCACAAAATTCAAGATTCAATAGATTTTTATTGCAGGTAAACTTTATTTACGCACAGTTTATGACTTTATGTTCTGTTGAGTGACAACTGACAGTTGACGTTATCGAGAACTGGCAACTGCCGCGTTAGTAAAAGTAAAATATTTGATTTACTGGCACGACCAGCTACTGGCGCGGCGCCTCTGTGGTTTACTGGCTTCTCCAGTGAGTGACTGGCATGCAGCGTTTACACAGTGCCAGTAGCTGGAATCCAGGTAGTAGCATGCCAGCTGGTACGCCGACTGGTATCGTGTAAACCAGGCATTACTGGAGTACTGGCTTCTCCAGTGACTGAAATGCAACGTTTACACGTTGCTAGTCAGTTGTCGGTGGAATCCAGTTACTGGCATACCAGTTGACACGCGGACTGGCCATGGCATCGTGTAAATCAGCCTTTATTTTTCATTGAGTATGAATAAATATGTGGAAAAGTTTTACAATAATAACAAAAATTTAAGTGTGAGTAATTAATATTTATGAAATTATGGGATTTTTAATTTCAACGATAAAGTTATACAAAATCACCAGAACGATTTTTTAAAGAACAACTCCACTAGAAACGACAAATGATACAACGTCTTGCAATATTATATTATAAAATATTTTCTCTGGACTGTTGACAACGTTGAACAGTTCACAAAGATTTCATAAATTTCGTGATTGTATGAAGCTGGTATCCCCTTATAAATTGAAAAATTTACAGACACATCAATAGAGGGGAATCCTTTTGCCAACCGCGAGCTCGGGAACAAATTCATTTATCCCACTGAGTATTACAAAAAGTAGAGCGCACGTAAATGGAAGGGGAATCCACATCCAGACTACACTACGACGATAGACATAACCCGGATAATCCCACCCCATTGCAATTTCCA
Organism: Leptogaster cylindrica; assembly: GCA_963082835.1. Classification (NCBI taxonomy): domain Eukaryota; kingdom Metazoa; phylum Arthropoda; class Insecta; order Diptera; family Asilidae; genus Leptogaster; species Leptogaster cylindrica. The sequence continues at coordinate 39,615,170 of OY720106.1, forward strand.
TGGCGGTCATCAATCTTCCTGTGTTCCTTTCGAGTGACAGCGCAGTGGTGTAGTCAGGTTCGAGCTTCCTTGCGAAGGGCATTCCTCACAGGTCGGGCTGCTGTGATGTAGAATTTAACAGGAGCAGTGCACGAATATTTTTATGGACAAACAAGAAATTTAATCGTCTAAGTAAAAACCCTTAGGAGTAGGTGCAATTTCGAGAGCATGAAAGATAAGACTGAGGAATGGTATCAGCATCCGTTATCGAGTCGGCCTCGGTAGGTAAATCCCTACTAAACGTTGGCACGCCGCGCCGCCACGCCGCTGCCGCAGCCTCCGACGTCTTCAACGAAGGTGCAAGAAACTATCAAATGACATTTTCGACGAGACACTGCGTTATAAATTCCTGTTCCCGAGTCCCTAATCCAGGGCAAGGACATCCCACTTCCGACTCCCTTTGGAATACTATTTTAAAATCTGTTGTTGATCGCTGCGGCTGTGTTCCTGACGTTTGACTGACAAACAGGAATAGTAGATGATGAGGAACATGGAAATGAACCCGCTTTCAACCTATTTCACTCTACAAAAGTCTTACTTTACTGCCGAAAGTCTCCAAAAATTGGGGGAAGGCGAATTTCCCCGAAGCTCCCAACAAGCATAAACTGTGTGAAAATTTGCATGAGGGACAAGCTGTCTCTTCGCCAGCCCGAGAAGCATTCATTTCGCAGTAGTCAATCGGAGGAGCTATTTGCAAGAATAACGGTCAAAAGTTTTCGAAAAACATTTTCGGTTAAACCACCATAAAAAGTTTGTGTAGAATGACTTTCAGGATTGCCGTAAACTTTACTCATTGTTCCGCGTCCTCAAAAAAAGTGGATTTCCATTTTGGGCGCCTTTTTCTGCTGCTTATGTATTTACGGAGCACTTTTTCATGAATAAATTTCACTTTGCAACAATGAAGGAAAACTTTCTGATATTCGCTCGTGCATTAAACTTTGTGCTCTTTCCTCAGTGTTTTATTTTTTATATTTGTATTCAAAAACGACTAGGAAAAGTTTTTCTATTGGAACATAATATTATTGCGAAACCAATTTTCATCCGGCCGCAAGAGTATTGATCGACGTAATGTATTACATGCTTTCTAAGACATCGGTACTGTGGTGACATAATTTTTTATATATTTATTACTATTTTAATATAAAGAATGATTTTTAAAAACTTTTCTTAATTCATCTATACGTGTCAGTGTATATTAACTTTGGAAAACTTAGACGGAACTTCCTTCGACAGCTAATTAATCTACTTCCCATCGTCTAATACGCTAGAACTTTGCAGATAGGCTCGCTAGTCGCACTCGATGATGATACATTTTGTCAATTTTTTATGCCATTATCACAAAAAGAAAAAGAATGGGTGAAATCTTTACCTAATAATAATGCAAAAATGACAGTACTCTGCACTGTGCATAAAAAGTTATCATTACACTAAATCGTCTTTAATTTTTTTTCAATTAATTTAAATTATTGTCATTTTGATAATTACATGAATTATTATAGCAAAAAAACTTGGTTTAACGGCCTAATTTTTTAATACCTGTTGCGGATTTACAATACAATAATGTATTTTTTTTTTTTTTTTGTTTTTGGTGGATCCGTTTTCGTTACGAGGTGGGCAAAATAATTAATATACCTGAAGTTTGGGTTTAAGTTTAATTATAGTTTTATTAACTATATCAGTTTATAAAATTATTAAATCTAGGTTCAACGCATCATTTTTATACCCTAGATGTAGGGTACCTAATACTTATATTAGTTTTGACCAAACATTTGCATCGCCAAGAAATAATGAAAGCAGAAAAAAAGAATTATATATATTCATGATTGGGAAATGAAAGGAAACCGTTTTATCCATGTCCGTCTGTCTATCTCTCTATATCTGTTGTCTTTCCAGACGATAACTTGAAAATGCTTGTAGCTGGACATTTGAAATTTGGAACAATAATACTTCGTTGAAATGGTTTATACACTTGCGAAGATGGGAAAAATCGGGCAACTCTTTTTTAAAGCTGCCATATAAGTCTGAATCGCTTTTATACAAAAATGTTAATTTTGTTTACTGAACAATTACCAATTAACTTTCTTTCTTTAAATATTATTATAGGGGAGAGTGGAGTATTCTTGGACACACTTTAATTTTTGCCAAAAACTCGTCAAAAAATTAGTTTTTTTAAAAATTTCAAAGCTTGGTTTTATAGTACGAGAAGTAACCTTACTTTTGGTATCAGCAATTTCATCAAATTCTTTCAAATTGTACACTCTATATGATATCAGTTGGCGCAAAACATCTGTTTTTGATATTTCAAAAAATGTCGAGGAATTATTAGACAGTTTGCAAATCGATAAAAAATCAAAATTATTGATGGGAAACGTTTATTTTTTTTTTCTTGTTTGTTGATACGATCTGAATGAACACATGTGGTGGATTTTGACCAGCTTAATTGCTTTCAACCAAAATATTGTCGAAACCAATTGATGTCTCTCTTTGGCATAATAACGCGGCATTCGGACGAAAAAACTAGTATTAGAAATTATCCAAAAACTAATGCTGTGCTTAAATTATGCACGAAAAATTATTTATACGCATCAAACAGACGAAATTATTTCGTCAAATATCAAGAAATTATATCGTCAATTGTCGTCCAATAATACCCCGCACGCTCATTTTTACCAAATAGTGGCATATAAGTAACACAATGCAAACTTCATACAAAATTCTTTTGAGGGTCGGATGCTTAAGGTTCCACAGATATTATAAATAAAATTACTTGAGTTGGTTCGTCGAAAAATGTGGCAAAAATAACCAAAATATTAAGTGGAAAAAAAACTTTCGAAGTATCGAATTTTTAATTGCTATGGCAGCGAAGTAACAGTGTGTGTATATAGGTCGAGTGTGCAATGGAGTATGAGCTTACTAGTGAGACGAGTCGATGAGAATTGGTTGAAACTGTGAAGCATGCCTAGGGGGCAAAATATCGCGCTGTCCAACAATACCCCGTGTCCAAGAATACCCCAAACTCCCCTACATATATACGTATTAAGAAAATTATTTGCAATAAACTTTTTTACACGGTCTTGAAATTTTACAAATAAATCACGGAGAACGGTAGTTCTCCGCGGGGTGCGCAAAACAAAAAATCTGAAGATCTGATGATTGTTGTTGAAATGCACCATTATATATACGGGAATAAATCGAAATCGAGAATCAAGCTTTCAATTCATGACTGTTGGGTATCGTTCGAAAGGTGTTGAGGCGTGGACTAGGAAAATATATTTTAACTGGTAATCCACCCACTACAACCCGAGATATGGCCACTTAAACTTTTGACCAAATTTTTAGTTTTTCCAATATAACCCAAAGGTGGGTATAGAAAACTATTCAGCTATAGTGTTTTCCGAGACTTCTTATCAAGACCTTTCCAACGGTACCTTACATATTAAAATCGAACTATCCGTTCACCGTTGAAAAGTTATAGCCCTCCAAAATTTATGGTTAATCTGAACATGAAATTCATGAAAAATTGCCTACCTCAAATAGTTTGTTTGTACAAAAGTTGAACCGATTTCTGTCGTTTATACCTCTATTTTTCGGGGATAAGTGGGGCTTCCAGAATCCGTTAACATTTTTAAGATTCCTTTGAATTTGATCGAGATATAGACTTTTGAATAGAGCCAGATGCACGTTTTTAAAAATATAATATCTCCACTAAATTCCAATGAAAGGCGTTCGTATATAAATCAGTCGATTGGTATTGAACTAAGTTTTCAAATGGTGGCCAGACGCTCTTAATCAGACATCTAGTTTAAGAAAAATATTGAAAAAACTAAAAAGTGGCAATGCCAAATTTTCGATTTGAAGGCTATTACTCAAAATTGAACCAAGCAATTTTGTTAAAAAACTAGTCGTTTGTAGCTGACAACCAAACGCGTCGATGGCTTATCATGTGAATTCTGGGAAAACTCTAGTTCTAGTACGTGCAAATGTTTCTTTGAGGTATTTGTAAATTCTTATTGATTTTATATTAAGGAACAATTGCATGCGCAAAGGTATTTGTAAATTTTTATTGATTTTATTAAGGAACAATAATGCACGCACACCACAAAAATTTATATCAACTCTTTTGTGGATACAAGTTAATGCGCTAGTGGGCACCCCGTCAGTTTTAAACTCGCTAAAAGTTATTTTTTTGCTAGTTCCTTCTTTACATGCATTTTGAATAACTTAGAATGAATTTTTTTTTGCGATGGGAATATGGTTCTTGCACGGTTTTTACCACGATTTCTTAACGTTGCTTCTGCGTGTTTAAATTATATTATTCGACATCTAGGGCGTTTCATAATTGGCGTAAACCAATTATACTTCCCGTACTAGTTATCTGAACAAAATGACTTTTATACCTACATTTATACTTCCCAAAGCGCAAAAATCTCATAAGCCTGTATCGTTTTTATACAAAAATGTTAATTTTGTTTACTGAACAATTACCAATTAACTTTCTTTCTTTAAATATTATTATAGGGGAGAGTGGAGTATTCTTGGACACACTTTAATTTTTGCCAAAAACTCGTCAAAAAATTAGTTTTTTTAAAAATTTCAAAGCTTGGTTTTATAGTACGAGAAGTAACCTTACTTTTGGTATCAGCAATTTCATCAAATTCTTTCAAATTGTACACTCTATATGATATCAGTTGGCGCAAAACATCTGTTTTTGATATTTCAAAAAATGTCGAGGAATTATTAGACAGTTTGCAAATCGATAAAAAATCAAAATTATTGATGGGAAACGTTTATTTTTTTTTTCTTGTTTGTTGATACGATCTGAATGAACACATGTGGTGGATTTTGACCAGCTTAATTGCTTTCAACCAAAATATTGTCGAAACCAATTGATGTCTCTCTTTGGCATAATAACGCGGCATTCGGACGAAAAAACTAGTATTAGAAATTATCCAAAAACTAATGCTGTGCTTAAATTATGCACGAAAAATTATTTATACGCATCAAACAGACGAAATTATTTCGTCAAATATCAAGAAATTATATCGTCAATTGTCGTCCAATAATACCCCGCACGCTCATTTTTACCAAATAGTGGCATATAAGTAACACAATGCAAACTTCATACAAAATTCTTTTGAGGGTCGGATGCTTAAGGTTCCACAGATATTATAAATAAAATTACTTGAGTTGGTTCGTCGAAAAATGTGGCAAAAATAACCAAAATATTAAGTGGAAAAAAAACTTTCGAAGTATCGAATTTTTAATTGCTATGGCAGCGAAGTAACAGTGTGTGTATATAGGTCGAGTGTGCAATGGAGTATGAGCTTACTAGTGAGACGAGTCGATGAGAATTGGTTGAAACTGTGAAGCATGCCTAGGGGGCAAAATATCGCGCTGTCCAACAATACCCCGTGTCCAAGAATACCCCAAACTCCCCTACATATATACGTATTAAGAAAATTATTTGCAATAAACTTTTTTACACGGTCTTGAAATTTTACAAATAAATCACGGAGAACGGTAGTTCTCCGCGGGGTGCGCAAAACAAAAAATCTGAAGATCTGATGATTGTTGTTGAAATGCACCATTATATATACGGGAATAAATCGAAATCGAGAATCAAGCTTTCAATTCATGACTGTTGGGTATCGTTCGAAAGGTGTTGAGGCGTGGACTAGGAAAATATATTTTAACTGGTAATCCACCCACTACAACCCGAGATATGGCCACTTAAACTTTTGACCAAATTTTTAGTTTTTCCAATATAACCCAAAGGTGGGTATAGAAAACTATTCAGCTATAGTGTTTTCCGAGACTTCTTATCAAGACCTTTCCAACGGTACCTTACATATTAAAATCGAACTATCCGTTCACCGTTGAAAAGTTATAGCCCTCCAAAATTTATGGTTAATCTGAACATGAAATTCATGAAAAATTGCCTACCTCAAATAGTTTGTTTGTACAAAAGTTGAACCGATTTCTGTCGTTTATACCTCTATTTTTCGGGGATAAGTGGGGCTTCCAGAATCCGTTAACATTTTTAAGATTCCTTTGAATTTGATCGAGATATAGACTTTTGAATAGAGCCAGATGCACTTTTTTAAAAATATAATATCTCCACTAAATTCCAATGAAAGGCGTTCGTATATAAATCAGTCGATTGGTATTGAACTAAGTTTTCAAATGGTGGCCAGACGCTCTTAATCAGACATCTAGTTTAAGAAAAATATTGAAAAAACTAAAAAGTGGCAATGCCAAATTTTCGATTTGAAGGCTATTACTCAAAATTGAACCAAGCAATTTTGTTAAAAAACTAGTCGTTTGTAGCTGACAACCAAACGCGTCGATGGCTTATCATGTGAATTCTGGGAAAACTCTAGTTCTAGTACGTGCAAATGTTTCTTTGAGGTATTTGTAAATTCTTATTGATTTTATATTAAGGAACAATTGCATGCGCAAAGGTATTTGTAAATTTTTATTGATTTTATTAAGGAACAATAATGCACGCACACCACAAAAATTTATATCAACTCTTTTGTGGATACAAGTTAATGCGCTAGTGGGCACCCCGTCAGTTTTAAACTCGCTAAGAGTTATTTTTTTGCTAGTTCCTTCTTTACATGCATTTTGAATAACTTAGAATGAATTTTTTTTTGCGATGGGAATATGGTTCTTGCACGGTTTTTACCACGATTTCTTAACGTTGCTTCTGCGTGTTTAAATTATATTATTCGACATCTAGGGCGTTTCATAATTGGCGTAAACCAATTATACTTCCCGTACTAGTTATCTGAACAAAATGACTTTTATACCTACATTTATACTTCCCAAAGCGCAAAAATCTCATAAGCCTGTATCGTTTTTATACAAAAATGTTGATTTTGTTTACTGATTGTTTATACATTTTGGATTTTTTCATTAAATATTGTTATAAATACAGATTATAATTAATTATTTGACAGAATTTTTTGACACGATATTGAAATTATAGAAATGAAAGAAAACTTCGGCAATTTTAGGATACCTATTACCTAGTAAACGTGGATGGATGTACATGGGGTTTTTGATTTAGAATAAATAAATGGGGATCTCTCCGGTGTAGTAATTTTATTTACATTTTTGAAGTGGTTGAAGTGGGTTGTCCAATTTGGGCCGTGGGCCGTGTGTGAAAGGGGTTGTAACGAGGCCAAATTTTGCCTCTGTACAGGTAAGCATTCCCCACGGCAAACAATCTATTTCGACACTGTACACAAAACGCGTATTGAATTAATCAGTCAGCACTCACTATGGGCGACGACCGCAAAATGCATCGTTGCAAATTGCAAGTTCGTCACCTGATTACCTTACCTTAGGACAAAATTACCAGTGGGAGAATTGCTCGAGTTGCAGTTCTAACCACTGAAAAATAAAAATAAACACATTTCGCAAACTCATAATAAATTCATTTTGTCAACTAATAATTATGTAATTTGTCAATCAATAATTATGTTAGAATTGTTAAATATGCTAAATAATGCAAAAATCAATTGTATATAAATAAGTTATTAATTATCAATAAATCAGTCATTCAACTACTTAAAGACGTACAAGACTTACATTTTTCATCCCGCTTGTGAGTCTGTAAGCGGCGCGACGTCTCTCCTCCATCAGACACAAATATCACCCGTCAACATCAAAATTTTTACTTGCCGAACCGTGCTTCATATGTTTTTGCCCCTGTTTTTTATAAATACGATTTTACATTCCTCACACAAGTCACAACTGCTATTCTGTTGCTATTTACTGACGGCAGACTACCACTAAGCAAGCATGTTTCAGAGATAGTGCTTATGCCAAGTACCCCTACTTAGTTTAGATATTATTTGGTATAAACTCTCAAAACAGCTTGCTTAATGTTTATGTATTACTGAGATGAAATTTGATTTTAATTCTCTGTCAATCGTAATTAACTTGTTGGCATAGAGAAATAGCCTAGAAAAATCAACCCTTAAAAACACAATTATTTATTATAATTCAACTCCGTATCCATATGGAAAATATCTGCAACCCACCTCAAAACACCCTGTATATTGTATATAGTATATATACATTATTATATAATATACTAGCAGGTCTACCCGTTTTCACCCGGGACGATGAAAATCATAATATAATGTACATCATAGTACTTTTTGAATTTACAACTGCTCCCAAACGCGACATATTTTACATAGAGCCGTTTCCCGTAGGACGGTCAAAATAATAGTTGTTTAGTTTTCTTCGGTCAAGGGTGGTTTTGGGGAGTTGAATTAGGATAAAAGTCGGTAGTTCTTATTTAACTTTGTTTCGATCCAAAAAGCAATACCAGTTTTTATGATTTTCTTGCTTCAAAAATGGGGAATATTCATAGAAACTTTCCACCCGCAGTTTACCCTCTTAAGGGTTGAATTTCAAAAAATTGTGATACAGGTATTTCTTTATTTCTAACAAAAGGACAAATACCAATTTTTTTGAATTGTTTACATCAAATATGGCGGATTTCTAACCAAACTTTCATTCCCTATTTTACCCCTTTAGGTGTGGAATTTCAAAAAATTCAGCCTTAGTGCTTGTTACGCCTTAGTGTTGCAAAAATTTCAGCTTTTTAGGTCCAGCGATTTAGTCCGTGCGTTGTCTGTCAGTCAGTTATGGAAATTGTTAGTGTAGCTATAGTTGATCTACCCGACTTTACACGGGAATGCTTTATCATCACTATTCAATATCCGTGCTTTGCTACGGTGTTCCACAAAGTAAAAATATTGGGTATATTTAATAAGGTGGATTAAAAATTTGCAAAACGTAAAACATTATTCTGCACATTTATTGTCAATCAAACCGTCATTTACAATATACATATATGGACAAAAACCCTTTGTTCCCACCACGTCCCTCGGGTAATGGCATATAGGCTTATGAGGTAGACGTAGCCAGTCATTTGATCTTATTTAACGTTGTCTCTTGAATGTTTTCATTTTGTTTTTGTGCAGAATGCTTCTATATAAACCATCATTTCGGGTTATTGTCCACCTCTATTTTGCAGTTTTAGCCCGTTTTCACCCCGTAAAAGTTGAATTTCTCTGATTCTCTGCAATCACCTATTAGGAAAGTTGTAGAAATATTCCAAATTTCATGGAAATCGGTGCTGTGGTTCAAATTCGTGCTTATATCTAAGACTGCAAAGTCAATTTACATTAATGGAATGGGTGATGAAAATGATTGTTCGCAAAATGTAATTAAATTCGCTTTAAAAAAATCTATTCTCAAAAGGTACTACCTTTTTTTACGAAAAAAAAAAAACAATTTTAAATTTATTAGATTTCACTGTTTGGGCACAACCGTACACTGTGAAAAATCGAATCATTTAATTGAGTGTGAATAATCGAATCGAATCGAGCTGTCAAACGACAGGCCCGCCACTAACACCATCTGGTTGTGAAAAGTGCATTCTCATACAAAATGCAAACCACGATTTTTTCGATTTTCCGGCTTTCCCTTTGAGTTTTTCTAAATTTTCTTTTTTCCTAAACCACCCCTATATTGAGACAAAGCAAACTAAAAAAGAATCATTCAAATCGGTCGAGCCGTTCTCGAGTTTTTGCGAGACTAACGTAATGCAATTGATTTTTATATATATAGATAACATATAATATAGCTATATATTTACTTCGCCCATAAGTAATAGCGTTTTTTTTAGGTTTAGGTTGTCATAAAATTAAATAAGAAATTAACAATAAATGATGTTATTCTACGTTGTTGTTTACAATTTTTTCCCAACATTCATCCTGTTGTTGCCTCGACGGTAAAAATCACCTGGTTTTGACTTGAAGAAGTCGTCCTGCAGCCTTCATTTCCACATGATATTGAATGAAACGCCAAGCAATGCATCCGAGAGGAATCGAGGCAGCTGCAAATCCAAATCCAAGTCAGGACGATGCGAAGAATCATGCCAAATACAAAAAAAAAGCCTTTTAGGAACGGAATTTTTTTACACAATGTTAAAATTTTACAAATACCAAAAACTTTCCTTTTTAATTCATTTATATTAACTTCGCGAAAATTTTCTTGTTTGTTTATTTTTAGGTTTGTGCCCTTTTAAGGAAAACCTTTCACCGGCTATTTAACACACTTCCCGTCATGCAATCGAGCTAAAACTGTACTTAAATAAGATCGTTGACGATGACAATGCATTCTATCAAAGTTTTATCCCGTTATCACAGAAGGAACGGATAAAATCTTTAACAATAAAGTTTTGCACTGCGCATAAAAAAAATTATCATAAAATCAAGCCATGTTTTCTTTCTAATTAATTTTAATTGTCACCATTTTGAAAATACCTACTATGTAAATGAATTATATGTAAAAAAATACTTTTCGGCAATCGGCAGGCCGACAGGCTGAGGTAGATTTCGAAGTGTTTCGATTGCGTTCATTGGGGAAATTTATTTCAAAATCGGTATACAAGTTATGGATTTATAAACTATTCGTCAAGAGCTTTTCAACGATACCCCACAAGACGTGGTTTAGAAAAATTCAAATTTTTACCCCCACCCCCACTCGTACCCCACCAACCCCTAAGTTGGTGGTGCCACCGTTAACCTCATGGAGAGTACTCTAATTATGCAAAATGTTTCTCTCTAAACTTCATATAGGGGCCGAGATATCATTTTTTCAAAATTTCAACCCCTTCCCCCAGCCACCCCCTTACGGGGATTTTGCTGATTAACGAATTTAATCGTGCTATTAACCCTAATGACATAATAAAATTTGGTTCAAATATCTTTAAAATTATGGCCGCTAGCGTGTAAATATAATATAGTAAATAAACTTTCGGTAGTTTCGTACTCAGGGAGGCATGAAACGAAAAACTATGAAAGAATTTTTCGAAAGTGTGCCATGGTATACATATCAATAGGTAGATTTTTGTTCGAAATCCACCTAAAAAACACTGTTTTGATGAGTTGGTTTTTTAAGTGCCTTTTCAATAATTATTACGATTACATGCAGAGTCGAAAGATCGAGTCGAAAACAGATTTTGGAGTCGACTCAAAAGAGCATTCTGGGTTTAAGCGAAAAATTTTGAATATCTCTGGTTTTAAGATAGTTTTCCGATAGTTTTAAGTCCAAAAATATCACTATTACATTAATATAATTGTTGTTTGCGAAAACGCGAGCCCTTTCAGTTGATCTAACGCCTGCAACTAAACCGCAAGGTTAAAAGTATGCTAAGCGAAATAATTGCATTGCCCGAATACATCATGGTATACAACCATAGACAAATGAAGTATTTGAAATGAAGTACTTTATTTGTCTATGGTACAACCCATTTATATTTTATAGTATACATTCCTGTCGCGGGAAGACACTAAACACGGATGTGTGTCAAATTAGATTAATCGGCGTCATCACATTATAAAGTAATTTCATCCTGCAGACAGGATTTTCTTGGCAGAGGGGAACTGTACGTGCATATGGCGCGAAGTTATTGAAAACTGTCTCTGAAGTCTGAATCCCGCACACAAGTTGAACATTAGTTGCTGTGTGATTACATTGTAAGCCAATGCGTTCCTTTTTCCAGTTTGCATTTACATAGTATGGCCAGAATGTGGACTTTAAATACAGAAGCCAATGCACAAATGAAGGCTTTTGGCGATATCAAAGGGTTGAGCACTCAGATTGTATTACACAAATATTTAAATATTTACGGTGAAATCTAATCGCGATATAATTCGCGTTCATTGGCTGAGCGTGATTGATGAACACTCAAATGGAACCGAACATAATTAATGTGAACAAGGAGGATTCAGATTTCAAGGATGGTAGGCTGCTTTTTTTTTTATCCTGAATAAGTAATTAAATTTTGTTTTTTCTTCCATAATAGAAAAAAAAAACACTTTTACTTCCAATGAACCAAAACGACCAAAACAGAATTCCTTAATCCTTGGCCTACTATCCTTTACTAACAAGCGTCATACATGCCGTACGTATATTATAAAATTATGTAAGTAGAAGCACGAAGCGAACACACTTTGATTGAGTAAATTTTTGCATATATCCAAAGAGTTGGTTTTCTTCTAAAATCTATAGCAATAAATATATACCAATTGCAATGAAGTTGGGAAAGTTGGTTAAAAGCAATGTGGAAACAGTTTGAAAAGTTTTGAAATACTGAAATTTATTATCAACTTCTGAGTTGTATGCATACGAGTATATTATGTTATAAAATTTGAATTTGAAGCAATTTTAAAACTATTATGGACGTATAATAGGTTTAGGTTAATTATGAAATACCTACCCTAGATGTAAAACGGAACAGTTTTAATATCGCAGAAATATGCTAGCCAATTTAGGATTTGACCTCAGAATAATTGCAAACAAAAGTTTGCTTTCGCTAAAACCATCATTTTGGTGTTTAAAATAAGTAGGTATACAAAAATCGCCGCCTGTAAACTATGTGCATTGTGCAGCAGACCGTCTTCAAGGTCAAAGGTGCGCAAAATCTTTTTTTGTCAATGTCTCCCTTCCTAATTTATTGTCGTAGGAATTTGACGGTCATTAGACAAATATAATAAACATTTTTCTCTATAAAAAAAGTCATAGAGTTCATTCGCGTATCTGAAACCGTTCTTGAGATATGGCGCGTAGTAAATACACTGACTCATAAAGTTATAACAATAGGTTAAGTATACGACGTACGTAGCGGTCGGGACGTGTGTCGGGTACACCAAAAGGGCCTCACTTTTTGATTGAAATTAGACACTTTGTATGATCATAGTTACCACAACCACTTAAAAATACTGTTCAATACCAACATCAAAATGGCGGCAATTGAAGATTTGCGCTATATTGGGCTCCTATATGCCAACGTATCTCATCTCCTAATATTTTAATTTTTTTTTTAAAGCTATTCCAAAGATAAACCTTTTTTGTTCTTTTACAATTTTCTCTATATGTTCGGATTCTAAACAATTATTAAAAAACATAAAAATTCATTAGCAAAATTTGCTGAAAAATCGTATAAAACATCGTGCAAACCTGTTTTCCCCATCGTAAAAAGATTAATTTCTTCTAAATGATTAAAAACGCATGAACTAAGTTTTTGGTGTCTGTAAAATGTCAAGATCGTGTAAAAAAATCTGTTGGGCTGAGGAAGATTTCACAGTTTGTTAAATAGGGATTTTTAGGAAAATTTTCATCGTGAACATAGTGAAAAAACCATGCATGTTGTGCTAAATGTTATTTCAAATATATAAAACATAGTTTGCTTTAAGTCTGAGAAAAAAATTCAATTTTCGTTCAATATTGTTTGAGTTTTTACAAACTGCCTTTTTAATGATACACGCTCATTCAAGAGACGACGTTAAATTTAAATAGATCAAATTACTTGCTAGAATTTCGTTTACATGCGGGGTTAAGCCTGGGTTCAAACCAGGTTTAACTCAATGTGTCGCAGCTTCAACATAATTTAATTAAAATCTCAGTAGTTGTCAAAAAAGATACGTTGATTAAAAAAAAAATAACTTGTTGCAAAATAGCAGTATATTTGTAGCAACCTATTTTGAAAATACTTAGTAAACGAAAATCAAAATTACAGTAGAAAATTGTAGCAAGTAAATTTGAATTTTCCGGTCGAAAATGTTTATAAAAGAAGTGTCATTCTCCCAAAAAATTCAGTCGCTTACTAGTACACGCCGAAAGTGATTCAAATAAAAATAAGTCTCTGGATTCCACCGAGAATTATTTTGAATTTAATGAATATTTATTCTGGTATACGTCGAATAAATATCTAATAAATACAATGTTCATTATTTTGGTATATACCGAATAATACACATTCAATTATTCTGTTATACGCCGAATAATACATACATCACACTATATTGCACAAAGGAGAATGGGCAAAAATGTATGGGAGCTGGTCCTGGAACCAATACAGACGAAACCTATGTCATTCGATAGCTCTTACAAATTACTCCAATAGTTAATATGGCGGCTCATTTCAATTCGATGGAGGAAAAAAGTTATAGCGGTTCTAAGTGCTGAATTTCACCTGTGATTGACTATGAAATTCAGCACTTTAAACCGCTATAACTTTTTCCTCCATCGAATTGAAATGAGCCGCCATATCAACTATTGGAGTACTTTATAAGAGCTATCGAATGACATATGTCTTGTTCGTATTGGTCATGAGGAACAATTTGCCCATTCTCCTTTGAATCTAATCTAATCTAATCTAATCTAAGTAATATTATAAATGTGAAAGTCTGGATATTTGTCCGTCAATCACGCCTAAACCCTTGGTTCGATATTTTTAATTTTTTGTGCAAAGGTAATAATTATTCCAACTAAGAACATAGGTGTACTTTTTTCAACCCTTCAACCCTTAAAGGGGGTGAAAAGGGGTGGAAACGGATTCTCCGGAACCACTGAACCGATTTCCATGAAATTTGGAACACTTCTTCAACTTACCTCATAGGTGTTTAATAAGAACCGGTTTTTGGGTATTTCACCCCTAAGGAGGTTAAAAATACGAGGAAATTTTGCATGAAAAGCCGCCATTTTTGAAGTAAAAATCATTGTTATTTGGCCTTTTTGGTAATCAATTAAATTATTATTATTGTAACCCGACATACAGGAAACAGTTCGAGTAATATTAGTCCCTTTGGCGGTAGTTATAAATTCAAAAAATAATATTTTTTACATATTATGCTTTTCACCGATCCGGGTGAAACCGGGTAGACAGCTGCTAGTTTAAAATAAATATTTAAAAGATTGCAAGGCAATTGAATCAAAAATACTATTTTAATGGTTTTACAGAAAAGAAGATATAAGAATATTACATCAGTTTTATTTAAATATTAGAAAATTAATAATTTGTTGTGAGTTTGTTGTTATACATTAGCAATTAAAGTGTTTATATTTTAATAAAGGTTTAAAGTAATAAAAATAGATTTTTGTTACTAAATAAATGTGTTTTAAATTAAAAGAACCATAAATACGGTATAATCAATATTTTTTCTCAAGTCTGTTCAAAATAGGTTGCTACAATTTATACTGTTATTTTGCAACAAGTTATTTTTTTTTAATGAACGTGCCTTTTTTGACAACTACTGAGATTATATTTAAATTATGTCGAAGCTGCGACACCATGTAAACGCGGGTCGAGTTCAACCCGGGCTAGAAGACCTGTGTCGAGTCGAGGTATAATGCATAGTTGCTGCGAGTTGATAGTCCGATAATTTGTTTATTTTTTCAGAGGAACTGGCCAAAAACTTATGATTTTGCTCGAAATCAAATTGCTTAAAATGTCCATAAAATATAAATGCAACTCGGCGAAATTGTAATAATTGTCAGTATAATAGATCAAATTAATAAACTGTTACTTCGACACGTAGTATACGTCTAAATACATGCCCGGTGGTGGTAAAGAACTAAAAGTTTTGGCCTAAATATATTACGTTTGTTTGACAATAAGCGTGTGACAGAATAATGGTTTACCTTTTTCTAATTTTTAATCCAGCTTATTAAACCATACCTACCAAATATTTGTATTTTATGGAAAATTGCACCGTAGCAAATAAAAGTACAGAAAAATCTCATCATTCGCTTGTCCCACATTTCGTATTATCCGACATCATACACCGCTCAACCAAAAAAATTGTATTTCTTCGAATTTTTCCTCAAATCATTCAATACTGCAATGAAAATTGAAATTGAAAAATCTACAAGAAAAATCTACTGGAACGGACAATGAACATATTGATGCTGTAAAGATGGAAAGACTTGGCGGTGAAGAAATGGCACTCGTAAGGAAGGCGGACTACGATAAAAAATTTCTTTAAATATTTCAGGTTTGAAGGCTAGGTATTCTATTTAATTGCAGACAATTACTTAAATGTTAATATAAGTACATTTTATCTGTTGTTTTGTTGTAAAATATAGGATTATGAGATTCGTAAAAAAAAATTACAACATGTTTTAACGTTTATTACGCCTTTTTTTAACACCTAGACGAAATTTTTGTTTATCTGAAATTCTGTCCTTTCTTGAAATTTTTTTTAAGTAGAATTTTTTTAGATCAATGAAAATTTACTAAAACCACAAATCTGAAATTAATGAAAATTGTGAATCAGACGTAATAAGTATATCTTCGAAAAGATTGGATACATTGGATAAAGTTATTGGAAAAATTGGAACGGAAGATTAATAACCGAATCGTTGCATAGTCACCCCTATTGTCTCAAAATCATCTAGAAACGAAAAATGCTTCCTGGTTCTGTCATAATTTGCCTGATTACATACACCAAGAATCCGGGAGAAATCTTTTGGTACATCATACATGACTAATGAGCGCAGATTTTTGCAAGTCAGTGGCTAAGGCAATTGGGCAAAAATAGTATTTGACTTGGCTGAATCAACTCGTTTTTGTGACAATCTTGCAGACATCTGGCATTAAGTTATTCAAGGGTTGCGATTGCGAAGAAATGGAAGAGTACAATAATCCTTTTGTTGAGGGTGACCAAGCAATATTCTTTGAAAATTGATATTCTCACAATCAGTAATTGTTTTTTTTTTTTTTGCTTGAAAACCAAAAGAGTTATCTAAAACGGATTAAGAAATTCGGAGAAAAGTCCTAGAGCAACTTAACTTTTTTCCTTAAATCTTCCCCAATTTGTTGTCTTCATTTCTTTAATTGATTTCATACATAAAAATAGGGTTTATCAATAAGGGCGCCCACTTCGAATTCAGTACCATTTTTCTTATGCTGGTAGTGCAGCGACACGGCATTGTTATTTGACAGCTGTCATATAACTACACGATCGCACAACGCATTGAAAATGTGAAAATCCACTACCAAAATAATAAGCTTTTTTCGGAGACGGCTCGACCATCAAAGACGTTCGTTACCATTAGGCGATAAACAACTTTTTCAGACCTCAATTTGCTGTAATGGATCTTGAAGATTTTTTTGAAATTTTACATTGTTTGAATTAAAAAATATTTAAGAGCCAATTTTTTTTGTTGATAAATTTTGGTAATATTATGTTGATACTTATTGTCAAATAATTGTTTTTGCCTGTAGTGCGAAACAGAGAAAATTAGAATAGTTCAAAATTTTCATAAATAATTTTGTATGGTAAATGGACATGCAAACAAATGGTTTTTGCGTTTTATCTCGAAAACGAATGAAGATACGTCAAAAATTCAAGAGACCGAAAATTGTATTTTTGCTTGCTTTATCTAAAATATATATCATAATTAGAAATAAGTAAGTGGTGTACACATTTTTTGTCAATACTATTGATTAAGGTGCCTGCAGGCACGCCACTAGACTTAATAACCTTAGTCTAGTTAAGGCGAAATGAGCTCCTTATTACTAAAAATCGGTGAAAAGATATTTCAGATATTTCTAAAAAACCGATATTTCAAAAATAAGTTTAACACCCTGTATTTTGGAAACCAAGCATTTCCGGACCTATGTTTATATGAACTACTTTTCATAAAATGAACTCAGAAATTACCCCCTTAAATATTGCCGTGTATTTTTTAAACATCATGTATAATTGAAAAACATCAGTTGGTTTAGGTATCATGGTCAGGTACCTACCCACAGTTACGTGGGTGATGAGAAGGAGAGAACTTAGGAAAAAATTAATATGAGGATTTAACAAGTAATTTAGTAAATACGGACATTTTAAAAAATCTTTTCATTTCCATATTTAGATTTTATTGCTTTAAATATATTAACTTAAATTTATTGATAAAAACACATGTTGAAAGGTTCCGGCATTTGATGTCATGAAATGGGATCGATCGGAAAATTTAAATTGAAAAAGTATCTGCTTCCAGCCAGGCCAAGGGAGGCTCAACCCTACGGGGTTCATTCAAGTGCGGATAGCAGAGTGCGTTTAAAAATTCTACCATGTTGCAAAAATTGTTTAATTTGCATACGAAACTCATTAATCATCTTCCAATCTGAATTAAAATTTACATTCTGATATAGGCGCATTTTGAATGCTTTTAAGGCAGGGATGCAGGAAACAGATTTTGCGGGCCTAATGTGCAAGATTCGGGAAAGTCTTATACCTAAGTTAACAAAAAAATTTAAAAAACATATCGTAAAATTATAATTTATAATGAATGCAATATTTTCTCCTGTAGTTGTTTAGGAAATTTTCTTTCCCCTATTAAATTATTGTATTCTGTATAGTGTAATGTGTATGGCACTATATATGTAACCATACGGAATTATTGTCTTAGTATACCTAATTTAATTAAAAAAATAAAGTATGAGTAGTAAGTAGTTTGACGTTGCAGACCATGTGTTCTTTATTTAAGACAAATTATTATAATGATTATGAAAAATGATAATAATTATAATGATTTAATATTATTATTAAAGAATTAAGGGTAGGTACTCATGATCCGTCGAAAGCGTCGTAACGTCGTAAAATGTTATCATCGAAATAGGAACATATCGTGAGGAAGTCACGATCACTAAATAGAATGTTAAACGTAAATTTATTAAAAATCTTGTTAGAACATCCATAAGTAGTTTGATAAAATAGTTTAGTTAGATTCGAATGATGAGTGATGGGGGAGGGAGCGACTTTATTATAAGCAATTCGATTCAATATTTATTAATAGAGTAAAATTTGTTTCGATACTATGGGCCAAAAAAAAAAAAAAAAAAAATCTTGGTGCTGTGATATTTTTCCATCTTTGGATCAAAAGAGATTTAACTAAGCAAATCACTAGATTAACGTGGTTACAAATTCATCATTAATTACTATTTGAGGAAATAAAAGATGCCTGATGAATGGACTGAACTCGACCAAAACACGGAAGGAAGCAATAATTGCCACCAAAAAGAATTTCCTTGTAGTTTTAACTGTTTTAAGACATTTAAGGAGCATTTAAATGTTAAGCAACCAACAATATAGAAATATATGTTTAAGATGAAGTTGCACAGTTTTATTTCTTTTATACAATTTTATTTATAACTATTTCAGTTCAAAATTAATTCCAAAATTGTTCTTCTGTTTTGTTGTGTTGTAGAGGAGTTTTTAAAAAAGGGCATTTTTCTAATAGTAGTTTCTTGAATTATTTATATGCATTTTCCCCCTATTTTAAGACGTATTTTTCCAGATTTTTGTGCATTCATGCACAGAGAAAAGTTATTTCATTCATTTTTTTAACTTTTTTCAATAAAAAGGTTTACAATATTAGCAATATTTTGATTTGAAATTCAGAGAATTTACCCTACAACGCCTAAGAATAAGCAAAATTTCACACTTTTTGAGCAACAATTTCTTAATAACATATACACTCAAAACACTTTGTGTATCATATGAGCCGTTCATGTATACAATTCCTCTGAAAAAAATTATTGAAATTCCAAGTGAGTAGGTTATGTGATCATAAGTTTATGTCTTACCTCCAAATTAATATGTCAAATACCGCCACTTCACTCTAATTCTATTCCACTAATTTGATAAAATATTTGTTAATCAATAAGCTTTAAAGAATCATACTCCTATTTGATCAATTGTTTATTAATTAAATCAAAGTTTTGCATAAGTTGAAGCACTCTTATTACTCTTGATTGCACTAGAAATACAAATTTGACACCTTATCCAATGGCATTTTTTTCTTCAAATGTCTTTCTTCTAGTACGTCTACATTTTTATATAGGATGAGTATACTTTTCTACATCTAGGGTATCACGTAATTGGTGTGACCAATTGCTTCCTTATTAGTTTTTCTCTTTTGGTTTTTCTTGATAGTACTAAGCAAGAGCTTTAATATGATATAATACACGGCCCAAATTGGACAATCCCAAGGGAGATAGGTACAACCCCCAGTCCCCACCCCCATAACCTCAAAAACATAAAAAAAAATTTAATCTACCGGAAAGATCTCCATTCATTCATTCTATTTCTAAATCAAAAAACTCCATGTAAATCCATCCACGCTTACCACCCTTAAACTGGCGAAGTTTTCTTTTATTTCTAAAATCTTAATATCGTGTAAAAAAAGACCGTGTAAAATAATTTCTGACAGATATTTAATAATTATAATTAATAATTTATAATAATATAATTAGCGAAAGCAATTCAAAATGTAAGCATTCAGTAAATAAAATAAAATTTCAGACTCAGGCTTATATGGCAACACGAAGAAGAAGCTGCCCATCTTCGAACTTGGCCTCGCAATTTTAATGAAATATTATTGTACCAAATACCAAATCTCTAGCTACACGCGTTCTGAAGTTATTATCTGGAGAGACAGAAAGACAGACAAACAGACGGACATGCATAAAACGGTTTCTTTTCACTTCCCAATAATTAATATATAGATCGGTTTTTTCTGTTACGATTATTTCTTGACGTTGCAAACGTTTGCTCAAAACAAATACACCCAACATTTATGGTTAATAAAAAAAAAATTAAACTAAAAGCACAGACAATATGTCTGTGCTAAAAGAAACAAAAAAGAAATTCTTTTTCAGTTGTCGGGCATTAAAAATCATAAAATTCATACAAAAACGAATTTTATCCAAACGCTGGAAACGAGGAACGAAAGATCTGCCCCGTCCTCTACTTCGTCTTCTCTAAACCCATCATGAAGTTGCATATTATAATATAGCACGAAAACTGAAGATGGAATAATGCATAGATAAATGTAATTACTAATTATTTACTGCGTATGTTGCACAAAATACATGCAAAATTCTTTTTTACATCTCATTTGCTGCAGAGGGACAGAGAATGTCTCTCAAAATGAAATGATATCTTACTCTTAAAGAAAGTATAAAAGTATTTCATATGAAGTTGTATTTTAATATTTTATTTAGCACAAGGATAAGAAAATTTAACAGAAGTATTCAAGATTTTGAAGATTTCCGCAATTACGCATAATACACGAAATTTATTAGGAATAGGTATACGTTGTTTATCCTAAAGTCGCTTTAACATACATTATACAATGAGCATTTTGTAGTCTACGAAATTTTGGAGGAGATTACTTGTTCCTTGATAATAAACCATGATAATTAATGTCTTCGATGGGCCTTCAATTCATCAGTTCTAGTAGGTAGATATAAGTAATTAGATGGAAAAAGGATGTTCAGGCTTAAACATTTTTTTTAAAATCTACGGGGGAATAGTTTTATTATATATTTAACAATAACGGATGCACATAATAACATAACTAAATATGTATTTGTTTTATACTTACAGTAAAATAAGATCACTTTAAGTCTGTATAATTTTTGATTTCATGTGATGTAAATATGATGATTTTCATGAAATTTCTACGTGATTTAATATCCTTTCAACTGGAATTATAGGCCACTTTTTATCAGCAAACAATTCTTTTAATATATAGCTCCAGTACCAAATTTCTCAAAATTATAAAATTTTCCTTCTGGGCAATTATCTGGGAAATTTGGAAGCACATTATATGGTAGGTTCTGACCTGCGATAGTTCAAATCAAATTATGCCAAGCCAATTATGGTGTAAAGTTTTTCTTTTGGAAAAGGTTCTAATCTTAGATTTTGATTTACAGTGAGCTCCCTCTAGTTCGGACACCTCGGGACCAGAACCATGTTTGCAAATTGGCATTTATAGGGTGATTTTTACTGTAAGTATCGTATGCGTGGTTCAAGAAGCCTGCGTATGGTCTCAAAATGTTCACAAAAGCATCTTCTATATGACCAAGTAAAGAAAGAATTTTGTTTTTTTTTTCTGTAACTTTTAATGCTGGAAGCCGGAAGGTTAGAAAAAATCTATAAAAAAATATACATATATTTTTTACATTCAATTACTCATACTGCCCAAACTACCACATGCAGGAGGTCGTGTAACGGCTTAAAATTTTTGTCAGTCCTGTATTACTTTAAAAAACCGCAGTTAGTTACCATAAAAAGGACCGTTTTTACAGAACAATATGTCCCTCAATGTTCTCCGAGCTGGAAAAATACTACTTTTGGACCCATATTTCAAGCATGGGTAAAAACCGTTAACATTTTGGAGTTCCGCGGAAAATTCTACTTTAGAATTGTAATTTTTCCTATAAACTGTAGTGTTATCAATTAATAAAATTGTTAAATGTGTTTCGTAATTTCAAAAATGAAATCAGAATAAACACCATCAAGTATTTTATTTAAAATTTAAAAGTAATTTAAAACAGAATTAAATAAATTTATTCAATCTTTAATTCAATAATGAGTCTGAAATGCACAACTAAATTGAATCTATCTTGTGATTCAATTTTAATTCACTTTCATGATGGCAAATCGAATCAAAAATTTTTCTAATTATGGAACATCAGTTAAATCAAAAAATGAATCAAAATGGAAACACAAATATTGTTTTGGTTTTGAATCGATTCTCCTTGTTTTAGACTATGGCTTAAACCAATTATAATTTCCGTACTAGTTTTTGACCAATTTTGTCAGTCAATAAATTTTTAATCAATTGCAATATTGTCATTAAAATCAGTTGGAGTCGATAGCACTTTTTATTTTCAAAAATTCTTAGTTATCTAATGCGATAACTTTGATTTTCTGGTTTTCCAAATCGACAGTACATTCCAATCGAATATATTTCCCAAAGTAAAAAGACATTCATTATATACAATATACATATTTCTAGTTATGGGTGTTCAATGTTCATCAATGTGATCAACTTTGATTTTCCGTGAACGACCCAGAACTAATTTGAATTTAATTGTAATCTGCGTCTTAACCCATTTGGGAGATTCCCAATATGTTCGAGAATCTAAAACCGAATTTCCTCAAGTCGAATGTGTTTCTTTGGATGACGCATTCCAACACTTCGGAAATTCTTGGGATATTAGGTTTTACGATTTAGTAAAACCCACTGTTATAATAAATGCATGAAATGGAACGTCTGTATTTTAAATAAAAAACCATCTCGGGTTATAAAATTCATTGATTATAACTTTACTTAGTGTCTGTAATTATTGAAATTATTTTCCACCACGAATTGTTTTTCTTGTTTAATTCAACTGCAATCTGCTTTATTTCTTCTGACACTTTATAGAAATTATCTTTTATGTTATTTACCAAAAATGACATATGGTTGCATTTCCTTTTGTTATTGATTGAATGGATTTTTTGCAGACAGAAAAATGAACTGACAGCGACGGAAAATCCTAGTCAGTGTCAGGCGCCGCGTTACTAATAAATGTTATAAGGCCTCTAGATATACCGACGTATTCATACTGGAAAAAGGATAAATAAATCCTATGAAAAATATCACACTTTTTTTTCTGATATTATATACTTATACCTATATACTTTTGAAATATTTAACATTTTATATTTTAATTTTTAAAATAAATAAAAAACTTGTACCTACATTCAAAAAGTCAAATTCACAATACCCAGTGTATCGAAGTTTGGTATGATATATTATAAATGCTATGTTATTCAAAACGAGGTGTAGTGAATTATTATCAATATACAGAATACCATTAAGTATTTCCTGATTCATTCTTTGAGAAGATTTCCAAAAAGTACTTTATATCACTTCCAAGGCTTGAACAGGTGACAGAGAAGACTTTCTTGACGATTGGAATAAAGTTTATTGAGGACAGGTTTATTTAAATTGCTTTACAATTGGCGACATTTAGACTAGACTTCACAACAGGCGCCGAAGACTAGACAATCACTTCTACCTGTGAGCTGTGACTCTCCGCAAGGATTTGTAATCCTTTGGCTTCTGTACAACGCTGGGTCGACCTTTAATTTTTTGTATTCTTCCGACCACTGAGATCTCCTTAATAGTTCGGTTAGCAGGGTCCTTGAAATCCTGACAGATATTCACAACCAAACTACAGGACGTCCATGTATTTCACACCTCTGACATGGTGTTTGTATTGCATTTCGAATTATACTGTGCTTAATTTTGTTTCTTGTCACATCAGGTGGTTTGTTTTGAGTGACAATTAATTTGTGATTTCAATACAGAAAATGATTAACTAATTAAAAACAATTAAAATTGCATAAAATATGTATATTATATGTTCCAAAAAATTATCAAACCGTTTCAATTTCAACAGTTCGCAAAAATATTTTTGACTTTATTTTAATCTCGTTTGAATTTATTGCGAAGACTCATTGTCAAAGAATCACAAACATTCATTTATGACAAAAGTTCTCCGCTATTTTCGAACTTATATTTTATTTGCGTAAGTACAAAATATACATAAACATAATTAATTCACATTACATTATATCGAATCTTCTGCGTATTTCAATTCAATTAGCTTGAAAAAATTACTTTTTTTAAAAAATTGATTATCCAAAACTATGTGAGTTTTTTTTGGATATCTTTGTTTTAAACAAGTTATAGTAAATTTTCAAACAGTTTTTATAATGACTAATGAATTATTATTTTACCAAAATTATGCAGACTACTTATAGTGTTCACAATATAACGTCTACTTTAAGTATTAAAATCACGTAAAAAACACGTACAATTAATATAGGTAATTTTGCTTCTATTTTGAAAAAGTAGCTAGCTTCAATTTCAACAGTTCAGTCTTGCAATGGATTTCAAACCCCCGCTGTTGTTGGCAGCTTTTTACAAGGCGAACGTGCATCGTTGCTTATCAATGCAATGTACAGTGGTCAATTACCTGCGGGTGAAACCGGACTAATGAAAACCACCTTATCGAAATATCTAGAGGTTGTTGAATGCCTGGAGCTATCTTCAGCTCCAAAAAAGTTATGTCGAATGCACTTAAAATTTGTACATTTGGAAAAGATAAGAACTACTTCCAATTCCGCCCTTAGCTGTTGTTCTTCTATGTCGAGCGTCTCCATGGGTTTTGGTGAATAGTGCACTTTCGGCACATGTTTGGAGCGGTTTTGTGGTCGCACGCCAGCTGTTAAGAAAAAACAGTTTTAAAGGGATAAAACAAAGCGTCAAAAACAGTGTTAAAAAATTACTTTCAAGTTTCAAGAGTTGTTATCTATGTGTATAGTACTTAGAGTCTACAGGATTACTGTAATTAGTGCCAACAAGAAGTCAAGCACGCCGTCGAGTGATACTAAAGGTGAGTTCCGTAGTCCCGCCTGGTAGTCATTAACTAATAATCAAAAAAAGGATTCGGGACTAGGGTCTCATTAGAATAATTCAAATACCTGCTGCAGTTTTAATAAGTGATTGGAGAAAGTTAAATGTTCGCTTCTCCCCGCCCGAGAAAGTAGACCAGAATTGCTTCAGTTACCAATCAGACAAACGATCGCGACGTGGTGGCTTCGTGATGTGCTTTTATGAGTCGCGTCGCGGTCATCTGTCAGACTGCAGTAAATCACAGACCACCGCTTTTGCAGGGAGATAGCAGAGCAGACTTTGGCCATCACTTAACAAGGAGTTGCCACTGAGTCTTAACGCACAATTGCAAATAGGCCTTGAAAGGAATTTCGCATAAACAATCGTTTTATTGCTTTGTGAGGAACTTTGTTCAGTTCATATTTTGGTATCCGCCACTCGGGCGACATTGCTTCATTTCAATGAGCTCTGCTGATTCAAAAATTATAACGGTTATGTACTCGTACAATGTGAAAATGAGTTCTTTAAATGGTTTCTTTAATAAACTGTAATCCAAGCAGCAGTAATGCAGCTGTTTAACAATTATGCTCACACTCGCTTTTTAAAGTAAATCTGATCTGCATTATAAAATGCAGATTTCCTTATTGAGTGGAAACTGATGATAGAAGAGCGCCATATGCATATCTATTTGTTTTTAGGACGTTAGAATAGGATTTTCCTAGTTGTATCTTCATAATTCCATCCTTCTCTTTTTGATTTTTATATATTAATTTTCAGATTAATATTGTATTATTAATATAATATATCTTATTTAGACATATCCTTATCAATTTGTATAAACTCGATCGGAATTCGGAAGTGATTACAAAGTCATTTGATGCTCATTTTGCCTCGCAAAAATTGAGGTGTTAATCAAAATTGCAGTCATACTAATTTTTCAAACTATTCAGAAACTATTTTAATAAATACTAATTGAAAGGTATCACATTCAAGTAAAAATATAAATATTTAAAGAGAAATAATTCTGAAAATAAAAGTGAGACCTCAAAATAAATAGCACTGCACTTGCTAATCTTAAGCCACAATACAAGAAAATAATATGAATTAATTATTTAATAAT
The DNA here is from genome assembly GCA_963082835.1 of Leptogaster cylindrica. NCBI lineage: Eukaryota > Metazoa > Arthropoda > Insecta > Diptera > Asilidae > Leptogaster > Leptogaster cylindrica. Next base: position 39,641,433 of record OY720106.1, read on the forward strand.
AATATGTAATAATAATAAAAACTAATTCGTGAGGTTTTAAGATATAACCTGTTACATACCTATGTAGAAAAGAACACTTTGCAATTACGAACGTACCTACTACATATTAGGTATTCATAAAATTACTTGGAATAACAAATTCAACTATTTCGAAATATTTAATTTTATAATCATTTAATTTGAAACACTACTTTTTAATTAAAAGAACATCAGAAAATTGTTTTATCTCACAATAATAAATTTTTCAAATGGAACATTTTTGGATCGTGATTTTATTTGAGTGCATTAAACATAAAAATGTCTACGGTTGTTTTTTACTATCATCAGAGAAGAGCTCTTTTGTATAAATAATTTGCGAGAAGTTTTATTCCTTGACATACCTACAATTTAAATATTGCATAAACTATGCTGCACCACAAAGTCATGGTCATTTGAAAGCAGCTTATATATATATATAATATATATAATATAATATATATATAATCTATCTTCGCAAAGGGCGGTCGAAGTTGGGTTTTAACCAATCGAAAGCGAAACTGAGTACATGGAACTGTTACTGACGCAGACCGTCATTGGAAATATGTAGGTCGGTTTTACAACCCCGAAATACTACCTCTGCAGGAAATACGCGTGCGATCAACTCATCCCTACCAATGCAAGTTTTCTAGTATAAATTCTAACGACTTCCTTGTTTGTCCTTAGACTCGTTTTGGATTTAGAATCATTAATTTCGGTGGTGAGTGTTTCGAAACTCGTGCTCAATGTGGTATTGCTGACTGAAGTTATAAAATTAGTGACATTTTTTAAACAGAAAAGCGCAGATATTGAAATGTATCCATTGGAAGCAAACATTAGAGATTGTGCAATGAGAGCTCCACCCACATACGATGAGTATTTGAATCAGGTCTGCGTTATTCTGTGTTCCTTATGTACAGTTACGCAAATTCCAATAAATAAATATTTGAAGGTTACCTCGGTATTGATTAAAAGGGACATTTTAGTTTTTTTTTTTTTTTTGTAATTAGTAAAATAAGCATGTTTATTTACTATTGCATGCATAACAATGTGAACATTACAGTGAAAAATTCGGTGTCCTATTTAAATGTACCTATTTATCGATATACTTGGACAACAAAATTGTTATAAATGATAATTGAAAGAAACTGAATCCTAAACTCAACAATTCTTTTTTCAATTAATTTAAACTCATCCTCAATTTATCTCTTACATTTCAGATGGTTAGTCGAAGCACCACAGAAAAATACGCACAGCAAACACTTCAAAATGGGAACCTGATCCCCTACAGTCAATCCCAGGGTTTCGCCAAGAAACCCAAAAGATCTCGAACGGCGTTCACAAGTATTCAACTAATGCAGCTCGAGAAGGAGTTCCAAGTGAACCAATACCTGCAGCGACCCAGACGAATAGAAATCGCTCATAGTTTGATGCTCAGCGAGCGACAGGTGAAGATCTGGTTCCAGAACAGGCGCATGAAAACGAAGAAGGAACGAAGCGCCCTTGAGGAACCCGCGAGGTGTCGACCCAGCTCGACTTCACCCGTGTCTATTGGTGAAAGCACGACTTCCCCATCCATATCACCCCAGAGCGACAGCAGGCAAAAACCAATGAAGCCGACAGAATGCCATCAAGGTACAGTGCGCCGTCTGATGGCGTTCTCCGCCACTGCAGCCACCCACGCGCCGATGGAAGTCATTAACCACCCTCCACGGACCACGTACAGAAGTCAAATGAAGTCGGTGAACCGGGGCACACCTTGGGAACCGGAAAGGTACTTCCCCAGAGAAAGAAACTCACCCTACGTTCCTGTTAGTGTTCACAACGGTGGATACGTAGAAAATGCATATGAATTACCGATGATCTCCCAGCGAATATATCCCGCTCCTCAAGGGCAAATTGGCGCCAATAGTGTGTACCCACCCCAACAGGGAGACCTGGCTCTCCAGCTGCAGGCTCCAAACAAAATCCTCTTCGCTCAGGATCACCAGCACCACCCCCCGGGCGTTTATGCCGGCACCACTAGTGACGTATATGCCCAGAACACATTCCAGCACTCGACGGACATAAAAGAAGAATCTCCCATGTGCAATGATGCGGATCTAGAGATGAATTGGCGCTTGAGGGAAGTTATGGACACTTTGTTGAACGTTCACCCGCATCCTTACACCCCTCCGATCCTCCAGCCTTCGCCACGTAGTTAGGTTTCAGTGTGAAATATTATATAATATTGTAGATCATAATTTAGAATTAAGGCATTGAAATAATATTATTGTAAGTGTATATAAGAAAAAACATTATACATATACTCCAAAGCATGGAGTGCATTGTACATATACTCCTGGGCCTCAGTTGCAATTTAATACGTGCGTAGGGACAATAAAAATCTCTTATAATACCTATTTTAGTTTTCCATGAAGAAAGCCATCCGTTTCTTATAGGACTACATTAATGTATGTTTATGTTCCTTTAACAAAAAAAATTTTCATCCTATGGCTTTGGAATTTTTACCAAGTTTTATTTGTGCCTGAAAGGTTCTGTTCATTATTTCAAAAATTAATTTAATTTTAATAAAAAAAAACAAGCCAAATTCTTTATACAAAAAATATTTTTTATTTGATAAACTATTAGCACTGTTAAGCCCAAATGTCCAGTTCCCATACAAAACTTCATTGTAAGAAAATTTCAGCTCTAAACTTGAGCGGTTTTTCCAGCGGCCTCGGTGTCTCCACGCTCTCAGCATTTGACGCGCTCATGATACAAAGAACATAAGGTATGCGGTATGCCCAAGATTTTTTAGAAGGGCTAGCTAACGTTTGTATGAAAAACTAAGAATTCAGTGTACCCTAAATAAGTTTTGGAGAAATAAACAAAAAACAGAATTGAAGATCCAATTTACAAAAATGTAATCGCTTACGATTTGTGTTTTTAGAGACTATAACTATTCCTCAAGGCCTAGTCACACGGAGCTGGTAAACGAGCGTGCTGGGCGAGTATAGATATGTTAAATATTGCCAGCGCAAGCGCTGACAAACTGACAAAGATCAAGTTGGTAAACCAGCTCCGTGATACTAGGCTTTTAGTCAGAGCGGGAAAATTTAGGGGGCGGCAGAATTAAGTAGGTAAATTTTTTATTTTTTTTATTGCCAAAATGGAAAAATACAAGAAGAAGAAAGGCTTTAGGAGCAATTTTCACAATGTATATAATATAGCGTAAACGTGCTGCAATCTGCTCGAGCCTGCTCTTTGCTAGCTTGGTCTTCGAAAATCTTAATTAATTTATTATTACTCACAAATAAAAAGTTTAAGTTGAAAGTATCAGACTTTCGATGTTTTTTACTTTCATTTAATTCTTATACCTCATTCAATTATTCGCTCTTCGCAGGGAGTAGAAGGGCGGCAGTCTTCCGTAAACATAGGGCGACCAAGGTATGAAATCCGCCATTGTCCTTAGTATAAGAATAACAATGGCTTCACCCTTGGCTCGGGACGGGCCAAATAGAATCATTTTGTTAATTTGATTTCGAGCAAAATCATAAGTTTTGGCAATTACTCTAAAAACATGCACAAACTATTGAACTGTCAACTCGACTATTCAACCCTCGTTTACATTTCGACTCCTCGACTCGATCTAGCAAGCGATAAGCAAACCTGCGTGGCTGCGTCGAGCCGAGTTCGACCCGGTTTCGACTCGATCCGCGTTTGCATAGAGTCGAACATGGGTTCAACCAAGGTTGAATCAATGCATGTAAAATAACCTTGTTCACCTGAGTCACAGTCGCTAACCACATTGCGTCAGCCATGCGGTCAGGCTTCTCACAAATGTATGCGCGGTCGGAGTGCCAAAATACATGGATCAAGATTCAAGAGGCAGCGAGAGCAAAGAACTCCAAATCCATGAATTGACCAAAATTTTCAAGATCAAGATTGTTGTGTACCCCTACAAGTGGACGAACAAGTCAAACCTGTGCCGAAGTTGACCAAAGAATTCACACCTCGCACGTGCAGCGTCACAGGGGAAGGTAACAAACTAACAAGTAACAACTCCTTGGCGGATCGGTAACTGGAACCAGAACCGAAGAGCGATAAAACCCAATCGAGCAAATATTGGCAATTTACTGTCCGACAAATTGCTGATTACGCAGCTCAGAACGCGATCACCATCCTATTTGTAATTTACCTCATTCGGTGAGTTGGTTCCAAGACCCTGGGTGAACTCGCGATTTTTGCATCGCTCAGTACGTTCTTGTCCTTGATAAATCCGGGCAGAGCCTGGTTCCGGTTAGTTTGATCTTAATCGAGTACGGGATCAGTCCGTGATGGTGCTTGCTCTTCTGCTGCTGGCTTCGAGCCTGCGGTACCCTCAATCTTCATACCAGCCCAATACGGGTTACCTCCTGTACGACGCTCTTCGGGCCGCTCCTACTAGCGTTTTTGTAAGTGTTCTAGATTACTAAGTAGCCACCACTATTATTTGGCGTCTACTGAAGCGGAAAATGTTGCCAATATTATCTGTTCAAAATGCGCGTTATTTCAAACGAGTTTAAAAAATCAAACAATTCGAAAACAGAACACTTCGGTTAAATATTTAATTCAGCAGTGTTATAATAAATTTTGTTTTCATGCGCATTTTGTTTCAAGAAGTGATTTGAAATACTAGTTCGAGAAGCACTTGTTTTTTTATTCTCAGTGCTGAAAAATTGCAAATGTTTATGAATGTATTTATTCAGATTTTCCAATTTTCGAAATATGTAATTAATATGTACATAATACATACACGTATATGTATATATTTGTTTGATTTCGTGCGAACAAATTTTTTTTTATTATATACATCGTATACAATTAATTTTTCGATAAAAAGAAATCATGATTGCATTATAGCAAGTGACTAAGAATTTTGTTATATAATGCGATTGAAAAAACCGGCTCAAAAGTTCCTCTTCTTTCTTAAAATTCAGATTGTTTAAAATATTCTAATTGAAATTCGTTTTTCTTCAAATCATTTAAGCAGAAACTTTTTTGTTCTTTCTACTAATAACTATTTCGCATTAATTAAATTTGAATACACTTAAAAGAAACAGTATAAACAAGTGGAAGGAAAAATCATTTTCAATGATTGATAATCATATGTGACACTCGAAATCAAAACCAGATATATCCAATTTAAACTGCTTTGAGAAAAACACGACAAACTTTAGTACCTACCTATGCAGCTTTGCAAAAGTTTCCCTTAAAACCAAATTATATGTGACAGGTTTACTTGGATGAAACCAAAGAACAATTTTATAGTTTACTTTTTTAAGGAAAAACAAAATAGATATAAAGACTTTTGATAATAACATACAACATAAGTGGATTTTGCAGTTGCTAGGGATTTTGAGTATAACTTAGTGTTAGGTATGGATTTATATTGTATTGAAATACCAATTACCATATACCTTTTAGTTAAATCGATTTTTATTTGAATATATATTTCTCGCTTGCACAATTCATTTCCGCCTATGCATCTGCAATTCATACTCAAAAGATAAGAAAAAAATTATATTTAAAAGCTGAATATTTTATTTTCTGTGGGTACGATTTTTATGACATCATACAAAAAAATGTTAAGTATAAACAATCTATTCAATGCACTATGTTTCAACACTGGGGGCAGACTTGACAAATTTTTGGACCAATTGGGCCCATTCTCCTTTTTTACCTCTTATATTTTAAAATTTATATCCTTTTATTCTAACTACCACACAATCTCATATCAACTCCCTGAGCGAAGCCGGGTGCCTCAGCTAGTTGCAAATAATAAATACAGCAAATTTACAGTTAATTTTTAAGAACAATTTCAGATGAATAGGGCCAGGACTTTTGGCTACAAGATGGAGGAGCATTTTGTGACTACGCAAGATGGGTACACTCTGAAACTCTTTCGAATATTGCCCAGTAGAAGAAAGTCTCATTCTTGTAAAAAATCTCCACCAGTTTACTTGTTTCACGGTTTGTTGGAATCGTCAGACTTTTGGGTTTTCACGGGACCAGAAAAAGCCCTCGCTTATTTGCTGGCCGATAATGGCTACGATGTTTGGCTCGGCAATGCTAGGGGGAATATTTACTCCAGAAACCACACAAAGTTACCTGTGAACAGTTATAAGTTTTGGAATTTTTCATTTCACGAGATTGGTATTTACGACAATCCAGCTGTAATTGATTATATTCTGTCTTCTACGAATCAGGAGCAACTTCATTACGTTGGACACTCGCAGGGATCAACAACATTTTTTATAACGACATCTCTTCTACCACAGTACAATCAAAAAATTAAAACAATGCACGGATTGGCCCCAGTTACGTACTTCAGCAATCAAATTAGCCCATTTTTCAGTTTTGCCGCAAACTATTCACGAGTGTTTACTGTGGGTACTAACAAATTGTTTCCAGTTTATTTTAAAACTTTCTGATGTTTCCAGGATTTGGCAATTAACTATGGATTTTCCGAATTACTTCCGAATAGCTGGATTTTCAGATTACTTGCCAATAATCTTTGCAATCCAATGCAAACAGAAGCTACAATTTGCAGTGGTATCCTCAGTTTATTCGGAGGTCAGAGCCCCACCAATGGAGTGAATCTGGTAAAGAAGGGATACGTTAAGAAAATCCATTTTGCAATTAGAATCTATTTTAGGAGCAGCTTAAAGAAGTTTATGAAATTTTTCCTGCCGGTGCATCAATATTTCAACTACTTCATTTTGCACAAGGTGTGCAAGGCGGAGGCTTCCGGTTCTTTGACTATGGACCAAAAAGGAACATGCAGAAATATGGCACACCGATCCCACCGGATTATCCACTGAAAAATGTTACAGCTTCACCGATTTTTTTGTACGTTAGCAAAGGAGACCTCATTGCTCAGCCAAAAGATGTCGAACGATTGTCAAATGTGTTGAAAAGGAAACCGACATATGTTCAAGTTGAAGACAAACTATTCGGCCATTTTGACTTTCTCTTAGGACAAAACTCTAAAAAATTAGTTTATGACAGAATCTTAAGTGAGATTGAAAGGACAGAAACAGGAAACTGTGATAGATTATTGACCTGAAATCCATTAATGGCATTTCAGTGTTTATATATTATACAATATACATATAGTATAACTAGGTACGTACTCGTAAAAGTTATAAAATTAGTAAATAGATTTATTATTATTTATAGATTTGTTATTATTATTAAATAGATTTATAGATTCATTTATTGTAAATGAAATTATGAGAATACGGCAATTACATACTTTTCGTTCCCCCATTGCAAATCAAATTCTTCTACTTGGAAGTCGGGCCTAACAACAATGACAAATTGACAACGTTGGTCGTCCTTCCATTCGTGCGCACTTGGGCTAAAAATTCTGTTTTTACTTTTTACATGGGAAACAAAACCCGAAGACTCAAATCGTCGGTCAGGGGAACACAGAAGAGTATTTCGTTCGTAATCATCGTCAAAGAATATCTAAACTAAGAAGCGACACCTCTCGTATGTACACGATATGGCGTGTTTCTGTGTAAGTCAATGCCAGTAAAATTAGACAGCAACAGAATGATATTTGCTAGAGAAGGATATGAAACGGAACGGTGATGTTCCTATATTGCCACTTTCAACCGAAGAGTCCCGTAAGCTATTGATTTTCCCTATATTATTAAAGTACACGTTGATCAACCCGCCGCCGCCGCCGCCAACGGGTTAATACTAGTACTATTTGAATCGAAAATAAGCATCTACACAAAATTATTGCAAAAAGTTCCTATAAGCATCAAGTGTATCACGGTTAATATTTCGAACTACGTCTACAAATGCATAACGCTAAGGAGTTTATGGGTAGGATTAAATACTCTAACAGATTTATTAAAATTTTTAATTAAATGATAAATCCTAACTCTGATAAATAACCTAACAATGTAATTCTTATCTGCGCGTTCACAGCAATCAAAATCGAAATGATCTTTCAATACATCTAATAATTTATGCTCTATATTATTAGATGTGCAAATAAGGAACAAATATTTGCAAAATGCTGTGTCTAATTTATTTAACGCGTCCATAAACTCCTGACTTGGCCTAACTAATTGAGCACCCGGATACTCTTTAAAATTTAAAAATATTTCAGAGCAGCTTCTTAGTTCCTCAATTGGGGACGTGCAGGAGTGATGCTGTCTATGACAATGCAAAAGCCAGCCTCCGAAATAGTAAATTGCGTTTTGGACGCCTAGGTCCATGGTCTTAATAGTCAGTTAATAGATATTCTTTGTCATCGTGTTACATCGTGAGAGCATGTTTTCTTCGGGTACTGACGAATGTCTTGGAGGGGTAATTTTACTTTACTTCGGACGTTTTCATGGGCCGAGATTTTTCGAGAAAAAGCCTGGACGGCGGACGGGGGACGGCGGACGGACGGATTTTTCTTTATTCGTTTGTTGTATTTGAAATATATATGAAAATTGAAATTACCTCGTTTTAGTTCTTGCCGTATGAGTGCTTTAGTTTGTGTTTGGAAGTTCTTGATTAGGGATTAGGGATAAAAATTAATAATTAATCTTCAATCTTCAGTCGTCCAACATCGTTTATTTAAAACTTATGCAAATAAAAGTTATGTAAAGAAGGAGTGTGAAACGTGATATCAGATATGTCATTTATATTTACTACAACTTAATGACTCCATAAATTTTTAGATAATAATTCTTAAAAAACATAAGCCATTGTTATTTCATAGATGGATGATTTATATTTTTTTGGAAGATTCATACAAACATTTCAGTTTGACATGTCCAAACTTAAGCAATATACACTCTCATATTATCACTACAGACTACAGAGCGGCGAAATTTATCCACAAGAATAGGAAAATCTACACGGAGTAATTTAACCCGATCTGCGTACTACTATGCTTCGCATACAAATTACAAATACAATGATTATCGAAAATAGCACCTCATATTTTAGAAAGCATCATATAGCTCAAATTCTTTCTATTTGACACGATAGTACACTGTACAACAGTCCTGCTTCCGCTTATGAAAAGTTTGTCTCATTTCTTTTTGGTCAAAAAAGAAATTATATACACACGAGTGAACCTTCTTATTATAATATATTGTTTGCTTTCGGATTTGAATAGCGCCTCTGGTCAGGTGTTTTTTTTCTCTTCTTCTAGAATTTTCACATATTGGTGCATGCCGTAGTAATCGTCTGGTCTTTATATATATATAACAACGAGACAAAAGTTCGATCGTCTTTCTAAAGATCCTAAACAAAAAAATAACTTGTGTACATTCGTATATTATGCTTCCTCACATGCTGTGAAAGTATGGATACAAACACATCAGATGTCATCACTAATGCAGGTAATATAATTAATATATTATGTTTGGTTGATTTTGTTTTTCTAGGGCTTATGACTTATTCATATTAGAAATATTTAAAAACATATAATTACTAAAATCACATTTTTGCAGCTTCACTTAGTAAAGCATAACATAATGAAACTCCATTTATTTAAACAAAGGAAAACAATTTTTGTTTGCCCTGCCTAATTTTTCGGGTTTCTAATACTCATGTTATCCAGTTCGATGTCCGAACAATTTTCAGAATTCGATAGAGCTGAGTCCATGGAAGTTACAGTTAAATTAACTCTTCTGTCGCTGTTGAGCAACGGCTCACTTGCTGTTATGTTGCCTATTTGCTGTTCTTCATCCTTTTTAGAATGAACTGGCGTTGTTTGAGCCACGAAGTTGTTACTGTTAACGTCTTCTATTGCTTTCCGAAGCTTTAAATAAATAAAATAGGATTAAATTCAAGTAGACGCATACCAAGGATGCGGGTAGGGGGCTTTAGCAAGTTCAAACTACTAAAATTATTTTCACATATAAATAGGTACCGTTACCTAATTTTTAATACCTAAAATAATTTTAATTGAATTTTAAGAATATTAATTTCTTTTTGTTAGCAACAGAACATCGCAATTAGATCAAATTAAAAACAATGGCTTTCAGTCCTCCTGGTCCCTGGAGGCTTCAGCCCCAAAGCATTCGTGGGATCGCGCCTAAATTCAAGTATAAAGACAATAGTAAGTACCTCCTTCAATGCCACAACTCCAACCAAACGTCCAATCTTGGTCACATATGCGTGATTAATTCCAACCATAGAAAAAAGCGAATGAACTTTCAAAATCGATGTCCTCTCAACCAACTGGAAAGGAGCAGGATCAATATGAACGTTTGTTATTTCCAAGTCAATAGCTTTAGACATTTCCTCCATTTCCCAAAGTTTCTGATCTTCTGGGGACATATCAATAACTCTTTCTCTAGGCTAAAGTAAACAATCCAATGATTTGAGTTTTCTTTCAAATGTTTAAGCAATTCTAGTTACCAGTTGCACTTTTTTCGAAATACCTGTATGAACATGTGCTGTGGTTTCATTCATACTTAAACTCGGGGATAACGATCCAATCTCTGGATCCGGGGTCACATCTTGCAATGTGGCAGCTTTTTTGAAAATCGCTTCAAATGCAGACCGTATTCGATGCTCAGTGCCAGTGATGGTGGAGTACGGAGTAATAACAGGACTATGTGACGCTAAAGGACTAAAACCTTTCAAGTTAAATGAATTTGTCTTCTTTAGTATGGATTTCCGTGGTTGATTTCCATAAACAGCATGATTTAATCCCTCCTGTCGTTTTTTAGCTTGTGGAGGTAGCATTTCATCATTTGCAAATTGTCTTAATGCTAAAATGTCGGGAGCTGGTAGAACTTCAAATCTTGATGGTCTTCGGACTTTTCTTTCCTCTTCGAGCTTTCGACGTTCTTCTTCCTTTGCTCTAAATAATTAATAAGCGGTTATACATTTTTAGAGTACTACTTTTCTACAATATTCTATTGCAAAATGTGTCGATATAAATATAAATATTTTGTTATCTAACACAATAATGTTATTTTTATTTTATTTCCAAAATCCATATTATCAAAATACACAAACCTCTCTTCTGCTTCTTTCTGCCACTTTTGCGCGACATCCATTCTTTTCTCCCTTCCGATATGCTTTTCTATCATTTTGATGAGTTCATAACGCTGCACAGACCCCAACAATATCATATTCTCAGGACTGTCTACCAGCGGCAGACTCCTGAGATGTTTGTTGACTTTCAAAATCTCTTTCAGTTTTTGATAGCTTATTCCTTGCCAAATATATTTTACTTCTCTTACCATAAAATCTTCTACGTAAATGCTGTACATTCCTAAATAAATAACAATACAACAAAATAGATTGCATTACACTGCAAATTAATTATTCTGGTGAATACGTTACCCGAACTGGACGGCAATAAGTCCGGTAAATACGGAAGTTTTTTAATTAAAATAATGCTATCATACATTGAGGGCTGAAGGAGAGCAGCAACAGCATTTGAAACTAGGACAGCGATCATAACAGGAACAACATGAGTAATTTGTCCGGTCATTTCGAATATTATCACAGCTACAGAAACTGTATGGGTTACAGCACCAGAGAAGGCTGCTGCACCGACAACTGCGTATCCTCCAGGTATGATTGGGGACAACCGACCTCCATAGCGTACTCCGTTTGGAAACCACAGGTGCATACTTTCACCAATCAACCGGCCGAGTCCAGCTCCGATTTTGAACACGGGAATGAAAATACCCGATGGGACCGGGATTGTAGATGCAACTATTGAGAAGAAAAACTGAACACGAGATTAAAAGCTGCAGAAACATGAAAATGAAATGCTGTTGAGTTTACCGTGAACATAATATAGCACGACAAATTGATGAAAACGTCCGTATATGGCGTCGTCCAATGATCTACAATGGCAGCTTGTTCCACAGTTAGGTCGGGACGAGTCCAAGTAAAGTTACTGAAAAGTTCAGTCACTTGTTCGTGAGTACTTAATTCGCCTGCGATAAATTGTCCAGATCCCAGCGGAAAAGATATTGTTGATACCAGCAGAGCCAGAATTCCTGGGTATAGAAAACGACTACGGAAGTCCATTTTATTAAAAATGCATATAAGTGAAATGCACTTACTTTTTCTGAAGAAATTTGTTCATCTTCTTGTTTGATCTCATAAAAAGGACATAATGGCGATGTACCCAAACATACGAAGCTCCACCCAAACCGCAGATAACTCTATAGAAAAGTAAAGGTATAAACAATATTTGTGTTTTACTGAATTTACAGTTAATTACCCCATCAAAGCGAAAACAAAGAGTTCTTGTGGATCAAAAGGAAATTCTGTAGTGAAGTTTGTAAGAAAAAATGCTCGAACTGTGTCGACATTCTGAAACCAAACTGCCAACAGTCGAAAAACAGTAGCACCACAAACTGCAGCGAAAAATCCTCTCCAGTAATTACGAACAGCAAAGTAAGTAGTCGTTACTTCAATGCTAAATAGTACACCTACAATTCAGAACTTGAATAAAGCATATTATGCAATACGCATAAGATAGCATTTACGGAATAAAATATGCATTGTGAAAAATGTACACTCAAATATGGAATGGTTCGGGGGATAGTGACCGCATAAATGAAAATATGAAAAAATAAACATATTGTTCTAAAACCTATCGGTGTTGTCACCGTAATCTTCATTGGCAGTACTCTTATTAATGCAGATAAAGTTTCTATCTAAACTCCATAGGAGCCGAGAAAAATTTGTTCAAAAGTTAAAATCACCTCCCCCGCCCACCACCCCCGCCCACTACCCCCGATTTTGCTCATTAACGAACTTAACTTAACTTAACATAATTTGGTTCAAATACCTTCAAAATTACGGAGTCATGATCTCAATAGATAGATTTTTCTTCGAAATCTACCAACTGAATCTGAATTTCCCATAGTCCCAATGTAACTACAAATTCGTGCAGTTATATACCAAAACTTGCGCAATTTTATTCTTTACATATTACATACATACAATATACAAACTGAAGCTTATTCTACTACTTTAAGACTTATTGGCTAAAAACCTGAAAATACCCTGCGGCCATCTTCAATAATCTACCATAGTCCATAATAGGCCTATGCACCTGCCAAGAGATGGTAGACTTTTCGCCATCAAACCAGATAAACGAAAAACTATTGGAGTTATTGAGTTAATAAGCAATCCTAGGAGATTGGTTGAAGGATCTGTTGTTTTCAACACTTTGCTGTATTTAGTAATGATGAAATATCTAAGAAGGGTTCTTAAAATCGCTATTATTAACCAAGAATAATAATTTTCAATTAAATTGTGGTTAAAGTTTTATTTACAACTATTAATTTCGAGTGTTGTTTGCTCTCAGTCCCCGGTACTTGCTATAAAATTTATATTTAATATGTATTACTATTACTAATTAATTATTTGAACCGAACAGTTTTTACAATTTACATGTATATTTTTTATATGTTTTTGAAATTGTATTAAATATACCAAAGACCTTTATGCGTGCAGTTTCAATAATTTAGAACGATTTTCTCCGAGATTTTCTCCTTTTACGATGGAAAAACCGTTTTTGCACGGTTTCTTAACAAATGTTGCTTCTGTGTTGAAACTGTGCCGTTCCACATCTAGGGTATTGGAATATCATAATTGGCTTAAACCAATTATACTTTCGTACTAGTTTTATTGAATTGTAAACTTATTAATGTATAAAAATTTTATAATGTTTATAATATTGTAAAAATATTTTCCCAGAAAGTCACCGAAGAAGAATCAAACAAGATTCGAAACGTCTGAATATGCAGAATAAATAATCAAATAATAAAACAAGACTGTATTGGCTTTTATTATAAACAAGATATTAAATAAAGAACAGTCGACAGGAATTTCTTTATAGTCAACTATAGTAAACTACGGTCATTCAAAAACTACATGAGCATAAATATTTGCCATTCAAAAACCCGTATAGTTTACCACGTCGCCGTCGTCGTAGTAAAATTTTTACTCTATTCAGGAGCAGGGTAGCCTGTAGTAAATATACGAATGACAGAAAGAAAGAAGAACGCACTTTTCGACAACTAAACTAATGACAAACAGCTGCAAAATAGATATAAAGCTATAAAATATATATTTATCAAACAAATTTAAGTAATTTTTTAATACAGCTAATCAAAATAATATTTTTCTTGAAAAATTTACTCAACAAATACTGACGTAATGATTGCTGATTTTGTTTTTCGGCAGAAACGTCGTCGGACCTGGCCACGGCTCGTTGAAAAACTCCCGTGGTAAAGCATAAACAATGCAGTAAAATGACGAAATACAGGATAACTACGACTTACCACGTAGTTTACTATAGCAACGTTCTTGAGCGCGCTCCTGGTGTAATGAACAAATTCGGCGCCTAAATGATTTATGAAATCCTTCAACATGAAGGGCGATCGTGAATTCAATGAAACGATCGTTAGTAATATGGCGATCGACGTCCTTGAAGCACGATGTTAGGCTTAACGCTGAAGGCTTAACTAGTTATTAGGTATATTAGGAAAAGAATTTCGGCACCAGAATAAGTGCTAGTTTGTTTGCAATACAAATAATACAAATAATACTCTAATAAAAAAAACATACGTATAAAAAAACATATCAAGGCTTAGGTAAAATAGTTCAAACAGCATTAGCAGTACCGTCTACGGAAGTTTCTGTTGTGCGTGCCTTCAGTGCGTTATCAACAAATTATAACAAGACTAAGACAACGTACGAAATTATCAAAAGACTAGCAGGCGTCTACCCGGTTACACTCGAGTCGGTGAAAATCATAATATAATTTACATACATTGTACTCAGATTATATTTTGAATTTACAACTACCCCCAAACGCGTCGTACCTGTATTACATAGAACCGTTTCCCGTGCGTGCGTCGGCTTACAATAATGGTTAGTTAGTTTTTTTCAGTTAAGTGTGTATTTTGGGGGTTGAAGTAGGTTAGAAATTGGTAATTCTCATTGAGCTTTTTTTAACCGAAAAGGCGAAATACAAAATTTTATGAATTTTTTACTACAAAAATGGCCGAAATCAATAAAACCTTTCATCCCCTATTTTCTTGCCTATTTACTCTATTGTGGTTGAATTTAAAAAAACCCTGATACACAACATGTTTTTTTATTTTCAACAAAAGGCCAAATAACAATTGTTAGGAATTTTTTACTTAAAAATGGCGGACATTCATACAAAACTTTCATCCCCTATTTTACCCTCTTGGGTAAAAAACTTTGATACACGTGTTTCTTTATTTCTAACCAAAAGGTCAAATATCAATTTTGACGAATTTTTACTGCAAAAATGGCTGATTTCCAAACAAACTTTCATCCCCTTTTTTACCCGCTTGGGGGTGGAATTTCAAAAAACCGGTTCTTAGTGAGCACCTATAACATAAGTTGTAGAAGTATATAAAATTTCGTGGAAATCGGTTCAGCGGTTTCCGAGAAACAGTGATCAGTCACTCAGTCAGTGGGTTTTGGATTTTATATATTTTATATATATATACCATCAGGGATATTTTGTTAGTTAGGTTAAATTCAGATCTTTTAAACCAATATGTTTAGAATAAGAAGTAATTAATAATTCAATGAAAATTTTCCAGCATATCACTTTTTATTTTACTCAGAATCGTTCTTTTTGGCTCAACTTGTGAGCGAATTAAATTTTCAACTCTCAAAATATTTGATTCTTCTCATGAGTTAAATTTTAAAGTTCATGAGCTGAAACATTAAGTTCGTAAGTGATTTAAAAATTCCACGCGTACGAATTCCATTCATTCGTGAGTGAGCTAAAAATTTTTCACCCTCGTCACTCTGGTACAGATAAATCTGCACTGATAAATTTATCCCGATTTTGACACACATCCCACATTTTGACGTTTTAGCATAATTTCTACTCACCTCCAACTGGAGCTGCGAAACATGCCCCTACTCCAACAGCACATGCAGCTGCCAGCATTTCTGAATTTCTCGATTCATTTTCGTAAATTCCTTGGAATGACGTCACTAACTTACTTAATAACTGGGCAACTACGCTAGCGATGTGAACAAAGGGACCCTGGAAAAGAAAACTTTTTTTTAAATATTGAGAATTACAAGGCTGCGGAAATCGAAATTTAACTTGGAAATTCCCGGAAAACTGAGAAAGTATGCATCTACAATCTGCATAAAATATGATCCTCAGTTTGATCCAGTGGCGCGGCGTGTGAGTTAAAGTTTCAGTAAAAATGATCGTCAATTTATTCTTCATAAAACTCCTCTATTTCCCTTAGCTTGAAATTGTGCATTTTCAATTGATTAAATATTGATATACTTAATTTTTGACAGAAACGATCGAAGCCCGGTTTATCTTGAAAACAAGTATTATTAATTTTATCCATCGTTGATGGTTCAATTTAAGTCTAAACGGTTGTCATTCAGTCTGTCATCAACTGATTGGCGTTGTTGAGCTCCAATTACAAATAATATGACTTACCGACTGAATGACAACATACAGCCTGCAGTCAACCGGTTGCATATCAGCTAATTGACAATGATGGATATGATGATGCGTATGAAAAAGATCTATCTATTTAAGTCGTTGAATGATACCATGTTCTGGTAGCCATTTTGTCAGTCAGACAGAGAAAAAAAGTAAGTGAACCTACTCATTCTTTTTCTGTCATTAACAGTCATTTGGTGATCTTCTGTTTTCGTGTGTTATCTGAGTTGTTCTTTTGAATGGGATCATTTGAAGAGCAATCACGAAAATCGCATGTTTACCCATTTCTGAAAAGTAAAATCTTATATATAATTCAATAAGCTTTATATGTAATTCAAAAATTTCTTTTGTTACAATGATGTGGAGTGTGGACTATGGAATACATTTTTTGTGTTTGATAGTCCTAAGATTAGGCTAAATTGAAAAAAAATCAGAATTTTATCTAATTTATTCAAGTTACTGTGACCAAAATTGTCCTCGAAATAGGAGTTTGGTGGGAAAACACGAAGAAGAATCATAACTCGGAGACTACCAAAAATTGTAGAACATGCATGGGGGTGATTCAGCTACGCCTGGAGGTATTCTACCTCTGTACTTCCGCTTGAAACTACTTCTTGGGACAGCCTACATAACTTCGGTGTGAACATAGTATTAGGGTATACTCACTTCTTTGCCAAGCGGCATCCCACTGCCAAGCGTTGCTGTTAGTCCTATAACCTTAGCAACCAAAGTCTTAAATGTAAGGTATTCCTTGAGTGCTACTCCTCTAAGGATTGTCTTCATTTCAGGTATTCCTGAACCTGTTGAAATAACCTCAAATATTATTCATTCATAATGATATAAGCAAAAATTCCTACCTATACTTTGTGGCGCTATAAGATGAACAAAACCAGCAGAAAAAAGAATTAAACAGACCGGCAGAGATACCCAAGCAAAATACTGAGCTACAGGCTGCACTGTGAGATCCCTGTACAGCCAAACTCTTGCTATATTTCCAAATCAATATTAATTCAATCCTTTCTAGGATTATTTAAAGTCCTTACCGTTTGTACAAATAGATACACCTTTGTCCATTATATAAGACAGGAATGCCATAATTATACCTAGGAGGGCTAAAAATACCCAGTCTTCCCCTAAACGGGCAAAGGAGTTTTTCCAGACCCATGACAATATTTTCAGTATTCGGCTCGTTCGCTTTCCTAGCAGCTCCTGAAAGAATTGCCCACAACTGCTACATTATATTTATCTGATTATTCCTAATTTTGCGCGGTTTAAGTTGCAACCCTTTGGGCTTTGAGGCACAAGTTTTTGGCCATAAAAGGCATACCTTAAAAACACTGTGCAAAGACTGAAAGAGTGTCAAACCCATCTAACCCAAAAAAGTTAGACTTAGGGCACAAGTAAGAAAATTTTTTTCGGGACAATTAATAATGAGAAATTATACAAATAATACTACGCAGGAGAATGATGATCAAATTAAAGTATTAATGGAATTGGAATATTGGATATAACACCAAAAAGACGTACTTCAACATTCAACTTTTTACAGAACATTTTAAAAGTTTCAAGTGATCTACCAAATTCCAAAATGGAAACAATACGTATGTACATCTGAAAATTTGCAACCTGTAAAATTGTTTAACATTTAACTTATCAGCAATTACTTTAGCAAACTTGGGAAGATAACTTTACGCCAATGAATTTTGATTGTTAAAACAATTTCATTTTCAAAATATTATAAATTGTTTGTAAAATGAAAAACAGAGTACAGGTTTTTTAAATAGATCCTATCTACGAATTAAACAAACTTGAATATATTGCTATAATATAAGTAAAAGCATATTGAAATGATAAAGCAAAATTAATTAAATTTATCAATACCTTATTTCTTGCTCTATCTTCTTGCTTACGTCTTTTTTCGAGCAGTTTGAGTTTTCTCGCTTCATCTTTTGCGTATTCTCCTAGGTCCTTTGTGTACCGACCATACATCTAAAACATATTAAAGAAATCTCAGTATGCATTATAAAGACTAACATTGAACATTATAGTTGTTTTGTTTAAACTATAAAGAATAGAGAGCATGCAATGTATTACAATCACAAGCATGCAGTTTGCGTTAACCCTAGAACGGTAGGGCGGATAATACGACGTAATGTAAACATTTAAGGAACTCAATTTTATTATGTTGTCACAAATTTGAGTAAGTTTTTTGAATGATTTTGTGTAGAACTGAAACTAGAAATTGGCCCAAACCTAGCGAGACCGCTCTAGGGTTGAATTCAAGGAACTCACCTCCAAAATAAATTAAAATATTTGTCTCATATTTTCGTCACAGCAGAATTAAATAAAATGAATTTTCAACATGAAGCAATAATTTTTGCCTTTTGTGGTGAACATGAAAAATAAATAAATTATTGGATTTTGTCTCTCTTCAATGTTTCTATTACGCGAAATTTTATTGGCACAGTTTCATGTTTATTAATTTATCGCTGAACGAGTTTTATGAGGGGTTTACACCTGAGTGAAGTTGGCCCCTCATTATCAAAATTTGAAAAAAAATTATTGGAGTTCTAGTGGCCCCCGAAAGAGTACTAGAGTTCTCACTCGGTTTTAGAAATAGTTCTGGCGTTTTAAGCAATCAAAAATGCAATTGAAAAGTGGGGGCCAAAATCGTTCACTTTAGCGAGCTAGAACTCTTTCATATTTGCTCAAATCGATTCAAGTCATGAGGAAAATCGATAAAACTCTACGGTGGGCACCAGCAGTCCAATAATTTTTCTTCAAATTTTGATAATGAGGGGCTAACTTCACACAGGTGTGAGGTGGGGCTTACTGCTAAAAAGGCGAGAGAAGTATTTTTATTGAAATTTTATCGTATGTCGTCAAATGATCAAAGCAATTACTATCCGATACGCCGGAGTAATGAGTAGCCGGCTACTGTATTACTTTGGGTAAATATAACTTTAACAAGGAATTAAATAATAATAATACCAACAAAAATACATTCTTTTTACTTCCATGTTCCTATATATAGGAATGGAAGTATGGTGATGCTGCCAAAAATTGGTATCCGAAAAAATCATGGAATCGTTGTCGGGAGTGCTTCAAAACACTTTCTGGAAGTTTTTAGCTTGGTGTCGCTCAGTAGCTCCGTGGTTTTTTGAAATGGTCATAATTTCCCTAAAAAACAGTCTTTTTCAAAATTTCTTTTTGCGTTTTGTTCAGCTGGTTGGACTATTCAGTTGTAGATTACAAGAAGTTTACCAAGTATTAAAATAAGGGAGTTATAGCGGGTTTTATAATTTTCCGATTTTCAACGATAACTGCCGTCAAAATAAATTAAATTTCGCGGGACTTGTACCAAAATGTCTGGTAATATGTCGAGATCATGCCTATTCATTTTGAGCTCGATTGCATTTGATTTGGCTAACTTACAGCTAAAATTGTGTCGACGGGTCCAACATTTTTGAGGTTATGGTCGTGGGTGCAGAAGTAGCAGTCCGAAATGAGTGACCCTGCAGCCAATTGTTTTTTTTTTTTTTGTCATTGCCGTTATAACAACATGTAATGTGTGACTATCTCTACACCGGAACTTTTAAAAGTTCTATAATTAAAACTATTTATTTACCAAACGTAAAACGACACAAAAACAAAGAAAGTTTTGTCTGGTTGCTCCGCCACACTCAGTGGCACCGACCAAGAACGTATGTAAAATTTATTTATCTTATTAAATAATGTTCGTGCACAAAAATAAACAAATTAATTTCACGAGCCGGTTATTGCGGTATATATAGATTACCGCGGCAACGGATGGTATCCCTTTTGGCGACGAGTCCCCTGCCGACGATAATTCTGACCTACACGTACGACGTACGTCGTACAGTGTACACCTTGAAATCTGTTTGACTTTCAATACCAAGCGTAAATAAATAAAAATTACATCTGTTCAAATGACGATTGGTTGAGCCAGGAAGGATGTCGCCGACGAATACTTGCAATGATTAATTATATTCCAGAAATACGAAAGAAATAGATTTTTATTTCGTTCAACCTGCAGAACTTTGATCTTAAAATTCCAATGTAGAAGAAATGAGAAGCTGGTGAAATATTTTACGAATGTTCAAGAGAAACCTTGTCGAGGCTGCGTTGATCTGCTTGCCATCGACGATGAGTTTTTGATTGCACGCCAAAATTTGCCAATTAACATATAGGTTTTATTGCGGTCTGCGGTGTAATCTGATCAAAAAATATATGAAAACATACGCAGTATTACTTTGTTTTGTTCGTAATATATTAAGAACAGAAAAATACTGCGTAAAATTTGTTTTTGTAAGAAATAAATCTTGAATATTTGTGACAGTTTTAAGATAAAAGCCAAAAGGCCAGACAAGGGGATGTATGTAGGTAAAGCGTTGCAAGATCGTGTCACAATAGACCGTGTAAAAAAGTTCACTGCCAGTAAAATTTAATCGCAATATCAATATGTAGGCACGATACCGATAACTGTGGCAAATTACATTTTTGAAATGTTCCGAAGGATTTTGGGTCGCTGATCACGGGAAAAATAATTAAAAAAATCGCAGGTGGACCATTCAGGAGATATCCTTCGAAAAAGATTCAGTTCATGTGGCTCCCAAAATCTTTCGGAAACTGGTTTATTTACACTTATTTATCACTTTAAGGACCTAATAACAATGTACAGCTATTGTATTCATATTATTTATAAGACAAGCACGCATTCACATTATTATATGAATGAAAACTCCAATTTTAAGTAAAAGTGCGTGGAAAGAACAAAACCGAATGAACCGATTTGACAGTTGAACAAAGTTTGTTTTGAAACTGTTCGTGGTGCGAGTTTTAGTGAAAATGCGTAATTTTTACGCAAATTAATATAGAAAAAGTGCTTTTATTGTGAAAGAAGAACTCTACATTGGTTTTAGGTCTTTCAAGCAATAAATAAGTGTAAATTAAAGTGTAAATTAACTAGTTTCCGAAGGATTTTGGGAGCCAAATGAATTGAATCTTTTTCGAAGGATAACTCGTAAACGGTCCATCAGGGATTTTTTTAATTATTTTTCCCGTGATCAGCGACCTCAAATCTATCCGAAAAAATGCAATATTTAATTTGCCACAGTTATCGGTATCTCCCCAATATGTATAATTTATA
Organism: Leptogaster cylindrica; assembly: GCA_963082835.1. Lineage (NCBI taxonomy): Eukaryota > Metazoa > Arthropoda > Insecta > Diptera > Asilidae > Leptogaster > Leptogaster cylindrica. The sequence continues at coordinate 39,663,104 of OY720106.1, forward strand.
ACAATATTTAGTAAAAAGGAAGTTAATATGTCAATATTCAGTACTCAAAATTAACATCTATATCTTTAGCTTTATTTACTTCATCTAAAGAATTATTTTCATTTAGAGAATTTTTGCGAAAGGCTAGACAGTGGAGGCGAGCACATTTCTAGGAAAATGCTCACGCAGGAAATTGCATCAATGTAGTGGAGTATAGTGATTGTCATACAGTAAATTAGGAGATAAATAAGGAAAATTGAGGATATATACGTAGTTTAAGAGATAAATATAAGGAGTGATTGTGATATGGAGATAATTGGAATTAATAAAAGTGGGTTTTCTCACTATAATAAATCTATGAATTTTTATGAAATTTTCCTGGCTCTCCCTGAACATGCATGTACATATTTCGTATTTACTTGAAAACCAACCGTGACTGATTTCTTACACTTACAGTGTTTGTATAATGTATAGTCGTATAAACTTCGCCTGTCTTTTTACATAATTTTTATAAACTTAAATCACTGCACTCTATTTCTTTGCAAACTCAATATTATGACTGAAATTGGTTTGGAATTCTATTTACATTGATACCCCAAACCATCCACCATTTTGACAATTTTCACTCCTTCTCATCCTCTTAGTAAGTAAGTGGTAGAAGTATGCCATATTTCATTGAAATCGGTCAAGTGGTTCCAGAGATACTGTGATGGATGAGTCTGAATCAGTCAGTCAGTCAGCGGTATTTGGCTTTTATAAATTTATATAATACTAGCAATTACCCTTCCAATTACAATTCTTCTTCCTTGCTTAGTTATAGAGTGTACAAGCAGGCCCAGGCTAAGCAGAAGTTGTCCTGCCATATACCGCATAGAAGCGCCCTAGGCGGCCTACTAGTATTTATTGAATTTATTCAGATTTCTTTGGCCTGTGACGGCGCCGGCGAACCTCTGAGAATTCCATACTCACGTGCGGGCTATGGCCGTTTTAGTCAAAAACCTCGAGCGAAATCTCTACGTGTATGGGCACCTTTATATGATGACCGCATTTTACATGAACCTCATTTTATGTAGACCGCCTTTTTTTTGGTGGAGCTCTTGCCGCATATTTTATGCATTTGGCATGTACATAGAATATATGCGCAAGTCACATGCATATGCATCGTAGATAATGTTTTGGCGTTTTATATGATATCGATCATTTCAGCAGTTGAGATTATTCTTCAGTACGATAGGAAATAGCAGGTCTACCCGGTTTCACCCGGGGTGGTGATGATATAATGCACACCATATTTCATTTTGAATTTTTGAATTTACATCTACCCCCAAACGCGACATATATTGAACCGTTTCCCGTTATAGGTCAGGTTACAATAATAATTGCTCTGTTTTTTAAAGTCAAGTGTGGTCCTCATTGAGCTTTTTTCTAACTAAAAGGGCAAATACCAATTTTTTTGAAATGTTTACTTCAAAGATGGGAGATATCCATACAAACTTTCATCTCCTATTTTATCCCCTTAGTGGTGGACTTTCAAAAAATTGTAGTATACGCGTTTCTTTATTTCTAAGACAAAGGCCAAGTACCAATTTTTATGGATTTTTAACTTCAAAAACGGCATATTTTCATAGAAACTTTCATCCCTCATTTTACCCCTTTTAGGGTGAAATTTCTTTACTTCTTATTTTATTTCTTTACTTCTAACAATAGGTCAAAAACCATTTCTTTTAAAGTTTTTACCTACTTCAGGAATGGCAGATTTCCATACAACCTTTCATTCCCTATTTTACTCTCTTAGGGGTTGAATTTAAAAAAATGCTGATACATGTGCTTCTTTATTTTTATCAATAAGCAAAACTCAATTTTTTTTTTAATTTCTTACTTCAAAAATGGTGAATTTACATACAAAATATCAAGAACTTACCTCATAGGCTCTAGCCCAGGAGTGGTTTTTTGCAATCCTACCCTTAAGTGGGTGAAAAGGGGTGGCACTAAAGGCGGTGAAAAGGGGTGAAAATGGTTTCTTCGGAATCACTGAACCGATTTCCATAAAATCTGGAACACTTCTTCAACTTGCCTCATAAGTGCTGAATAAGAACCGGTTTTTGGAAATTTCACCCCTAAGGGAGTAAAAACTACGAGGAAATTTTGCATGAAAAACCGCCATTTTTGAAGTAAAAAATCATAAAAATTGTTATTTGACCTTTTTGGTTAGAAAAAAAAGCTCAATGAGAATTGCCACCCTCTATCCTAATTCAAACGCCCAAAACCACCCTCAACTGAAAAAAAACTAATCAATTAAATTATTATTATTGTAATCCGACATACAGGAAACTGTTCGAGTAATATAAGTCCCTTTGACGGTAGTTATAAATACAAAAAGTAATTTTTTTTATATAATATTATGATTTTAACCGACCCGGGTGAAACCGGGTAGACACCTGCTAGTGTATACAGGGTGTTTCGCTAGCAAGTGTTCCAACATATACCAATCAATTCCTTGAAGTATTCTGATCAACTATTACCATGAGACATTTTATCGTAAAACCCCTCCTTCACCCCTTTTTTAAGCGCTGAAACTTTTTCGTCTGTGTAGGGAGGTGAGCTCAATAAAACGTTATAACTTCTTTTCGGAGTACGATAGAAGAGCAGCCAAGGTCTCAATAAAAAGTACGCATTATTACCTTTTCAACAATATCTCACATGTCTCGATCCGTTTTCAAATGTGGTAAATATGAATGTTCAAAATTAAAATTTTTTAAAATTTCAGTTAAAAATTTATGTTTTTGTACTACGTTCTTAAAAATTTCCTGCATAACAAGGATATATTTTTCTTAAAAAACTCTCTTAAGATACCTCTCAAATAAAAAAGGAATCATACCAATATCTTTAGTACTTCAAGAGTTATTAAGATTTTTATGGAGTCAGTGGAATATCTAATTGGCAAAAATTATCGCAAAATGTATTCCGGGCAGAATTTGTTTCCACTGAGCCCACAAAATGTTAATAATGACTATACAAAAATCTTAATAACTCTTGATATACTAAAGATATTAGCATGATTCCTTTTTTATTAGGAAGATATCTTAAGGGTACACATTTGTTAACCAAAAAACGATCTGTGCAAAATTTAATCAGATAACAGGAAGTCGACCCCCAACGGCTGTTAAGTTTTTAGAACTTCGTCCGGAAGATCATTTCCACAAGGAACACATTTCAACTTTTTTTTTTCTGGTTTCTAAGTAGGTGGATTTGACTAATTTTGGGGCGCTGAATTCAATGGTAAAATGAGTATTTGTCTATCACGTCACCATTCTTAGAAACATAGCATAATTAACAACAGTTACTACTTCGGTCAATGCATATCAAATGATGCAAGCATGGCTGCTCAACATTTTTAATTTCTCTGAATTTTTTATCATTCCTGTCTTACATAATAATTAATACATCGTAAAATTAAAAAAAAAATTCCTCGCCTCTTTTTTTTTCGCGGCCATATCTGCTGTCTTCCACCTTCAAGATGTTTGGGGGTCGATTCGCTGTTATACGATTGAGTTAAATTTTTGCACAGATCGCTTTTTTTTTTGTAATGGAACAGAATAAGAGGTTCGGAGCAGCAATTTTTTTTTTCAGAAAATTTACTCTAAGCCAAGGGCCACTCTAACGTATACTATATACAGGGTGTTTTGAGGGGGGTTGCAGATATTTTGCATATGGATAGGGGGGGGTCATTGTGAATATTTTAAGCCATATATGCCTTAGTCCAAAGTCGCATGGTTTTTGAGATATTCGCAAAATTCCGATTTTCTGCTAAACAGGGGTGTTATAGCGGTTAACAGCCAATAATGCATCTAATTAGAGTTTTTTGTCGGACTCATTTGTGTTTTTTTGTTTTCATATAAAATAGTCCACCGAAAAAAAATATTACCGCAGCGTACAAGGTACAAAATAAAATAATAAAGCCAATCTAATACCAAGGAAAGTAGTTTTTCACATCAGTCTTGTAAGTTCCGTTATCTGTAACAAAGAAACTACCCGGTGTATCACCCTTCAAGTAACTTAAAAACATCCTCAATTTGTATCCTTTCCAATGATGTTTATCATACTCCACCAGCTACTTGCGTTTTCCCAGAAAGTGATTTTTGAATAGATGAGCCTAACTAATTTTTAAAAATAATCAAAACTTAAACCAAGCTGAAGTTTCTCGTATTCGAGCGGTTGATGTTTGCATACGTTTCTGGAGCCCTAGTTGCACTTCCATTAGCACGTCCGTACATAAAAATTATGTCCGCGTTTTCAAAACTCGTAAACGCAGTCATCCCAATTTTCAAAAAGTTCAAAAATCAAAAATAAAAGCAAAAACAGTTCAATGTAAAAAGGGTTCAAAACTAATTTAAGCAGAACTTCCAAATAGAGAAAGAACTTGGAATTGGAAACATGAATCAAATAGACAGTATTAGCAATTAATCTCAACACGTGCTGGATAATAACTGATTTGTGTTACGCCTGGTTTGCACAAGCCGAGACACATTATCCAAAAATTGACCGCTCGACTCAAGTACGAGAAATTCCCCTTGTGTAAGCAAGTTTAAGTTTTGATTATTTTTAAAAATTAGTTAGGCTCATCTATTCAAAAATCGTTTTCTGAGAAAACGCAGGCGGCTGGTGGAGTATGATAAACATCATTGGAAAGAATACAAATCAAGGATGTTTTTAAGTTATTTGAAGGATGATACACTGGGTAGTTTCTTTGTTACAGATAACGGAACTTACAAGACTGATGCGAAAAACTACTTTCCTTGGTATTATTTTGGCTTTATTTTTTTATTTTGGACCTTGTACGCTGCGGTAACATTTTTTTTCGGTGGACTATTTCATAGGAAAACAAAAAAACACAAATGAGTCCGACAAAAAACTCTAATTAGATGCATTATTGGCTGTTAACCGCTATAACACCCCTGTTTAGCAGAAAATCGGAATTTTGCGAATATCTCAAAAACCATGCGACTTTGGACTAAGGCATATATGGCTCAAAATATTCACAATGACCCCCCCCTATCCATATGCAAAATATCTGCAACCCCCCTCAAAACACCCTGTATAAATACTAGATTGGTCTGTGTTATTATTCATAAGCTTAATACAAGCCATAACGATAACAATAACTATAAACAATTAAGCCTAAAATATACTAAAACATAACAACAACGGAAAATCAGTTTTTAAGTAGAAAATAGGGAAGAGGGAAGAGAAGCAGGACGACTTCAATGAAGAGCGATAGAGGAGTTTTTTAAGGGATGGATAACTCAGGTGAATATTAAAGGATGGACACAAATTAACCTTACGGAGCATCCTATAATTAGGGGTCCAGGCAGACCATAGTTCCCGGTCACAGATGACGCCAAGATCAGAGAAAGAAAGGACAGAAGGAATAAGCTGGCCAGACACGAAATAGGATCTAAAAAAAGTAGCAAAACGCTTACGGGAGTAAGTGATAAATTGACACTTAAACATTGAATTCAAGGAAGCTGTAATCGGACAAGGTACTAAAACTGTCTAAGTCCGATTGGAAGCGGGAGGAATCAGAAGAGAACCAATGGGCCTAGAAATCTTCAAACCATCAACATATATGGAAAGATGAGAATGTTAGATGAAACATTCTACATTATTGATGGTCAGAATAAAAATCAAAGGTCCGAGATGACTGCCCTGAGAAAAAGCGGACAAAGCAACATAAGGAAAAGAAATAGAAGAGTCAAAAAGAACTCTATACTCTACACTGACGAAAATGAAGGTAAGATTGAAGTCAAGAGAGAAAGCGAGGTGGGAAACCAAGTTTAAGTAAAATAATTTTGTGGGAAATCTTATAAAAATCCTTGCTAAAGTCAGTAGCAATGACATCGAGTCTTCAAGACCATTTTCAAAATCACATATTGTCCTCAAGAGAAACTCAACAAGGTAGATTTACCTTTAAGAAATCCATGCTGAGTTTGGGATATCATGGATTTACAGTGACCTTTCATTTACATAGGCACATACACAATTTTCTCGAAAAGCTTGGGAATACAGGAGAGCTTTGCAATAGGCCTATAGTTACAATGTCACTTCTAGTGCCCTTTTTGTATATAGGGATAATAAAGGATTCTATCCATCGCGAAGGAAAACTACTTTGAGCAAGGGAAAGATGAAAGATCAAGGGGAGAGGGGAGCAATCAAATGGGAAGCGCATTTTTTTAAAACAATGGCAGGAATACCATCGGCGCCAGGACAGGAGTGAACAGCGAGGCCCAAAATCGCATCGGAAACGGTCGAGGTGACAATATGCAAAGAAGACAAGGAGGTCTGTGGTCTAGAATTCAAATAATTGAAAAAAGATAAATCACGTGTGCGCGACTCATCGCTAAACGACTTACTGAAATTATCTGCGAAGAAATCGGAGATTGTAATAGGATCAGAAGATGAAATATCACCGTAAGAAAGAGTCAAGGGAAAACCATTACACTTCTTTTTAGTATTGATAAATAGGAAGAAGCATTTTAGGATTCGAAAGAAGATATCAGCTTCAACACGGTTCCGGTATTCAAGATAAAGGGATTCACATCTCTGAGCAAACAGGCTGAAAACTGAAAGATATTCAGAGTAAACGGCAGGCGAATGCGAAGGAAGGATTTCCAAAGTTTGTTGCGTCTATTAAGCAGAGAACGAAGTTCCTAGATACCAAGGGGGGAAAGAGGATCCCGTTCTACGACGTTGACATTGGACTGATTGGGAAATGCAACAAAAAAGGTTATTGTAAAAGAAATAGATAATTGCCCAGATGAGACATTTAATAATTTGAAGAAATTTTGTACTGGAGCTATATAAATTAACAGGATTGTAGGCTGATAAAAAGTAGCGTCGAGATCAATTTGGCAGTATATAAAATAATGTAGAAAATTTCATGGAAATCGATTCAGCCGTTTTGCAGTGATGCTCGGACAAACTAATTACCCATTACAGTTTTATTTATATAGAAGATACTTGAGCCACCAAAAAAATTTTTTTTTACCTATCTATATATACTATTAACCAATAAACCAAGGCATATCTCAACTGGATGAATCACATTTTGCTTATAAAATATTGTGTGCTCGCGGTTTACAATATAATTAGGTGATTTAAATCTCTATAGATATATTACTATATGCAATTGTGGTCTGGCTAAAGTAATTAACATCAAACTTGTTTTTTAAGAAATTTTTGATTTGATAACATTTGAAAAGACTTCAAAAATTCGAAATAAGCATTGAGAATTTAAGAAAATAGCGTGGATATTGAAGGCAAAATGTATTTTCATTAACAAAAATCTGCAGTTCTATGAAAACTGCCGGAAATAACACATGTGGGCATGTGGTCAAGTGGTCGAGCATAATAAGCAGATGCAGCCAAGTATTTTTAATAATGTACGCAAAAAGAGAGCAGAAAATCTCATGCGATTTCAATCACAATATAATATGATGAGTTCGAAGCTGAAATAATTTCCATCGTAAGCCTTAGAAAATAAGGGTTAAATTACTATTAACTTACATAGCAGAAAGCTTCGACCTCGACTTCAATTTGGGTTTTCTCATGTTCACCGTAGAGACTATCCAGGGAGTTTTTTGTGTGCACCCTCTGCACTTTTCTTTGTGCATTCCTTTTCTTATAAACACGTATTGAATCCTTCTTTCTCAATAACAACTCTGGCTCAAATGAATAGTCTCGAATGAATTCATCATCATCTTCTTCTTCGCACATCCAAATTGATTTTTCTACGCTTCTTGCACAACAAAATAACTGTTTTTCTTACTTTCACAATTTTTATATTTTAACATTTTCAAAATGCCAAACATATTTACAAAAGCACATCGCATCGCGAGGACAAAACTATATTAGACTAAAAGAAACTGAACACTTTTTCAGAAATTCTTCATAATTTGATATTGCAAATTTCCGTAGTGAAGAATTAGCTGCCCCAGACACAGCAGATTACTTTATTTATATTGTTTGTAGACCCGGTAAAAACCGCATTAAAACGAGTGTACTTGAATCATTTTAAACCGTTTGCAAGACGTACCTAAAAGAATTTGGAAGAACAATTAAAATCGCGTTCCGTAAAATGACAAATTCTTTTACTAAGGGCTATCTACTGCCATTACTTATATACGCATACGTCCGCCAGGAGAAAGAACCGCACTAAAATAATTAGTAGTTCATTATTCTCGTGCCTTTTCTTCGGGTTCGCGCTCTTTTCTTCGCTTCGCGACTACTTCTTCAATCGGCTTTTTGGCAAGCAATTGACCTAACTACAGGAAAGGTGCATTTAGTGCTGCGGTACTATTCCTCATTATTTCAACAGCGAAGGGTAAATGCAGGGTGGGAAAAATAATATTCGGCACTCATTAATTTTTTTTTCGTATTTTTAGAACACCGTTGAACATGAGCTAAACACAAATTCGGCCGATAATAATAGCTGAACTTGTAATAAAACTTCAACGGTGATGCTGTGGAAATCTGTTCATCTGACTTTCCTAGCGACAAAAAAACAAACACAATTTATGAGATTTTGCGAAAGGCCAAGGTTTGAATTTTGTTTTGAAAGTTGTCTGGCAATTTCAAAAATTGTTTTTGCGAATCCATAAGAAAATTTGGCTTAAGTTTACGAGACGGAACACCCAGAAGAAAGTTGCGGATTTTAATGAAATTTTGTATGGATATGTATTTTGGCCTAAAAGTAACGAATCCGGAGGAATTTCTTAGGAATTCCGTTTAGTTTTGGAAATATTTAACCTCAAAAATGTTAAAATGACATGTCACTTCAATCCATTTTATAACATTTTAACACATTTGTCTCATACAAAATTTACACTAAAATAATTAAAGAACACTTTACACTTATTAATCCTATTTTAATTCTGTTCTTATCTGAAAAAAAGGATAAAATCATTAATGAAAAATTTGTTTACTTACTTGAGAAGGTTGACAGTTTTTCGCTGTCAGTTATCGCAATTGGCACATCGTGCTGATTTGAGTGCGTTCGCCAAGATTCTAACTTTTATACAAATTTTGTTATTTAAGTTATAGAATTTATATTCATCATTATGCGTGCTTGTCGATAACTTACATTCTTGAAGAACGTACTGAAATCAGCACGATGTTGCAATTGCGATTACTGACAGCGAAAAATTGTCAAACTTCTCAAGTAAGTAAACAAATTTTTCATTCCACATGTCCATACAAAATTTCATTAAAATCCGCGGCTTTCTTCTGGATGTTCCGTCTCGTAAACTTGTTCCGAAAATTTCAGCATTAATTTTCGTTTATGGTGTCACTGTTTCGGTTTGTGAGAAACTGCACTGAAACTTTTTTTTTCTAAATATTTAATATAATATTATGTTTTTATATAAACTTTCACATTTATTGAGGATTCTTTGAGATTCCAAATTTTTATTAATTCGATCAGGGAGTGATTCTAGAATCTAGAATATAGTATCTGCATCTGCTTATTATGCTTATATCTAGAATCTAGAACAATTGGATAATTAAATTTGTACTGATTTGCCAAGTTCTGTAAATTTATAATTTTTCCCAAAGAAAGCTTAAAACTTGACGATTTAACTAATTTTTAAATCATCTATAATATTAACTTCGCAAAAAGTTGCGACTAGGAAATCTTTCAATATAGCCAGTTAATCTATTTCCCGTCATCCAAACGAGCTGAACTTTTTCAAATAGACTCAATAACGCAGACAATGCTTTTTAACAAATTTTTATTCCATTATTCTGAAGGAATTCAATTATCAATAAATGTAAGCATGACAGCACTCTGAACTGTGCCTAAAAAACTTATTTCCGAAATGAAATCATTTTTGACTTTTTATATTCTAGATTTAAGGGAGTCATTCCAGGAAATTTCAACTATTTTAGGAAATTTTCTCATGTGCTCCGAATTTTTAATATTTTTAAAAGTACTCGTAGTAGTATGAAACTGTTTCAGTAGTTTCTCAAAAATGGCCCCTCTTTAGTAGATAGGAGGACTTGAAAAGTGCAAATTTTATAAAATGTGTTTTTTTTTTCAAAAAATCACTGCATTTGTAAATACCGATGTATTTTCATGACTTATATCTCATTTCAAAGGAAAACACGGGAAATTTTACAAAAAAATACAAACAAAGATATTTTACGCAAAATGGACGAAAGTGATAAATTAACCGTTATTTTTTAATATCTAAAAATGCCCATATGTAATTTTTTTTATATTATATTATGTATAATAATTTAGTAAACACATATTTCAATTTCAGGTTGGGTCAAAAATCAGTTTAGCAGACAGAATTTTTCATACCTATTCAAAAAATCGAAAATTTTTCATCGACCTGATATTTTCAAAAAGCTATAATTCAGAAACCGTTGTACATATAAAGCTCAACCTAGAATCATTTTCTTCAATTTTAATAATAATCATTATTATATTATAATATTATTATTAATAATATTAATAATACTAATTAGTATTATTGATAATTATAATTATCAGAAAAATTATTAATTGTTTTTACTTTTTTTATTAAATGAAAATGAAGAAATATTATTCCAATTTCAGGTTGGGATTAAAACCTTGTTTGCTACGTAGAATTTTTTAAACTAAAAATTTGCGATTTTGAAGTCTCGCTATCTACTAAATAATGGAACCTTTTTTTTCTATCTACAAATACTTACATCTACAAGTATCTTTAAGTAAAAAAATATTGGAGCACATAAAGTCACAAAATGTCCTAATATTAGTTGAAATTTTGAGGAATGACTCCATTATAAAGAACTCAATTGCTATGACAAGTTACGTATTTGAAATTAATTGCAGTGTACGAAAATGGCAACAACGAGTTAAGGCGTGTTCTCACGATTCAAGTTTAGTTGACCGATTAAAATTGATCAACAAAACTTGAACGAAAAACCCCGTGAGAACCTTGCATTCAATAGAGTTGATCAACTTTTGACTTGATCAAGAAAAGATTGACCCAGTCAAACTTTATCGTTCAAGTTTATGTCAAGTGCCATATGCTGTAAACTTTAAAATTGAATTTAGAGTTGTCAAATCAATTTCATTATTTTATTCATAAAAGAAAGAATGCAATTGCGTTTAAAATAATAATGTATCTATGTAAAAACTATTAAAGAATCATGTTAGAATTTCTCCGCATTTCTTCATTTACCGAAACTGCTAGTAGATCTACAACTCTACGCACAATTGCTTGCAAAGCCATTTTAAGGAACTTTTAAGTAAATTTTGAGGATCACAATTGTCACTTTCTGTAAAATTTCACGCACAACAATGCCAATTGTTGATCAGTTTTTGTTGAAACGTGTGAACGAAAACTTGAACAACTCCTGTTCAAGTTTTGTTGATCAACTTTATTCGGTCAACTAAACTTGAATCGTGAGAACGCGCCTTTAAGGATTACATCGATGGAAATATTTAAGGTATTTTAATTTTTTTCCGTTGTTGTTGCATAGATGAATTCGTTACTTAGCCTTTTTTTCAACTTAGCATTTCCAAGTTCTTTTTAAAAAGTGTTTTTTTAAATGTTAATTGCATCACTTATAACGTTGATATTGTATAGTTTGCATTCAGAAACATGTTCTTTGTTTACTTGCGAAAAAAACTACACTTCTTTATTTCACTGTACAGTGTACAATGTACATAGTACACGAACGCAATAGATTTATGACTTTTAAATGTGTTTTAAATTAATTTCCTGAATTAATGACGAAATATCAATATTTTTTCAATGCTAAAACTAAAGAGACATGCAAAAGGACCAAACTAAAAAAAATTCTTACAAGGGTGTCAATGTATCCAAATGGGTCGTCTTCATCCGATGAATCCGAATCTCCAGCTTTCTCAGAAGCAGTAGGTGGCGGACAAGGATAAAATGCTTGCCCCCTTATTTTTCTCTGTTTCTTAGATCTATGCAATTCTTCCTCCATCGAAGTGGTGCTGCTTCTCCTCTGTCGTATTTCCCTTTATATTCGAAACAAACCCATATTAAATTTCACTCGCTAACAATATGAAATCATAATCAATTCCAACCTTAGAAATTTCTCAAAATCCGCCCACTCCGAATCAATCATTTCGACATTATCTTCACCAAAATCTTCATCGTGCATAATTCGTTCCATAACTTTTCTCTCAATTTCTCTCTCCCGATCACGTTCAATTTCGGAAATCATTTTCGCACAATTTTTTATAGGTATATTACTCCTAAAAAATCACTAAAAATATTTCGATGCTAGAGTGCCTGACCGCATCCGGTATTTGTCAGTTCTTTCTGCAAACTGGAACAGAAGAGCGAACAAGATCGGCTTGAATCATCTCCAGCTTAAATTATCCAATTGAGAAAATTCCCTTAGAACAATTCAACACGAGAAATTTGTCGCCGCATACCATAGACATGAGGTTTCCGAGCAAGAGAATCGCGACCATTCACAGGCAAAGTGGGCACGGCTTACTGACAACGAAGTAAAGTGTTGGAATCAAGCCGGTTAGATGAGATTTGAGATAATAAATTCATTACGCCTCCAATGACTTGAGTAATTTACCTGTTAAGACAATTTTGCACTGTTCTTACGGTTCCATCGAATTCGGGTGATTTCAATTGAATTGTATCAACAGGAAGGAAACAATTATACTCAATAATATAAAAAGGTGTATTTAACTGTTGTTTGTCTGCAGTCTGGGTCACTTCGAGATCCCAGTAAACAGCGAACAATTGGACTAAATGAACAAAAAGTTCAAGGACCTTTTATTAGATGAAGTGATTGAAACTAAAAAATTGATATACAACCATAGTTAAGTCTAGAAGATAATATTTTAAGTCCACTAAGAACTTATATAAACGGGATATCACTTAAAAGCAGGAAGTACACTGCAAGGCCCTTGGGCCAAGACCATGCTAGTTCCTTCGACCATGACCTGATGGCTTTCTCGAAAAAGCAAACCATTGTCCAAAGGACCCGCATGGTCGATGATGAATCATCATTTGTTAGTGCACAGACATAGCAATAAAGCAATAAACAACCACTTTCAGTTTCAGTGAAAAACTGAAAACAACTGCGGAGAAAAATGCTTTCGGAAGGTCGTGTATTGAGCGGCAGAGAACTTGGGCCATAGTCAACGTTGTCGAAGGGCCCAAGGGTTTTGTAGTGTGCTTCCTGCTTTAGAAGAGTCTTACCAGTTACCAGGAAACACCCACCTAAAGGAAATTCAGAAAAATTTCGAATAAGCATCAATCGGAAGAGCGTATTTTATTTCAATTTTAGACGTATAAATTGGGTGCCCTCGTCCCTGATTCTCGAGATATGTATCTGCGTTAAAAAAGCACATAAATACTGTTAGCGACTACTTGGGCCTTACGCCTTAAGTTTTAAACTTGCGAACACTTCGTCATGAACCATTACAATTCAAAAATTTTCATCATAGATAGTGCAACATAAAGTGTTTTAAATAAATACAGTTAATCAAAGTTATTCAAAATCAACGTTTATTGTAGGGACTAATATTTAGAAAAATTTGTTTGAATAAATTTTCATTGCCTAACAATAGGAGTAATGTTTTAGTCCAACGAGTATGAATTGAAAACAGGAAATGCGGCTTAAGCGCATTGTTGCGCGGCCTGGTGCGTTCTTTCCCGTAAAATGTCGGTAAATCCTTAAACTTCAAAGGCGAGCGTGCCCGTCTCGGACAGCGTGTGCAAACATTTCCACTGCCCGTACTGGATTTTGAAGTCTTCCGGTTTTGGCGTATTGATGAGATGTTGTTTACTCGATGCAACGAAAAGCACGCAAACGCCAGCCCAAATTAACTGTGTGACACGTCAGCACCCGAACTACCATAAAACACCGCGCGCCACAAGAACGCGCCGCGTCCCGGCCGTGGGAATGCGGCTATACTTGGTTATTGCTAGATTCGTTTGAGTAAAAGTCTTTTAATATAAATGTAACTTTTACGAAGATAGAAGTAATAATTTACTCGTGCCTCGTTAAACTCATGTTCAAGTTTTTCACTTTATGCGAATGCAGAGAAAGATTCCCAACTACTTATATTAATTCTATGAGTCCCAATCCTTGAACTCTCACTGGCATAGCTTGAATACTCGTGGACGTCAATCAATATCCGTTTGGGACTTAATCAAAACAACCTTGCAAAATAAATTCCTTAAAAAGAACTGGCTGAACATAAACCAGAGACTCGTAGTGGGCACGGAATCAACAGTTTTTAGGAATAGAATTGACCGAATCAACCGATTCAGCAGGACTGGGTCAAAAGACCGCAAAAAATCGGAGGAAAGAAAATGTCTACACGCTGCAATCTGCTTAATTCGGCCTTGATTTTGGATCGTTAGGCGAGTTAAGATCACTTTGTGCTGGATGTGAACTGGACACTTAAACTTTAGTCTGCACCACACTAATCGACTCAAAAAAGCTTCGGGTCTTTAGCACTAAATATTCAACTAAATATCCAAGTTTCGAAGTATGTACATATGTATTGCGAAATTTGATCGATACTTCATTACTTTATCGGAGATCGCGATCATTGGACATGCACAGTATTGAACGCCACAGTTATTCGTAAAAAAATGTAATTTCGTTTTTACGTTTATAGCAATTGTAACTAATAAATAGTTAAACCCCGAAATAGGAACAAATATATGTAGGTATATTTAATTCTAACGTAAAAATTCATTTTAAGTATTTTTTTTGCATTTTCCTTAGTTAGTAAAAATTATCAGGAGTAGAAAAATATTGTTTCTAAATATCATTTCCAGTTCTCTAAAAACAATATCTAGCTAAATAATGTATAACACTGGTCAAAAAGCATTTTGCCAAACAAAAAAAGAAATATCACATTCGTGACGTCTCAATTTATACAAGTTTACTATAATCAATTTGTACAACACATTGTTGACGATAGTTTCTGTTTACATGTTTTTAAAGCGAAATTTATAGAATTGTCTCAAAGATATATAAAGTTCTTTTTATTTAAAATGAAAAGGTTCATTGTGAAATTATATCTAATGGTAAAAGAATTTTGTCATTGTCCTTGCGTTTATCATTGTCACGTTTGAAGATTTCAAGTTCACTGCCCTCTAACATGCATTGCACTCTATTGAATTATGGCGACTCAACTTGCAGGCATTTTTTTAAGCATCTAATGCAAAAATCTTCATCTTCTTCACTGTTGATAGCTCTACCTCTGTTGTCTTCGGACGTATTTACACGTACTCGTAACAACTCACCCAACATAAAGAGTGACAACTTGCGTCGTTATAATTTATTAGTAATAACCAATATAGCGTCATAATTTTTTTTCCATCGCTGTTTTTGAAAAACGGAAAAAAACATAAGAAAAAGAAAGAAAAGTCATCCATGGAACGTACACAATATAAGAAAAAAAACGACAAATTTTCTTTCAGCAGTGGAAAAACGAAAAACAAAAAGTTTGTAACAAAACAGAAATAAAAACACGTTTCATTCCACAAAGCTCAGATCCATACCAGAGCTTCTCGACACAGTACACACTACACACTAGACAGTACACACCCAATCTCAGACCAACACCAAAACTTTTCTACACACTCGATCTGAGATACACACCCAAATTTCTTTCCTACACAAAGCCTCCTTCCCCAAGACAACACCGTACTAAAAATTTTACTTGTCTCATAATTCGCGAATGCGAACTGAACCAAAAATATAAGAACCCAGTCTCAGTCTAGGAGAAAGGAAGTGAAGTCTCTCCATGTCAGTGGCGTAATCTATAACATATACAACCCGATGTGTAACTCACTCACTCACGTATACAAATTCTAACCTACTTCGAGAATAGCTAGAAACTTGAAATTTTGCACACTTATTCTTTGAATTTTTTAACCGACAGAAAAATTCACAAAACTAGAATTTTTTAATTTTTAACCCTTTTTAGGGGGGGTTGTGGGGGTAGGGGTGGCAATCACCCCTCTTGGGGCTGTCCAATTTAGGCCGTGTGTGGTATCAAATAGGATAAACGTTTATCGAAGACAAACACGGAACAGAAAAAGAACATGGTGGGGAAGCTTTTTCTTCCTATTGGGAAAATGAATTATCTTCATAAATTTTTTTTTCGTGAATTTTTCCGATGTTTTAATAGTTTATTCTGCTATTCGGGGCGAAGACAAATCCAACAAATCAAAGATCATAAAAATCAGTGCAGCCATCATTGAGTTATAAGTGGTGTACCTAACCCGACTTTGTTTTATCTATATAAATTTATATAGATAGATATTGCACTTATATGTAGGTACATTTATGAACTCAGAATTTTTTCTTCTTTCATTTGACATCCCAATCGAAAATATAGAAAAAACAATTTTAAAACCGCTCATATTTTTGGATGTCACATCCGCCATATTGGCTTTATTACCCAGCCAAAAATCGATTGACTCCTCATTCATCAAAATCGGATGAATAGTATAAGCGCTACGGTGGAACACAATTAAATACAAAATCACATAGACTCCTAATAAAAATACCCTTATTTTGGCTGTGCCAATAGTCCAGTCAAATGGTGCACAAAAAGGGCTCCAAGTGGAAAAATTTGGTGTAATTGTTTTTAGTGGCTTATTTTATGTGTTTTGGGTTGCTGAACACGAATCTGAAGTTGTCCAACAAAATTTGTCTCCGCAAATATGTCAAATTATCAAGGTCCAAAAAAGGTTTTTTTTGGTTTTCAGCTTATAACTTGCAAAGTAAGCTATTTACACAAAAAGTTCTCGAAGAAAAATGAAGAGGAGAAAATTACCTACAATTTATGTCTGTACCATTTTTTTGTAGGTCTTATGGTTTCCACGCAAAATAGTGTTGAAATATCGGGAAAATCATAAATTTTTGGAAAATAGCAAAACACCATGTTAATAAACCTATACATGGTGTTTAAAAAAGAACGGCAATATTTAAGGGGGTGATTTCTGAGGTCATTTTATGAAAAAAAGTTCATATAAACATAGGTCCGGAAATGCATGGTTTCGAAGATACAGGGTGTTAAACTTTTTTAAAATATCGGTTTTTTAACAATATCTGAAATATCTTTTGGCCGATGTTTTCGAAATTTTGCAGCATTGTTTGCATTAATAAGGAGCTCATTTCACCTTAACTAGACTAAGGTTATCAAGTCCAGTGGTGTGCGTGGGGCACCTTAAGCAATATTTTTGACAAAAAATGTGTACGCCACTGACTTTTTTCTAATTATGATATTTTTTTTAGATAAATATATCTAGGTTTCATATTTCTTGGAGGTGGTTTATTTAGTTGAAGCTTTCAGTCGGGAGTAGATGTAAGTCTACTTTTTGGTTGATTGGTGCGGCCAATTAATACGAAATTTTGTACTAGTTTTTAGAAGATAAGTATATTCTAACTCATTCATAATAGTTCTAATAAGTTAACAGAAAGCCCAGTAAAAATAACTAACAAAAAATGTTTTTTTAGGTCAAAGAATTTAATGAAATGATGTAAAGCGTAAGCTTTATAAAGTGTGTTTAATGTTGTTTACCTTTACAATATATCTCAAAATATTGCTTAGTGCTTTACGGATCAATGTGGAAAAAAATAACCCCCTCGCCGATCCACCGTTTTTTATAAAAAATATTAAGAAACATACACTTTTTGTACATGACGACTACAAAGTTGACCCCCCTTTAACGATTTCTTCACCTAACTCTTGCATAACACAAATATGACATTCAAAACTTGTTGCAAATAAATAAAAAAAGTAAATTTATAATCAGCGACCCCAAGACACCCCGAGTAAAAAATTTCACGTCAATTAAGTAACTCGTTGATTTTTGACCATGTGTTTGGGACTTTGGGTCAAATACACCACTGTGCGGCGAATGAACGAATTTTTTTAGAATTTAATGTAAATTAGCACTTGAAACACTTAAATTTTGGACTCGTTTTCTATGTCGATAATTATTTCGTTTCGATGTCGATAATTATCCTATCCTATCCTATTTAATGAATCCAAGGCGTGCGAAAAAGACATTTTGACGCTCGCGTTTTTCAATTGTAAATAATTTTTTTAATGTCTTTAATGAATTTACCTCGATGGTGTAATATCTAGCATCGTGGTACAAAAGAGGATGAGGACGACGAGTTCTTTCCTTTTTCAAAGTGCTAACTTCTGACATGGCTTTCTACCGAAAACGTTTTTACCACTGAAAGATGCAAACCGTTACTCTTCTGTATTTCTCATTCCAATAAGTATCTTTGGAAAACCAAGACTTTTCTTATCAGAAACGATGTGTTTTATTGGTTGGTTAAATAAATTGAATTTGCATTCGAGTAAATAACGTTCAATTAGAACGAAATTCAATGGATGCTGAGATAAGATTACCTATGTTTGAACTAATTTTAATTATAGATGAAGCGAAAGGTCTTTACAATTCTTTACGTGTACCGTAACCGTAATTAAACAATGTTCAGATACTAAGGTGCCAATTATAAAAAACAGTTAATTGTCTGCTTTACATGTACAATAAAAAACTATTTCCTTTATTCATTTTGTTGCGAGACTTACATAGGTAAGTACTATATTATAATATCGTATATATTATAGTATCGGAGTGTCTTAAGAGAGTCTTATGAGATATTTTCCCAATTTTCAAGAGTTTTACTCTGGAGAGTATGTTAGTTGGGTAACGATTATTCTCTAGATTGTTCAAATAATAATTAGAAATTGGAATACGTATTCATAGTAGTATTTAACGAAAAATGCCCGAAATTGCGCGGAAAACAGTTTTTCATGTGAAACATCTATTGGCGCGCCTTGGGAGTAGAAGCGATTCGAATGCATGCCGTCACGAAATTTAGTATGACGCCTACTTATTGTGTGTGTGGATTGAGTTGGATGCACGCGTAGGCGTGGTGCATTCAATTTTCGGTGCTACAACTATTTCACTAGAACGGTGTGGCTCAGTGATATTGAAAAACTAGTTTGCATTATCAATAATCGATTAATGACAGTGCAAGCTGGTTTTTAAGAAATATTAAAGTTTAAGGCAACAACTGAACTTCCTATTTGACACTCAATTAGCTGGGGCAATTTGCAGGATTCCTGCAGATTGCTACTTGAATAGGCCCGTTGGGAGTACCTACTCCCGATATCGGTCGATCTGGTCAACCCTGGTCAATCCTGCGTGGCTATAAATTGCGATGTGCGACGTGCGTAGCAGTATCGGTGCAATTTCAGCTCAGTCCAATCGAGCTATTCTATTTCAAAATAATAACTCAAAATAATTCAATATTATTCAATAATCAATAATCAATCAATCAATCAATTAATCAATAATCGATGTTAATAATCAATATAATATGATATAATATAATATAATACAATACAATGTAATATATATTTAATACTAGCAGGTCTACCCGGTTTCATCCGGGACGGTGAAAATCATAATATAGTGTACTTCATATTACATTTTGAATAATCTGAACTATCCCCAAACGCAACTTGGACCTCATTCATCGATTATAATTCTTCTATGTAACTTCGCGAAAACTTGTGTATTTGTGCCGTTAAGGCAAATCTTTCGACGGCTAATTAACACACTTTCCGACATTTATCAAAATTTAAAAAAAACTGGTATACGTGTTTCTTTATTTCAAACAAAAGGGCAAATACCAATTTTTTGAATTTTGAAGATGAAAACACGGATTCAACTTCTGATGCCGAATTCGCGGTTGTCGCTCACTTTACCGCCAGGCAGACATTTACTACGTTTACATGTAGAGTCGAAAACAGTTTTTATTTCATTTTAAATAAAATTTACAACTTGATGACATTTGTAATTGTAAGCATAAAAATCTCAGGTTAGAGCCATAATACAGCAAAAAAAGGTTCAACTTCAATCGATTATAACAATCCTGAGTCAGAATTCAGAAACCAACTGTAATTAAAGCTTATCTAAAGCTTTTTTTATAAATTGAACATATTTTGTACTGGAGCAATATTAAAACGCGATCGAGGGCTAATATAAAGTAGCCTATGTCGTAAGTTGGAAGGATGTAAAGTCATGTACAAAATTTCGTGCAAATCGATCGAGTCGTTTCTATAAGGTTATTCTACACAATACTACACAATATAATTCATTAATTCAAAATACTTCAAAATAATAATTCTATTTCAAAATAATCAATTGATTTTATTTCTGCTTCCTAGAAATACAGATGGAATTAGATTGCAATACAATACTTTAGCTTTAAGTTTGATTAACACAAAAGAATGCGAGGGGCGAAAAATAGTATTCGAGAAAATAATCGTCTAGTGTAAACAAAACGTGCGAGTTTCAGCTCTTGAAAGCAATTTTACCGCCCTCTAAACTCGCCTCGGTTACTTGTCGGTGTAAACAGAATATTGGTATGCATATCTCGCATCAAAATCAGTGCAGGCCGCTTTATTCTCTTGAATCTCTTGAATCTCTTATCGACACTTGCGATTCTCGTCTAAGCATTGTTTACACAAGTCGAAAAACGTATGCGAAAATCAACCTACGAATTCTTGCCGGTCGGTAGTGTGAACAGTTTGAGCGAGGCGAGATTTGCCTGCGCAAGTCATTTTTCTCCACCTTAATCACCTATCAGTTTTTCACTAAAATTAACTAGTAAGGAAGCAATTGGTCACACCAATTACATGATACCCTAGATGTAGAAAAATATGCTCATTCTATGTAAAAATGTAGACATACATACATTTTCTTATGTAACTATGTATATGCCAAATTGTCCGCGACTGCTTAATTTAATAGTACTCCACATGAGCTTTAATGACAACTCCAAGGGAGATGGTTTCACCCCCACCCCCACAACCCCAAAAAATATTAAAAAAATTACCCACCAGAAAGATCCCAATTAATTCATTCATTCTAAATCAAAAAATTCCATGTACCTAAATCTAATTACATTTACCATCTTAAAACTGCCGACGTTTTCTTCCATTTCTATAATTTTAATATCGTGTAAAAAAGACCGTGCAAAAAAATTTCTGACAAATAATTAATTATAATCCGTATTTATAACAATATTTAACAAAAAAATTTCAAAATGTAAACATTCAGTCAACAAAATCAACGTTTTTGTATAACAACCACTCAGGCTTATATGGCAACACTAAGAAGGAGTTGCCCGATTTTACTCATTTTCGAACTTGACCTTGCCATTTTAATCAAATATTATTGTACCAAATTTCAAGTCTCTAGCTATAAGCGTTCTCGAGTTATCGTCTGGACAGACAGTCACACAAAAAGACAAACACACAGAGAGTTAGACAGACGGACATGCATAAAACGGTTTCTTTTCCCTTCCCAATCATGAATATATAGTTTTTTTTTCTGTGACGATTATTTCTTGACGTTGCAAACGTTCGCTGAAAACTAATATACCCTACATCTAGGGTATTAAAATGATTGCTTGGTGCATTTTCTCAGCGATTTGATGTTACATTGTGATCATTCAGTGGTTTTTCAATAAAAATGTAATTAAATAATTTAAATATTTGCACATTGGCGAAAATCATGACACAACTCAAGAATTTTCAATTTTGGGATTCTCGCGTGAAAAGTCTCTAGTCTGTAGTAATAGTAGCTTGTGCTCTACGGCAGCGCCGCTGTTGCTGCTGACTCTTCTTAATATTCAGTTTGTCGCATTCGTAAAATACCGACAAAACTCGTTTTTAGAAAAAATCGTAAAACAAAAAGATGTTTTAAAACAAATAATTCACATTTATTGCCATTATTATCAGCTATACTTAAAAATTTCGTAGTTCTATCTTTTAAAATGTGACTTCAAGATGCAGTAATAAAATTATGAATTTTCAACGTCCTTATCTCGAAACGAATTTTTTTGAGTTGAGCCTGTCTTCTCGTAAATCAGCGTTATGTAATTATGGAAGTAAGTTAGTAAAAAATCTAGAATATCTTTATAAATCATAAAATACCATAATTACGGAAATGATAGTTTGTTGAATTAATATTATAAAATAAAAAAACAGCTTCTCAATCAATGCACTTTTCCATTGCAGTAAAAAATTTAGATTCATTATCCACTGTTGTTTTTTCGAGCAAACGACCGACCCTATGGTCATCGTGGTCGGAGGTTCGGGCACGGTCGTGGTCGGAAGGTTATGTAGTGTGCTTTCGGCTTTTCTCGATTGGCAACAATTTTTAATTTTCAAGACTATAGTTTTTAACAATGATATTTAAAATCATTGCTGAACTAAATTTTATCTTCGGATTACTTCACTACTCTCAAGATTACTGCCCTCTCTCTCCATTAACTAATTTGAACCTTTTCACACGACTGCCAAAAAAAGGAGTGTTATTAACTTCATATTCAAATTCAAATTGTGTACCTAAATTTTATTGTTGTATCGTGAAAACACCAAAATCAGTATTACTATTTCATTAATAACATTGCATTAACAATAAAGCGATAATTTTATTGTTAACGATAGAGAGCAGATAAAACAATGAGTTCATCACTGGACAGTAAATCTCATAAGCAAAGGATGATATCGCAGCAATCAGAAAAGATAAGCTGTGAAGAAATTCACTCGAATCGTTTTGATTTATGATAGTGCTTTTTAACTTAATTATTATGGAATTGGAGATTATTTTTAAGACAATAAAATCAATTTAGGACAAGTGACAAACCAAATGAAAGCTGTATTTTATTTCAAAGTACCATTTTTTATACAAATATGCTGCTATTATTTGCATCTCCACTAAAAATAAATAATTTTACAACTCCTGCACTATAGGGAATTACCAAAGTTTAAGTGATAAGGAAAAATAAGGCTGGGGGAATTTTTTATTTATGTTTGTTATTTTAACTACTGTACAAATGTATTGCAGAATATTTTGTCACTTCATAACCGGTGAATGAGTCAAAAACAAAACACACGCTGAAGTTCCCAGTTTTTGAATGAACATTGAACATATGTTAATGTTAAAATAAATTCCTGTCGACTGTTCTTTATTAGATATTTTAATTAAAAGGCCATACAGTCTTCTTTTTTGTTTTTTTTATAAAAAAAAAAAATAAGTTATATGTATGTTGTATATTTATTATTATTGTACATTGTACTCGATCGCTATCTTTATGAACACAGAATATTTTCACTAATTTGCACAAACTAATCTTCTGGGTGTTCCTTCTTGTAAACTTAAGCCGAATAATATTAAGGAAAACCTTCTCAAGTCGCCGACCATATTCGAAAATCCATCACAGGGTGAACTTGTAAAAATTTATTGCTAAAATCGAAGAATTTATCACATCTGTCAAGAATTATTTTTTTTTATTATATCTAGAAAGGACTTGGCATGATTGGCATGACTTTGTGTTAGGAACTCAGAATTTCAACAAGAACCAAGTAGGTACATCGCACAAAATGTATGGGAAAGTGGTCCCGGTGGATTTGGCTGAAAATTTAGTATGTTGTAGTTTACGAGGTGCTGATAAAAAACTATATGGATGTAAAGCATTTCCTTATTACAAAAGAGTTTTGAGGTATTCTCTGCTAAGATCCAACCGAGTTTTATATGACAACATTAAAAAGGACTTCCCAGATTGTTTACATTTCGAACTTGACATTACAATTTTAACGAACAATTATAGTACCAAGCTGAAATCCTCGAGCTAAAAGCGTTCTTGAGTTATCGTCTGGACAGACAACAGACATACATACCCTTAAAATGGTTTCTTTTCACTTTCCAATTAAAAATATATATTTTTTTTTCTGTCACCATTATTTCTTGGCATTGCATTGCAAACGTTTCCCCAAAATTAATTTACTCAACGTCATCTGTAGTATAACAACTAAAATCTACTAATTTATAAAACAAATAGTCAAATCTACCTACCAAAGTATGATGATATCCAAGTCCGATCTCTTCTGCATCGTCTGCATCTGCAACGGGGGACTTTATTAGCTTGTTGCGATTGGGTACAGTAAGTCTGTCCAATCTATTTGCTTCGTCAAATGCAGATTCTCTGGAGAACTGCATTTCGACAATGAAATATGCTCACGACACTTAATTTTGGCAATCACTCCGAATTTCGCTAAACTTTTAATTTGCAAATCGCACACGTGTTAGAAGGCCATAAAAAACAAAGCAAATTAGATAATAACAATCAAAATTGTGTTGACTTGATGTCGGAGACTTAGTTAGTGTCAGATTTAATCCAAAGACGTAAGTAATTACAATTATTGTACAAATTTGTTGTATTGCCTCTAGATTTTGATTTAAACTGTACCGATTTTCTCTCACTTTTAATACGTTAAATTCATGCAGATGAAAATTAGCACAATCCGCGATGCATATTTTCACTACTTAACACTGAATACGATAACAAACTCAAATGCAAACGAAATATCTCCTCACGATAAGAAGTCGATAGGAGCACTTTTTCGGTTTAGCAAACTGCAAAGTTCTGCGATCACTTGTGCTCGTGGCTGGGACTGGGAAATGACTGCTTCTGATCGCCTGAAAGTGATTTTAATAAGAAATTATTAATTAGTATGTTTCCTTCGTTTGCTTTTTTTTGATGACAAAGTCGAACGCGTTCTGGGAAATCGGAATTCACACTTGTACTATCTGTTCTCTGTTGACGTTTCTCAGAGACTGGAAGAAGTTTAGAGAATGACGCGATTCCAAGATAGGTATAATCCGGATTTTACACATTACCGCGGGGCATAAATTCTTGTCATTGATTAACAATTTATCTTAGCAATTCATAATAAAGAATAGGTTCGATGTTGAAATTGAACTCTAAAAAGAAATGGAAAATGATATACCAGTATGATTCCGAGCCCCGCGGTTCACTCACTCCGCTCTCAGACACGACGACTCCGAAGTCTCTCGTCTGCCACTCTTGTTTCCATGGAAATTAGAACAAGTTTACGAGAGTGAAATTCAAATTTTTTTTACTGCGGTTTTTACATCAATGATTATTTGCTTTAACTGTTAACGAAAGTAAACTGCCGTGAAGACCTTAATACTGCTATCTGGGGCAAAATTAATTTTTTTAAAGCAAAAGTAAGTCGGACTTTAATAAAAAAATTTTACCGATTTTGGTTTATTATTCTCTGAATAATACACCTTTGTAATCGGTTCGGAAACATTGTTTGGTTTGTAACACCCCTCGACAAATTTTTTTCTTTTACGTTTCAAGATATGTAGAGTCCAAAAATGCAATGTCCGTCCGCCGTGGCGCCGATATCTACCTTAATTTCTTATTTCCTATATTTCTTTCGCACATAGGCTACAAAGTAAAACCTCCATGTAAAAAAATTTTACTTAAAAAAAGCAGACTAAATTTATTTCACACTAAAATCCGTATAACGGTTAAACATAGAAAATTGAAATGATCCCATGAAATATGTAAAACATTATGCTAAAGCGTTAAAACGAAAAATCAGGACCACGCACCAACCTACATCCCCTCTATAAACAAATTGGAAAACCACGCATTTTAACGATATTCGAATGAAAAAGTCTGTTGTAATGTTTCTTTCAGAAGAAAAAATAATACGCCATGTAAAAGCACTCAGTAAGACCTTTAATTTGATACCACACACAAATTGGACAACCCCAAGGATCGCCTTTGTGAAATGCTTGAACCGAAACTTCTACTAAGGATATCTCGTAAACGGTATGGTTTAGAATTTTTTCACTATTTTCCCCGTGATCAGCGCCCCAAAATCATTCGGAAATCATCAAGAAAGTGAATTTCCGCAGTTATCGGTATCGTGCCTATAAAGCCAACTATAGGCGACATTCAGCACTTAGAAACCGCTATAACTTTTTTCCTCCATCGAATTGAAATGAGCCGCCATATTAACAATTGAAGCACATTATAAGAGCTATCGAATGACATATGTTTCGTCCTTGGTGGAAATTTGGACCAGCTCTCAAACAAAAATGCCCATTGTCCTTTGCTGTTTTTGGATCCCCATAAAAATCGAGCTACTGGACCAATTTTGGAAATCTTGTCCTCTTTAATTTTCTATGCAACGGTTATCTAGAAAATATGGACCGATATAAGGGACCGATATAAGGGAAAAACTGGAAAAAGTCCATAAATTTCGAAGTTTTTCGGCCACCAAAAGTTGTCCCCCCCACCATCGAAGTCGCAAACTTAGATTTGGCATACTCACACCATACCAAAGGATCCTAGAAAAAAAAAATCTTTTGTCGGAATTAATGTAAGCTGAACCACTTTTTTATCCTCTATATACTGGGCTATAAGTACTTACTACTTATTTACAACGTTAAATATAACAACTACTATGTGTTAGTGTTAATAATCTTTTAACTTTCACTAACTGACAAAAGAACTATAATAAATTCATTTTCAAGCAAAGATAAGCAAAAAATATATACTTCCCGATTTTTAATAAATATTAACCTTGGAATTAAAAAGTGCCTAAAATGCAATAAGACAAGGCAATAAGACAAAATATCCAAAAAGAATATTATAGCGCAAAAACAACTATCTCAGAACAAAGTGGTGAATTAAACATACCTATAGGTAATTAAGTCGTATTTATTGTTTGAATGCTTTACCTGAAGTGAGTCTACGGAAAATATAAATATCAATCTCCAGCGCTGGGAGAAAATACAAGCAAAGATTCCTCGTGCCACATCACAAAATCACACATTTCACTGACTTCGCTTAGAATATTGCATCGTAGATTCGCCGCGATACACTATGGTGGAATAAACTGTCTGATAAAAATGCACTTTGATTACTGGCACTTTCTTTGGAATGCACAATGCGTATACAATCATTTCTATGACGGTTAAGCCGGACACGCACTTACTTGAGGCGGATGAGCTCAGTAATTGTTCCTCGTTATTCTTTTCATGTCCGTCAGAGAAATACATATACACTTGTGATTTGGTTAAGTTTAGCCGAGCTCGAAAAAACATGTACGAAAATTGTAACGATCATGTGAGCAACTCATATGCATTCAATCGACAACAATCGATCCCCCCTGATACCTCTGATTAAATGCCGGAAGATGATAGACACATGAATGCTTATGTTATGGGGTTTTGGTTTTTATACCCTAGATGTAGGGAACCTTGATGCGCCGGTAGGAGGATGCAAGTGGGAGCACTTGCATTTTGCCACTCCCTGGCTACTGAAAACGATCTGCTGAAAAATGGAAAATACTAAAAAAATAAACAAGTTTTATGATACATAATATTGCTTTTAGAATAATACAAAAATTCAATGCTGAAAAGACAGCCAAGCAACTTATAACCGTAATCGTAATCGCCACGATCCACATATTGTTAAATAACTTCTTACATTAGTAATTTTTATTCTTCTCGACTATTACTTCTCAAACAACTCCTACATAGTATATGAGGGGGTCGTTAAGGGAAGAAGATGTTCAATGTACACGGTATATAGTCACAGTACAATACAATGTAAATATATTGTACATACATAAATTAGTTGAGCTCTTCGAAAATTACGGCGCTAGTGTATTATACAATTTTCCTTGCCATAGGTTAGAAAATATCAACTGATTTTGCCCTGGACCTGAACAGTGAACAGTTCTTTTCTGCTCATCTTGTTGGCCAGCCAAATTAAACAATTAAATCGCAAAGCTTGAAATAGTTTTGATTTTTTGATATATTGTTAGGACCAGTGAGGGTAGTGCAACCCAACTTTGCAGCTTTGAAAAACCTGGTGCTTCAGTTTGCTGAGTAATACCATATAGAAATCACTAGCAGGGTTGTAAATTCTAACAAGAAAATCGGGACAAAAGCTTTTTAAACGCTGTCCTAAATGCTTGATCAAGTCCGCCAACGCAATTTAAGCACATAGGTAGAGATCTGAAACTTTTTCAACCAATAGATTCCTGGTCACAATAGATGTTTTTGTGTTTCTTGTTATCAAAATCTTCGTAATTATCGTAGGATTTTTGGTTAAGTATATTTTGCATAAGGCAATGCCTTTTCGTCAGAAATAACATTTTCTCTGCACATTTTCATATAAATCATTGATAAAAAATCGCAATTGCATACAGATAGGAGTTTTTTTTTTTTTTAGAAATTTCATTTTCTGTGCAGTTGTGCACATTTCCACATCGCTGAACTGGTTGGTTCATTGCCAACAACCAGCTCGCTGCTTGTAGAAGTGCGTTATTTCTCTGGAGGGCTCATGGCACTTTTTTTGTGGATGCGACAGGGTTGCCACCTCTCCGGGCCTTGCCCTGAGTCTGCGGGGCTGGGAATTTGAATCAACATCAGAGACATAAATTTGATCTCGAAACAATTCAGGTTTATGAACGAACAATTGCATAATGCATACCTTAACAAATGGTACGATTTTGAGAATATGTACTCCATTTCATAATTTTTCCGTGGCCAATTTGACGGACAATGATCTAAAATTCTAAACTATGAAGATTTCCTGCATGCAGCCAAAACTGTTAAAACTTAAAATTCAAGTTGACGATGACGTTCTCTACGCCGAAGTTGATTTATTATAGTTATTGAGCCAATAAAGAAGCTTGATTTGCCGATTGATTTGATGTAGGTGAAAATTTTCGCATCCTCATCTGCCAACTTGTCGGGAAAATAGTGTCAATTCCTATAAGTAACTCTGATACTGAAAGCGTCTTTTCAATAATGAACAGCGTTCCAGAAATCGTATGCGGGTGGAATTAGTGAAAGCTAAATTGTTTACTAACAATAAGCTCAATTTCCGCGTGACATGCAAAAAATTCGAAAAGTTCCCGTCACACCCGGACCAAAGCGCCCTTGTTCGAAAATCAAAAATTTACGGTTTTTTTTTGTTCAATATAATACAGAAGTTATTTATTTTTACAGGATAAGAAGTGATCCGTTCGACGACGTACAAAAATTTGTCGACATCAGTCAAGTTCGTTTATTTAATTTTTAATTTTTTTATATCACTCAATATAATATTGTTAAAATTTATTTAAAAGTTATTGATGTTGTTGTTGAAAATATTATTTACATATAATTTCATTATTTGTTAAGGTTTTATTTACAATTTATTAGTTCTATTTTATTTAACTCATTATTAAACTTTATATTTTTAATATTTGTTAGGTAATCTTATTATTGCTTTTATTATTTGAAGTTATGTATTGGATTATAAATTTTTTCAAACTTGTTGAAATTATTTGAATCATATAAATATAAATATATACCTATTTTATTAACTGAATTGATTGAATAAAAACTGAACTTTAACCCAAACAAATATTTTAACTGCTGTACTCAACTCGTAACGAAAAGATCCAGAAAAAAAAACAATTATTGTGTTGTGAAACTCTCAGCACTCATATAAGCACTCATATAACGAGGCATAATCTATCTGACATATGCATATTAATTTTTATCTACATTCCTTTGCAAACGTTTTGACCTAATTATTTTTCTCTGCGATAAGTAATTTAGACGATTATCGGTTAAACTCAGGAAATTGAAATGTTCCCATGAAAAATGTAAAAAATTATACTAAAGCGTTTAAAAGAAAAAACAACCCCTCACACCAGCCTACACTCCCTCTACAGAAAAATTCGAAAATCACGCATTATTTAGCGAAATTCGAATGGAAAAAGTATAAAGTGTTTTACAGAAGAACAAAAAAAAAAAATCAACTCAGCAAAACCTTTAATTTGATATTACTCACTGCCCAAATTAGACAACCCCAAGGACACAGAGACACAAAAATACAAATTAGGTATGTAAAACCCTGATCGTATTCGAATTCAAGGTTATATAATAATTTCAACGCAATTGGTAAAGAACTTTCGGAGATCAGCGCTTAGGAACAAACGGATATTTACATTTTTATTTATATAGATTAGGCATGCCGAAATTGCGGTACAAAAGTAAAGAATCATTTCCAGACTACTAGAATCCTTCGACATTTCATAGCATTGCACTAATATGCCATTTGTATAAAAACCATTTCCTATAATGCAGTCAATGAGGCAACTGATGTTGTTCAACAATGTATTGCGTTCTCTAAATTGATGTCAGGAGTTTGGCGTAAGGACTCTCAAGTTAGTACTGAAACATGAGTTAATGCTTTTCCAGTTTTTATAGTGGTGCTTTCAAGAAAGTGCACTTCTGGAACTCGATAATGTGTATGTGTTCAATAACCTCTTCTAGGTCATTGCGGTATATTTGTACTGTGAACTAAATCAAAAATATTATTATGTGTTTCGGAAATTTTAAATAAAAGATTTCAACATTACAATCCTGTCACCAATTTCTGTTTTGTTTTGAATTCAAATTTACTTATAAAAATAAAATAGTCCGCAACCAGATGCATAAATATTCCTATTACTAAATTAGTTACATGGCTTTTGTACGTTTAACAAGCAAGCATAGCACGTAAATCGGGTTAAAAATTGTTTTCGATTTTATATTATATTAAGTAGCATGGGAACATTGCATATTCCGATTTTCATGGATATATTATGTACCTCGAACAGTTTCACATTTTTTAAATATTTGATTCCTCGCGATCGGACCCTCGAGTTGTCAGATGGCAATCGATTTTTGAACCAAATTTCCGAGAAAAATCCTGGATGACAAACGGGAGTAATTCCATGTCAAATCAACACAATGTTGAATGACCCTTTTAGATTTTGTTGAAATCTGGTATGGAGGTAGAGTTCATAAAGAATAAGAAAAATATGAAATTTTTTTGCAATATCTTAAATCGTTTGGAAATGAATTATATAGGTATGTAAAGTGGTCACAAAATACGCAAAAATGGGCATACATACTATTTTGAAATCGCTCTAGGAACTGTCCTAATTGAGCTAGAGAGTTAAGAGAGGTGTCATTTTACATCATTTCTTATACTCTTTCCAATGATATACAACATGTGGTGGGAAATGATCTGCTAAGTTCACGAGCACGTTTCTGACACGGTTTGTCACTCGCAATGCAATGCAAGGAAAGGTATTATCGCGTTGTGCTGCCACACTGCACAGCAACTACTAATATAAGGAGGTCAGCGACGCGACGACGCGACGCGGCGAGGCGGCCTGGTGCATTTTGTGATTTTGTCCAACGCCGCTAGAGGAAAAGCTCTTTCGTTTCATACCAGAACATTTCCCATAAACATTGTTCATCTGGGTATTAAGACAATAGGTAATGTAAGTAGCTACTTAACGCTAGTAAGCTTTTTATTTTATTTTTCTTTAAAAAGATATAGCTCTACTGATTTTGGAAAAATTGTTTTTTTCAGGATTCATAGATAAGAACTTGAGAATTGTACGTAGATTAAATGTGACTAAAAAGTGGTAAGCAGATTTAAGTTCAGTCGTCATTGAAATGTACTAATTTTTTATTTTGTATTATTAAAACAAATAAATATTTGTTAACTTCCATATCACAACTCCAAACCAATGAAAACAGGTTATATAGCCCAGACAATAGTGTTATGTCCTAAGCAATTCCAGAACAACTGAACTTTTCCCTGTTAAGCCTGTAACCCTTATTTGAGATGTTGTAATTGCTCAAAAGTCCCCGATCGTCCCCTTTGTGCTTCCCCCTCACCAACACTTTTAAAAGCGATTTGCAGTCTTCCAGGAAAACAGCTGCGACTCCGAAAGTTACAAAGCTAACCCTTCCAACTTTTTAGGTAGATTTTTATATATATGTATATTGTATACTGTATAGGTAATACGCTCCAGCGGCCGTATTTTTGAAGATATTGAAACCAAATTTTTTATGTTATTTCTGGGGTTAATAGCTCGGTTAAGTTCGTTAATAAGCAAAATCGTCCCAAGAGGGTGTCCGGGGGAAGGAGTTGAAATTTTTTAAAAATTATATCTCGGTCCCCATAAAGTTTAAAGAGAAACTTTATTTGCATAAATAAGAGTACTCTCTATGAGATTAACGGTGACACCACGGAAATTCGAATTTTTGATGAGTAGTTTATAACTTCATTACTAGTTTCTCGATTTTGAAATAAATTACCCCAATAAATTCAATCAAAAACACTTCGAAATCAACCTCAGCCTGTCTAAAGGAATTTTTTAGAAGGTCTCTTTCAATCGTTGCTTCGGTGGTAAAACTAAGCCATTTTACATGTATTATATCATTATTTTCCTAAAGTAATAATTACTTTAAGTATAATTATTATACTTCCATACTAATTTATTCAAGTTTAAACTTAAGCGTATTATAACGTAGAGCATTAAATTAAAAATTCATTATGAGAGTATGAAATACGAGTACACATAAAAGTTCAAAATATTCACCTGATTTGATGCAAAATATTTTACAAGACGTACAAAAACTGCGATTTTCTTAATTCAGCGTGCATTTGGTAATTCCCCCTATAAAAAACTTTGTCGGAATGCATTTTGTTCTATTCTGGCGCACACTCCCCTCCCCTAGTCCTTCAACTTATTTCTGATTCCCTCATGTGGGTGAGTTTTCCGAAGCTTTCGTTGTGTGCGCAGAATCGAGAAAAGTATTTTTCCACCCGGAACGTATTATTGGGTGGTTGTCTTACAAGTGAATTACCACGCAGGAATGAAGTTCGTTCTTCTGCGTACATTATTTATCAGAAATATTCACCGTAGCCACCGCGCCAAATTTGCGTTTGACAGTTTCAGTGCCGTGAACACTCTCAATTTGGCCTTGAAATTAAACAGACTGATTAATTATTTGCGCA
The DNA here is from genome assembly GCA_963082835.1 of Leptogaster cylindrica. NCBI lineage: Eukaryota > Metazoa > Arthropoda > Insecta > Diptera > Asilidae > Leptogaster > Leptogaster cylindrica. Next base: position 39,695,885 of record OY720106.1, read on the forward strand.
AATAATGCTTATTAAGAAACTAGAAAGGTGACCTGGAAGAAGACCAGCTCAGTTCCCGATAGCTAAAACTTGGAATGAAATGGTTCCGGATTCATGTTGTCCAACCTGTTTGCTACTTCCTTTGAAGAATGCAATCAGTTCTTTTTTTTGGAGGATGTGAAGTTTCTATAGTATTGTGTAGTAGTATTGTTTTTCTCATTGGGTGAGTTTTCTCAACTGGAATACTAGAAAATTATAACGAAAACCAACAGAATAAAACAATATTAAAGACATATTGTCAATAGTGTGCTGTACGTGTGCATAAACCTACCCTCGTCTTTCTGTGTAGAAGTAGAATGCTGAATGTTCATCGCAATTTTATTTTAAGCAGAGTAGATAGGTCCACAACATAGGGTTGTTTTTCTCCGGTTAATAATTCTCACCCCACCAAAGGGTGAGCATTGCATCTCTTGGCTGCAGAGGGAGCACTCAAGTCCGTGAACGGGGAACGGGAAACGGTTAATCCTTGTCGAAAATTCTGGAAGACGCGGCGAATAATCTGGTATCGGGTGCAAAAGACCGAATATACACCCTCAATACTATTTAATGTAATTTACCGAGCCGAGCGTATTTGTGCAACTTAATCGAACCAGACCGATGAAATCGGCTATCGCAGCATTCACATCAGTTCAGTTAGGGTTCGTTTAAGGACAGGTTGCAAGTTTCAGAATGCAGCTTGACTTATGTTCGAATTGCGCCATAAAGTTATGTTTTTATCTCTCAAATGAAAGTGCGTTTCTTGGGTGCGGACCGCTTGGTTGGACTAATAGTTCACGTAAAGTAAAACAGTTTTAAGCATGTTTCAACGTGACGTTTTCCGAATATGTACATACATATTTGGTTGTGTTTTTTATATGATTTTTAACTGCAAAGTAAAGTAAAAGTTTTTGAATGCATTGGAAAATTTTTCTTACATATTTAATACTGACTGCAAATTTAGTAAGGATTACAAACGTTGTGTGTAGATAAATGTGCGTCGTTGATTACATCTGATTAAAGGGTGCGTCCAGACTTGATATTCTGCTTCTACGACAAATTTATTCCTTTTGGATCCTTTATACTATATATCATTTGAGTTTTTTGGAGTACGTATTCATCAGGAAACCTTTCGGCTTTTTCCGAGGGAAAAATCATATACATTTATATTATGTAGTGTGTATTTTTAGAAGGTCACATTTTCATGTAAAAGGTAAGTCTTGCACAGTAAATTTTCATTTAGAAAAATATGCTTTTATAATATATTTTTATTTCTACAAAAAACAGTTAAACAATTTTAGACATATACCTACTATTTTGGTTGAATCATACAATAGTTTTTCAAGCGGAAAACCATAAAACTTGTTTACATTCATTGAGTAAATTCTTCTATTATAATTTCCGCTTATCTCTCGAACTCGATGTGATTGAATTATTCCAATTTTTTTATTTTTGAAGTTGTATGGCATGCTGGAAGTCTGGAAGTGACATGTAAACTTGCATAATGCATATCAATATATTGCCAGTATAAGCTGGTCTATTTAAACTTATACCAGTAACCTTTACGGATCATGCTTGCATTGGACAGACAGATAATCTGATGACGTTTATGGCATTCATTCATAGTTTGACGTTTATGGCATTCATTCAGACTGACGCGATTTCGCTGGTAGTGGCGGTGGATTTATGGCTTAAGTAATAAATGCATAACCTGCTTAAAGCTGCATAATAACGGTGCGTTTTTGTGGCGTGTACGGTCCATAGCAAAAATCTCCTAATACCATTGACACACAGAGCTTGGTTAACCAACTCTCCGAGTTAACCAAGAACGAAACCAAAATAGGTGACACACATTGGAGAGTTGGTATATTTTGAGAGTTGCTATTTGTTTACATTTTGCAAACATATTTTGTGAGTTCCTTTTTGTCTAAAAATTGATATTCAGAAAGAAGTAATGTTACCGATAGCAGTTATGATAAGGGAAAATAGCAACAAAAGATTATTTGAGCAATAATCAAATGCTGTTTCATTTATTGTGCACTTTGCATCATCATCTCGTAATTGCTTTTGCAATTGCTGCACTCCAGACTTCCAAAAGAAGAAATTCGGTTAATTTTGTCCATGCAACTCTTTTCTTAGACATATTACAATTTAATAAATTCCTGTCGACTGTCCTTTATTTTATATCTTATTTATAAAAAAAAAGGCCATACAGTCTTGTTTTTCGATTATTTATTTCGAAAATTCATTCGTTTCGAATTCTGTTTGATTTCATCCGTGAAATTCAAATAATAAAAATAAGAAGAAAGTGAAGAATTAAACAGAATTCGAAACGTACGAATATTTGAAATAAACAATCATAAAAGAAGACTGTATTGTCTTTTTTTATAAATAAGATATCATATTAGAATGTATAAAAATTTGATCGGAACACACGAATGACTATGTCAAAATCATCGCAAATGACAGCAAGATATTGGAAGACTTGCTGTGAAGTTTGACGCGGATTGTTGGAAAGTTATTGGAAAGTACTTGGTTAACTCGTTAACCAAGTCACTTTTGCTTGGTTTCTGACCAAGTCACTTGTATGGGGAACCAAGTCGAAACCACCTGATTTGAGTTGGTTTAGCTCTTAACCAAGTCTCCACTTGGTTAACCAAGCAGAGTGTCAATGATATAAAACTGATGCTTCAAACACGTGCTATCATTAGTCATTCTGACGTTCCTTGTCAAAGTATATATATATAAAAACTTTATTATATCTATATATATATAAAAACTTTCCAAGGGGGGGTGGTTTCGTACTCAGGGAGGCATGAAACGAAAACCAATGAAAGAATTTTGCGAAAGCCCTGACATGTTATAGATCTCAATAGGTAGATTTTTCTTCGAAATCTACCTGAAAAATGTGGTAGTATACCAAACGATCAAGAACCCTACAAGTTGGAGCATATAGATAGTAGATAGTCTTTAAAGGTATGATAAGGATATTTATATTTCAATATATATGGATATTAAGGATATGAATATTATCCAAGATAAGATGCACGGTCCAAAAAGGTAGAAGAAAATTTATTTGTTCATTTATTGTATTATTTATATCATACAAAACTAAGTAAGTATTGGATCCAAAATAATAAATTTGTAATTTGTCCGCCTTCTCTTGTAACCACAATACATTTTCACACTCGTTTTCACATATTGTGCATTTTCACATACAGCCGATCATAATTTTTGTTTCAAAATTTCACCTAGGTTTTATTTTGGTTGCGGGACCAGATAAAAATCTGAATATTGAACATTAATAAGTAATAACCATATCAAATTGCTGTTTTTTTTAAATTTCTAATTTTTGTAATTTTATTCAAATAATTCTTCAAATGTTTTGTTCGAAATGCACAGTAGTTAAAAAATTCTATTTTGTTGTTTGTACATACTAAAGAATGTGACTTGATAATCGCTGTTTCTTGCACGCAATACGCATTACAATCCAAAGAAAGTAGAAAATCTGGAGTAGGTATTTTTATTTGCAAAGTTATGACAAGAAGTGGCAAATAACATGACACAATAAAGAAACAATTTATTATACATATTATACATTTTTGACCTATATGTTTTAAATTTCAACTTATTAGCTGATGAGCTAAGTTAGTTTAAAATCGATTTTAAAATTTGTATTGCACAGACAGACATTAATACAACCCTCCCACCACCCGGTACTGGTTTTTTTTTTGCGACATTTTCTCTTCTGGCCACTCATCGGCGACGAGATCTAAAGTGTTGCATTTACTTAAAACACCAACTGCTGGAAAATACTTATACTTTTCTGAGTACCTACGTCCTACCTCTTCAAGAGCAAAGGTGAATTTTCCTTTTAATGTTCATTTTCTCTTCACGTAAAATATCGCCTTTTACTTCATACCATTCCAAATGAGAAAAAACACCAAAGGTGGGGACATGAAATCAATTCAATTGTTTTGTGTCGATTTATTTTTGGTTCTGATGGCTTTTTGATTTCAATTAAAATCCTTCAGTAGCAGCTACGGTTATCGTATTCGGTTTGGTGTCGTTCAATAGTTTACAATTTTTAAATGTGACTACACTAGAAAAAACCTTAGTTAACTCTAGATGACTAAACTTGTTTTGGTGCTGTTCTGTAACTAAACATTAGACTCGTAGACGATGAATAAAAAAATAATATAATATAATGTATGTATATATATATAATATATATATAATATAATAATAAAAATAATATAATAGGTACTTTATTATATTTTAAAAAACTTAGAGTAACAATTAAGGATGATATCATGACATTTCTAAAAAAATAAAAAAAAGTTGTTAATATTAGCGTTTGCACTTTTGGCAGATCTTTAAAGTATGCTCTCCACAAATAGCTTTGTTACAAAAATAGTATAAATATTGTGTCAGTCTAAGTTTAATATATGGGCAGAAATTACAAATTTTTCGTTTTTTTTGGTTCACTATTAGAGTTGTCTTCAAAGGGTTTCGCGAAATTTAAATTATTTTCAATACTTATTTTAATAAACCGTCTTAAAGTTACTTTATTATAACGTTCGTACAACCAGGATCTTTGGACCCAGATAACAATAAAAACCAATTATATTATTATATTATTCAAAAAATTCTTAGAATTTTATTAGGGTTTTCCCGTTCCAATAAATTGTCAGGGTAGTAATAAAATGCAGGAACAACGCACTTAAATAATAGCAGTGCCCGATTATGATATTAACGCAAACTTCTGCACATAATCACTAAACATTCGACTGGTAGACCGTAAACGCCGATTATAGCATATCTCGATAAGTAATAAGTGTACATTTTTACTTATAACGTTCGAATAACTTCTTTTAACTGACAGTTATAAGCATTTAAAAAAAAAAATTGAGAAAATTGACATCCTGTGATGATCTTCCAAGTACTGTGACTACAAATCTTTACTTTACTTATTTTTGTTTTTGTGATGCAATCCTGAAGAACCCTTCTTTAAATTACAGTCTAAAATTAATCTAGTAAGGAAGCAATTGGTCACACCAATTATGTGATACCTTATATGTGGAAAAATGTGCTCATCCCTTATTCCTTCCCTTATATATATAAATGCGAATCTCCGGGATTTTTGTGTAGAGTAACCTTATAGAAACGACTGGATCGATTTGCACAAAATTTTGTACATGACTTTACATCCTTCCAACTTACGACATAGGCTACTTTATATTAGCCCCGATCCCGTTTTAATATAGCTCCAGTACAAATTATGTTCAATTTATAAAAAGCTTTAGATAAACTTTAATTACAGTTGGTTTCTGAATCAGGTTTGTTTTAATCGATTGAATTTGAACCTTTTTCTGTTGTATTATGGTTTAACCTGAGAGTTTTATGTTGACAATTACAGCTGACATCAAGTTTTATATTTTATTTAAAATGAAATAATATTTTTACAACAACAATCATATCTGTGGTACTAAGGCAGAACCCGATATGACATATATATGACGTTTCATGACATATCGGGTTCTGCCTTAGTACCACACATATGATGTTGCAAATAATGTGATCGATGATCGATAACTTAACGCTAATAATTAATAAGAAACGTCACAGCGATTCAACGCTATCTGTGGGATTGTGGATGTGTTAACATGTTGATAGAATATTAGCAAAGAATTCAATCTATGTATATTTATAAAACAGAGAGTACTGCTACTGACTGACAGGCAACACACAGACCAAACCGCTGGTCCTAAAGGGCTGAAAATTTAACAGTTCATTTCTATAATGACATGAATATCCGCTAAAAGAGGATTTTTCGAAATGCCACTCCGAAGGGGGTGAATTACGGACTTTCGTCCAACATGACGTCACAGCGTCTCTTTTTTGTGCGGAACCCACAGCGAAGAGGGGTGACCGATACGACGAGTATACGCATGCGTGCACCGTGGAATGATGTATCTGCGACTATTACTACATTTACATGTAGTGGTGAATCTGGGTTGAAGATTGAACCCAGATTCGACTCCATGTAAACGTGCGCTGGGTCGAGTCCAAACCGGGGTGAACTTGACTAAACCCAGCTTTGCTATCTGGCTCCAGCCAGCAGTAGAGTTAAAATGCATGTAAACGCGGGTTGAATGTTTTCTGAGTAATTGGTTTGGCAAAAGATTTTATTCGAAATGAAATTCCTTAAAATTGTCTATAAAATATAAATGAAACTCGGAACTAGTAAGGAAGCAATTGGTCACACCAATTACGTGATACCCTAGATGTAGAAAAATATACTCATTCTTATATCAACATTTTTGTATAAAAATGACTCATGCTTATATGGCAACACTAAGAAGGAGTTGCCCGATTTTGCTCATCTTCGAACTTGACCTTGCAATTTTAATCAAATATTATTGTACCAAATTACAAGTCCCTAGCTACAAGCGTTCTCGAGTTATCGTCTGGACAGACGGACAGACTGACAAACAGACGGACATGCATAAAACGGTTTCTTTTCACATCCCAATCATGAATATATAGTTCTTTCTTTTCTGTGACGATTATTTCTTGGCGTTGCAAACGTTCGCTCAAAACTAATATACCAGCTACATCTAGGGTATAAAAATTGAAAAAACTGTTAATATAATAGATCAAATTAGTGCAATAAATTGTCACTTCGACTACGTTTGGACCCGATTTCGACTAGATCCCTCAACCCGGAGTGCTTAAAAACAGTTTTCGACCCGATTTTTCGACTCTACATGTAAACGTAGTAAATGTCTGCCTGGCGGTAAAGTGAGCGACAACCGCGAATTCGGCATCAGAAGTTGAATCCGTGTTTTCATCTTCAAAATTCAAAAAATTGGTATTTGGCCTTAGGTTAGAAATAAAGAGACACGTATACCAGTTTTTTTTAAATTTTGATAAATGTCGGAAAGTGTGTTAATTAGCCGTCGAAAGATTTGCCTTCACGGCACAAATACACAAATAAACAAATACACAATAACACAAGTTTTCGCGAAGTTATATAGATGAATTATAATCGATGAATGAGAACTACCAATATATAGGTATCCGGTCTAGGTTGCGTTTGGGGATGGTTCCAATTATTCAAAATGGAATATGATGTACACTATATTATGATTTTCACTGTCCCGGGTGAAGCTGGGTAGACCTGCTAGTTCTATATAAAAATCTAAACATATTATAAGGAAGACATTTGAAAAAACAAAAAAAAATATGCTACTTCATAGTACTTAGCTTTAATTTGATATCACACACGACCCCGATGAGAACACCCACACCCCAAACAAGGTATGTTAACTTCATATTTTCGGAATGTGCGTATTTTTAAACCTTTAATTTGATACCAAATTCGATACATTTAAAAATCTTTTTGATTTTGTGGGTTGGGTTTTTTGTTTCTTAGGCATCATATAAGATTTAACGTGACGTCATAAAACCTATTACTAAGTTTACATGCAGAGTCGAAAGATCGCGTTGAAAAGAGGTTTTGAACTCGAACCCGCGTTTTTTTTACGTGGGTTGAGGGATCGAGTCGAAATCGAGTTCAAACGTAGTCGAATTGACAGTTTATTGCACTAATTTAATCAATTACCTATATTATCATTTTTTTCAATTTTTTCGAGTTTCATTTATATTTTATAGACATTTTGATGAACTTTATTCCGAAAAAATCTTATGTTGTGGCAATTACTCAGAAAACATGAAAAAACTATCGAACTGCCAACTCTACTACTCAACCCGCGTTTACATGCATGTTAATTCGACTCCGGCGTGGACTCGACCCGCGTTTACATGGAGTTGAACCTGGGTTGAACCCTCGGTAACCGTGAATTTATGTTTGCATTTCCGCTCAGCTGAGAGGTTCATTCATGTCTGTCAGCCAATTTCCATAATATGCTATAATTACAGTACAATGATTTCGACAAAAAATATCTTTTATTTTTAAACATGTTATCTTCCCGAAATTTGTGCTTTGTAAAAAATTTTATTTCATTTTAAAAGTGCATTTAAAGTAAAAATTTCATTATTAACATTTATTTTCACTGTCTCCATTTCAGAATGAAAATGCGATTACGGTTGGACCAATTTGTAGTTAACACAAATCCAAAAATAGTTCAATCAAATTTATATTGAAGTGTTTAAGTATTTCACAAAGGCACTTTGAAAATCTTAGTGCAAATATATCAAGATCATAAAACTAAGTAGCTTATCAAAATAGTAAAGTTTTAAAACACTACTCCTAATGTTATGCTGTGGTGTTTGTGGCAGCATGTCGAAACGTGAATACAAGGTCTCAACCATGGATGGCATCGAGCTGGAGCCACTTGGAGGACCAAAAACCGACCAGAAGAAAAATGGTGTGAAATATGGTAAGTAAAATGTAAAAATATGACGAAAAATATTTTTCAAGAATTTAGTGAAAGTACCTAATAAAAATTTTCCAAGCGCTTTGCGGAGCTTAAAGGCATAATGAAATTTTCTGGTAGGGATTGGAAAAACCTACTGGTTTAAACCGAAATCCGGTGTCAACCTGTCAACCTGTTTTTTCAGTAAATTTTTTTATACAGTTTTAAACGGATTTTAAACCGGTTATAAAACCGGAGAACTTTGCTTTGCAAACATAAAGAACTCATGGTAATTTTCTCACCTTTCGTTGATTTCGTGGCTTTTGCGAAAACAATAGCCTTGAAGTATCAAAGAATATCTACTCGATAAGAAGCAAAACTATTATATAGAAAAACAAAAAGATTAAAAAGAAAAATGTGAGAGAGATGACACTAAAAACTTTTAAAAAAACAATTGAACCGACTTCAAAAAAAACTTACACTTAAAAAGTATAAAATAATTTTTAATTTTCATATAAAACCCAACTTTTTGAAGTCGGCGTCAATTTATCACCAATTTTATAAAAACTTATTTATTTATCTATCCATTACAATAAACGTACAAATTATACATAGGTATATATCTGCATATTTTTGCATAGCGGTAAAGGTAGAATTATGAGCTTAGTCAATTAGGTCCCTACCACAACTTTGAGCTACTGTAGTTATAAATGTTATCTTTTGATTTAGCAGAGATTAGCTGCTTTTAGTTTGAATTGTCAATATTAGGTTCTGTATATATATGGTGGACTACTTATAGACGCCGACTTCAAAAATTTCGGTTTTATATAAAAATTAAAAATTATTTTATACTTTTTAAGTGTAAGTTTTTTTTGAACTCGGTTCATTTTTTTTTAAAAAAGTTTTATTTTTTCTCTTTTCAACGTAAAAACGTCCAAGTGAGCGAAGCATAACTGCGACCAAATTGGAGTTCTGCGGAATGATATAAAAAGAATTGTAAAAATCAATTAAGCTCTTTATAACATTTAAAGTACATACAATGGACCCGCAGAAGCAATCTAAATTTCCAATTTAAGGCAACATGCAACGTCACCTTCGTCTCGTCTTTTCCTATTATGCGTATCACAGTTCTTTAATCTTCATTCAATAAATAAAAAAATACCCGTTGTTAGCGATTTTTGTAGTTTTCTGCAGAATCAGTGGGCGAGGTAGGACTTTTGGAATGAGGAACCCGAATCGAATAAAAAAAGAATTATGCAAATCGGCAAAAAAAAAAAAAACAAAACGCTTTGAACTTAACACGGTACCACCGCGAAGCTTTCTTAACTCAAATAAAAAAAAGAATTATGAAAATCGGGTAAACCGTTTGGAAGTTATGCTGGAACAAACATTTTAAAAAAAAAATCGCTGTCGAATTTATAACCTCGAATTATAAGTCGGTCGAATTTATAAGTCGGTTAAAAATAATGTAAACAACGTACAAAAGGAAAAGAGTGCCAAAAAGTTCATCGCCTCTGACGTAGTTATTCTCTGCCTTTGTCGTCGATATTCTTTGCCTCTGACAATCAGCTGACGGTTTTTTCATGCTACACTTTTAAATGGGCAACCATGTGCTTTAAGTGCTTCACAACTCAAAATGAAAACTCGTAACAAGTCAATATCTCTGTGTAAACTGAGATGAAAAGTGCTGTCACTGCAGGGCGACTTGGAAGTTCGCATGATGACAAATCAGATTGTTTGCGGCTTTTGATGTGCTGCGGCAAATATGAACCACCCTGTACGACACGCTCCCATTTGTTATCCCACTTTAGCAAATGTGACTCTGGCTCTGCTGCTATCTAAAGCAGGAAGCACACTAGTGAACCATTGCACCAGCACCATGGCGAACTCTTGTACCATGCAAACCATGCTCGAATGTTGTCTGCCGCACACTACAGAACCCTCCGAAAGAATTTTGCTCCGCAGTTGTTTTCTATTTTTCATAAAAATGATTCCTCGTCATGCATTCTCATAAACCATGCACCACGGATTGCTTTTTCGAGCGCACCAAACATGGTGCAATCACAATGGTGCACGGTGCAAGCACCATGGGTTGTGTAGTGTGCGGCTCTCCATATGTTTTCATGTTAAGCAAAACGTACACCGTGGTTCTTGCAACCAGAGGCACTCTGGTGCTGGTGCAATGGTTCACTAGTGTGCGTCCTGCTTAATTCTCCGATGCACACATCAGCAATCAAGCCGTGTACAGACAGTAATGTCGGTTCTTATCGAGTAGATAATCTTTAGTACTATTCACTAGCTCTTTCTACTAACTATTAATTGTCCAGCGAGCTTTTCTCGTCGAAATCGTTTTTGATATGATATTGTTTACAGAAATCCAAATGAAATCAAAATTAAGAATTTCACACCTGAAGCAGAATTTTTAGCCTGTAGATCAACTAATACTATATGGTTAAAGAATAAACAATCTCTTCGGCCATATTTTCAGCCTGGTTCATCAAAGAACTGTCTTTTTACATCCCGTGGACTATTCTCCTTTTCTTTCAGAAAGTAATTCAAATTGTTCCTTCGTTTTCCAATTCTTGCTCTTCTTCTGCCTTTGCTTTTCGCTAATGTGCAGAATTCCGGTAAATAATTAATTAGTGCAATTTTAAGGCTTTTGAAGATTTGCCTACTTCAGTACGTCAAACACTGACCCACAAACACGTTTCCCTACCCCGGGATAAGAAAAAAACAACCCAAAAGTACCGGCAGTTGACAATGCTCTCCTTCACTCTCAAAACCCGATGGTGAGGGTTGTAATGGCAGTGGAATTGAGTCGCTCCCTTTTGCGACCCCCAACGTTATGGTCATAAGTACTGAAAATTATGTTACACGTTGACAGTTTCTTGAGAACATTAGTCCACGTCACAGTACATCGGTACATCGTACGTACACGCCCGACACATTACCAAGCAAGCGCATTAAGTTGAGAGAAAAACCGTTTGAAGAACGGATACGAAGTGAGGCTGCTGGAGGAAAGGGTGATTTCGACGGTTATATATTGGTTGCTTCAGAACCTGCAGGAACGTTTTGTTGTACAGCCTTATTTTTTGATCCGATGCCAAGTACCTGTACTTTTCATCTTTGTCGGTAACACCAACACTAAACACCCTCCCGGCCTCCCCCACAAACAGTAACTTCCTTTGGATAGTACATGGAACTTTAACTTACTCAAAGGCACACAGTGCCAACACGTGGCAAAAGACTGCATTAGTGCGAGCGGAAAAAATGTGCAAGGAAGAAAGCAAAGGTCGAAGGACAGAAGTCGGATGCATTCAAATATAGCGATTGTAACATTTCCATTTTAAGTAATATATATATGTGGTATAATAATAATAGTAATTAAATGTAATGATCTAAAATGATTGGAATTCCGGCTTTGTCTTGTGGGTACACATTACCTACTCAAAAATTGGAAAACACACTGTTTTATGTGTTTGAATTTCTCATTGCTGCACAGAAAGAACTGGTCACTGGTTTTTTGTAACGAGTTTCAAGCCAAAAGTGAAAAGACAAAGGAGGAGAAAAACATATTATTATATAAGCAGCTGCTATACCTACAATATTTATCCCGTGACAAATGACAACGTAAACGAAATTTCAAAATTTGTTCTCCAAAGAAGTATCAGAAATTATATTTTTCTAGAACAATGCCATCTGACGTAAAGCACAAAAAACACATTTAATATGTCTATCGAGCAGCGTACCACACCAAGAAAAGAAAGTGTGAAAATTTTCTTGACCACTTTCTTGAGTGTTTCTTGACCGGTTTTTCTCGGGTTTTTTACATAGACTTTAAATCAAGAGAAAAGTTCCTTCCGCGCAGCATACTGACCTTTAGAATGGTAGAACCATGTGATCACTGATCACATTGGGATACATTATCTTTGGTAGAACGCAGTGCACAAGACACCCACTGATGTCTAGCGCTTGTAGCTATCTGCTATAGGATTGTAATTTGGTACAATGATACTTCGTTGAAATGGTAAAAATAGTCTAAACCATTTACCACTACTGATAATAGTGATGGCTAGTTAATAATAATGAATATAACATTGAAATATTCTTTTAAATTATGAATTTGACTAGGCGATCCAAATCATCTTGACGATGTGGTTGATTTTGTCTGCTCTCTAATCCTCTTCTCTCAAACTTTTCAACAAATTTCTTCCGACCCACCAAAACAGCTAATACAACCCATTAATCAAAATTCAAATTGAAGAAAACAAAAAATAAATTCACTACGCAAAGTATAATTATTGCTTTAGGCCAATTATGAAATGCCCTAGATGTACATACAACGGCGGCGGCACAGTTTTAATACAAGCAAAGTTTGTTAAAAAATCGTGTAAAAACCCGTGCACAAAATGTTTTCCCATATTAAAAAGAGAAATTTGTTCCAATTTATTAAAAATTCATGTACTTAAACAAGGAAAGTTTTTTCCTAATATGTAAAATTCGTGTATAAATAACCGATTAAAAAACTACCGTGCAAATAATTATGTAATACCAAAGAAAGTATAACTGTTATACTTTCTTTGGTAATACTTACCTATTTATAACCTATTATACCTATTTATATTTTTTTAATATATTTAACGAAAGAAAGTAAATATGTAAATTCAACAAAATCAACAATCTATTATATATATATATATATATATATATATATATATAAAACTAGTAAGGAAGCAATTGGTCGCACCAATTACGTGATACCCTAGATGTAGAAAAATATACTCATTCTTATATCAACATTTTTGTATAAAAATGACTCATGCTTATATGGCAACACTAAGAAGGAGTTGCCCGATTATGCTCATCTTCGAACTTGACCTTGCAATTTTAATCAAATATTATTGTACCAAATTACAAGTCCCTAGCTACAAGCGTTCTCGAGTTATCGTCTGGACAGACGGACAGACAGACAGACAAACAGACGGACATGCATAAAACGGTTTCTTTTCACTTCCCAATCATGAATATATAGTTCCTTCTTTTCTGTGACGATTATTTCTTGGCGTTGCAAACATTCGCTCAAAACTAATATACCCTACAATCCTACATCTAGGGTATAAAAATCAATTGCATTGCGTTAGTCTCGCAAGATTTGAATGATTCTTTTTTTCTTTGCTTTGTCTTAACATAAGGGTGGTTTAGGCAAAGAATATCTACATAGATATAGATATTCTTTGGTTTAGGAACAAAGAAAATTCGGAAAAACTCAAAGAGAAAGTCGGAAAATCGAAAAAATTAAGATTTTCGTTTTGTATGAGAATACACAACACCACCAGATGGTGGTGGTGGCGGATCTGTCGTTTGACAACTCGATTCGATTCGATGTTGCGATTATTCACACCGTGCGGTCGTGCTCAAACAGTGAAATCTATATAATAAATTTAAAATTGTTTTTTTTTCGTAGAAAATGTAATGCATTTTGGGAATAGATTTTTTAAAGCGAATTTAATTACATTGTGCGAACAATCATTTTGATCATTCCATTAAGGTAAATTGACTTTGCAGTCTAACCCGGCCCATACAAGACAAATTTTTGCTCAAATTTCCTCTGCAAAAGTCCACTTTTGACCGTGTATGGTGTGGTTCGCGGGTTTGACGAAAAGTTTGTGAAAATATCTAAATTTTTTGATATTCTAGGTTCTAGGATCACGGCTGAAAAGATGCTGAGGGTCATAAAATTTCAGAAAACATCTAACCAGCAAACCAGGTTTACAATCTTAGCCCAGTCAAATTAGACGAAAAATAGTCTTCAGCTCGGAAAAATTCCCATTAAGCTGAATTTTGGTACACACCTTTATAAGGTCGTTATAAACAACGTGTGAAAAATCGGCCACGAGATCATGTTCGCTTTAAAGGTTATTCAAGGTCAAAGGTCACGAAAATGACCTTTTTGTAAATATCTCGCTTTTCGTTCATCCTACAGCAAAAAGTTGTGAGTAAATATTATAGAAGAGATAATTATCTACAAAAAAGGTCTTATAACATTTTACTGTAAAACTTACGGTTTTTGAGTTATCCGCTGGGATACAGGATATGTCTGGAGAAGACGATCTTGAAAAAAACACCAGGAAGAGGAAGAAGAAATGGAAAACTTGCGATTACATGATGAAAGTATTATTATTATTGTTTAATATAAAAATATAATATTTAATTACTCCGAATTATAACAAATTTTCGACTACATGGACTAGGCCTACCGGAGAGAAAAAAAACGCACCTTACTTTCTACCTCAATGGTGGTGTAGAAACGAATGCATTCTCAGTATTGCTCTATACTTGTAATTTTGTATGGTGAACGTTAAAATTCGGATACCGCAATAACGATAACTTGTACATAAACAAAAAACAATAACGTTATAGATAATTGTCTCCTGTAAAATTTTTGTTAGAACCTTTTTTTTTGTACAAGCAATATAAAGTGAGATATTTACGAAAAGGCGATTCGCTTTTAATAAAAAATTCACATTTCTTGAAAAGTTCGTACATTGTGGGCCTTATAACTCAAAAACCGTAAGTTTTACAGTAAAATGTTATAAGACCTTTTTTGTAGATAATTATCTCTTCTATAATATTTACTCACAACTTTTTGCTGTAGGATGAACGAAAAGCGAGATATTTACAAAAAGGTCATTTTCGTGACCTTTGACCTTGAATAACCTTTAAAGCGAACATGATCTCGTGGCCGATTTTTCACACGTTGTTTATAACGACCTTAAAAAGTTGTGTACCAAAATTCAGCTTAATGGGAATTTTTCCGAGCTGAAAATCTAATTTGACTGGGCTATCTGTTTTGAGGAAAAAATTTGTCGTGTATGGGCCGGGTTAGACATAAGCACATACTTGAACCACAGCACAGATTTCCATGCAATTTGGAATACTTCTACCACTTTCCCTATAAGCGATCGCTGAGAATCAGAGAAATTCAACATTTAAGGGGTGAAAACTGTAAAATAGAGGTGGACAATAACCAGAAATGACGGTTTATAGGTTTATGTTCATTGTTCACCATTCCAGGTGAAAATGGGTACACCTGCTTGTTTTGAATGAAAATGATTCTGGCCTATATACTACACTACACTAAAAATCTGCTGCTCCATTTTGCTCTTTTTCCAACTTGACTTTACTATTGCCATTTCAATTAAGTCTTGCTCCGTTCAAAATTTCAATCAACCTATTTACAAACGTTCTCAAGTTATCGTCTTGACACACAACAAGCACACGGACATCCATAAATTGGTTTCTTCTCACTTCCCTTTCTTTTTTGACACCATTATTTCTTGGCGTTGCATTGCAAAAGTTCGTTCAAAATTAAAATATTGTTCAACTAAAACTAACGCTGGCGAGAATATTAAATTAGTTGTTATTTTGGCGGCGACGCAGGCTTGCTTTCTACAATGCACCCAAATAAGAAACATCCTAGGTTGCTGCCCGAAAATTTTTAGACATGCATGCCTGAAAAACGATACAATTTATAAGCAATACTGATGAATTCAACACATTTTTCCACCCCTTACTTAATTTTCATTCCAAAAGTGCAAGGAAGTAAGGGTGCAAAATGCTTATACATTTACATGCAAAGATCATCGCTAAAAGTAGGGAGGAAGCAAATGTCACCCCAATACAAGTTTGTGTGAGTGTCATGAAATCAAAAAAATTGTTGAAGATTCCTCCGACTGGCGGACTGTTTTTCCCCTTCTTTGAAATGGCACTCTGCGTTCCGTTGAATTCGTTTGACCTTACACGGAAACGTTAATTATATCCAATATTGATAAAAGCCACAGGAGATGGAATGACCATTAAAGATATTGCAGAAATTGAGATTCATTAGAAAACCTAATTTTATTTTTTTAAAACGTTCTGAAATAGCTCAACACTAATTCAATTAAAATTCCACTTTATAAGCCTTTTAGCAAAATAGGTATATTGATGGCTAATTATATTCATAACAGTAATGGAGAAAAGGATGCGTTCATTACGACAATGCTTGCCAGTATGCGTACTTTACAAATAAATTGCTAAGTTATTTAAAAAAGTTAAGTATTCACCAACTATAGAACTCAAGTGCATGCGAAGAGAACTCACTTTTATTTTTGATCTACTGGAAAATGATCTGCTAAGTTCCCGGACATCTGAAGAGAACCCACGAAGAGTAAGAACAACTTTATCCCAGCACAGATTTTCTGTCAATGTATGACCGGAATAATGGGAAATAAAGTCATCGGTAATTATATTCTCTCTGGCAGGATGAATAGTGAAAGCGATTTAGGTTTTCTGCAAGCGACAATTTCGGAGAAACTGAATGATATTCCATTGTCAATATAGAGTAATATGTGGTACCCATATGATGGTGCTCCAAGTCAGTGGAGAAGAAGTTAGATTATGGATAAACCACAATTTTCCTGATAGATGAATCGGTTGATTGGGTCCTATTAACTGGCCTCCCAGATCACCAGATCTTACACCTCTTGATATTTACTTTGGGGAGAAATGAAGTCCATCATGTACCAAAAGGAAGTCAACACAAAAGAAGAGTTACTCCATTGCATTGAAGAAGCAGGACATATCATAAGAGAGAAGTTGGAAAGCGCTGATAATGTATAATAAGGTTCATACAAAAGAGGTCTCTGTTATGTCTGCAGTCAAATGGCGGTCTTTTTGAACATTTATTTTATTAGATTAGACAAAGTTGTTAGGCTAAAGTTTTTTTCTAAGCATGCATGTAGAAATGTAGTTAGGATGTAAATAATGTAATAAAATAAAAAAAATATAATAAATTGTATAGGGTACATGTAAATTTTAAATGCTTTGTCTTACTTTTTTCGAATTCTTTGAAACTTTGACTTATAACCATTACAAGCAAAGGTGGAGTATTTAAAAAAGATTTCATCAACCCATCTTCACAAATGTGTAATCGCCTATTTATATCAGCATAGACAAATGAAGTATTTCATACTATGAAGTACTTTATTTGTCTATGATATCACCCAATGTCTGTTATTGGAACAACAAGAATCAGCACAAATAGCCGAACATTTTATGGTTTTATGATCGGCACGCGCAGGACAATATTGCAAAACGATTCCTGTGTTTTTTATGATGCTGTAATAAAGTAAGGCGATTTTTGTGTCCTGGAAGAGTTGTTGTATTTGAACTTCCTTTGAAAAGGATGACCAAAAAACCAATCATATTTTCAATACTTGTCAATGACAAAATAACATGTTTACTTGGAAACATAGATCATTTCACCAGCCTAGCCCCTTTCTTCACAAGCCTCGTTTGTGCGTTGTCATAAAATTTCAGATATGAAAAGTAAAGGTGTAGTGTTCAAAACTTCAAACACCAATTTTTATGAGTTTTTAACTTCAAAAATGGGGGATTTTCATACAAACTTTCATTCCATCTTTTACCTTCCTAGGGGTGGAATTTTATAAAATCCTAAGAAACGTATTTATTTATTTCAAATCGGTTAATTAATGGCTAAATATTAACTATTTATGGTTCCTATATTCATAAAATGGGCATTTCTAGCATTGGAAATGCCCTGTTCACTATGGAAATACTAGAAATAATTTATTTTTTTATGGTTAAATTACGGGTAATTAGTACCTAATTAATAGGTATTTAAATTTCAGTTAATTAATGTTTAATTAAAACGTCCTTTAATTAACTTGATGTGATTAGTTAATTAATTTTCATTGAGGTCAACATTGCTCTATCTGATAATCATGATACATATTCACGGTTAAGGGGTTCTCCACTATTTACGGGACACCCTGTATTTGTATACCATATATAGACATGTCACATATACATAGGTTGGCAATAACTCGTTAATCCGCTAATCATTAATTAACGAAGTTAACAATCTAAAAAACAGATTAACTTTTCAGTTATGTTAACACTCTTGTTAACTTCCTTGAAATAGAACTGTTGACTTTGGTCCGTTACATATTTTATCCAGAATACTGCTTTCGGCTTGAGAATAAGCAATTTTCCGGTAGTTGTTTTTTGGTATGAATCTAGGATTGAAAGGAGAATAAAATAAATAAATAAATAAATCCTTTGTTGGCAAAATTAAACTCTTAAGTGTCTTACTTTTTGTTACAGTCACAACAATGGCTCCCTTGTATCGAAAGCAATCCTACCCTCTCCTCAAAGTGTCATACAATGTCATATCAAGGACCGCTCAAAGGAATTGTATGCACTTTACGAAAATCAGAAGTTACCAGGTTACCCGGTACCAAGTTACCGGGTTATCAGCAGCGGTTGAATGTTGTTGCTTTGTTTCTCCGGGAAAGTGTCATGAACCCAAAACTAGACGAACATTCTGATACGTTTTCTAAAGAGAAAGTTTTTAGCACATCCTCTACTTACCTCGATTCCAGATGAAGCTTTTTTGTACTAAAAAAGCTTTTGATGTACTCACACAAGGCACACAAGGATATCTCCCTCAAAAACTCCTTTCCCGTCGTCCATGATCAAACGCGAAAGGGAGGAATAGTGTCCGTGAACAGAATGGCCAAATCAGTCTGTTTTCATTTTCTGTGGTAGGAGTTTGTGTTTGCTGACTAAAAAACCAACTGGACAATTTTATTTGAAAGCCTTCCGGGATACAGGACTAAAAGGGTCATTTGTGCGTCAAATTCTGGCAGCAAACTCAGTTCGGAAAACTGCAGCAGTGAACAATTTTCCTTCACGAATCCCTATTGAAAATGAGTTTTTGTATTAATCTAAAGGAAAACTGATCGGTGCTCTAGGCGAAATCTATTTACTAATATGTGATGGTGTGCGTCTGTTTGTGTGCATATAAGTTCAGATGAACGAGTTTGGGTTGTGTACCGACCTCCCATATAAAATATGAATCCCTTGAGGAACAAAAATAAAATCGTACTAAGTTTTAGTTGAAATGTGTTCAGAGCTGATTTTTATTCCGCTAACGTGTTTTGGTTGAGTTAGTTTCTCTGTGATAAATGAAAGAGGGTAGGGGCAGATTTCCCTCTCGGTCGCGGAGAAGAGCCCAAGTTGTACCTGGGAAATGTGTATTGAGAATATTGCATTGCTGAAACGCCATTTCAGTAAATGTTTTCTCATTTCGAGGGAAAACCGAGAATAATGTAATTTCTATAACTGGGAATGCACTATGCAGTGTGTTGCCATTGTGTGTGGCGCTGAAGCTGCTTGCACATTAACCGTGCAAGTGCAATAATTGGCCCCGTTGCCTACATAAATCCTTTATTGTGGGAGACAGAACTTAACCTGCACGGTAGTCATATAAAAACCGTACCATTTTCCCAGGGATTACTACTACAATTGAAAGAAAACTTTCCGTTGTTGCCCAATTGCTGGGGGGATTTGTTTTTTGTTTTTGTGAGTATTTTTCTGACTGCATCACCGAAAGAACACAAATCCAGTGCAGTAGGTATTGTTTCGTCGGTGTTCTCAATTAAAAGTTTAAAAGTTGGTAGTTTGGTTTGGCTGGAAAAACAAATTTTTGCAGTGAAACAAATCTAAACAAAAACAACATAACTACCTATCGTAAAGGCCAGAGTCGAGCCACAGTCTGTGCTCGTCCTTTCGGTGGGGAAACATCATCTGAGACAACGTGTTGGCAGGAAATCAACGGCAGGGCGGCCCCGTTAAAATTTCGGTCGTCGGCGGTGGCCAGAGAGGATCAAAAGTTTGGCGACTTGAACGTATCGAAATGACAACGGAGCCCGATCTAGATGACGTCGCCTTCCTGTCAGGTAACAAAAATTTATCACGCTTACAAAATAGTAACCTCCAAATAAAACCGTTCCTAAAAGACAATAGAAAATTTTCTTCAATTCTTTACGTGAACGAAATGAGTTTAAGCTGTAACATGTAACAATTAATTATTAATTATTGTCGCACCGAAATAAGGACAATATACAAAGTAGAGTAGGGATAGGAACTTATTTGTTAGTTTCGCTGAGACTAAATTTTGTTTATTATTCTCTGAATAATACAGCTACAATGTATGTATTGGGTTCGGAAATTCTTTGTAAGACCCCCTCATCGAAAAAAAATCGTTCTTACGCACATAGTCTACATTTGGACCCTAATTAAACTTGTGTCCCGAAGCTCGGCAGCTTAATCGGAATATAGCTCCATTTCGCTGGCCTGGCCATGTCAGAAAATCAAAATTTCAACTATACCAGGAGTTAATACTAGGTTAGTACTAGTTAGTACCCAAATATGAAAGTTAGTACTCTAGCGTTACTGAGTTATGAACGCAATGCCCGCCAGGGAAATGCGAACCATGTTAACCATCTTTCTATGTTTGGTGATAATAAGCAATAAACAACATTTACCGGAGGCTGAAGCGAAATAGATTGTAGTGTTATATAATTAAAGTGACTCTTCTCTGCGTCTAATTTAAGCTGTAGATTAAAAAATCCCATTCGGCAGGGCTACAGGCTGACGCGTAGATTTCGAAATGTTTTTATTTGCATTTTTTGAGGTATTTTTTTCAAAATCAAGAAACTAGTTATAAAATGATGAACTACTCATCAAGAGCTATTCAACGATGCTCCCCAACACGTCGTTTTTTAAGGACTAATGCGGACTAATGTTCAGAATTTGCGGGTCTCTTTTCGGAAGTTTATGGGTTGCTTCACTCAGGTCTCAATCGACAATCGTGTTGTATTCAGTCCATATTCCAAAATAATATCAGGTATATCTGTATACCAATGAAGAGACTATTGTATGGTCTTGGCCCAAGGGCCTTGTAGTGTTCGGTGCTCCATACATTTTCATGTAAAGCAAACCTTATAGACCCTGTGGCCCAAGGGCCTTGTAGTATGCTTCCTGCTTAGAGCACTTGGTATCGTTTAAACCTTTAGGCCTGGTTTAATTGTTTTTAGTTGTAAACTGTCGTGTTGCACAACTATACAGAATTGAAATAACGCTAATAAGTAATCAAACAATTTTGAAATTTTATGCTTTTAATACATTAAACCGTTGACCCTAACCGAATTTGTGTAACTAATGTGTGGGCCGGCAGAAAATGTTGTTTTTTTTTGCGCTTACGACTACTCGGGGCGCCGAATTCTGGCCAAGAACCCCCCTTCCCCCACACACATATGTTGGTCTGTATCGACGCCTGTATCACGTTATCAGTTGCCGAAAAGCAACGATGAATCGTTTCTCAATATTGAATTTTGTAGCCAAATTACCACTCTATTAAAATAATTATGTTTCAAAAACCTAACTTCTTACGTATATTTTCAATAATTACGTACATGAAATGAGAACATACCTTAGATCAGAGGGTACAGAGCTCTACAAACCCGCCTAGCCATTATACCCACACTGGCCGTTATACTCGTCCTTCCCTGACATCCCAACTTCGCATCGACCGCTTACATTTATGACGCCAACACTTTCTACTCTTGAAACTGACCCCCACCCCTGAGCTGCCCGTTTAAGGCAGTCTGGAAAAGTTGCTGCCTTATCTCAGACTCATGAGTTTTCCATTGCTTTCAATTAATTCATCTGTGTAGATTTGCAATTATTTCCACAAATTGACTTTCGTTTTGCCATTGTCATTCCCTGCCTGTAAAAAGGAACGAGACCATTTTATAGTAAAAATGTAAATGTGGAATGTTTTATATTTAAATATTAGCCAATGCAGGGTCTTCGCATAGAATAGGAACCAGAGCATACCCAGGAACTTTGTCTGGGTGGTGGGGGTCTACGTGTTAAATTTAAAAAAAAAAAACGGCCAGAGAAGTCAATTATTAAATAAAAACACATATTTAGTTTCAACAAATTTTGTACATAGCATTTATAATTAAATTCAATTTGATGCTGGCTCAACACTCAACTGCATACATAATCCTACGGATTGTCAAAATTATTTACTACCTATCGACGCTAAACTCATACCACTATGTGCACTATTTTTTGCTAACGCAAGTGGCCTGGGTGCATGCTAGCACAAGCCAAATGCCACTGACTGACTGACTCACCTATCACAATATCTCCGGAATCATTGAACCGATTTCAATAAAATTTCGAATACTTGTACAACTTACCTAATAGGTGATCGATAAAAAGCGGTTTTTTGAAATTCAAGTGAAAACTCTCAAAATCATCATATAAAACAGTTCCGTAACTGACTGACAGACAACGCAAGACCGCTGTACATAGAAATTCCCCAACGGGGAAGCGCGATAACGAAAAATATGGAATGTGTGGCATGGTCGCTGGCAAGGGAGGGGGCAAGGGAGGGCCATGGCATCCTTTGGAAAACGGCCAGTTCCCAATTATCATATTTTGACAATTAAATAGGCAGTCGTGCAGAAGTAGTGGAAGTTCTTTAACTCTTGAGCCACATATTCTGGTATTCAATTGAGCATGAATCCGAACGAGGCAAGCCGAGGCCGAATAAGCATACGTATATTTGTTGTTGTGCGACGCATGGACCACGACAATTCGCATGCCATCCGATCGTATCGGATCGGCATTCGTTCGGCCTCGGCTTGCCTCATTCGCGTTCGTGCCTCATCCCTCAAGTGAATACGCGGCTTTATGTGCATTTTGGGTTCTTGTACTCTTAACTCTTCTTTTTGATTTCCATGTTTCTATTATATAGGAATGAGTGTATGGTGATGCTGCGAAAAATGGTTGTCCGAAAAAATCATGGAATCTCTGTCGAAAATGCCTAAAACACTTTTTGGAAGATTTTAGCTTGACGTCACGCGTCGATTCGTTGTTTTTTCAAATGGTCATAATTTTATTGAAAATCAGTATTTTTCAAAATTTCTTTTTGCGTTTTGTTCACCTCATTGGGTTGTTCAGTTTTAGATTACAAGAAGTTCACTAAGTAGTAAAATAAGGAAGTTATAAGTTCGGGTTTAATAATTTTTTGATTTTCAACGATAACTGACGCCAAAATAAATTAAATTTGGTGCGATTGATACCAAAATGTCTAGTAGGATGACGGGATCATGCCTATTGATTTTGAGCTCGATCGCATTTGATTTGCCTAATCGACAGCTAAAATTAAATTGGTCGACGGGTCTATAATTTTCGAAGTTAATTGCGTGGGTGCAGTAGTGGCAATCGAAAATGAACGACCCCTGGCGCCAATTCTTTTTTTCTGTCACCAATATTTCTTGGCGTTGCAAACATATTTATCTAGCTACAACAATACGACGAACATGGAAGTAATGTGTGGCTATCTCCACACCGCCCACCGGAACTTTTGCTGAAAAAAAATGTTTCATATACATACATTTGCAACGGAGAGTACTTTCTTATTCTTCGATATTCTTTTACCTGAATATATTTTCCGTTATTCCAACAAACTTTTCTTGCGTTTCTATAGCCTGTTTAAAAACCTTAACTAGTCTGAAGCCATTGACATTCTATGTTCCAAATTTAATAAGTTTCTTGAGCGAAAAAAGGCTTACCCTTCCTTGTATTTTTTTCTGCCGGCGCGGCGCCCTGGGTGTGGTGACTTTGTCGGTTGACGGTGTGCAATCGAAAATAATTTATTTGTGACTGTTATGGTTGATACCCAATGGTTTTGATTACTAATAGTTAGCACAGTTACTGGAGAATATTATGTAAAAGACAGAATTAAAATAATTTTTTTTTAAAAAATGACAATTACCTATAAACTGAAAAAAGGGTACCATTTTTGAAAAAAACGAAAACAAGTACGAATATCTCGACAACAGTGCCACTTTCAATAAAGTCAACAATGCTTTATCTGACAGGTCATAGGGTGATACATTCACGTTTTACAGATTATCCACTATTTGCGGAACACCCTGTATTATATATATAATGTACCTATTATATAATGTATATATAGCATATAAACTTTTGAACAGTGTTGGTTTCGTGCTCATGGAGGTCAGAAAACGAAAAACTATGAAAGAATTGTCCGAAAGTCATGACGTGGTACCAGGGTACCTATTTCAATAGGTAGATTTTTCTTCGAAATCTACCTAATATAGCTTTACTCTTTTGGGAAAAATTGTTTTTCAGGTAAAAAGTCTGAGAAATATCTTTTTTATCACAACATTTTTTCAATACCGATATTAAGGTTTGTCATGTGATATGAAAGAATAATAGTCCGCTGTATAACAAAAAAAAAACGCATCACGCTACGCCTAACCCTTTTCATGTAGTACCTTCATCTATATCACAACTCAAAACCAATGAAAACAGGTTATAGCCCATTCAATGAAGGTTTTATGTGCAACGTAATTCAAGAAGAGCAAAATTTTTCCCTGTTAATAATCCTTATTGAGATGTGTAATTTCCCAAAAGTCTCCAATCCTCTCCGTTGGACTTCCCCTTAACCCACACTTTCAACAGCGATTCGCAGCCTTCCGGGAAAACAGCTGGAACTCCGAAAGTTACAGAACTAACTCTTCCAACTTTCTTTGTTTTATTTGTCTTTAATTTGTGTCACAAAAAGTTATTACAATATTGTGGCTGATCACGGGAAAATAATGCAAATATTCTAAACCGTACCGTTTTTGAAATAATCTTCGTATAAAATCGGTTTTATGATATGAATGAACTGTTGATTTCAATAATTGAATTTTATTTAAAATTTAAACCAAAATTCGTTTTCCTTTCCATTGAAGCCATTTATTAATTTCTTATCTTTCATATTCTAAGGTGGCGGTGATAGCAGCGGAGGAAGACCTGCTCGAAATGGCGTTGCTGTTTGCTCCCAAAAACGAGCTTTTTGTGTAACAGCACTTGTAGTTGGTTCGCTTTTGACAACTGCCCTTATTATTGCCTACGCAGGACCCCAAAATGGTAAGTTAATGACAAATATTTTTGTAATGAATTATCCGGCTCAGTTGTCAAATTCAGAACTTCTTATCCTTCAACAACTTATAGCAATTTTGACGAAATTTTTACATATATTAACTTTTTACCCGACTGCCGAGGAAGAGTTATGTTTTTCGAGTGTATGTATGTATGATATTGCTACCAGACGCTCTGCAGCCTAAACGGCTTGACGGATTTTAACAAATGAGGTGTCATTATATTCGTCTACAATTCTACATTGTAGGAGTGACATAGGGTATATTATTTCAAAATGGCATCTGCGAAAAAAAAAACTATTGAATTTATTTGAATTTTTCGCTAAAATTTAGTTGTGGCGGATTTCAATGAAATTTTGTGGAGACATGTATTTTAGTTAAAAACGCAAAAATGTGCAAAAAAATTTTGTCGGACTCATATAGTTTCTGAAAAAATTACGTTTTATTATGAAAAAATTCCATGCCATTTTTCGTAATTTTACCGTATTTATATCCACAAAATTTATTTGCGAAAAACGAAAAATCTCGCCACAAGATCACTTGAACACATTTATCACTTTTTTACACTTCACAGCACTTAAACGAGAAAGCCTTTATTTATACGATTACTTTCAATTTCCCAATTTGATACATATCCGCTGTTAAATAGATGATCGTTACAATTAAAATCTTATGGGTGATATCCGACGGATTGAAATATTGAATGGCCTGCTCTTAGGAGAGAACAATTAGAAACAGGAGAGCTACTGCAAACAGTATGCCACTATTTATTAAATTTGATGACCCTACAATCAAAGGTAATCCACCAAGAGTATAGATGTATGGATCGAGCCTTGTACTGTCGACTTGAAGCGCTTCGGGGCAAGGAAAAATTGAACGAAGGATGTTGCCTTTAATACTTTGCTGGGCTGTAACTGTTCACAAACTACAAGGCAGCACACTCGATAGGGCCGTTTTAGACCTTAGCTCACATGTCTTTGCTAAGGGTCAAACCCACATAGCTCTTAGCCGAGTAAAAACATTAGCTGGGTTGGCTATCACTACCCTTGATCTCAAAAACCTGTTAAATCGGCCATACGATGAGAATTCTTTAAAAGAGCTTCAACGACTACGGGATTTGAACACTACAAACTAATATATTGAAGTACTCGTACAATTAACTTGACGGCTAAAACTTGCCGAAAGTTTAATCTATGGAGCAAGAACATCCATTTCTTCTTCTATTCGACCCCTCTCTTGTTAATCTAACTTTATCGTACAGCTTATTTACTTACTTAGCAATATTTAACTGAACAACTGTTAATAAAAACTAAAAAGTATGAAATAAAAATAAATTATTTAAAAAAACAAAAAACCCGACTGCATTAAGAAGTATCAACTGAAAAGCGAAAAACAAGTTATTCCTATTTAATCGATAGAAATTTGTAAAAGCAATGTATAACACAATATGAAATGCTTATGTGTTCGATACCCTTAAGCAAATAATAAAATATAGACTATGTATAATATAAATATAACTTAAATGTTGGAAAGGATATTGCCGTCGAGACAACTAAATAATTTCAAAACAAATTACCACAATAATACGACTAAGACCATATAAAATTAGAGTCATATACCAACATATTTTGATATAATTCGTTCGTGTTCGCCGTGGGTATGGTTTCCATACTAAAGTGCCTAGTGACCTTTTGTGAATATAAATACGGTAAAATGTCGAAAATTGACGTGGAATTTTTTCAAAGTAAAACGTAATTTTCTGAAAAACTATATTAGTCTGGCAAAATTTTTTTGCACATTTTTGCGTTTTTACCTACATGTCTCCACAAAATTTCATTGAAATCCGCCACAACTAAATTTTAGCGAAAAATTCAAATAAATTCAATAGTTTTTTTTTCGCAGATGCCATTTTGAAATAATATACCATATGTCAGTGTCACTCCTACAATGTAGAATTGTAGACGAATATAATGACACCTCATTTGTTAAAATCCGTCAAGTCGTTTAGGGTGCAGAGCGTATGGTAGAAATATCATACATACATATACTCGAAAAACATAACCCTTCCTCGGCAGTCGGGTAAAAAGAAGTGTACATTTTGATTGTGACTTTATAACTAAAGAACCAGACCTCCGATTTCTATTAAATTTTTACTGTGTGTTGGGACATATATGTAGATGGGTATGGTGAAGTTTGTACGAAGTCGTTCCAACCGTGCCGGAGATATGCCATTTTGAAGATTTATGTGCATTTACATGGGAAAAAAATGAAAAAAATAAAAATATAAAAAATCACCATATCTCAAAATCGGCTAATCGGAGAGCGAAAATAAGGGCAGGATACACCCCCCTACAAAGGTGTGCATGTGTGATGTATTGTGGTATATATGCGGGTTGGGAAAAAATTTTTGGGGAAATTTTGGGGAAATTTTTGAAAAAAAAAAACTAACACAGTTCTATGTAATATACGTCGCTTTTAGGGCTAGTTGCAATTATTCAAAATGTAATATGATGTACATTTATAATATTATGATTGTCACCGTCCCGTGTGAGACCGGGTAGATCTGCTAGTATAGTATATATTGTATACTATAAAAGCCAAATACCACTCATATATTAGAGTACTAGCAGGAGTCTACCCGGTTACACCCGGGTCGGGAAGTCATAATATAATTTAGATCAGATTACATTTTGAATTTACAACAACATCCAAATGTGACGTACCGCTATCACATAGAACCGTTTCCCGTACACATCGGGTTACACTAATGGTTGGTTCAATATAGCTATTGTTAGTTTTTTTCAGTCAAGGGTGGTTTTTGAGGGTTGAATTAGGATAGAGGTTGGTAGTTCTCGTTGAGCTTTTTTTCTAACCAAAAAGGCCAAATAACAATTTTTAGGAATTTTTTAATTTAAAAATGGCGGATTTTCAAACAAAGTTTCATCCCCTATTTTACCTCCTTAGTGGTGGAAATTCAAAAAGCGGTTTTTAGTGAGTACATATCAGATAATTAAGTTAAAGAATTATACAAAATTTCGTGGAAATCAGTTCAGTGCTTTCGGAGAAACTGTTTTCAACCCTTTTCACCCCCTTACGAGTGGAATTTCCAAAAAAGCCCTTCTTATTGCACATCTAGAGCTTAAGTGGAACCACCATGCTAAGTTTCAAGTTCATACATTTTGTCGTTCTTGAGTTATAGCGATCAATGAATCAATGAGTGGAATTTGAATTTTATACCTATATATAGATAGAAGATATCCGGAACCATTGAACCGATTTCAATAATGAGGATCTTCGGGCACATAAACAACGAAAAATTGTTTTATAATATTTATTAATAGCAAAGAGTTCCTTTCGAGCATTTGATGGCTCCTTCGTTCATTGCACCATTCTATTAATGAAAATTATGTACAGCCTCAGCTAGGCAAGTTTCTGGAGTAAATAAACTAAGCCACAATATAAGATGCACAATAAAAAGCGGCTCTTCAAAAAGACCCATCTAGAGCAGTAGAGCTAATGAAATTCTTTATTCCTTGTAGATTGCTCGTGCGCTGGTAAAATGCCTCCGGGTTACGTGACAGAGGACTACAACAGCTCCCATCCTTTTAACCCGATAGCGACGAATGGGGAGGCTTTTCCATGGTTGGAGCCAAACCTGCCTAATTTTGTTAGGCCGCTTCGGTACATGTTGACTATTCACCCGAACCTTACTACCCTAGATGTTAAAGGTGAGTCTTGAATTACTCCAGTAATGTTAAACCTTTGATAACATTGATTTTCATTCCAGGTCAAGTAACGATAGAGTTAACTGTAGAAAAAGAAACAAATTTCGTAATATTGCACATTCAAGATTTAAACGTTACTGAAAAGGTTTGATTCCATAAAATATTTCCTTTTGTTTATATTTGGTTGAGTTCATAAATTATAGGCCATTGTTGGACCAAAAGGATACGCCCAAAAAATTGTTAAATTACTGGAATTCCCACCGAGGCAGCAGCTATACATAGAAGTGAAGGACAAATTGAAAAAAAAATCGAACTACACCCTTAACCTCAGGTGGTACTCGAAATTGAATCCAGAACCCGAAGGGTTTTTTGTGGATCAATATGAAAGTATAAACGGGCTACAAAGGTAAGTGGTGAAACCCACCATACTAGTTCAGCAGTGCAAATTGAAATTTTTTAATTCAGATTATTAGCAGCAACAGTCTTTAAGCCTAGTGGGGCCAGAAAAGCGTTCCCCTGTTTCGACGAGCCCCACATACGAGCCCCATTCAGAGTGTCTGTTTTCCGCGATCGTTTTCACATTGGTCTTTCAAACTCCATCGTGTATGCAACAGATGACGTTGGATTCTATATGGGAACAGGTCTGGTAGGTAATTAACTATTTGGCAGCAGCATCAGCTCATTTTGTGACTATTCCTTGTGTAATGCACAATTTCGCGGTGGTAGCTTTAGATATAGTTTAGTTCAGCAACTGTAGGCAGTTTATTGTTAGACAAAAGCTTAATTCTGGCGGATTTCACAGTTGACCTATGTGAACTCTGCAGCAAGCTTGCTTTAAGTTATAATCTAAACCACCATAACTCTTATGTTTATGATCAATTTTTTGATTGGGTTTTATTAAAAGTAAATTATTTAATTAGTTAAAAAATTAAATGCAACTCAAAATCAAGAATTGATTGCAAAATTTACAATGACATTCATTAAGAAGTGAATACTGGCAGGGTCAATTAAATAATTTTATAGTCCAATGAATTAAAATTCTGGCACTATTGTACATAATACATAATATACTCTTCTATTGCATAATGCATATACATACATATAGAATTGATACACATAAAATAAAATAAAAACTAGTAAGGAAGCAATTGGTCACACCAATTACGTGATACCCTAGATGTAGAAAAATATAATCATTCTTATATCAACATTTTTGTATAAAAACGACTCATGCTTATATGGCAACACTAAGAAGGAGTTGCCCGATTTTGCTCATCTTCGAACTTGACCTTGCAATTTTAATCAAATATTATTGTACCAAATAACAAGTCCCTAGCTACAAGCGTTCTCGAGTTATCGTCTGGACAGACAGACAGACAGACACACAGACAGACAGACAGACAATCAGACGGACATGCATAAAACGGTTTCTTTTCACTTCCCAATCATGAATATATAGTTCTTTCTTTTCTGTGACGATTATTTCTTGGCGTTGCAAACGTACGCTCAAAACTAATATACCCTACATCTAGGGTATAATAAACATATGACGTTTGAAACTTATAATAAGTAACGAAATTTCGCCGCTTAAGCTTAAGGTTAAAAATAAAATAGCCACTTTGAACGCAAATCATCCTTTAAGTTAAATTTTAAGCCTATTTGTTTGAGCTTCAGCTAGCACTGTGAAATATTGATCATAAGTCTTGAAAGGCGAGGGCGCACTTTTTTAAACAATTGAAGTGGATGCATTGCCAACCTTCCAGAAAAAAGCACCTTTCAATTAACCGTTTTCTGTCCCCTTTTAATGTATCAACAGTTACGGGACGACTTCATAGAGACTCCTCCACTTCCTGCTGATGCTGTTGCGTGGGTGGTAAGCGACTTTCAACGGGAGTCGTTGGAACCATCGTCGTCATATCAAGTGCTGACAACAGCGACACCTTCACTGTTTGGTCGCACTTTACATGTAAAGCCATCGCTTGGTGATAATTTGACGTTCAGAACGGACAAGAAACCAGTGAGGAACATTACAGCCCTTACACACTCGCTTAACTTGCACCAGGCCCCCAAAAACATGTCGATAAACATGACAAGCGGAGCCAAGAACCTCACCGCCATGAATCAGTTCGCTGGAAGAGGGCCTATCAAGAGAGCGCCTTCCTACACCTTCTATGCTCCCCGCGACTTGCTTCCGCGTGCTAATTTCATTTTGCGCACTTCTAGGGACGTGTTGGAATACTTGCAGAAATGGCTGGACGTGGCTTATCCATTGACTAAGGTTGACTTTGTCGCTCTGCCATCCCTGGATCGAGACCTTATTTCGTCATTAGGACTCGTCACCCTCCGATCATCGTTTCTTACAGATCCGGCGACGATAACTACCCTAGAGTACCAAACTTCGGCTCTAAAAGTTTCCGAAGCGATTGTGAAGCAATTTTTCGGTGGGATTTCCTCACCAAAAGTTTGGAAGGACATTTGGCTATGGGAAGGGCTTATAAAGTATCTAGGAATGCTAACCTTAGCTCCTTTGCAACCAAATTGGCCACTGGAAGAAGAGTATTTGTTTCATATAGTGACAGGAGCTTTGGATGTCGACGCAATGCAAGGCTGGGAGAGCATAATAAATGGCACCAAGCCTGATGGGTTAAACGAGGAATTTTATATAGACAAGGTAAGAAGTGATTTCATCCTTTTCATCGACAAACTTTTCTTTTTAAAACAAAAAAACAGACAGCAGCTATTTTGGGTATGCTGCACACCGCTATTGAAGAGGACAATTTTAGAACTTGCCTTGGAACCTTTCTGAAAGTAAATCGGTACAAAACTGCAGAACCCGTGGACATGTGGACTATGTGCACCAGGAAGGCCAATGGATCCAAAAATATCAAGGTGAAATCATTTATTTAGATCTGTATTTATTTATGTAGATCTGTATATCAATATCCCATGTAAAATATTGTCTCAAAAACTTGTAATAACTAGTACGGATATAATTGGCGCAGTTTTAACACAGAAGAAGCATTTCTGAAGAAATCGTATAAAAAACCGTGCAGAATTAATTTGGAGTACTCTATTTTATTCAGACAAAGTGTCTCTCTAAACCACGTAGGGCCTAGATATAATTTTACAAAATTTGAACCCCTTCCCCTGAAAACCCCCATAGGCCAATTTGGTCATGAACTTACCTGAGCTATTAGGGCTGGAAATAACATAATAAAATTTGGTTCAAATACCTTCAAAGCTTACGGTCATTAGCGTGTAAATAAATCCCTTATATACAGGATGTTTTGCCACCAAGCGTTCCAACATATACCAATCGATTCCTTGAAGTGTTCTGATCAACTATTACCATGAAACATTTTGTCGTAAAACCCCTCCTTCACCCCTTTTTTAAAGGTTGAAATTCTTTCGTCTGAGAAGGGAGTTGAGGTGAAATATGAATGTTCAAACTTAAAATTTTGAAAAATTTTGGTTAAAAATTTATAAAATAAAATAGTATTCAGCTGCAAGTTTTATAGTATTTTAATCGCGCTAAAGATGAACATCTTTCCGTCATACTCTTTTCCTATCTAATTGCTGTCAGGGCGACTTACCCATCCCCAATCAAACCGCTTCTAATTATATATTGAATAGATATTTGAAATGAATTTTTGTGACACTTGTGAATGCAATTTTGCAGTGAAAATCCTATCCTTATAAATACATTTATCTTAGTTTAAATTTATTTTTTCAAGGTACATTGGTGCAATAGTAGATAATATTATTCATACTTTTCCTTTTGTGATATAATACTAGTTATTCTTTGTCTTTCTTTCTCCTTCTCTTCTTTCTTCGTACTAAGGATAGAATTTTAAAGTGCGCGAATTTTAAGCCCGCTAGCTGAAGCAACAAGTTCATTGTTTCCCCTTCCTTGCCTCTTAAAATTCGCGGCAGGCAACGGTGACTAATATTTACAATATTCAAATTTCCTTAATAAATAATAATAGTAAATAATTCATTTAAAAATACATCAATTTAAGCGATAATTTAAACTAATTACTTTAGGAAATGATGAATTTATGGACCATTCAGCCGGGATTTCCCTTATTAACGGTCACAAAAGTTGGATCCAGTGTTTCAATATCCCAGAAACCATTCGAACCTGCAGAATTTACTGCAATTTTAGATGAAACATACGAAGGCAATTATAATATTACAACAACTACAACAACTCAACCAACAACCGTTTCATCCAAATCAAAACAAAAGCCAACAAGATGGACTTTTCCTGTTAAATACATCACTGATTTGGAAAATATTTCCGACACTCTATGGCTTCAAAATTTAGATAGTAATTGATAACATAAAACTTTAATTTAAAGACTTTCTTAAACTTTGATTTTATTCAGTTGCATTTCAACTACCTGCTGATGTGAAATGGATAAAAATGAATGCAGATCAGAATGGATATTACAGAGTTTTGTACAATGAAGATAACTGGTCCAGTATTATTGAGGATTTGATAAAAGATCAGGATATATTCTCACCAAAGGTATATGCTATATCTAATAATATTTGGAATTTTCTTTTTAATGTGGATTTCTTAAAGGATCGAATTGGGATACTGTCAGATGCGTTTACATTGTGCCACGCCAATTTGATGCCATGTGAAATAACAATGAATTTACTTACATATCTGCCAAAAGAGAGAAATTGGGGACCTGTGGCCACAGCCCTGTATCATCTTGAGAAATGGCGGCGAATACTAAAATACTCGGAATGTTTTCTAATGTTGTCTGAATTCATAAAACTGCTTCTGACTAAACCGATTCAGCAACTCGGATGGAAAGATGAAGATACTCCAGCTATTAAGCGAGTTCAGTTTTCTTTTTCTGCTTCCCATATTTATAGCAATTTTTTTTTTGTTTTACAGACTATTGAGATCAGAAGTTTTGCTTGCTTCCGTTTTGTGGGAGGACAGTGAAAGTATTACGAAAGCAAAGAATATTTTACATGAAATATTGAGTAACGGTTCTGCAATTCCACCAAATTTAAAAGAGGTGAGGGAATCTTTTTACATCATTTTATTTTATTTCGTTTTCTGTTTCTCGGTCGGTGTGTCTGTAATTTTGTTTTGGGTCGAATCCCGTAATTTTGAACCAATTTTTTACGTACTGACAATTTTTATAAAATTTTGTACACAGCGCAGATGGCGATGGTACAAAAGAAGACATTTTTTGTCGAAATCATTATAAGGTGTGTTTTTTTATTTGGGTTTTTGAAATTCAACCACTTAAGGGGTAAAATAGGGGAAGAAAATTTTTATTGAAATCCGCCATTTTTGAAGTAAAAAATTCATAAAAATTGGTATTTCGCCTGTAAGGTTAGAAAAAAAGTTCAATGAGAACTACCAATTTCATCCTAATTCGATCCTCAAAAACCACCCTTGACCGAAAAAAAACCAACCAATGTACATACATTATATTATGATTTTCATCGACCCGTGTGTAAGCGGGTAGACACCTGCTATCTTCTAATATATTTGTTAAATACCACTCACTGGTATCATCGCACAGCCCAAACTACTTGACCTAGAACCTTGAAATTTTGCATGGACGTTACTTTTAGGGTGTAAGGAACCACTAAGACCGGGTGTTTTGAAATTCTACCCCTAAGGGGGTAAAATAGGGGACGAAAGGTATAAAAATCCGCCATTTTTGAAGTTAAAAATTTGTGTTTGGTTTTTGGTCAGAAAAAGAGCTGAATAAGAACTACCAACCTCTATCATAATACAGCCCCCCAAAATCACCCTTGACTTAAAAAAAAACTAACCAACTATGTATATTACTATTACTCAAACTACGAGAAACGGTTCTAAGTATACGTCGCGTTTGGGGATAGTTTCCTTTATTCAAAATGTAATATTATGTACATTTATTATGATTTTAACCGTCCCGGTGAAGCCGGGTAGACCTGCTAGTATTCCATAATTTTTATAACTCTGTACATATAAAGCAAGAAGTACAGAAAACTTGATTAATAGCGGAGTTTTATATATGTGCGGTTAATAATTATGTTATCTCACACTAAAGAATCTTGGTGAAAATGGGCGTAAAACCAACAGAATTGAAATATATTTAAAATGAATATGACAGCTTATAATTAGTAATTCATTTTATATTATGACAATGAATAGCAAAGTCATGGGAGAACATAGATATAGGCATTTGAAACTGCTACTGACTGTCCAGTGCTGCTAGGTTTTTAAACTGAAATACCCACGAGAAGGCATTTTTATGGCACTTTCCGCACAGTCTTTAATCGTAATTCCCACAATTGCTTTAAACAAGTAAACATCAACAATTTTTTCGTCTAATGACTATAAAAAATTAAATTATTTGGGATAATTCATTTCAAAATCGAGAAACTAGTTATTGATTTGTGAATTATTCATCAAGAACATTTCGAATTTCAACTACCACTCTCACAACCCCTGATTCGGGGATGTCATAGTCAACTACCATAGGGAGTACTCTATTTTTCGTCTAATGACTATAAAAAATTAAAAATTAATCAATTTTTCTTGCAAAAATTCGCCCGATCTGGCAACAAGCTCGCGCGCGCTCTCAGTAGGCCGTTATTCCCTTGTTGTTTGGTTACGTTGTGTTTCAATATCATCAATTTATTTCGAATTTTTCGAATTAATAAAGGTGCATTGTCACTGGTGCAACTAAACAATAACCGTTGAACAATAATCGTATAGTGCCTGCTTTGCACTATTTTCAATGGAGTCATTGTCATTGACGCGACTATGTTTAGAGTCGTTGACGACGATCGTAGGGTCTGCTGCTAAAGCAGTCATAGTCGCAGTCGTTGGGCGATTTTTGATTTTTGAGCTGTTGGACAGTCTGAAGAACTCAAAAAATGTTCTTTCATCAGCTTGCAAATGCTTGTTTATTAATTTTTTGAAGTACCCCTCTTCTATTCTATTAATAATTTTAGGTACTATATGTTAGCACACGACTTAGCACAGTCGTGGTGCACTTATCATGTCCAAAATTTCTTCATCTTCTATATCTTCAATTTACAAATAACTCAATAGTTTTTTCTTTAAATCCATAATTCACTACTTTCCTTGGCAAAACGCAGGGACTGAACTAGTGAGTATGCTATAGGAATTGATGAAAATACTACTTTTGTAAGAAAACCTAGATGTGATGAAATTTTTTAAGTATTTTTCCTGGTTGCAGTAAATAAAAATGTTTACCTAATGGCCTATGTCACATTTGGCTACTTTACTGGCAGCTAGTGAAGTAGCGGCTACTAAATAGCCAATGTGACATAGGCAGTAGCAGTACCATTTCACTAGCTTCAAAAGTTGAACATGTTTAACTTTTCGAGCTACTCTCGTGCGCTACTAAGTAGCGGCTAGTAAGTAGCCAAGTGTGACATAGCCATAAGAAACAGTAAAAAATCCTATGCAATTTTTTGGTTGCAAACCTATGTAATCGTTCAAGGATTATCGTTACAGCCGCACCAGTGACAATAACTGCAACGATCATCGTCCATTTCCAACGATTATAATAATTGTTCACCGATTTTTGTTCAACGGTTATTGAACACCAGTAACAAATGCACGTTAAAGTGTTAATAGAACCATATAAAAATGTTTGTGTAAAATATAAACGCTTAATATAACTAAAACAATTATAAGACTAAAATTAATAACAATTATTAGGTAATATTTTATGTCTTTTATTTCATCCAATTTTGAGTTTCATTTTTCTCCATAACCCCAGCGATGATGAATATGAAATATATGTAGGCGTTATTTTGGCATAGGGTACTATTCATAACAACAGGTCTCATTTCTGGTAGTTTTACGCCCAGTCTGCATACAATAATGGCCTTCGTCCTTCATGTTTGAACTCTGACGGAACACTCTTTTTTATTCTAATACAGGTGGTATATACTGGAGCAGTACTGTCAGGAGAGTACGTCTACTGGCAATACTGCTGGGATCGGTTCACGCAACTAAGGGGATCACCCGAAGCCCTTATCGAGAGGATGCAACTTCTGCGTGCGCTGGGTAAAACAAAGGATGCTTGGCTGCAAAACCGTCTCCTTTCCCACGTCACCACTCTCCCAACGGTTGAAGTGGTCCAAGTATTACAGGCCATTGCTGGTACCCCAACAGGAGGCGCAATGGCGTGCCGCTTCCTGCAAGCCAAATGGTACGATCTGCAAGCGAAATTATCTCAAGGCAGTGTAAGCTTTGCCAAAGTAATATCAGCAATTACCCAATATGGAGCAACTAAATTCGATTATGATGAGGTACTATCCAATTACAAATGACTTAATTTTACTTATCCACAATATATTCTTTTTTTAAAGCTAAAATCATTGGTACATCGGTTTGGTCACGGCCCTGGAATGGAAATCCTCAACATGACCTTGAGCAGTGTCGCCGCCAACGTGGAGTGGGTAGCGCGAGCACAATCGTCGCTGTATTCGTGGGTTGAGAGCAACGGCCACATTCATTGACTGTGAATTCATCCCTAAACTAAGAAAGCAATCATCATATCCATAGAAACTGTGAGCAGAAGGTGAAATTATGCCAACAATTTACAATTTTCACTCAGAAAATCTAAGTAACCCGATGTTAGATACTAAAATTGTATTATACACAAATTATACATAAATATATACACACATTTTACGCAAATTACGAAAGTAATGAAATGTAAAAAAATATATATTTTTCCAGGTACATCTACTAAGTTAGAGTAAGCAATGTGCATTGTGCAACTAAACGTAAGAATATTTATTAAGTTAACATCTGACACATGCAATTCTTCTTTAAATAATTCAAATACATAATATAAAATTTTGAATCAATATTCAAGTTATGTTATTCAAAACAGTGAAAAACAAGGCCGAAAAATCAAATTTAATATTTAGTATGGCGTTTAAAGTACCTACTACCTACGTTGTGTGTACAGTTGTACACATGATTGAACATTGGCGAATATTTTTGGAAAGCTCAAAGGTTTTAGGATTTAATGAAGCGATCAAGTGTTATTGTGTTTAAAAAAAAAAAAAATTATGAACATCAAAAGGTAGATTTGTTTCAGATATTTAAAACTAGAACAATAAATATAGAAAAAAGTAATGCAAATTGGGTAAGCTGGGATGGAAAATTATGGGGTGATATTGGTCTCCACAGAACCATAAGTTGGTGCCACTGTGTGGCATTGCGATAGACCCTTCAAATGTTTCATTATGCCTATCATATTAATTACTTCGTATTTCTGGAACGAATGTACTTTTTTGAATAATCACATCTTCACGAAACAAATCCGCCATTTTTGCAGTTAAAAATTCATAAAAATTTGCATTGCGCCTTTTGTTAGAAATGAAGAAACACATTCAGCAAGATTTTTTTAAATTTAACCCCTAAGGAGGTAAAATTGGGGATGAAAATTTCTATGAAAATCCCTTATATTTTTGTTGCTAGCGAGAAGCGTAATTTTTTTTATTTGTTTAGAATTTATAGTGTTATAACAATTTGGTATGAAAATTTATTTTTATATTTTTCTTCAGAATTAAAGTAACAGTAAATACCTTTGCTGTTCTAGTGGCGAAATTGTTTTTGTTTGTGGAACTAAATTTGTTTCATATTGATGTAAAAATACTATGAATTCATGGTAATTGGCACGGATTGAACCGTCACCTCTATTGCCATATCGCCCATACATGCAGAACGAAGTTTAAAGTGCAGAAAGGTCGACGAAAAAAATGCACTTTTTTCTAAGGAAGTAAACCACGTCTGTTTTTTTCTCTTTTTTCGTTTTCTCCTCACCATCAGAAGTTTATCGGCTAGATGAAATATGACAACCAGCACAACTACTAGGAACTATAACCACACTCTAGTATGGAAATGCCCAATGTGAAAAAGGTAGATTTTTTTTTTGCAGATTTTTCTTTTTGTCGAGTTATTAGAATTTTGTTTGTTCAGATAACTTTTAATTTTCAGGGGTGGACACTATTTGGGATCCTCCTCCATAATTATTGGCAAGGTGGGTTGTTATGGAAGGACAAAGGGGCATTGTCATCATCCCCCCTCAGCGCAAGTAAGTGCCGATCTGACCCCCCACAACGTTGTTTCTCTTTACCTTACCGCGTTTTTGTAATTTTACCATCGCGCGAGATTTCGCTGTGTGGGATGAAGCCCACAGGTAGCGAGTATTTGAGGCAACCCTCCAAACTACCACAGAAATAGCTTACAAGCTGGCGCCGCACAGTGGGCCGAATCAACGTTTTGGCTGTCCAAAACCCCAAAAATGAAAGTTATTATACACGTTTCATAGGGTTTCAGATTCCAAAAGGGATGTCTGGAGCAACTAATTTCATAATGGGAAAACAGACAGACATACTATTCTGGAAACCTCAGAAATGGATTCAGCATGTTGGAAAACCCCCGGAAACCGAATTTCGTTCCAACCACATTAGAGGTTTTGCCCAAGGAAATGGTTGTTTCGGCCCACTGTGCGCCGCGCCGTCCATGTTTCTGATGGAGGCAACATAGTCAAGTGCTTCATGGCAAAAGCTATTTCATCGGAACTGACCCTTGTCGGGTGCATGGATCAGCCTCCAAGAGTTAGTCCTTACATCCATCCAAACTAACATACTCTCCAGAATAAAACTCTTGAAAATTGTGAAAATATCTCATAAGACTCTCTTAACACCCTCCGACGCACTCATAATGTACCTCTTATTAAAAGACTTTGAAATTAAGTCTCATAGTATTATTATTATGAGATAATAACTACTAGAGTTACCAAAGCGTTTGTTCTCATAATAAGTTCTTCTTACTACTTTTATTTTGAGTGTGAGAACACTTCTTTTCTTATTGAGTCTTTCTTATTATACTGAATTTCGATCCCGTAGCTGTAAGCGTTCTCAAGTTATCGTCTGCACAGACAGACAAACGGACAGATATACCATTCTGCAAACCTCAAAAATGTATTCAACATGTGGAAAAACCCCCGGAATATCAATTTTTTCCATTCTAACCACAAGCAGTTTTGGCCAGAGAAATGGTTGTTCGGGCCCACTGTATTGTTAAATGACAACTTTTTGCACTTGGTACGTTTTGGACTGAATTTTAGGTATGATGCTATAGAGATATCTTAATAAAATTTACAAGGTACATAGCCAATGAAATGAGGAAGTTTTTAAAATAGATTTTGGTAAGTTTTATTATTTTGAACTTTATGTAATTTAAATATTTCTTATGGATATAAATATTTTTTTGCAATAATAATAGTCTAATCTAGACTAAAATAGTTTAATAATAGACTAAATGAAAAAACAAAAATCAAACCTTTACCTCAATAGCTTAGTATGCAGCTCAGTCGCTGAAAAATTTTCCCATAAGAAATACATTGCTGTCAAAAGGGTGTCTTAATCGGTCGCTTAATTTAGCGACCGAAGTGGTACGGTGCTCGGTCGCTTAATCTTGACAAATTCCCGTTTTATTCCGCGGGAAATTGTGATTGTGGATCGAAGGAAAAAAGGAAATTGTCAAGATTCTGAAGGCGATTTAAATACCGGGCCATCTAAAACGCCTTCAAAAAGTGTAAAGTGACGTTAGTTGTCAATAGGCGGTTTGAAGTTCAGTTTGTTTTGTCGAAAAATATTAAATTGTTGTTGTTTAGTAGTAAATTATGTTTGATTATAATTTTATTTACATTGTGCATTTCAGTTTTATGCAGATTTCATTTATTCTGAACCTCTTAACTGCAGAGTACTGAAAAGTCAAAATGAATTTAAACAAGTATTCTACTTGTCAAATTGCAGACACCCATTTATATGACAACTGTGGAACGTATTTTCAGCGACCGAGCTGCATACTAAAGCTATTAACTCGGAAAAATTCCCATTAAGCTGAATTTTGGTACACACCTTTATAACGTCGTTATAAACAACGTGTGAAAAATCGGCCACGAGATCATGTTCGCTTTAAAGGTTATTCAAGGTCAAAATTTGTTATAATTCGGAGTAATTAAATATTATATTTTAATTATATTAAACAATAATAGGTAATAATACTTTCATCATGTAATCGCAAGTTTTCCATTTCTTCTTCATCTTCCTGGTTTTTTTTCAACATCGTCTTCTCCAGACATATCCTGTATCCCAGCGGATACAGTAGAGTGGGTTCATGCTTTCATATTCGTAATGGTCATCTATATTCTTATCAAGAGTTTCGTCAGAATTTGAATTGAAGCATGATTGACCACAGTAATGTCCACAAATATTTGAACATTTGATTCCAATTTTTCTGCAGTCGCAGTTAGTACCATAGCCTTTTGTACATTTACAAAAAATCATAAAGGAAAAAAGGAAGCATTGTTTTTGTAGCATTTGAGTGTTCTGCCCCATTTCCTAGT
This sequence comes from Leptogaster cylindrica, assembly GCA_963082835.1. Classification (NCBI taxonomy): domain Eukaryota; kingdom Metazoa; phylum Arthropoda; class Insecta; order Diptera; family Asilidae; genus Leptogaster; species Leptogaster cylindrica. The sequence continues at coordinate 39,737,317 of OY720106.1, forward strand.
CTTTCAGATCTAATTTAAGTCTTTGACTATAGACAACTTATGAAAATATTGTACCCATAATTTTGCCGTGGGTCCTCGATCTTGTATTTTTCCAGAATATCATGAAACTGTTCTATATATGGTTTGACTGTTTGAGTATAGAGCTATAGAACCATCTACATCTCCATATGAAACATTTTGTTTAATTATTTCTATAATATAACCTCTTAGATATTCGTCAGTATGATCATCTATTTGTATATCTTTAGCAACAATGATCGATAACGCTAAATAGAGTAATATGGGACCTCTATTTCTAACTGCTCTTGCATAAGCAATAAGCATGGCCATTTAACATTTTATCCACAGAATTTGGGGCATAAATTACACTTAGAGCTTCTTTATGACCTGCCATTATGTATCCTATCGATCCAAGAAAAGATATGAGTAAATGAAAACCTCCAAGACGTATTACAATTTTTGACTGTACTGATCCAGGTTCAGAAGTTGCAACTATTTCACGAGCTTTCAGAAATAACGGTTGAAAGGAAACACTCTATTGAAACGTCGTAACATATATTTTCTACTTCAATTTTGCTCATTCCAGACACACCATAATTGTAAATGGTAAATATGATTTTTTGTAAATGTACAAAAGCCTATGGTACTAACTGCGACTGCAGAAAAATTGGAATCAAATGTTCAATTATTTGTGGACATTACTGTGGTCAATCATGCTTCAATTCAAATTCTGACGAAACTCTTGATAAGAATATATGTTGGTGGTGTCGAAACGAATGCATTCTCAGTATAGCTCTATACTTGTAATTTTGTATGGTGAACGTTAAAATTTGGATACCGCAATAACGATAACTTGTACATAAACAAAAAACAATAACCTTATAGATAATTGTCTCCTGTACAATTTTTGTAAGAACCTTTTTTTTTGTACAATCAATATAAAGTGAGATATTTACGAAAAGGCGATTCGCTTTTAATAAAAAATTCACATTTCTTTAAAAGTTCGTACATTGTGGGCCTTATAACTCAAAAACCATAAGTTTTACATTAAAATGTTATAAGACCTTTTTTTGTAGATAATTATCTCTTCTATAATTTTTACTCACAACTTTTTGCTGTAGGATGAACAAAAAGCGATATATTTACAAAAAGGTCATTTTCGTGACCTTTGACCTTGAATAACCTTTAAAGCGAACATGATCTCGTGGCCGATTTTTCACACGTTGTTTATAACGACGTTATAAAGGTGTGTACCAAAATTCAGCTTAATGGGAATTTTTCCGAGCTGAAAATCTAATTTGATTGGGCTATTTAACGAAATGCTTCATTATAATTAATATTTCTTGCGAATCAAAACTAGTTTCTGAGCGCAACGCAACTCTCAGCAATACCGGTGAATTTGTACAATTGATTCTTTGATTATAATTCGTGTTTGATAATTGGTATATCATCTATGAATATTTTATGAAAATGTAAAAGTATGAATCAAAGTTTTAAGAATAACGATACATATTTTTATCAAACTCTACTATTTACGAAACTTGGAACAAATTTACAATTAAGTCGTTGCCTTTATATCGAAAAAATTTTCATTGAATTAGGGTGTGTTTTTACTTAAAATGCATTCTTTACAGAATGAGGTATCTTATCCTTTTTTAAGAAAATGTGAGCTCTTATTTGGCTTCCGCCTTCCATTCCGTAATTTGTACACGTTTTGGTTAAAGCACAAAACTGTAAAGGAGAATAATTGAAATTCCTTCAAAAACTAAAACGAGTCATATATTACTGGTGTAAAAGATGTTCTGAAGTAAATAAAAGCCGATTTAAACTGCTTTAGCGTCTGACCTCATCACCTCGGAATATGCGAATCAAATCAGAAGCAATTTTATTTACCTTTAAATGGAAAATTACGACTTCCGGTTTCTTCCCCAACCACAATGGAGTTTCCTCCCCACAGATCAGTTCCGGTTCTTATAAGTGGCATTTGCTCAAGATTTTTGTCGCGAGTCCTGACACGGCAACTCCTGTCACCCTTCCCTGGATATTGGGCGGAGGGAGTCCAACTGCTCGCGCTCCCTTCGTGGAGCTGTCTGACTAGTAGCTATATATAATATAAGGCGATCGAAAGCTTTATGTAACACTCGGTTTTTTTTTATCAGTAACGTGATGCGGAGACGTGAGCGCGAGAAACTGTTTCACGAGTTCGTCCATTGCAGGTTGTTTTCAGTCAATTCGTTCTCCACGATAACGTTGGGAGTGTGTTCAGTGTTGTGATATTCGATCTGTTGGATCAGTTTCGCGTGTGTTACAGTCATTTGGCACTGCCTTCGTACGCGCTTCACGATAGGCGAATCCTAATTTTGTTGGATAAAGGAAAATTTAGCGGGATTTCCATATCTGATCCACTGCTGGTTTTGAGTTCGTACAGCATTCTCCAGTTGTCAACACTACCGCTGCCCCATTTGAGGTGAGTTGAGAGAAACTTAATTGAAGTTTAAAGAAGCCGAACTTACCGCACTGTAGCTTTGCGACCGTACTGATTAGCGCGGAAATCCAGTGCCAGATCGCTTATGGCTACGAGCCTAAATAAAGCGATTACAAAAGTCGGTTTCCGAGAAATCCAACAGCTTTTATTTACCTCGTATTGGAGCCCCCACAATTTGCGACTTCATTATCGCTGCTTCGATAGGTTTCGAGGAGAGGAGAGTCGACCTTTGACTCTCATAGTCTCATATCAAGCAACTTTGAATTCTCGCGATCCCAAGACACCATGATATTTACTATTTAGTATTTCGTGCGACATTATAATAATTGTGAGCGAAGTGGATCTCGTTTTGCGCTTCTATTCAGACTGCAATTGATCAATTGATTGCCCAGTGAAAAATATCGTATTTAAGTTTTATCTGATTTCATGCGGAAATTAGTTTATGACATCGTGTAAAATAATGGTCGGTATACAGTATACACGCATTTTTATACTAGAGGCCTAAATATAGGGTATATTTCTTTGGAGCGCTCGCCTGCAACGCTTCGCGAAGAAATAGTCATGAAAGAAAAAGGAAGCCATCAAAAACATAAGTTGTAAAAAAATCCAAGTCTCGCAACTCAATTCTTCTACCGTAAAAAGTTGTGAGATCCATGTAATACCAAATCCGTTAATTTATTCAGTTCCTACTTAAGGAATCTTCTGTATTAAGTTATTACGTAATTAGCTAACCTAACAAAATCTTATAGTGACCATATCAATATTAAAAATCTTTTATATTTTAAATAAAAATAGATTGACTAGGCCATCGCATAAAAACACAATATATCTCACAAGTAATACATACTATATTAAATTAGATTGTTTAGCCCCTTTCAGAGGTATAATAAAATGCTGTTTGAAAAAGGGGAAACAGATGAATTTTGGTAGAAATTGAATTTAAAAATTTTGTGTTTTATTTAGATGAATTTTTCATTACAATCAATTGCTTTTTGTTTTTCATTGTATCTATTTCAAAACAAAGATATACCTGTAGTGCGTATACTGGATAGTGTATATAAAATATATACATATACGAATTTAGAAGAGAACATCGAATGACTACATTGGAGGACCCTCTTGATTCTTGAATTTTGGGAGAAGAAAAAAAACACTTATCCGGAATTGATATGCACTATCAGTACTATCACTTAATTCTTCCATTCCAAAATTAACTAAATGTCACTTCTATAAGTTCTATTATAAGTTTTATATACAATAAACAACACGCAACAATATTAAAATGTTCGCTTTCCACACACACACGAGAATAAAACTCTGAAATGAGAGAAAAGGCTACTTAGTACATATAGCAGATGATAAATGACAACCCGCCTGCAACATTGATCCATTTACCAAAGCATAGAATTTAGCATTTTAGAACTGACATTTTCTAGTTACTGCAATATCAGTGAAACCGCTCAAGAACCGAAACCGTATAGTTTTTACAAGCCACCTTTGTAATGAACGGAATCGGATACCTTTTCGAACCGTTCTCGAACCTTATGTTGTTCTTTACAAAGCGTTCTCTCAAAGAACGGAATCCGTTTGAAATCTAGATAGGGTTTCGGTTCAGAACGGAAACAGTATCTAGTCCGATTCGTTTTGGAACCGAAACCGATAATTGCGATTCCGTTTCGGTTAACAACCCTGGCTAGAAGTGCCTTAGAGTTTTGATGATCGGTCAATCAGTCAGTGAGTAAGTGGGTGAGTGACAAAATTAAGAAACTTTGACTAGTTATAATTTGTAAACTACTGGTTCAATTTGAATGATATTTGAAATACGCCGTGTTTATACAATCCCTGCTTGGTTACTGAAAATTCAGGTTTCTAGTTATATCCACAACGAAGTTATAGGGGGTCGAAAATGGCATAAACTGTTACGAGAAAAGGATGGTACGGCCGTGCCGCTTTTTTGCTCGACTTGGCAGGGGCACTGCCCTGCCTCCAGATTATATATTCAATATTTATGATTGAGAAATGAAAAGAAACTGTTTTAAGGATGACCGTGTGTCTGCTTGTTGTCGCTTATTGTCTGTCTGTTCTCGATAACTCGAGATCACTAAGTCTTGTAGCTAAAGAAATGAAATTCGGTACAACAGCACTTCGTTAAAATAGTAAGGTCCTGTTCGAAGATGAGCAAAATCGCGCAACTCCTTAATATAATCGAGGTGCTGAGGGTATTTGAGCACAAAAGTATTAAAAGTGTAACAAATTTTGCCTTTTGATTATTGTTATGAGTACTTAGTAGATGAAAAAAATCGATGTTGCCGCATTACTAGGTGGTTAATAACTTGGGGGGAGGGATGAAATGCTCGGCTCGTATGATCATAAAATAGTCACAGTGAACAAAAGGATTCGGCCCGTCTTTCCGGTAAAATGTCGCTAAATCCTCAAAACTTAACAAAGGCGTCAAGGACAACGCCGCGCCGGACGACGCATCGTGGGAATGCGGCTTTAGACTTGTCCAACTGGTCAAAAAAATGTGTTCTACAAAAAAAGGTTATGCAGGAGTTAAACGAAAAACGACGAGAAGTTAGTCATTTTGCATTTGCATTTTTTACAATTTACACCTTTTTTTTTTATTTTATAAATATTAATTCCAAAATAGTGAAAATAGCTTGTAAAAGATTCTCACCTATCTATATAAATAAAACTGTAATGGGTAATTAGTTTGTCCGAGCATCACTGCAAAACGGCTGGATCGATTTTCATGAAATTTTCTATATTATTTTATATACTGCCAAATTGAATTCAACGCTACTTTTTATAAACCTACAATCCTGTTAATATATAGATCAGATCCAGTACAAAATCTCATCAAATTATTAAATTTCCCATCTGGGCAACTATCTGAGAAATGGGCAATTATCAGGGAAATTTGAAAATACATTATATGTTCGGTTCTGACTGTCGATAGTTAGAAGTATGGTGTAAAGTTTTTCTTTTAAAAAGTTCTAATCTTAGATTTTTATTTACCTACCTATAAATTTTGTGTACATAAATTATTTCACCATGCGCAACTGACAATTATATCAGATAAACAATTATGATATACCATTATGATGATGCGCATGGTAAAATTTGTTTACATTTTTCTTTTTAAGTTCTCAGCTTTTTGTTTCGATATTTGGTTTTTTCACTATGCGCGTGTTTTAAGTAAAATATGTTAAGATATGTTTTGTAAAAATAAAAAATCACCATGACTGACGGGTTAAAATATGGGATGAAAGTTTCAATGAAAATCCGCCATTTTTTAAGTAAAAAATTCAATAAAATTGAATAGGGCTCAGATTTTCAGATGGGTCAGACTTTTTTTAATTTTTAAGTTGTCCATAAAAGGGTTCTTTATTTTAAACAAAACAGTAAACAATTATTTTAATACGAGATATTATAAACGAGTACTGTCTGAAAGCAAAATGGATCTCAAAATCCGCTCTAAGGATTTTTTTAAAAACGTGTTGGACTACAGATAATGTATTTTTGGATTATGTGAAACTTTTCTATAATTGTGAAAATGGATTAGAAAGAAGAAAATAATTTTGTTTTTCTACAGAGGATTTTCCAAAAGTAAAATAAAAATTTTTCTTCTCTTTAGTCTATTTCCAGAATTTGTGTAGAAAAATTTCAGAAAACCAAAAAGTTTTTTTTTTTCTACTGTTTAGTCTTAATCGATCAATTGCGCGAAGCATTTCCCATAAACAAATAATTCTCATCTGGTACTTGGGCAGTAGGACTATTAGTCCTGTTAAAATGTTCTGGATTTATTGGAATCTTAAACAAGAATGAATGCGGATTGCCGTTTAATGACGGCCGTACTAATTAATAAATGATACCAAGCGGTACCGTCTGTAGCGGTCGCATTATTACGATGAGTGACGTCACAAAAAATTGTTTCATGGAATACTGCGGTAGTGGTTTCTACGATAGCGTTAATACGGACCATCACGAAATATGACGCTCAGACGCTGCCGTCACATTTATGACGGTAGCTCTTTACGGTGGAGAGCTGTTTGCCTACGTTTTTTTGTCGTCAACAGTGTCCGTAGCGGTGCACCCGTATATTATTTTTGAGTATGTTTAGACAAAAAAAGGTTTATTGTTATTTTCTGCATAAAATAGGCGAAATACTCAAAAACACAAGTGCTATATTAATTGAAGCATGCCCGCGAATAACGTTGTACGCGACAAAAACCAATTTTTTCAGTACGCGAAATAAACGTTTGATTTAGTTTAGAAAAATCATAATGATATGGAATAGTCAAACGATCGATAATAACGTTTACAAAGTTTTTCGACCAAAAAAACACTTTTAGAAAATTTGGCGTTTACAACGTTATTCGCGGGCATGCTTCAATTTATACCTATAATTTTAATTGAATATATATTTAATGTTCTTTATAATATTTGCCAGTTTTACCGATTGAAATGTTTAAATTGACTTCGAATTCTAACTTTACAACTATTGCCACCGTCATTGTCACCATATTTGTGTACTCCGTTTTGCTTACGTCACTCGCCGTAATAATTCGGCCGCTAAATGACGGTACCGCTTTGTTCGAACACTAGCCCAAGGCGTTACGTTAACGTAAGCTCCGAGCATAGCTCGGTCTCCAGGTACTATGATAAATCAGAACCAGCTCTTAATTAGAGCACATCGGTTATTTTATTACCTTCCGTCTGAATTTATTGGAATATTTTTAAAAATATATTTATCACCCTGTTTTATAATCTTTTTCATTTTTAAAACATCTTTACGCTTTTTTTAGATACCTACTGTGAAAGTGTTATAAAAGAAAATGATGAGTCTCGAAGACCTACCTAGAATGGAATCGTTGTCCCCCATACGCGACGCTGACTCCCCGCACGAGTGTTACGAATCCCGTCGGTACATATCACAGGTAAGTCACAAAATCATTTACCCGGAAGACATTTATAATCAAAATCATCTCATAAGAGGAAAACATAAACAGATGTAAAATTTCGGTCATTATACTGGGAAATTTACACGTTCATATGTATTTGCAAAGAACATCCCTTTGCATTAAAAAAATCGTTTTCTGCAGGCCTACAGGCTGAGGTAGATTTCGTATTGTTTTGATTGCGTTTATTGGGGTAATTTATTTTAAAATCGAAAACTTCGAATTTCCACCAACCCCTAATTCGGTGGTGCCACCGTTAACCTCATAGAAAGTAGTGTAATTTATGCAAATAAAGTTTCTCTATGAACTTCATAGGAGCCGAGATATAATTATTTAAAACTTTCAACACCCTCCCCCGGCCACCCTCTTATGCCGATTTTAGTCATTAACGAACTTAACCGAGCTATTAACCCCAGAAATAACATATTAAAATTTGGTTGCAATATCTTCAAAAATACGGCCTCTAGCGTGTAAATATAATATAATATATATACAACTTTTAACGTAACTTGCCAAAGTAGTGTAGTACAGTCAGTACAGTCAGTTAAAGTTGGGCGATGTAATAATTTTGAGTACATGATATGATTCTGCAAAAGAGTGATATTTTCTTTAAAATTGATGCAATTGTGTTTTAATTTTACACTGTAACTTGTAGAAGGGTTCTTCAGGATTACATAAAAAAAAAGAAAAAATTAAAAAAGTAAAGGTTTTTAGTCACAGTACTTGAAAGATCATCACAGGGTGCCAATTTTATCAATTTTTTTTTTTAATCCTTATAACTCGAAAACTACATGACTAAGATTTTTTTTTTATTTTTCTGACAACTCTTACCACTTAGCCTATCACCCGTTTTCGGCTTGACGTTGAGTTTCGGGACATCCTGTATATGACTCGAGTATATGACAACAGATAGCTCCTCTACGTCATTTGATCTAGGGCAAAGAATATCTACTCAATAAGAACCGACACTGTTTTTTGAATGTATGTGGAAAAAAAATTAAAAAGAAAAATGTGACAGAGAGGTCACTAAAATAATGTAAATAACGCACAGGAGGAAAAGAGTGCCAAGAAGTTCGTCGGCTCTGACAAAGAATATCTACTCAATAAGAACCGACAGTACTGTATGTACACGGCTGGATTGGCTATGTGTGCATCGGTGCTGTGGAAAATTAGTTAGCAGCAGAGTCACATTTGTTGAAGTGGGATAGCAGCGTACAGCGTGGTTCATATTTGCCGCAGCACATCAAAAGCCGCAAGCAATCTGATTTGCGATCGTACGAACTTCCGAGTCGCCCTGCAGTGAAAGCACTTTTCAACTCAGTTTACACAGAGCTTTTGACTTGTTACAAGCTATCATTTTGAGTTTAGCTTTAGACTTTAGAACAGTGATGGGCAGGCCTATGCCCGCGGGCACTCCAGCTTTTAGAGCTTTGAATATGTACACGAGCAGCTCGCAAGTCGAGAGCGCATCATTCGGCCGCCGGCCGTCATGCGAGCAGGACTATGCTTCTTTTCGCTTTGCTTTCGGTACACTGTAAATTTGAAGTCATTTTGCCATGTGGCTTCACTTTTACATGACAGGTGACGTCACCAAAATTAACAGTGTAAAAAAGGCCGGAGAGAGCTTTGAAGAGCTTTTACACAATCACATTTTGAGACTGTGGTTGCATGCCCATCCCTGCTTTAGAAGCACTTAAAGCATATGGTTACCCATTTAAAAGTGCAGCATGAAAAAACCGTCAGCTGATTGTCTGAGGCAAAGAATATCGACGTCAGAGGCAGAGAATTACTACGTCAGAGCCGACGAACTTCTTGGAACTCTTTTCCTCCTGTGCGTTATTTACATTATTTTAGTGACCTCTCTCTCACATTTTTCTTTTTAATCTTTTTTCCACATACATTCAAAAAACAGTGTCGGTTCTTATTGAGTAGATATTCTTTGGCTCACAAGAATAGGAAAGTCTACAAGTCTACACCGACACAATTAGCTCGATCTGCGTATTACCATAGAATAGTAAAGATGTCACTTCCAACTTGTGAAGATTCCCGTCGTAGCAGGAACATAGAGCAACCCTGGACTCTAACGTTGATTTTAGATTTAGACTGCGTACGAGGGTGAGCGGCTTGGCTAAGTATAGTCTGTTTAGTAATATCACAGACAACTTACAAGTAGATCTGTAAATCCCAATGCTGGCGTGATTTTATTTTTGAAAGCTCTTTCTTTACGTGTTGCTTTCATATTTGGTTGAGATTCACAGGGAAACAGTATCTTTTGGTCCCACAACAAGTTGCAAAAAAAACAACGCATGCACCAAAGTTTACAGAGAGCAGTGTAATACATATAGATACAATGCTCTAGATACAATGCTCTAACAAAAATCCTGTCAGCAGCTTGTCCTTGTGGGCAAGCATCGCATAGAGCTTGCATCGACTGAGTCGTTGTTTCAAAACAGGGCTGTCGTTCGATTAAGGGGGTGGGGGGGGGGGGGGGGGTGGGGGGGGGTGGGCAAAAGTTTACGGATCCGCCCCATGGGGCCCGTCGTCGGCCCGAATACTTAACTAAATACAAGCCAAAGAACCAAAGCAAGTACATATGGGGGATCATTAAAAAGCATATTGTATATTATACAATAAACATATATGTAACAGATATAAAACCAACATGCGGAGTATGGACTCGATCCCGGCGGCGCGGCGGCGATTGAAAGCAAAAGTTTGGTATACTAAAACTGCCCCATATATGGGCCTAGCAAGCCGAGTCGAACACTGCTGCTAGTGCTGTACAACTCTTCTGCCTGGCGGTATATGGTACAGATTGCATAGGCATAGACTCTATGACAGACAATTTATGCTCAGTCAGCAACAAGACCGAAAAATGTTGTTGAATCAAGCAGTTTTGAAAGTTTATTATAATAGAAATGAATTACACGCGTTTCCATTAAGATAGAGTAAGATAATATCCCAGTAGAAAAAAGAAGGAGTATGAAGTAATGATAAAAACGCTTCTTGTTGCATTAAGAGGCCTTCTCAACTCGATTCTTTCTTTTCTTCTTTTTAAACCATAATGGGACAGAAAGTAAGTATTTCGTCTCTCACATACTTTGAAGTACTTGTTATTTCAATTCCTTGGAAGTACAACTATAAATGGTTCATCAGTAAAGCTCTAGAAGGGCATTTGTATCCGATATGTAAATGATCATTTAGGTTGAGCGGTTCTAGAAGAAATGAGTCAGGATTGGCGATATAAGCTATGCTTTTGAAGTTATTCCCAAAATCATCTGTAAAATTTTTATTCATCTATATTTTAAATGTCAATAGTTGAAATAAAAGCAAAATTTGGTCGTTGGTTTTCTAATTAAAAAATAATTTATAATAACGAAAACGTATTTTTCCCCTTAATGCAAAATAACGAACACAATAGCAAATTCATTTCTATAACTATAATAACCATAATATATAATATAATACTATAATAAGGTTAAGGTATAATACTATAATAACTATAATAAGGTTCTTTCAAAACTATTGAAATCACTATAATGAAGCAACTAAACAGAACAACTGCGCGTGGACGAATGCAAAACTCCGTTTTCCCACTACTTGCTGCAAATATAAACATATGACTCTGAACTCTGCAAATCGCCCCAGGGATAATTGAGTGCCAAATTGGGACGTCAGTAGTCGCCTTAAAATGTAATGTTTCTGGAAAACCACCTTAAACTGTGACTGTGACTGACTATATGATTAATTGATTAGTGAATAGTGAAATAGTCGTTACACCGAAAATTGAATGCACTACGTATCCACCCAAGGCCCGCTATACACATTAGCTAAGCTATGCGTGCTAAATGTTGTAGCTTGACTCGCTTAGTTTATGCACGCTGCTGAGCACCCTGCACACTAAGCGAAGCTTCACAAAAATAAAAACACTGCAAATTTTACACAACGGTTTATTATTTCCAAAAAATGTGACATTTTTCAAGTCACGGCTAGATGGCAGTAGTGATCATGTGAAATGATTTCACGTTTTTTGATCCACCAACAAATGGAATAATTTATGGAGATTAAAAATTTCAAAATTCTATTACTCAAAAACCAATTGATATAAATCCATACAATAAAATGTGTTCTATTGAGTAATATTAGAGCATTGTATATTCCGAGTTTTATGAAAAAAGCTTGAACGGTTTCGGAAATATGATTTTTTCAATATTTGGTTCCTCAATTTCCCCCCCTCAAAATACGTCGATCGGACCCACGAGCTGTTAGGACCGTTGTCAGATGTCACTTGATTTTTGAACCAAATTTAATTAATTTATCTCCAGTAGTTTCCGAGAAAAAGCCTGGACGGCGGACGGCGGACGGCGGACGGTGGACGGCGGACGGGGGACGGCGGACGGGGGACGGCGGACGGACGGATTTTTTTTTATTCGTTTTTTGAAATCTACATATCTCAAAACGTAAACTGACAAAATTTCAGGGGGGGTTATAATTTTTTTTTTCGTGTTCGATTACATAGGTTTATTATTGAAAATAATAAACCAAAATAACAGACTTTGCGAACAGTCACTCTATACAGACATTTTTTTTGCATAATAAACACACCGGAGTTACATGACAACATCGCTCACAATTCACATAGCATCGCTTAAGTGTGCAACACTCCATTTAATTTCTTTATTTTGACAACCGAGCGAAAAACTTTGCTTCATATGTAGCTTACCTAATGTGTATAGCGGGCCCAACACTTGTATTAATACACGCCACACACATAATTAGGAAGCGTCCAACATTCGGTCAGTTTTACTCCCAAAACGCGCCAATAGATGTTTCACATCAAAAAGCCAGCAACTGGCAAATCATCTGCTTGCAATGTGTAAACGAGCCTTTAAGTCATTGATCACTCGTCCTTACGAGTGACCAATGAATGCTCCATCGCGTCCACTGAACTCCTCCAAGCGCCAGAAGTTGATCGGCAGTACTTTGCCAAAACATTCTGCGTTTCATTTTTGATTCCGCGTAGTCGACGACCGACGTCACAGTCGAGTTCATCCACATTTGCATCACAATAAACGATATAAAATTATAAAAGCAACTGCTAAATGAATCGCAAATGGATACCGAGATCAATCGAAAATACGCGAGTTAACTGCAAGTGGAGCACGACTTTGTTTTTGGATATTTATAAAAATTAGTAAACTACGCTTTGACCAAATCTCGACATTAAAATACAAATATAAATCCTTTCTGCCATCGTCCGTCTTATTGGGATTTTCGTTCGTAAAACAGACGGCTCCTTATTTATGTCCGTTTTATGTAACTTTCGAGAAAATTTCATAGCGCTTAAATTCTAAGAGGATGCCCGCGATAAATCTCTTGGTAGACTTAGCTTGACCCAGATGAATTAAATTCAGGAATCTTTTCGAAATTAAATGAGTATGAGTGTGGCTCGCCGTGTGGGCATTTTGAATATTTTCCCCGAATCCTCAAACGAGGTCGCCATGCATCGAGTTTCAAGCGGAAATCCATGCGCCTTGACATAGTTCCCCCGCAACGCTTTCAGATTGGTAATAAAATTGAACAAACAACGCACACAATTTGTAGTGATTATATTTAATTACTTCAATGTGTGAACCTTCCTCCAAACTGATTTACAAATCTCAGAATTTTATTTTGCAATTGTTTGTACATTACCTGTCCTCCCGGTATTTTTTTGTTTTACGTCTTTTGAACATTTTCTTAGAAGTTATTATTCAGTCAAAAAGTTGTACACTTTTTATTTTTTATGACATTATTATGCATTCGCCAAAATTAGAAGACTTTGTTGCTAATGCTAAGAGCTTAAAATTTTCAAAATTTTTTTTTAGAATATGTTTTTATTATTAAATACAGCTTTTTTTGTAAGGAAAAGAGCTGCACTTTGATCTTGAAAATGCACTTTGACACAGGGCGCTTTATTAGGTACCTACCTATTTAAAGAAAAAAATATTCATATGGCTTTTTTCAAAATTATAACAACAGCCCTGTGTTAAAGTCCAGCTCTGTAAAAAACTAAATTTAAAAAAATTTTACATTTAAGGATAAAGAATATATAATCTAAGCAAGAATAACCAGTTGCATTTTAGTACTAGAGCCCCTTGATTTCTGACCCCCTCAAATATGCCTATAGAAATTATAATGTTTGTTTTTTTAATAATTATAGAAATGGCCATAACTTCCTTATTTGTCAAACGATTTTTATGATATTTATGGTAATCGATTGTGAAATATATAGGGTGTTTTTTTTAAGTTGAGACAAACAAATATCTCGAAAAATACGCATCGTACGGAAAATTATAATAATATGAAAAGTTAATATTTCCAAGGGCGACTTTTCATATTATTATTTTTTTCGTACGATGCGTATTTTTCAAGATATTTGTTTGTCTCAACTTAAAAATAATAATAATTTGTATAATATACAGGGTGTTTTGAGGGGGGTTGCAGATATTTTGCATATGGATACGGGGGAGTCATTGTGAATATTTTGAGCCATATATGACTATAGTCCAAAGTCGCATGGTTTTTCAGATATTCGCGAAATTCCGATTTTCTGCTAAACAGGGATGTCATAGCGGTTAACAGCCAATAATGCATCTAATTAGAGTTTTTTGTCGGACTCATTTGTGTTTTTTTGTTGTGCTATGAAATAGCGTACAAGGTACAAAATAAAAAAATAAAGGCAAAATAATACCAAGGAAAGTAGTTTTCACATCAGTCTTGTAAGTTCCGTTATCTATAACAAAGAAACTATCCAGTGCATCACCCTACAAATAACTTAAAATCATCCTTAATTTGTATCCTTTCCAATGATGTTTATCATACTCCACCAGCTGCCTGCGTTTTCCCAGAAAGTGATTTTTGAATAGATGACCCTAACTAATTTTTAAAAATAATCAAAATTAAAAATATCTGCAACCCCCGTCAAAACACCCTGTATAATATATAAATATATAAATATGTATTGTATATATAACTTTGGTTTCGTATTCAGGAAGGTATGAAACGAAAAACTGCGAAAGAATTTTTCGAAAGTCGTGACATAGTATCGATCTCAATGGGTAGATTTTTCCTCGAAATTTACCTTAAAAAAACCATGTAAATTGTAAATCCATTACCGTTTACTATCGTAAAACTCCGCAAAATTTCGACAAGGACGTCACTCTCATACAAGAAGTTATTTAGTTCGGTAACGGTTACAGTAAATGGATAAAACTGATTTAAATGTATTACAGCGTCCCATGACGGCAAACCAAAGATTTTCGCCCTTCAGCACTCACACCTCAAGACCGCGAAAAGAAGTATTAGGTAAACTTTGAAAAAAATTTATGAGCAACGTCGTAGAAGCAACAAAGTCTTTGCTGGACTTTTCAAAGATGAATATGTCCTCATTGTTCGCATTCCTATGATTCCAAGTTCCAACAGATATCGCATTTCAACAAAGGTTTAGATCTAGACGCGGATTGCTTCTCACATGGACAATTATTATGTTGCGTGTTCTAGAGTCGGCAAACCAGAAAATCTATATATCTACATTCTACATAGAAAATGGAACGACAAAATGTATTGTATAAAAAACGACAAAACGTATTGTATACCCACAATGCATTGTGAAAATATATGTTTTATTTCACCAGACTAACTGCGCCACAGAAACGAGTGGCAGGGTAGTGATATATTGTATAAAACGCTGCAAAGTCTTAACACATGCGTTTATTATTCTGGACTGAATACAACATGATTGGCGATTGAGTCCTGAATAAAGCGACCCACAAATCCTGAACAGCAGGGCCCAAACGAGGCGGGTCGCAGAGAGAGCAAATAAACGGGGCAATTATTGGCCTAGCGGGCTGTGATCCCGGTTTCTTTAAAAAAAAAATCTTCATTTTTTCTTCGTTTTTGTTTTAAATTGTTTTTAAAAAAGTTTTTAATTTTTTTAAATTTTTTAGGCCGTCAATTCTTCACCCTTTGGTCAAAATCGACTTCAGATTTGATTTGCTCACCCTAAAAAACATAAAAAATATACCCCACATGCCCAACTTCACAAAAACTACTAAAATGCCTAATTACACGACTGCCAAAAAAGGAGTGTTATGTTTTCAGGGTGAATGTATGTATGTATGTACGCTTTTTTTATTCCACCATGGCTTTTAAATGCTTTAACCGATTTTGATGTGTGTGGTATCGTTAAAATCCATATGTTATCCCGAGGGTACCTAAACTTTCAAAATGTCAAATTATATGGCCCACAAATTGATTAATTATAGAATTATTGGCACGATACTGACAACTGCGGAAATTCAAATTTTCGATATTTTCCAAAGGATTGTGGGAGGGAAAAATATCACAATATATCATAAAATATCGGGAAAAATAATAAAAAAAATTCTATAACATACCGTTCACGAAATATCCTTCCAAAAAAATCGGTTCACTAATATCAGAAAATCATTCGCAAACCGGTTGTTAATCACTGTACGGCACTTACAATAGGCAACAATGTCAATTAATTGATTATTGTACTTTTAGTTCATTTTGTAAAAGCGAGTAATCCCCAAATATATGAAAATTTTATAAATATGAAATATCACAAAACCAAAACTCATTTGTCAGTTCTTTGTTTTGATTATTTCACGGCAGATTATGTTTGGAATTTAGTAAATTACACACAAATTATGGGTAATTAAAATGATTCATTTATTGCTAAAGGAGCCTAAATTGATATTAGGTCCTTAAAGTGGTCTCCAGTGATTAGCAACCGGTTTTCTGAAGGATTTCGTGGTTTGAATTAACTGATCTTTTACGAATGATGTCTCGTAAACTGTATGCTTTACACTTTTTAAATTATTTTTTACGTGATCAGCGGCCCAAAATCCTTCGGAAATCTTTAACAAAGTAGCCGCAGTTTTTGGTATCACCCCGAATTATTAGAGGAAATATTAGTTTTTCGTGTAGTTTGTCCAAGGAATCTAAACCAATAGAGTTAATCTCAAGTGTGCGCAAATTTTACTGTCACTAAAAAGTATAAAATAAAAAATAAAGAATTAAAAAAATTCAAAAACACGACTGCCTATACAAAAAGTGAACTAAAAAGTTTAAAACAAGTTATTTTAGTTAGAGCGAACAAGATGTCGGAGATATGCTTCACTTGACATCGGTTAATTCGACGCATTATTAGTCCAGAGGAGAAAAGGATATACTTAACGCAACTACGTGGGTACAAACACTTTTCGCAGTTTGTTTTGTTGCGATGAATTTTTACTGCTGTCGGGGGACAGTTTGATCAAATTTTAATAGTTTTTATAGTCCCCCGACAGCAGCAAAAATTCATAGCAACAAAACCAATAGCGAAAAGTGTTATTGTATTCAGTCAGAAATAATAAACTCATGTGTAAAGACATTGCAGCGTTTTTAGGTAGCATTAGTACACAAAATCGACATATGTTTGACGTTTTCCGTATGGTCTGAACTTATAGAGGTCTAATTAGCAGTTACTAAGTCTTGTTTATAACTTTTGAATGGGCAGTTAAAGCCGTAGTGGGGTTTTAGTTTTTATTTATTTTTTTATATTATAGGTATATACAGATTTTGGATCTCATTTTTCTCAACAACCCCAGCGATGATGAAGATGAAACACATGTAAACATTATTTAGGCATAAAGTACCTACTAATCATAAAAACATATTTTATTTCTGTTTTTATTCACGTTCTACATCAAGGGTATTTCATAATCTTTGGCCTAAACCAATTATACATAATTTCCGTACTTGTTGTAAGCTGGATTCTGCCAACCTAATTGGACTCCAGTTAACGTGTCTTAATGAATTTGCATTTTTAACACAAAATTTGCACAAAATCCACTTGCAAAACTTGCACGTCAAGTGGAAATGAAAGGAGATGCAGAATTTGCCGAATTTTATTGTGTGAACATTTTTCAATTTATTTTTAATAGTGAATAATTTCTTTGTTTGTAAAACTGTTACTATACCTACCAAGTTAAAGGAAGAATGAAAATGGAAGAAATATACAGAATTCGGGTTTGGTTTATTGTAGTTTAAAATCAAATTCAAACTTTTAATTTTTAGAAGCACTTCTATTATCGACATTTTAATGTCGAAACACTGAAGAAGAATCCGTTAATATATCGATTACGAGCCTTATTTTGCTTCTGAAGAGTTCAGTTCTAATTCAGCTACTTGGGGACATGGCTGACAAACGATCGAAGCTTGTTTGCTATTCACTCGCGTGGTCGAAAGATACCCAAGCGACAGCGAGACTGCGAGAGCGTATGAATGAATGGGTAGTTGAATTTTGTTGGTCGGTGTGGGGCGAGGGTGAACGTATCATGCATTCATGCGTTCGCACTAAGCCGGCGGAGAACAGTGAATCACACTGGGCCAGCCAATGGATTGACGTGCACCGCATCGAAATTTCTAGTAAATGGAGAAAACAAAGACGTGGAAGTGAATTAAAATTGCGATAATAAAATTCATTACAATTAATTTATGCGAAATATCTGACGTGTCGTGTGTTGATTTTGTGAGCAGTGGTGAATTGGTGTAAATGTCATACATGTAAATAAAACGGTGCTGTGTAATGTCCGGCAATTTACAGTAAGTGTTTGTGACTGGAAGTGTGCTCGACCTTCAGTTTTGGTGCCAGTGACTTTAACAGATATTTCGAAATACGCGAGTAACTGATTCGTGAAGACAGGTATTTTGCGGATATCGTTGCGTATTCGGTTGTGCAAGGAAGAAGTGCGATTGCGAAAATAATATTGTGTTGTTCTTGTGTCAAACGAAAGCAGCATTGTTTGGCTACAAAATCTAACAGTCATTCATTCGCAAACACCTAAAAGGGCTTTATACATTCAGTTGGTAAACGACGTACACGGACAGTGTGGTGTACACGCACACATATTCACGCCTATTGTTCTGTTTCTTGCCGAAGGAGAACTGTCAAATCTTGAAGTTTACGCTTGTGGTGAAATCGAATTGCTTTTCGCTATTCTGAGAAGGTTATGTTGAATCTGCTGGCTGTTCGCTCAGCTGATACAGGGCGCCTAAATCAAAACAAATTAAACAGAAGAAATTCTCAATGATCGACTGTGTGAAAATGCCAGAGACTAGCACCCAATGATCGCATGGGGCTTCGCACTTGCAAAATGCGTTGCCCGGAAAAGTTATTCGAATGGATTTAATGTATGAAATCTTTAAAATAATATTTTTAAAATCTCAGAAGATTTCAGGAATTCATTACAG
The DNA here is from genome assembly GCA_963082835.1 of Leptogaster cylindrica. Classification (NCBI taxonomy): domain Eukaryota; kingdom Metazoa; phylum Arthropoda; class Insecta; order Diptera; family Asilidae; genus Leptogaster; species Leptogaster cylindrica. The sequence continues at coordinate 39,756,064 of OY720106.1, forward strand.
TGAATTTTGATTTGCTGCCAAGAGTAACGCAATCAAGTTCAAGGTCGTTCAAAATTATTTCGGACTTGTACAAACAAACACTTGACCTCCCTTGCACACAGCTGTGATCTTTCTTGTTTTTTTTTTTTTTTTTTTTTTTGGAAAATTTAGCTTGATTAGTGTGTGATTTTAAATTTGTTAACGGCTGACTGACGAGAATAAAATGATATCCCTCAAAAAGTCTTATGCGGAGCAGTTGCTCCAACTGGCATTGGCTCTGAGCCTGCTGCATGTTGACCCTGAAACGTATTTGGGAAGAGGCTGGGAGTCGCAGTTGGAGCTGAGGAACGGTGATGGCTGGCAATTGGAAATACTCCGGGCAGTTCCTATATCAGAGTATCCATACGCTAATCGAAAGGCAATGATCCCTCTAATAGAGGATCTAATTCGTTTCGACAGGCAAACAAACTCGAATGACATAACCGCGTATCTTCTTAACGTTCAAAATGGCAATGATCAGGCACCCTCGAATCATAATCATCGTGGTGAAGCTGGTGATGTGCGCCCAGTTACAGTGGAACATGCTCCAATTAACAATCTGAACAATAGCAACTTACAAGAGATCGATTTGTTCTTGAATGCGGAACATTTTCAAGATCAAGAATCTATTGTTGATCAGAACCTTGCTGATTTGGGAGATTATGACGATCTTTCACTTTCAACGTTCCCATATTTTGGACTGGCACTCAAAGAAGAGTCTTTGGAAACATATACCACTCCCAATGTTGATGTAAACGTCCAGAATGATGCCAGCACGAGCTTCCGCAGCGGATACACAAGCTCAAGTACGTTGAATGACAACAGCACAGGTACCATCGTCACTTGGAGTCAGATCGAAAATACGACACGAGAAATAAAGAAGGACGGCGAAGACACCAAAGTAGTTGACGTTGCAGAAAAAGACAGTGAAAAATGTGAAAGTCCCCAAAAACTAGAAGCCAACGTGACAAACGTGAAAGAAGAGGTAATTTACAGTAGTTGTCAAGACATTTTGTTATTCATTGGGCATTTTGAGGTACAACAAAACAAATTTTAAAATTTATATAACTTCACTAAAACACTTGGAATTTTTTAAAGACTAGTAAACTGTTGTGTACGGGAAATATATTCTCAGAAAGAAATATTTAATAGCATCAAAAATAGAAATCTATTCATACATCTCAACAATTAAGGGTCGCAAATAACACCATAAGAAAATACTTTCAATAACGGGATCATATTTTTTTATGTTCTGCACGCGTATAATAGTTGAACAAATCGCTGTCACATATAACGTAAATAACCGGATTTTGAATTATTTCTTTACTATTTCTGAATACCTAATTCCATTACTTTTAAGCCTAAGAAAGGTAATTACTGCAGCGCAGCCTAAGGTAGATTTTGAGGTGTTTTTCATTGCATTTTTTGGGGCAATCTTTTTTCAAAATTGCGAAACTACATAGTTATGGATTTATAAACTACTCTACTATAGGGAGTACCCCAATTTGTGCAGATAAAGTTTCTCCCTAAACTCCATAGGGGCAGAGATATAATTTTTACAAAATTTCAACCCCCGGCCCCTCCACCATCTTGGCCAGATTTTGCTGATTAACGAATTTAACCGTGCTATTAACCCTAATAACATAATAAAATTTGGTTCAAATATCTTTAAAATTATGGCCGCTAGCGTGTAAATATATGTATATAACCGAGAATCGTATGGCGTGTTCTCGTATTCGACAATAATCCTATATGAGTTCTCGCCGTTTCAATACGAGAAACTCTCCTTGTGTAAACCAAGCTTAAGTTTTGATTATTTTTAAAAATTACTTATGCTCGTCCATTCAAAAACCAGTTTCTGGGAAAACGCTGGCATCTAGTGCAGTATGATAAACATCATTGCAAAGGGTAAAAATTAAGGAATTTTTAAGTTATTTGAACTCACAAGATTGATTTGTAAAACTTATTTTCTTGGTATTATTTTGGATTTATTATTTTTTTTATCTTGTACCGTGTACACTGCTGTAACGTTTTGTTTCGGTGGTCTGTTTCATAGCACAACAAAGAAAGACCAATAAATCCGATATAATAAGCTCTAATTAGATGAATTATTACGTGTTAATCGGTGCGACACCCCTGTTTAACAGAAAATCGAAAGTTTGCGAATATCTCAAGAACAATGTGACTTTGGAATCATATATGGTTCAAAATATTCACAAACATCCCCCTGCCCATATCAAAAATATCTGCAACCCCCTCCAATCACCCTGTATATCTTATTGCCGTTAGTATTTGAACGCATGGTTTTATGCCCACCACTTCCGGATTTGAGTAAACTTTTGAAAAGTATCCAAAAATCAACGAGTTATTTAATTGACGTTATAAGGGTTTTTGGGGTCGCTGATTACGAAGCGGTCATGTTTTCAAAATTCCAAGATGGCGAACCAAATATGGCGCATGCGCATATGAAAGTAGTTGTAAAATCGAGTAATCGACTACAATTGGTGAATCGGAGGGTTCTTGGGGTCGCTGATTACAAATTTACTTTTTTGTTTATTTGCAACAAGTTTCTAATGTCATATATTTTGTTTCATAAAAGGGTTCAGTGATAAAATCGCTAAAAGGGGGTCAATTTTGTAGTTCTCATTATACATAAAGTGTATGTTTTTAAACATTTTTTATAAAAAAAGGCCTGCTCGGAGGGGGCGGGGGTGTTTTTTCCCCATTGTTCCGTAGAGCACCAAGCAATATGATGAGATGAATTTTAAAGCTGAACAGTGCTATAAACACACTTTATAAAGATTATACGTTTTACATGTTTTCTAAAATTCAGTGATCTAAAACAACTTTCTTGTTAATTATTTTTACTGGGTTTTATGATAACTTATTAAAACTATTATGAATATGTTGCCTCCCTAAAAACTTATACGAAATTTTGTATCAATGTAATGGGCCGAATCAATCACACAAAAATAGACCTAAAGGCCAACTAAAAAAAACCGCTGCACGAAATATGAAACCTAGATTTCAACATATAATAGTAACCGCATATAGTTTATGCTCCCCAAATGAACGTTTTTCGTCGCACCAGTACGTATAGGAAAACTACTTTTTATTGGTTTAAACCTAATTTGAAATTTCAATTTTTGGCCTGGTTTTTGGATTAAATACTCCACTGTGGGCGGCTGGACAAGTTTTATGAGGAGTTCCTGGCTAACACGATCCTGAGGGTTGTACCTTGTACCGTATATGGTCAAATGGTCACATCGGTTTGCAAACCAGATTTGAAAAAAATATATTTCGTGTATGGGCCGGGTAAGATTTGATGTATCTATTTAATCGATCATCGTCTGGTGATGTGTTCGAGCTTTATCAAGGTGAAGTTCTCGTTGCGCAGGTGTTTGTTTTTATTATGGAGACATTTATAATAAATTTAAAAAAATCCTTTTCGGCAGGCCTACAGGCTGAGGTAGATTTCGATGTGTTTTCAATTACATAATTTTTTTTTTCAAAATCGAGAAACTAGTTTTGGATTTATAAGTTACTGATCAAGAGCTTTTCAACGATACCCCACAAGACGGGATTTAGAAAAATTCGAATTTCCACCAACATATTTTTTTTATGCACACTGTTCAGTACATAGTGAGAAATGCGGGAATGCATAGAAATTTAAGTTTATTATTCCGCATTTTTTTTTTTTTTTGTGGCAGGAGTGGGGAAATGCAATTACGCACCGTAGGCAGCGCAAGGCCACCCGTGTGCCAGACTCCCCCAGCTCATCCGTGGTCTACTGGCTAAAACCCCACTCCCTGTCGCCCGGAAGCACCACCCCGGAACCGTCTCGCAACATTACTTCGGGGTAGAGTCCCTATTTCTTACGGCCCTCTGGGCCTCCGTCATATCTCAGCACCCCGTGGCGCTCACACCCAGAAAAAAGTGCGCCTCAACCCCCCGTCTGACGCCCCGAGGCAGCGTCCCTCTCCTTCTGGCGGAGGACCCCCCTGACATAGTTGTCAATCGTCCCCCACAGCTGTTCGTTTCGCAGCATCACTCCGGTTATATTATCCGGAGTGATGCTGCCAGCTACACCTTCCAATTCCCTCCTTTCGCTTGCCCATCTTTCACATTCAAAGAATGTGTGCTGCGGGGAGTCCACAGGGGAGTCGCAGTAAACGCAGGCCGGGCTTTCCACCTTCCCTATCCTATGTAAAAAGGACCGAAAATTCCCGTGCCCAGACAGCATTTGGGTGAGGTAGTAATTCACCTCACCATGCTCGCGGTTCAACCAGATGTCCAATTGAGGAATGAGCCCAGCTGTCTATCGGCCGCGCGGCTCCCGCGCCCAGCGTTCCTGCCAAACCGCTATAGACCTGGCTCTGGCTCTCCTTGCAGCCTCTCCCTTGCCAAGAGCGGCTTTCTCCCGATGAGTGAACTGCCGCTCACCAGCCAGGAGGTCGATTGCAACTACCCCCGCAATCACCAGAACCGCCGGTTAGGATACTGTGCGGTAAGAGCTCACGATGCGGAGGGCCCCCCGCCGCTGCACCGCCGCCAGACGTTTGCGATACTTCTCGTACCGCAACGCGTCCGCCCAGACTTCCGCTCCATAGAGCATCACAGCCTCGGCGGAGCGGAAAAGCAGATGTCTTTTGCAGGGTCTGGGACCCCCGATGTTGGCCATAACCCTGCTTAGAGCTGACGTCACCGCGGCCGCCCTGTCCGCCCGCCTTCCAATCTCCTCCCAGAAGGTGAGCCTGCAATCCAGACTCACCCGCAGGTACCTTACCGCTGATCTTGTCTGCATGGCTAAATCTCCTACCTGCATGTCTCTCACCAAGGGGATGCGTTTCTTGGTGAGAAGAACAATCTCGGTTTTGGCCAGGGCAAGCTCCAACCCAAGGTCACGCATCCACCAACCAATCCGGCGCATGACTTGGTTGAGTCTCATTTGCACCTTCTCGACATATCTGGCGATAATGACCGCCGCCAGATCGTCCGCATATCCCATCAAGAAAGACCCCTCTGGCATCTCCAAACGAAGGATCCCATCATACGTAATATTCCATATGTCGGGACCCAGTATGGAACCCTGAGCCGCCCCCGCCGAAAGGACCCTCATCTCCGACCCATCCTCATAAGTGATGGAGCCATCATTCAGGTAATCCCCCATCATCCGAAGCAGATACGTGGGTACCCTGAAATCCCGCTCCAAAGCGCTCAAAGCATTCGCCCACCTAACCGAGTTGAACGCATTTCGCACATCCAGCGTAACCAACAGACAAACCGAGCGGGAACGATGGTTACCATGTTCGGTGCCCCTGGCCGCATTAACCACCCTCTGAATAAACGGAACAATTATTGGACTAGTGATCCCGGTTTCTTTAATTTTTCCTTCTTTTTATCTTAAATTTCGATAAAAAAAAAAGTTTCTCATTTTTAAAACAAAAAATATTTAATGATTTTGCTAATTTTTTTTGGTTCTTCACTCTTTTGTCAAAATCGACTTCATATTTGATCTCATCACCCTAAAAACCATAAAAAAAATATATAAAGACAACTTTAAAAATGCCTAATTTTACACCCCTTTTTCACCCCTAAAACCCCAGGGTATATTCCGATCAAGCTGCTGAGCTTCAGTACACAAGTAGGGCCCAAATGTAGCATTGTAGCCTATGTGCGAAAGAACGATTTTTTTCGATCGAAAATTAAGGTAGATATCGCTGACACGGCGGACGGCGGGCAGGTATTGGATTTTTGGACTCTACGTATTTTGAAGCGTAAAAGAAAAATTTGAGGGGGTGTTAAAAAAAAAATTTTCCAAACCGATAAAAAAGGTGTATTATTCAGAGAATAGCAAACCACAAAAACGATTGTAATTTCATCTATGGATTATTTGAGCGAGGACACTAATATTATACCACTGATATTATTACCAACCACTTCCACTGTATTTGCGGATGCTGAAAATTTGTGAGAATGTATGCAAACAAATTTCAACAAAAATATAACAAAAAATTCATTCATTTGATAAAACAAGAGGGGAATGCAGAATTGCATATCTGTTGTAAGTTGCATACACGAAAGAAAGAAGTGCATGATAGTGACACCAAGGACTTTAAGTTCACCTTCAAAGCGGAACCAAACTTTTGTTTTTTTTCCATTTTCCCGAAAGAGATTTCCCAACAGAGGATATGGAACCTAAAAAGATTAAAACTCAAGCTATTTGCAGCTTGGAATGATATTCTTTGGAAAAATATAATGTCACTTTTAGTTGCCTATATTATATTAGCCGCGATATTGAATACCGCACTTCCGGTTTAGATTTCGATACGGCCACAGGAAAATTCGGATTCAGCGGGATGGAAATAGGGGAATTTTACTGGAGGGCTTTTTCTGAAAACGTGCCTACTTTAAAATATCATGTACCAAATTTCAACCTCTAGCTGGAAGTGTTCTCGAGTTATCGTCTGGGCAGACAACAGACAAACGGACGGACAGACAAATCGGTTTCTTTTCTTTTCCAAATCATGAATATATAGTTCTTTTTTTATGGCACCATTGTTTCTTGGCGTTGCAAAGGTTCGCTTAAAAATAAACATGCCCTACATCTAAGGTATAAAAGCAAAAAAAAAAAACAAACAACAATTCAATTAAATTGAAACCGCGCAAAATTTCACCATTTCTTATTCTTCATCTATGTTGTGGTTGGTATGGTTTTTGTTAACCTACGACCTTAGCACATACTTTTAAACTTTTATAATCGCTCGAAGGTTCCACAACTCAAAGAAAAAAAACAAAGAAAAATGTGCTATGTGAAGGCCTGAAGCAATGAATTCGGTGTTTCCTTAATTATACTGAAAGAAGACTTTGGAATTGAACATTTTTAATGTAAGCACGAAAATTGATTTTTTTATTATTAACTACCAACATTTTCAAATGAGTTCTAGTGTAAAGCTTTAAGGTTTTATTGCTTTTTTATTTTCCAGAATTTGATAAAAAAAAGTGCATGCACAAAAAGGTATTAAAATAGTCATTTTCGTTCTATAACTTAGCTGATCATGACGCAACGCAATATTGGGACACAACTACCTGCTCGATTTCATCATGTCTATTCGGAACAAGAAACGTATTCACAAGTCACAGAAAGAGTTCAGCAAAAATAATGAAGGAAAGGTCAATCAGTAAACGCAGCAGAACTGAGATACTGATTGTGAGACGCCATTAGAGCGTCAAAGCCACCATTCTCTAATTAAGCCCGAACTTGAAAATTTTACCGAACACGGGTCTCTTTCGCGAACGTAGGAAACACGCAAAACGAAAGTGCCATTGAACTCGAATAATTTATTGTGTGGCGGCATAATGCTTACCTGAAGCCCCGGCACTTGTCTATGTGTTTTATTATTACAGTAAAATAAACTCTTGCTTATTATATTTTATTTAAACCCCACCATTGATCGTTTCCATACATACACGAGCAATTAAACTTGGATTTGTAATTTAGAAAAAATAAGTAATATTTTCACCCCTGCAATCTGCTGCAGTTAATTATTTTTAGCAGCAAGTTTTCTCTCGGGGATATCACAACGGTCAGAAATATTGGCGAGTTCGGAGAAATTTGAACAAAAATATATTGAAAATAAACAAGCGTAAAAAAATAAAATGGTACAATAATTCGCACTTTGAGCAAGTATTACAGCGACTCAAAATGTCGTCTCTCATGTCATCGGTCGGCCGCGAAAGAACACGAAAATGACACAATCATTCGACATTCATCCCAAAGAATGTATACTGAATTGAGTACATAATTTTTTACTTCAACTGCAAAGAGCTGCTCGAGCACGATCAAAACTACGTTGAGTTGTCTAGACACAGTGACACGATCATAACTCATGTCGACTGTTGGCTCTTAACAGTCCTACCCCTGCCGCCCAAAAGGTGAGCGGAGTACAATACTCTTTTTCCATAAATAAAATATGTAATTGGAAATTTCTAGGGCGCCCGCAATTACTTATCAATAACAATTTATGTACGAGTATGCAGAAATTGAACGAACGAATTTTCTCGTTAGGCGATCACAAATATATTTTCATGAAAATGGGTTATTGATTCATCCTTCAACGACAGACAGCAGATTTTGGTTTTGTCATATTTTTTTGCAAACAAAAAATTTAATATAGGTAATTGCGAACAGTAACGAATTGTTTAGGTAAATCGTAACGAGTGCACAACAATATTGTTTATTTAGTCATCACAATTGTGGGGAACGTTTTCTTTGTTGAATGACAAACTAATGTCCTTGTTCTAATTTTCCACAATAATTTCGTAATTTTCACACTTTTCGTTATTCCATTTTAGATATATTTATGACCATCACAAAATAATGAAAACATTGTGCGCTTCTTTTATTAATTTAATGCGCTTGTTTTTACGGTAAACTTGAACTATTTTGTCTATTTGGTTATTCTTGTTTTTCGTCTTAAGTTTATGTAAATAGTAAACATCACGCCATTATTAATGATTAGTTTTCTTTCTTCTATATTTAGATTACGATACAATGTAAAAAATAAATATAATATTGACTAATCACGTTTAAATTGAATCAGATGAATCACGAGAACGATAAAGGCGCGTTCCCACGACGCGTTGCTCGGCTTGTATGATCATAAAAGTGTCACAGTGAACAAAAGGATTAGGCCCGTCTTTCCGGTAAAATGTCGGTAAATCCTCAAAACTTCAAAGGCGTGAAGGACCACGCCGAGCCGGACGACGCGTCGTGGGAACGCGCCTTAATACGGTGGTCCAAATTAGTTGTTCTGGTCAAATAAATAAATTTGAATTTGACATACTCGTATGTAATTGAATAGTTTTTATTGCCTACTAGCCGGTGTCTACCCGGTTTCACCCGGGTCGGTGAAAATCCCGTATGTCGGGTTTCAATAATAGATGGTTAGTTTTTTCAATGGAGGGTAGTTTTGGGGAGTTGAATTAGGATAAAGGTTGGTAGCTTTCACTGAGCTTTTTTTCTAACCAAAAAGGCGAAATACCAATTTTATTGAATTTTTTACTTAAAAAATGGCGGATTTTCATTCAAACTTTCATCCCCTATTTTACCCCGTCAGTCATGGTGATTTTTTATTTTTACAAAACATATTTTAACATATTTTATTTAAAAGACGCGCATAGTGAAAAAAGCAAATATAGAACCAAAAACCTGAGAACTTAAAGAGAAAAATGTAAACAAATTTTACCATGCGCATCATCATAATGGTATATCATAATTGTTTATCTGATATAATTGTCAGTTGCGCATGGTCAAATAATTTATGTACACAAAATTTATAGGTAGGTAAATAAAATTCTAAGATTAGAACCTTTTTAAAAGAAAAACTTTACACCATACTTCTAACTATCGACAGTCAGAACCGAACATATAATGTATTTTCAAATTTCCCTGATAATTGCCCATTTCTCAGATAGTTGCCCAGATGGGAAATTTAATAACTTGAAAAAATTTTGTACTGGAGCTATATATTAACAGAATTGTAGGCTGATAAAAAGTAGCGTTGGGATCAATTTGGCAGAATATAAAATAATGTAGAAAATTTCATGAAAATCGATCCAGCCGTTTTTCAGTGATGCTCGGACAAACTAATTACCCATTACAGTTTTATTTATATAGATAAGTGTATATTATATTTATATGTACCTATAACTATATGTATATTATATTATACAGGGTGTTTAAAAAAGACACGGCAGTATTTAAGGGGGTGATTTCTGAATTCTTTTTATGAAAAAAAGTTCATATAAACATAGGGCCGGAAATGCATGGTTTCCAAGATGCAGGGTGTTAACCTTCTTTTTAAATATCGGTTTTTTAAAAATATCTGAAATATCTTTTCACGGATTTTTTTGAAATTTTATAGCATTGTTTGTAGTAATAAGCTTATTTCACCTTAACTAGACTAAGGTTGTTAAGTTCAGTGGCGTGCGTGGGGGCACCTTAATCAACATTATTGGCAAAACATGTGTACGCCACTGACTTTTTTCTAATTATGATATATGTATATTTTTTAGATAAATCAAGCAAATACATATACAACTTTTTGGTCTCTTGAATTTTTGACGTATCTTCCTTCGTTTTAGAGATAAAAAGCAAAAACCATTTGATTGCAAAAATTTGAACTTTTTTTTTCTGGTAAATTTTGGTAATATTATGTTGATACTTATTGTCAAATAATTGTGTTCGCCCTGTAGTAAGAAACAAAGCAAATTAGAATAGTTCAAATTTTTCTTAAATATTTTCACCCCCTTAAATGTTCCCGTGTCTTTTTAAACACCCTGTATGTATGTGGAAATCGCAAATATTCGCAGAAGACTTACGAGAATAATTTATTATTTTAACACAACGTCACAACGGAATGCAATCATACATTATCAATAACTATTTTTCAAAACAAAACTTGGCTAGCTTAGATGTTTTTCCACGTCCGCGGTAAATACTGCCAACTGTGATCAAAATGGATATTTGGGTGGCCCTTCTTAATAGGAAGAAAAAAAAAAGTGAATATTTTTATGTCTCACCCCTCAAACTTCTTCTATATCATGTAAAAATTATATCCTATAAATTAGGTTCCCCTGAAATAAATATTAGTGGCAAAATTAGTCGATATCAAGTTTCTCATGCATTATTAGTGTCCGCCTTCTTTTCATTGTTTCAACCGACCGACCGTTACACGTAAATTATCGTTACAGTAAATTTCTTCCAACAGATCAATTTTTTTTTTTTTTTTTTTTTTTTGACTTCGGTAAAGCAACATATTAACGACCGCATTTTACATTTACATGATATTTGGTGTTATTTTTAAACGATTATTTTTAGACGATGATATTCCTGTAGAAGCGTATTGTTAAAGCTCTGGAACAAGAGCACTCACTAGAAAAAAGCGATAAACGGGTAAAATTTAGTAGTATTAATGAAATAGAAAATAAAGATATTTGCGATTTTATTTCTAAAAGTACCATAAATTGTTTTAAAAGGCTCCGTCTTTCTACAGACTTTGTTAGTGAAAATCCGAAAACAAGGAAAGACATTGACTAATATAAAACCAATTTAAATATCGTTAAAAAAATAAAAGTTGTCAATGATACGGCGGGAAGGCGTATTAAACTAATAGTAATAGTCGAATATAGTAAAATATTAACTAAAAACGAAGAGCAACGCCAGTATATATACTTCAAACTGTAAATGAATATCGGAAAAAAATTACGAATGTAACTAAAGAAGCACTTGTTTAAACATTTTAAATGAAACAAATAAGAACTGATGAAAATTTTATAAGTTTAATTCTTCAACGTAGTTTTATCATATTGAAGTATATAATTAAATAAACGTCATAAAACTTACAAAAATGTGTACATTTTATCATTCGGCGGCAACATTTCTCATCGTCGTATAATGACACCAATTTTTTCATAGTTTCTTTTTTACCCGACTGCCGAGGAAGGGTTATGTTTTTCGAGTGTATGTATGTATGATATTTCTACCAGACGTTCTGCAGCCTAAACGGCTTGACGGATTTTAACAAATGAGATGTCATTATATTCGTCTACATTGTAGGAGTGACATAGGCCATATTATTTCAAAATATGTGCGAAAAAAAACTATATTGAATTTGTTTGAATTTTTTGCTAAAGTTGAGTTGTGGCGGATTTCAATGAAATTTTGTGGAGGCATGTAATATTTTAGTTAAAAACGCAAGAATATGCAAAAAAATTTTGTCGGACTCATATAGTTTTTGAAAAAATTACGTTTTACTTTGAAAAAATTCCATGTCATTTTTCGGAATTTTGCCGTATTTATATCCACAAAATTTATTTGCGAAAACCGAAAAAACTCGCCAAAAGTTCAATTGAACACATTTATCACTTTTTTACACTTCACAGCACTTAAACGATAAATCCCTTATTTATACGATTGTTTTCAATTTTACAATTTGATACATATCCGCTGTTAAATAGATAATCATTTTAATTAAAATATCATGGGTGTTATCCGACGGATTGAATGGCCTGCTCTTAGGAGAGAACAATTAGAAACAGGAGAGCTACGGCAAGCAGTATGCCACTATTTATTAAATTTGATGACCCTACAATCAAAGGTAATCCACCAGGAGTATAGATGTACCTAGGGATCGAGCCTTGCACTGTCGACTTGAATCGCTTCGGGGGCAAGGAAAAATTTAACGAAGTATCAAAGAATATCTTCTCAATTGAGTAGATATTCTTTGGAAGGATGTTGCCTTTAATACTTTGCTGGGCTGTAACTGTCCACAAACTACAAGGCACCACTCTCGATAGGGCTGTTTTATACCTCACATGTCTTTGTTAAGGGTCAAACCTACGTAGCTCTTAGCCGAGTAAAAACAATAGCTGGGTTGGCTATCAGTACCCTTGATCCCAAAAAGCTGTTAAATCGGCCATACGATGAGAATTCTTTAAAAGAACCTCAGCGTCTACGTGATTTGAACACTACAAACTAATATATTGAAGTACTCGTACAATTAGCTTGACGGCTAAAATTTGTCGAAAGTTTAATCTATGTAGCTAGAACATCCATTTCTTCTTTTATTCGACCTCTATCTTGCTAATCTAACTTTATCGTACAGCTTATTTACTTACTTAGCAATATTTAACTGAACAACTGTTTTATTAATAAAAACTAAAAAGTATGAAATAAAAAATAAATTATTTAAAAACACAAAAAACCCGACTGCATTAAGAAGTATCAACTGAAAAGCGAAAAACAAGTTATATTTAATCTATAGAAATTTGTAAAAGCAATGTATAACACAATATGAAATGTTTATGTGTTCGATACCTTTAAGCAAATAATAAAATATAGACTATGTATTATATAAATATAGCTTAAATGTTGGAAAGAATATTGCAGGTGGGGACAAGCTAATAGTCCAAGTGGTTGTGTTTAAGTGAAAATATTTAAATTTTTTACTACAAATTTTGTTTTGAAATTATTTAGTTGTCCCTCTCAAAAACTAAAAGCCCATCAAATCTAAAATTTCATGTTTTAAATAAATATTAAATATTTTAAATACTTTAAAGAAATGTTAGTAAAAAAATATCGAAATCGGAGAGGTGACGGTCAAAAATCACGTGTTTTTAATTGATTTGACCCTTACTGCAAAAATGCGTTCAAAAAAATTTGCTGTTGCCTTTCACCACATTAAATGAACACAAATTTAGAGAACTTTGCTTCATCCTTTAAATTAAAGTTCATATGAAAGAATGCATATTTTAGTATATTGCATATTTTAGTAATTGAAAACAAGCCACTTTGCAAAAGTTGGAATTGTGAATGTTCGAGAGAAACTTGAAATCATATTTTAAAATCGAATCAAATAATTCCAAAAAGGTAAGTTTTCCAGTCAGTTCACCAGTTGGTCTCAATTCGTTGTTTTTTCGAGGTGTATTCATCCTCAAGATTATTTATGAAAGAAGCCATTTTGCATATTGGGTCAGCAAACTTCAAAATCATTTGCATATAACTTAATATGCATAATTTTTTTTTTTATTGTATAACCTCATCATTACTGAAATATACCTACATTTTTAAAAATCAATCAATATTTAATGCCTGTGCACATATGTCTGAAATTTCATGAAATTATTTTCACCGAACTTTCTAACACGTGTTTTGAAGTGATAAACTGGTATAACTGTGAAATCACCGATTTGAAATGGTTTTGTAGAAAAGTTTATTGTCAAAAGTATTTCAGTTTCATATCAAGTTAAAACCTAATTGATTCCTCCTTAAGATTCCTTAAAATGAGCTATTAGCCTATTACGCAATCAGAAGCCTATGTCTAAGCTTTATAGAACTGGAATTGGAAGATTTGTTTATACTGAGGGCATGTTAAACGAACGATTTTTACAAATTAAAAATTTCTTTCTTACTTATGTGCTTGATTTGGCATGGAATGACCCTATTGTGAAAATCAACTTACCAGACTTACCAACTTACTTTAAAATACCAGTTCGCTGAAATAAATAATATCCCAGAATACTTTGTGTATTGAAATTATTTTTTCTAAAGCTTCCGCAAAGCTTTCCTATGAAATTATCAATTTGTTCACGTCGCGGTCGTCTGATAAAAAGTTAACGGCTGTAGCCTAGCCTAATTTATAAACTAAAACAATCAACATTTTATCTCGAAAAAATGTTAATAGCGTTTTCAAGTTCAGGTGGAGAAACAAAATTGCGTCAATGGGAATGGCTAACGCTTGGGCTCAATGAATTTGTTCAAACTGGCAAGCTTCAGTTGATGGGAATTTTTATTTTTTAACCAGAACATGGTTTTTTAAACCCTAGATGAAGGGTATATTAGCTTTAAGCGAACGTTTGCAACGCCAAGAAATAATCGTTGGGGAGTGAAAAGAAACCGTTTTATGCATGTCCGTCTGTTTGTCTGTCTCTTCAGACGATAACTTAAGAACGCTTGTAGATAGAGACTTGAAATTTGTTACAATAATATTACATTAAAATTGTAAGGTCAAGTTCGAAGATGAATTTCTTTCGTTAAACATTGTTATAAATACGTATTATAATTGATTATTTTTGAGAATTTTTTTTTTACACGATAATAAAATTAATGAAATGGAAGAAATCTGCGGCAGTTTTAGAATAGTAAAAGTGGACTTGGGTTTTCTTTATTTAGAATGTGTGAATGGGAATCTTTCCGCTGCGGTATATTGTTTTACGTTTTTGAGGGTTGTGGGGGTGGGAGTAGTAACCATCTGCTTTGGGGTTGTGCATTTAGGCCCATGTGTGATATCAAATTAAAGCTCTTGCTGAGTAATATTAAATTAAGCAGTCGCGGACAACTAGCCTTAGTTACATAAAAAAAATGGATATCAAGATTTTTATATAGAATGAGTATATTTTTTTCATCTAGGGCAGGGATGGGCATGCAACCACAGTCTCAAATTGAGATTGTGTGAAAGCTTTTCAAAGCTCTCTCACGATTTTTTCATAGTGCAAAAAGTTTACAACTTAGCTGTCAAGGTTAAATTGAGCCACATGGCAAAATGACTTCAAATTTACAGTGTACCTGAAAGCAAAGTGCAAAGAAACATAGTCCTGATCGTATGGCGGCCGGCTTTTTCCTCCTATTCTGTGGAATAATGGAATCTTATCCATTTGGGAAAAATGTGCCACTCAAATACATTTAATATTTCGGTTAATATGATTGACTCAGTGGACTGACTCAATGGAAGTAAATACACGATCCCTACAGCAAGTTGGTAACTACCCTGGCCACAAAAGCACAAACAACATGGCAATTTAATCACATTGGAACTCGACGACGCGACGTTCGTTCTCCTTCTCGTAGTTTTAGGCTTACTTCTTTTAACAAAATAATGAAAACATATTTCTATAGGTGAAAAGTTTTCTTAAAGCTGAAATAGTATTATATTTCAGTTACATTTACATTCAATTTCGGTTCATTTTATAGAATTACTTGCCTTATTTCAGCCAATTCAAGAGGATTTCACGCATCTGTATTCTGTAGTACCTTGTGCAGGAAAGTTTGAAATAATACTATTACAATTACACTACAAAATAAATCGGTATACATATTTACAAAATATATAAGTTTGAATTAAAGTTATTGTTGTGGCAATTAAAAACACTGAGAGGCACGAGTGTTTGCTTTCGACGACTAGAAGTTAGGTTAGAAGTTGTCTTCTTTTCAGCTGTCAGTTTTAACGAAACCGGTGTTGCCACATCCACTCCCTTTCCAGTTTCCAGTGACTTTGTCACGTTGTTGTTGTTGATCCGAGAATGAAACCGATTTCTTTTGTTGAACTTGTTGCGAAGTCTTTTCGTCTTGATTCCTGTGTTTTTGTAGATCCTTGAGAATGTATGCCGGTTTTAATCTGTCCACTGATATGGTTGTAGGTTTTCCATTTATCAGGATTTTAAAAACATCATTATTTAGGCGTTCAATTATCTCGTGTGGGCTGCTGTATGGAGGAGGAGGGTCGAGAGGTTTCTTAACGGCGTCCGTTCTAAAGAAAACGTGAGTTGAAGTGAAGATGTCTTTGAGTCGAAAGATGTTGGGCTTAATGTGATGACTGGTGTAGGCTGTTCGCAGTTTACGCATGTGTTCTCTGAGTTGTTCCATAAAACTTTGAGAATCTCCTGGCTTGTCTACATCCGTAGAAATCTGAGGGTTGTACCGTAGAGCATTTCTGCTGCAGCCGATTTGATATCTTCCTTGAAGCACGTTCTGAGTCCGATAAGGACGGTTGGCAGTAGTTCAATCCATGAAGTGTCGCTTTGGCACATCAATGCCGTTTCTAGAGTTTTATGCCAGCGCTCGATCATCCCGTTTGAACATAGATGATATGGTGTAGTACGTATTCGTTTTGATCCAACAAGATTGGTAATTGCGTTAAATAGGGCGGACTCAAATTGAGTACCCTGGTCTGTCGACCAAATCGGGAGATTCAATGTGTGTATATTGCTCTCGTAATCGTGTTGGCTGTCATGTCTTTCATCGGGATCGCTTCCGGCCAGGGGGAGAATCTATCGATCAGTGTGAGACAGTACCTGTAATCCTGTACTCTAGGGAGAGTTATGATGTCCAAGTGTATATGATAAATTGGATTGTCTGGCAAGTTGATCTTTTTGGGAATGCGCTTGTTATGTCGATAAACGTTAGCTTTACATGCTATACAAGTTCGAGATCATTCCATGACGTCTTTCCTCATCCCTGGCCAGATGTACAGTATTTTTGTCGGATTTGTTGACACAACGCTCGTCCACTAGGATGAGAAAGACTGTGGATTGAAACGAAAATTTGTTGACGAAATTTCTGTGGAATGTAGGGTCTTAAATATCCATTGGAAAGGTTGAAATAAATTGAATGCTTTCCATCTGTGGAAAACTTTTGCATTTTAAACTTCGTGTCTGCTTTGGCCAGATTTTGAAGTTCTGTGTCCTGTTCCTGATAGTACGAGAGCCCACGACCAAAACCATGTATCATCGCGATACTTCCAAAACCATATAAAATCGATAGATTTGACGATTCTCAATACGACTAGGTGGAAAGTAACGGTCAAAAATGTCGGAACTTGATGTGAGCCCATTTCTGCTGTGTCAAAAAAAAGGCAGACGGTATCATCACAATACGTCTGATATTAAAAATGTACATAGCTATTGTCATTATATTACGAAAAAGTTTGTTTTCAGACATTTTCCGCGTCGGTTCTGATCTGAGCGAATTTTCAAAAATGTCAAAAAATTTAGCCAAACGATATCACAGCAACCCGGGTCAATTTTTTTTTTTTTGTTTAAATTGTTTAAGCTACGGGCATTGCCAAAATATTATTTTCAGACATATTTAGTGCCGCCTTATAATTAATATTACAAAAACGAAAAAACGCTTCGGAAAAAATGCTTGTTACGCTCCGGTCTCGCTTAATTTATAATAGTCTTGGAACTGCCAGGATATTTAACCTCGTTTCTTGACTAATATCGTCCAAATATACAGTTTTCAGGAGAAAATATCAATTATCCTTTTGCTTTACAGACTTAAATAGGCCGTAATACGATTTTCAATTACTTCTGACCATGAGAATCGAAAATTCGAAAATTTGTCTGATTAGTAAACTAACCCCGACACTAAATTTGTCTGATATAATTTTTTTCTATATCTGGACAACTTGTTTTACCGTGTCCATCAGTTTTCAGACGTATTGCTATGATACCGTTCGGCTAAATTTTTTGACATTTTTGAAAATTCGCTCAGATCAGACCCGATGCGGAAAATGTCTGAAAACAAACTTTTTTGCAACAAATGACCCAAATGAACCTGTAAAAAATATTTTCAGACGGGCCGCTATAATTTATTTTTTCTGTCTCATTTTTAATTTTTTGAAACCTTCTCCTGGTTAAACTCGACACTATTTTTGTCTGAAACTACGTTCTCGGTATATTAGATCTATTATTCAACTACATTCCGAAAATCAGACGTATTGCTATGATACAGTTCGGCTAAATTTTTTGACGTTTTTGAAAATGCGCTCAGGTCAGGCCCGACGCGGAAAACGTCTGAAAACAAACTTTTTGAGTTCAGAAAAATCATATCTATCAATTTTCTATTGTTTTGGCCATATCGCGATGAGACAAAAATTTTGGTCGTGGGCTCTCGTACTATGAGTTTCTTGAAGTTCTGTTAAATCGATTATTGATGGCACTGAGTTGAGATGAGGCGTCGGCGATTGTGTTTTCAAGGCTGGACAGGTAGACGATTTCAGTTGTGAACTGAGATATGTAGTCAAGATGCCTTAAAGCCAGCTATACACTTTAGCTAAGCTAAGAAGCTAAGTTTCTCGCTCGGTTGTCAAAATAAAGAATTTAAATGAAGTGTTGCACACTTCAGCGATGCTATGTTAGCGATGTTTTCTCTGCTCGAGCGATGTGCGCTAAGTTCGCATGCATAGCATGAGCTCGGATAAGCAAGCGGGCTTCGCTTACAGTACAGTACATGAAACTCCGGTGTGTTTTATATGCAAACAAATTGTCTGTATTGGGTGACAGTACAATAGTACTTTCAAAAGAATTATCGCTTAGCTTCTGCAGTGTGCAGTACGCACAAGCTAAGCGAGCTAAGCTACAAAAATAACAAAACTTAGCTTCTTAGCTTAGCTGAAGTGTATAGCGGGCCTAATTGTCAGGCGGAAACTTTATCCGATCTTTGGCTGAAAGCGTAGACCAAAGGTTTGTGATTCGTTTTAATGATGAATGGACGTCTTTCTAGCATGTGACTAAAGAATTTTCTATCGCCTAACTACGCATTTATTCAAATAATTATAATTAAAAATTAAAATCGTTACAATTCATTAGGTATATCAAAAAAACGAAAGACGAAAACATTTGATCCTAACAAAATATTTATTTTAAAGCATTCAAAAATGGTATTGTTGATTTCTATTAATTGGAAAAACAAATAATTTGTTCCATCCATTTCGCCCTCTCCGTCATTAAATATCGTTTCCGGAAACAATTTGTTTATGAAACTCGCAATGAATATCACCGCCTCGATTCCTTTCCGTCCAAATCCGCCGCATTACACTGGTTTACAAGGTTTTTCACCTGAGCAACCGAAAGGTGTTTCTAAGATAATTTTGGACGCTGAATTCGAATTTGCAGTCTATATATTTTTATTGGCTTTAGTTTTCGAGATTTTAATAATACTATTTTTTGGGGATTTTCGACACTTTCCTACTATTTTTGTTTAAAAAGAAGCTACAAATTAGTCCTACGTGCCGTAGAACTAAGTCGTTTTTATTCCTAGGGGTTCGTTTCACGTATATAACATCCAAAAGTAGTTGTTGAACACGCGTTTGTCTCAAAATCCGTTATAGTTTCGTTTGATGATCATTAAATCCTAGTGTATCCGTTTTCGTTGCCCATCGCTCATCTCACCCAGGTTATCACGACGGAAATGCAAATGATAACGCGGGATATGCATATTTAAAGACAGTTGGGCACTAATTCTGCGACAATTATCCAGAAATTTAGCGATTTATTTAAGAAACAATAGGATAAACACAATATTCCAATAGGAATGCATGCGATGACAGAGTGCACATGAATAACTTACTTTTCTCACATTCGTTCAAGCTAGCGCAGAAGGCCTTTGCCTATGTAGAAAAAAAGTTTTAAAAGTAGTATAAATCGTTCCAAAACGAAAGACAACGCCTTGAAGGCGAAGAGCGGCTGGAAAACTGTACGTCAACTGATGAGTTATACTCTATACCTATACGTCAAAATAATTAAAGATTTGGTGCTTGGAAATCATCGATTAACAATTGGAGACCTTGCTGATACTGTTGGAATTTCAAAAGGTTCAGTGAATACCCTTTAAATGTTTTATGCCTCAGACGTGTCAAATGCAAATCTCCAAAAAGACTCAATTGGTTCAAACGGTCCAACAAACTGTCAAAGGGTCATGAAATGAATCCAAACGGGAGATGAGATTTGAATCAATGCTTATGACCGGTAAACAGCTGATCAATGGAGAAAATATCGTCCGAAAATCGGTCATCACAAAAATCAAAAAATGAACTTTTTACGTTGCACCAAACCAAGCTTATACCAACCTTAGAGTATGAAAATATGGAGGCGCTATAAACGTGTAAATCGTACTACGTGTAGTGAAGCCTATTGCTTTCTCGCTCTATCATAAATTTAACGCCTCATGTGTCATTTTGACTGTGAAACCTAAACTGTCAAATACAAAATTTCAAAAATATTTTCTGAAATATGAGCGAAATATAAGTGAATTCATTGTCATTAGAAGTGAAAAAGAATGAAATATTTAAATTTTCACTAATTGATTATGTGGTAAATAATATTTTAGTAATAAAGTGCTCTGTTTTGTGTTGCATTTTTGACATATTTTTGATATTTCTCAATATCGCCTTTGCCCCAGTGGTGTGGAAACAAAATATTCCCCGCGGGGGTTTGATTACAATTTCTTATTTGAATCATTTTTTAATCATTTATATATTTATTCGTCATTTTGGTTACCTATGCACAAACACAGCATTAATTGGTGTGGAAACACATTAATTTGTTTTTATTATATTTCCTTTAATTTAAGCTCTCAATTGTTGGAAAACATTAAGTGTTTAAAATTGTAATAGTGTATTTTAATTCTAATTTGATAGGCGTTGTATATGTGTATTATAATTAAGTAGGTCGGGTGAAAAACTAGAAAAAAGGGAGTGTAATTCGAAACGTAGAGACGTTAGGATAACAAAATAGTTGTTTAATAAATAAAAAATAATAAAACATTTTAAAATAAGATATACGTGCTTTCTTGCTTAAAAACTAACAATTGGTTGTTAATCGGTTAGATTGCAATTGATTTGTAATACAATTTTCTTTTACTGTGACATAGACCGAATGAATATTTTAAAATATTAGATACTAAATCATGTATGTCGTTCCATATTAATTTTACAAATTTCATTGTGAAATTTTAACAGAATGTATATGAACCCCCTAACTTTATCCAAAAAATTACGCCGCCTTTGTCACTAACGTATACGTGAAAAATACTTCACTTTTTTTTGCTTATAGCGCCTCCATATTTTCATACTCTAAGATACCAACAACTAATAGTTGGTATGATGTGAAATTTGGCAAATATGTCAAGGACAGTATACTGAGAAAAATAACAATGGTTAAATCTACAAAGTAGGCTACAAAGTAGTGTTTTTTTTTGTACTATAGTACCAACCTAAAAAAAAATTTATTCCACAATACCCCCCAAGTTTAAATTAAAAAGTCACCTTACTTTTTCTTTTACACTAAGAAACATTATTCTAATACTATTTTCGAGAAGAACAAAAAAACCAGGGCCAATCTTGACAAACTGATAACAGATTCGAATTCAGCGTCCCAAAATACGATAAGAATGGCTTTCCTCTTCTTGAGTCCAAAAGTTGACCGAAATTTGTAAACCAGTGTTATCAAACAACGAAAAAACCTATTACAGAAGCAACACACCAATTGCACGTATTTCTCTGTTTTTGGTGCACTCACCTTTCCCAGAGAAAATGTGATACGTTTTTCTTCTTTATTCAGTTGTGCAACGGAGAAATAGCTGACATGTATCCGTCTTCACTTTTTGTTGAAAAGCTCGTTGCACCTTATTGCAAGAGGTTTATTTCTTATTTAATTCCAATCACTTGTAGCGAAGTAAAAAAAAGCTATTAACCCTAGATTACTAAACTATCCCACGGCAAAGACCATATATAATATATGCTTTGCCCACGGGTAACGTTGTTACTAAGCATTCGTAAAAATTACGACAGAGAAAGAAAAAATAAATGAATGAGAGAATCATACACTTTTATTATTTAGGAACTTGTAGGTCTGGTATATTCATTATTTTTAAGAGACCACATAATCATGATAATAATAATATAATATTTTCATTCTGCACAGTTCGAACACATTTTCATGTTATATGCTCTTCTCTTCAGGTGTGGAATCGTTATTTTTTTTACGAAAGTTTAGTAATCTAGGGTTAACGAAATTAAAAATTGTTTTTGTAAATAGCCATTTAGGTACACAACGGTAAATAACTAGTTTTGGAAGCTTCTGTGCGAGCGCACAACACAATAGTTGAAAGTCTGTTAATTTAATATGGTACACACTGCCTTCTTACCCCGGACCGAACGTCGAAAAATCAAAGCAGTGTTGATTTCTTCGCAAGTACGCGGAGTAAAACGACGCGACGATAGTGTGTAGTGAGCAATATAGATTTTGGCCTAAAGCCAAAGTTTGATTAATTTGAAAAATCGGCGTCACAATTTATCACAGACTAAAACCACATGAACTTAAGAAAGCTATAAGGGCATCGCAATTCGCAGTATCGGACTGGAGCGGCGCGGCGCAGCGAAGCGTTTCATTTCATTGTGCGGGAATGGTAAAGTATAAGTAAAAAAGTGCTTACTTTCCCGCGTATTCATTCGAATTCAAACAAGGCACAACACAAAAAGTTATCGTCTTGTCATTTCACGTACCGAAGGAAAATTTTTGATTGCCGATCATTTATTTTTCTCGGGCCTGGGCGAGAAATAAGTCTCCACTTGTAACTAGTCCATCTATTGGACAATAGCAACATGACAGATTTTCGAAAGCGTTTCGCCACGAAATTAGAATGATCTATTATTTCTCAAGGAACTACAACCGGAAATTGTACTAGAGAGGAACAAATTCAGGTACAAGAAAAGACAGGAGTGTCAGACAGGAGTGAAAAGAAAGAACGAAACGAAAAATTAGGAAAAAATTTCGCTAACGAATTTTCGCTCACTGTTTTATACATTTACTTTATATGGGAGGAGATATTTCCCCAGAACAGCATACTGGGCTTAAATGAAAAAACTTTTTCAAAACCATTGTATCGTATTCACTAGCTTTCAAGAAGCTTTCAGTTTTTTGTCGATTCTGGTGCTAGCAAACTTGCAGTTGTAAATTTGTAATAATATGCTGTTTTTAATTACGAATTTCTTTTACACATTTGAATATTTTTAACTCGATTAGAAAAGTGGACATTTCTTGAGTGTATGCCTTCGGCTGATATTTCTTCAAGAAGACATATACTCTTGAGTCTTGAAAGATATTTATACGAGTAGTATAAGGGCCAAAGGTAGTACAGGATAAATACAGTGTACAAGATACAGGTAGTACAGGAGGCAGTAGATCAGGATAAATTTAAATGTTAAGGGGTAGTATGAAAGTGTAGAACGTTCTTGTGTTCACGTGTTAAAATGTTTGTATAAATTTTCTGAACAATTTTTATTGATTTATTATTTCCAATAAATAAGATATCTATGGAATCGAGCATAAAAAAAATTATAACCCCCCGCCCCCCTAAAATTTTAAAATTTTTATGTTTTGAGACATGAAGTTTTCGCAAAACGAATAAAGAAAAGATAACGAAAGATGTGGGGGGAATTGAGGAATAAAAATAATACATAAAAAATCATATGTCTGAACCTGTTCCTCTCACTCACCCTGAATATGCCACATTCGGCATTAGTACTCAATAGAATATTTTTTCTGCATGACTTTAGCTCAATTAGTTTTTGAGTAATGAAATTTTGAATCTCTTATCACGATAGAATATTTAGAGGAAATAAAATTATTTTTTAAATGATAAACTTTTTTGAAAAATTTGCAGCGTTGTCCTTATGATCATAATCATCTTATGATATTCTTTTTCAAATAAATATGAAAAAATTGCTAACCGAAGAAGAAAGGGCGTCGCAAACTCGCAATTGGAAATAGAATTTAGAAATTACATTCTTTGGTGGATGAGAAAACATGAAGGGAATATCTACACGGATCCCTACTGCCATTTATCCTTGAATTGTAAAACGTAAAATTTTATCTCTATTTTTAGCCCGTCCGCGTATTGGGCCTTAATTTTGTGAACCACGTTGTTTATAGCTGTTCCTTCGATTGCTTAATATTATGAAAATTGAAAATAAACAAAAACAAATTATATAATTAATAAAAGGCAAAACAGTACCAAAAAATAAAATATGGAGAACTTAATGAATTTCAAACAATTTTATCTTAACTATATTTTTTGCTCAGGCGGAACAGGAAAACAATTTGGTTTGTTTTTGCCTTATGTGGCAAGGAGTTGCCCCATTTTGCTCATCTTCGAAGTTGACCTTACAATTCTAACAAAGTATTATTGTACCAAATTTTAATCCGCTAGTTACAAACGTTTTGGAGTTATCGTCTGGCCAGAGGGCAGACAAACAGACGGACGGCAGCGTTAGAAACGTTCGCTCAAAACTTATATATACTGTACACACTACATCTAGGCTAGAGTATAAAACTTTACAAATGTGATGTGGCGTGAGATAATCTTACCAATCACACTAATCGGCTGACCAGATTTGACCGGAAAATGTGGAAGGTGCCATAGAAATTAATTGGATGTGCAACAAAATTTAACGAAAGAAAATTATTATAATTGCAATTATGAAGAAAATCCAAGTTTTTTCATAAAGGTAATGTATCTTACATGGCAACACTAAGAAGGTGTTGCCCGATTTTGCTCATTTTTGAAACTGACCTTGCATTTGTAACGAAGTATTATTGTACTAAATTTCAATCCTGTAGCTATAAGCGTTCTCGAGTTATGGTCTGGCGGACAGACAACAGAAAACAGATAGCTATTGTAAGTAAAGCAAGCAAATACGCAAGAATTTTATTTCTTGACCTGACAGCAAATTCAGTGTAGATCAGTTTAAAAAAAAATTTGATGAAATTCATTCATGCTCAAAACTAATGTAAGCTACATCTAGGGTATAAGATAGAGTTTAGTTATAGAATACGTTCGTAAACACATTTGTCATTCAAATTCCAAAAAATTCCAAACAAACTTATTCGAACTTTCAGAATCAATCAGTAATACATTTATTTCCATGAATTAATATCCACTGAAGTGGGCGAATTTAATTACATGTATGTACATCCCCTTATTTATATTTTTTATTTTTCAATATGCAGTATATGCTCTTGGATGTAAATTACAAGTTTCTTGCACGGCAATTCCTCCAATTAAGCTTACGCCTTCACTGCAATTTTACTGTTAATTATAACATCGAAAAAAGGAAGAAACCACTCAAGAGAACCTCACATTCTCCTGACCGTGTACGTTAAGGACTTGCATTCCGCCCATGTGTGTCTACTATCATTAACAAGTGGTTAAAAATGCACTGACTCGATCATTAGCGGCAGAGTCTTGTCAATTTCGAACAATGAATAAACCACCCTCAAGATGTGACCAAAGGTCACATCAATTAAATCACCCTAAATTTGTTTTTTCCTTGTCTACAAAACTAAAGTTACAGAGAAATTCAATTAGTCATAAAGCCACTTATAATTTGTTTACACAGAAACAGGTAAAAGGACCAGGAACAACCGATACCTTGTTGGTGGTAAGTCTTATCAAATGCAGTTTTCTGACACCACGCAGGGTTTTGAAAATAATGTTAAATGATTTGAAAGTTAATTAATGATCCTTACCCAAAGAAAGGCTTTCCCTGTATGCATCTTTGACAATGCCGACACTTTCGGCAGGTACAAATGTTCTACTGTGATCGAAACACTGCGGTTTTCAGAAGCATGTTGTGAACGATTTTTTAAATGTTCTGTTGCCTTTCCTTTCTCAGGTTAATTTATCAATGTTCGACTCGTTTATTCAAATTCTTTTCCATACTTTATCGCAACGTGTCGGTATGGAGGACAATGGAGTTGTAGGTGTTTCAGTGCTTACTGAAAATTGTTATGCATATCTAAAAATATAAACCAGAAACGCAAGAAAATACTTCCAGTTCAAGTTGAAAATCGCTGGAAAATATTGTTTTTATTTGAATGAAAATTAAAGAATTTTTTGAAAATGTTTGATTACCTATCAAACGATCACATTAATTGTAGATCATTCTCAATTGATTATGTTTCAAAAGCTAAAAGACTTTACAAAATTATTATCATGAATGAAAATTAAAATTATTATCATGAAAGAACAAATAAATCGCATTCAATATATTTCCAATCGAATTAATTAATTTTAGTTTTATAAATATCTTTAGCAAAAGCACGTAATAAATCGTTTAGGTATTGTTGTAGAAAAAAAAAAAACAAAAGCGGAATTAAAACTAATTAAATTTTAAACTTAATCATATTTTTATATCAAAATATAAATTTTAATATAAGAGAATAATTATGAACCTAGATATTCTATAACCATAATTCGAATTGTGAAAACTGTAATCACATTCTTAATTTTCAGTTGCTAAAATATAATAAACAATTTACTGTAGGTAATTGAATTTTGCTGTAATAGATGGAACATTTTTGTTATATGAGCAACTGCATTATAATTTAATTAGAGATCATTTAAAATTTAAGATGTTTCAGTCCTTTTTGGAAAATTCTTACAAAACAATATCTGCACTTTTTTTTTGTAGGTACTTTATTTAACAATTTTTTCTTAAAATCAACATATACAATGTCGTTGTCTGAATGAATAAAAGTAAGGATTTAATACTGTCAGTAAAAGGCGCGGTGATATTTTAAAAATAAATACATATGTATATTGTAATATATATGGTAATTGCAATGACGAAAATATCAAAACAGTTAAAAATAAAAAAAATATATAGCAGCCCATTTGCATAAGGGCATGAACAAAAAGGAACAAGTAAACATGGAAACAGAATACGAATAAACCGCGAGCGACGTCATTTTTATTTTTGACTAGTACATACAATATACATTATACAATATAATAAGTAAACTTACGTATAAAGAAGTTTCATGTCCTATAAGGAATCATATAAACCAAATTCACTTTGCCTCGTTTTTAAATCACCTCGACCTGAAGCTTAAAATCACGAAATGCTCTACAATATGTTTAATGGTTCTTACATTGATTATAAGCCTTGTGGGAGGTGGAGTGTATTGTAACAGCTTGCCGAGTTATATGAAATACGCATCGACTTTGTGTGTAGAATAGAACCATTTGAATGTACTCAATTTTAGCATAATGCACGGAACTGAACGGGGTACTTGTGGTATAGAACACTTTCAATTGAGGAACCAAATATTGAAAAAATCATATTTCCGAAACCGTTCAAGCTTTTTTCATAAAAATCGGAATATACAATGGTCTAATATTACTCAATAGAATACATTTTATTACATGAATTTATCTCAATTAATTTGTGAGTAATGGAATTTTGAAATTTTTAATCTCCATGAAATATTCCATTTCTTAGTGGATTAAAAAACGTGAAATCACTTCATATGATCACTACTGCCATCTAGCCTTGACTTGAAAAATGTCAAATTTTTTGGAAAAAATAAACCGTTGTGTAAAATTTGCAGTGTATTTAAAAATTGTGGAAATTCCTACAAAGCGTAAAATATGGGGAGTTCACTGTGAGGTTCCATCTCGTCGGACGACAAGAAAAAACTCTACCTATATAGAGTTTTTTAATTTTCCTACAAATGAAAGTGATTCGTTTGCCAAACGGTTCCAGGCAATTTGGTAAACCTATGCTCCAAAGTCCAAAAAACAAAATATATATTTTATATTTAAGCATTTTTCACTATTTTTTATTGGGAAAAAGAAACTGAAGACAAATGCGATGCCTCCTTTACATCTTGGGGAGAATTTCGATAATTTCTTTTCTCCAACTCAAGTTGCGGGCGCTTCTAATTTCAATTTTATAATATATGATTCATTCAATTCAGATCATATTCCTGTTTTGTTCTTCGGTAAGTCGTATGAACGATCAAAACGTGATAATTAAAATTAGAAGACTTACCACAATTGGAACTTGAAACTACTCAAGATTCTGAAGAAATTTATCAAATTTCATTTTGTGCTAATTGTTTAAAAGCAGAAAAAACTTGAAATATTACATAAATAAGAATAATAGCTTAAACAAGCAAAATAAGATATTGCAGGCAAAGTTAAGGCAGAAATCTAAATTGTGCAAATCAAGAGTTTTTGCACAAAACATAAAAAACTTAAAATTAAGAAAAGTGAAGCCTTTGGAAAATGTTAACAAATCTCTGCCAATTTTAATTGATTCTGTTGAAGATATTGATTCACCGTCAAAACTTTTGCAAAAATTTTATTATGCAAAAAATAAAAAATTAAGATATTGTCGGATCATGCAAAAGTGTCAGCACAAAATTTCCATTATAAATCTCCCAGTGCATATCAATTTATGAGAAATACTCTTGGCTTCAACTTGCTTTCAGTATCTTCGATATATTGCTGGCTACCAATTAAGAATTGTTCTCTTGGATTTAATTCCGATATAAAAGAATACTTAAGTAAAATAATATCAAAGGTGTCTGACGAAGAGAAATTAGTATAGTCTTAATATTCGATGAAATGGCCATTAGAAAAGAGTTAGCTTATGATTCCCCAAACGACGAATAATTGGTTACGTTGATTTGGGAGATGACAAAAATAAAAATATTGCCAAACATGTATGGCTTATTATTATAAGAAGTATCTCTATAAATTGAAAAATAATTATAAGTGATTATTCGATAAATACTGCGATTACAGCAGAAATTCTAGAAGCGAAAATTAAAGAAAATATAAACTATTGCATGGATATTGGTCTTATTGCTAAAGTTATTGTCTGTGATCAGGCTTCTATAGGTACGTTTCCACGAAAAGTGCGCGCGAGCACAGCGCGCGAACATCTTACTCGCCGCCTGTTTCCACCAACAGCGAGTGTGCGCAAGCAGATTGGCCCTTGCTCTCTGCTTCAGCGAGCAGCTCGTAAGCTGTGAATCTGAAGTGTTTCCACCGATGCTTTTTTCTCTAGCTTGCACGCAGGGAAGCAAAGTGCAACGCGCGCGCACATAATTCTGGTGGAAACGGAAAAAAAAAATTCCCGAGTTCGTGGCGCGCTTGCTTTTATGTTTCCCATTGCCAAGTGGAAAGCAGTAGCAGACACACAGAGATGCTGTACGCGCGCAGCGCCCGAGAAATAGCTGACTGTTTCCACCAGAATAAGCACGCGTTCTTTGACTTTCTTGATGCGTGATCGCAAGCATCACTTTGGTGGAAACAGTTCAAAAAAGCTGGCGAGCATTGCTCGCCAGCACAAATTCGTTTCCACCAAGCGCGCGTGCTGCTCGCAAGCTCCGGTGGAAATGTACCTTAACAATCACAGTGTTTTTAAACGTTTTGGTGTTACATATGTCAAGCCATATTTTTAATATAATTCCCAATGGATTTTTTCAATGCATGATGTACCCCACTTATTCAAATCAATTCGTAACACAATGTTGGCATATAATATTGGTTGCCAAGATGGTTAGTTGGCATGTTGATGTTCTTGAAGAATTGTATGATTGAGAGAAAAAACAAAACTACAAAGATGTGCACAAAAATTATAGCAAAACATGTTTATCCCGATACTTGGCAAAAAATGAAGGTGAGTTATGCTGTTCAAGTACTTAGTTGTACTTTTAGCGCTGCCGTTAAAACAACACATCCTTTGAGGCAATTTAGTAATCAAGTTATGCCTAACGCACTTCCTACAGCTGAGTTTTGCTAAACAGCAAGACACCATTTAATAAGAATATTTACAAATCGGTTGTAAGGAAGAAATTAGAAATTATATTTAGGAAGTAAGAAGACAAGTAGTAAATTATTCAAAATCGTCGGACTTTGGGAGTTTGAATGCTCCTACTGAATACTTTTTATACCCTAGATGTAGGGTATATTAGTTTTGAGCGAACGTTTGCAACGCCAAGAAATAATCGTCACAGAAAAGAAAGAACTATATATTCATGATTGGGAAGTGAAAAGAAACCGTTTTATGCATGTCCGTCTGTCTTTGTCTGTCTATCTGCTTGTCTGTCTGTGTGTCTGTCTGTCTGTTTGTCCAGACGATAACTCGAGAACGCTTGTAGCTAGAGACTTGTAATTTAGTACAATAATATTTGATTAAAATTGCAAGGTCAAGTTCGAAGATGAGCAAAATCGGGCAACTCCTTCTTAGCGTTGCCATATAAGCATGAGTCGTTTTTATACAAAAATGTTGATATAAGAATGAGTATATTTTTCTACATCTAGGGTATCACGTAATTGGTGTGACCAATTGCTTCCTTACTAGTTTGAACTATGTTTAGTACATGTAAATATTTTTGTTCAAATTTTGACCACATCTTGTGAAACAAAAAGCATAAAGCAACGCATGATAATGCAGTGTTTGTAGAAGCAACAAAAAATATTCACAAATTTTCTTTTTGGTTTTCAAATGATAATCCTTGTTACGAACATTACTATAAAGTATTAGATTATAATATGTTAGTTGTATTACTACGCAAGAATTTTCAATACTAAAGAATATAAAGCTAAAAAAATAGTAATTTTACAAATATTATTATACAATATTACAAAATAAATGCATAAGCTTTTTTATTCTATAATTAAAATCAGAGAGTTATTTATTAGTTTATTGTTTAGTTATTTGTGATTATCTACTAAATTTGTTAACAAATCTTCGCAAAAATAGTCAATTTTTAAGATCGATAATATTTCAGGAGATTTTAGTGCATTCGTAAGCACCTTTCACAATCACATGATTTGTTTTTTGGAAGTTAAATTGTAATAATTCAGTCCAATTTCACTGCTTTAGTAAAACTCTTCCCTAGTTATTTAATTGTAACTTTTGCAAATACAAAATACTCTCTAAAATAGAGAGATGTAGTAAATTTAAACAATTCAACGAAAAATAAGATGTATTGAATAATTTCGCTCTCAACATCTTTCTGCGGCATTGTTACCAACTGTGTTGTAATAACGTTTACGTTGTACGTACATATGCAACTTGAATAAACGGTGCTCTTCCAGTGATTCCCTTTCTGTCCTTTAGGCTAGGCGGGATGGACCAGCAGTGCGAGTAGTTCCGTACAATCTTCCATCAACCACCATCAGGAAGCCCCAATTGTCGTCCATTTTCGCTGAGTAATCCAGAGGGCGTGGCTCGAGCGATTGATTAGTCATGCTGGTTCCTTTGTTAATTTTTCTCCTGCAGGCCTGGGTTTTTCTTCTTGATTGCTCCACTGTCGTCCAACGTTTGAATGTAGAATACGTGCCCATAATTTACGTACAGTGAGGTATTTAAATAAAATATTATTCCAGAAAAAAAACGGAAATTCTAAATTAATGATCAAGTTTTTCGATAATTTTGTTCCGGAAAAGTTTTTCTAAAAAAAAAACTGTTTCACAAAAAACAAAGAAAATCAAATAATAATTTTTTAAACGTAATCATAGGGTAAGGGCCCAGTCCCATAGCACTATCACCGTCAACGCCACCGTCAAGAGCGTTCGTGCCCATTTCGGGTTCTCTAAAAAAATTTAATTAAAAACCAAAAGCATAAAATATCACCCTGTATTACTGCAAAAATGGCGGATTTTCATAGAAACTTTCACCATCTGTTTTACCCCCTTAGAGGTTCAATTTCAAAAAACCCTGATACTAGTGTTTCTTTATTTTCATCAAAAGACCAAATACCAATATTTATGATTTTCTTACTTTAAATATGACGGATTTCCATACAAACTTTCATCCCCTATTTTACCCCTTTAAGTGCAGGCTTAATGGTTGTCTATTATTCTGCCATCTTACCGTACTAAATGTTTTCTAATAAAAAAAAAAAAAAAAAAAAACACCAATATAAAATTGAATTGGGTGGACAAATTTTTAACTATATATATATTTATTATTCTTGCAAATATTTTTGCATTTTAATAACATGTATAAAAAGCCAAAGTCTTCAAGAACAAACCATATAAATAATTTCAGATTCGTAGTATTAAACAAATAAAGGTGGGGAATACTCTTAGCTGCTGTAGTAATTTCAGGATCCTGAAAGTAGTCTCTAAACTTTGCCGATCTTTCTGAAAAAGCGCATTATAGTTTTGGTCCATGTGAAACTATTTTATTTTTAATAAATTCCTGTCGACTGTTCTTTATTTGATATTTTAGTTATAAAAAAAAGCGCATACTGTCTCGTCCTTGTTGGTATGTTGGACTGTTTTGATTCATTGTCCTTTGGGCTTTGATATAGTAATACGTGGTTAAAATTATTAGGCCAAGTTCGAAGATGAGCGAAATCAGGAAACTCCTTCTTTGTGTTGCTGATTTTGTTTACTGATATTTACATATTAACTTTCTTTCATTAAATATTGTTATAAATACTTATTACAATTAATTTTATGCACGGAACTCTTTTTACACTATCCTTTTTTTAGACGAATTAGGGTGACGGGTAGAGCCACTGGGTAGAAATCGTCACGTAACGAAATGCGGTACATATGCTGTGTGTATGTGTTCGAACTTCGAGTATACTCGAGCAGACTCCAAACGAGCAGGCCTGCTCGCTGCCGAAACACAATACGAGGCGACGACGGCAGCAACCGACGCACAGTGGTTTCAAATTCCAAAAAGCTGGTGTTCCGTCGCTTTTAATTAGTCTAAGCTAGAATTAGGTATAATTTTGTCAACCATATTGGCCACCCTAAAACAAAAACTATGTCAGCTAGTAGGAGTAGGTAGAAGATTCGCCCTTTTTTGAATAAAAATCGTTGTCGAGAGCAGTCGTGGATTTCATTTAGTCGTCGTTTTCATAAAAGGCTCCAAAAAACCTTGAAGCCTCAACAGCTGGCCAAAAGTGGTTTTAAAAATTTTCAAAAACTTAAAATGTTTTTATTGAAATACTTTCTTTGTCTCCTTAGGTATTTAAAAATGGAAAACTTTATAAAAAAAAAATTGTTTACTCTTTGAATTAATGTTTGAATAAGGAAAACAGAATTTGCTTACCCTTAAAAAGTGTGTAATTTCGGTAATTCTTAAAGTTTTCGTGCGCTATAAAATTATACTATATATTAAATTTTGATTTTTCAATATTAGTATGGAGTCTAATAGAGTATTTATCGTCATTATTGTTGAGATATTTGTAAGCGTGTAACCGACGACGGCAGCTCCTGAGAGAATTTGTCGCCCGTTGTGCATGCCACAATAGCGCGACCGACAGACTCGTCAACTGAACAATTGACAATAAAGTGACATTTATTCTGTTATAGCATAATAAAAAATAAAAGCAATGGAAATGTTAGAATAAATAACTTGTTACTTGTTTACTTATCGACTTTCAACTAAATTCGGTTTTGAAGTTTCCCTTCAATTTTGCAGTGAATCTATCAGAAATTCATATGAAAATGCATGGGATGTGTGCCGACACACGAGAATTTGTATGTGTGCGTGTACCGCCGCTGCGCTGCCGTCGTATTGTGCTTAAAGGAAGAATTTTACTGACACGTCGAAATTTCGTTAAAAGTCATTTGTTATTTTTTGTGTTTTAATTCATACGTGAGTTATATTAGTTCATTATAACAATTAAGTTTTAAGAAATGGAAACTGCAGCAAATGTGTGTAATACAGATTTAGAAAAGTAAGTTAATAAAAAAAAAATTGGAGTTGGGCCTTTCTTTCAAGGATCATAAAAAAAAATTAAATGCTTTTTCAAAAATGTGTTCCTCTTAAAGGAAATAAAACCCTTGCTCTTATATTTTAAAAAAAGGTTGATATCGATTCAACAAATAATAACGGAGTAATTTGTCCTAAAGTTAACCTATTTTATAAATTTAGCCCTTAAAGCATATAATAAATGTGAACGGTGCCTCCTTCCAACCGGGTGTTCCACGACACCTCTCAGATTTTTTTTACTAAATAAGTTTTCCCGGACCCGGTAGATGAATTAAAATTTAATTATTTATTACTAATTAAGACTATATTGAGTTGTTAAACAGAATGTTTTATGTTGCACCATATCATGGCAAGGTCGGTGCTGTCGGCGCCCATGTTTACGTGTACATATTTTATGGAAAGTACTGGCACTTTCTCGATCTGCGAATTTTATACACTTTTTCGAGCTCTGAATACTTATATGACATAGAAAGTTTTAGCAAATTGTGTTTTAAGTCCAAAGACACGAAAAAATATCCTTTTGAAGTTAGAAACTATAAGAAACATAATTCAACTGCATATTTCTTACTTGTACGAAAAATGAAAGTACTTACATGAAATATAAATTAAGTAAAATAACAAACGCAATGAAATATTTTAACTAATGATCTCAAATAAAATTACAATAGTAAAGATAATATCTTCATGTTTCGTCTCATAATCTTATCTAACCGATCCCGGCGGGGACCTGTTTTGAATGAAAACACGGTACTATCCGAAACAAAGACTTTTTTATCAAAGATTCGGTGATTAAGGAAAGACCGTCATAGTCACATTCACATTTACGACGATTTGTATACCATTGAGGTTTCGTTGATAGGTGAACAGAAGAAGGACACAAAAGAAATATAAAGTCAAAAAGATAAGGTTTTCTTAGGGAGAATTACAAATTGCTGTACAAAAGCATCGAAAGGATCAACCCACTAATGATCGGATTAAGGCGGTGATTATTATGTACGTGGATGACAGCTCATCTTTTAGTTGTTGAAGTATTCTTGGAAAGGATTTTCTGTGCTTTTGTTTCTTTGCCGAAATTTCTTAAGTTGTTGGGTTTTTTTTATTATTAACTTAAGACGTAACTATTCTCAATATAACTAAACAAAATAACTTAAATCTGTTATTATTATTATATATATACCTATATATAGGTATATATATTGTCTCTTTTAAAAATGCAAACGTTGGTACGAGTATAAGACAAAATTATGACTTTTTTCTGGAATAACGTTTACAAAAAATCTATGGTTTTAATTCAAAATCCAACAAAATTTATATAAAGCCAAATAAATTAAGCCATTTTCCATATTTTGTATTCTTAACGTTTGGTAATTATTGGAAAAGAGGAGTGCATAATCCGTCATAAATGAAAAAAACAAACTAGTAAGGAAGCAATTGGTCACACCAATTACGTGATGCCCTAGATGTAGAAAAATATTCTCTTTCATTCCAGTTTTCTTCCATTTCTACAATTTTAATATCGTGTAAAAACAGCCCGTTTAAAGAAAATTCGGCCAAATAATTAATTAGAATCCGTATTTATAACAATATTTAACGAAAAAAAAATCAAAATGTAAACATTTAATAAACGAAATCAACATTTTTGTATAAAAACGATTCAGGCTTATATGGCAAGAAGGAGTTGCCAGATTTTGCTCATCTTCGAACTTGGCCTTACAATTTGAACGAAGTATCACAGTACCAAATTTCAAGTCTCTAGCTACAAGCGTTTTCGAGTTATCGTCTGGAGAGACAGACAGACAGACAAACAGACGGACATGCATACAACGGTTTCTTTTCACTTCCCAATCCTGAATATATAATTCTATTTCTTCACCATTATTTTTTGGCGTTGCAAACGTTTGCTCAAAACTAATATACTCTTCATCTAGATTCTAGGGTATAATAAATGCGGGAATTAGTCATTAATTTATTGCACATAAACTCTATTTCAAAAATGAAAAACCAACCCATAAAAACAATGGTTTTTACTATAATTAATCTACATATATGTAATAGTATTTTCGAAATTGTAAAACAATAAGAATTAATTAAAGAAAAAAAGATGATGTGATTTTATGATAATTTTTTTTTAAGCACAGTACAGAACACTGTCATTTTTGCATTATTATTAATGATTTTATCTATTCTTTCTGTGATAACGGGATAGTTAGAAGTGTGTTAATTAGCTGTCAAAAGATTTGGCTTAACGGCACAAATACACAAATAAACAAACAAGTTTTCGAGAAGTTAATTTAAAAAGATTTAAAAAAAGAATCAATCAAGTGAAAGTAAATTTCACCCCTTCACCTAGCTGAAGTAGCCGCTTTTTTTATACGATAATATAATATATCATATTTTGCGTTCTGACGTTGTAAACTCATGCTGCGGGGTTTCGATAAATTCGAGATTTTTATCGGCACGTTTCCTTATCTCTGCTGATTAGGTTTCACCAACACTCCATATAAGATTTTCTACAGGAAGCCTTTCACATCAGTGTTACGTCAACCGCGAACATATGAAGCGCCGAAATTCGCAGTATCAGTAGCTGCACTGCTCCCAAAAAGAAAGAGTTCAAAACGTTCCAAGCGCGTCATCGGTGGAGTACGAAACTCATGAAGCTCATTTACAAGGTGGGATTCTCTCGTTTCAAATCCAGGCAAATATAATTTTTGCTATTCTCGCCATAAAGCTGTCTTATCGTTAGATATCATGCGCAGTATATTTATTATAATCTCAGGCGCACTATCACATTACGTGAAAGTACTGTTCGCAATTTATACAAGAGGTTCGCAAATGTTTTGGCATGAACTGATGAATGTAGATAAGAATCAGTGATACATTTTATGGGCAATAAATAGAGTCTTCTTTTGATTTTAGGAAAGTGAAATTGTTGAAGTTCTGTGGAAGCAAGATGTGGACCTTGGATATACTCTGGCACCTTTGGCATCGACAACTAATGGCGAGGTGACAACGGTGTTTAAAAATTCCGAGGACGATGTGGAAAAGTTGAAAGCATTGCAGGAACTTAAGGATGAAAAGGTGAGATTTGAAAACATTTTTAAAACTGTTTAATTGTATTTTATGATAAGTGATAAAATGAACAATACACAGATTTCGATTTCAATTACTATACATAATACATATGCTAAATTTAATAAATCGTTTTTCGTATTCTCCAATATAGAAAACTTTTATTAATGTTTATTTATCATAATGACTAGAATATGTAGGGAATAAATAAAGGATCGATCAGCTTCATTTCTTGGTGTAAAACAATATATTATGAGCTTCACTATAAGTTTGTAAAAAGTTCTGTTTATTTTGCATGTATTTATGATTTTTGGTTTAAAAATAATCATCTATAAAAAGAAATATTACTGTAAGAGTTTCTTGTGGTAATTTATTTTCTATAGGAATAGGTACTGCTGCAAATAATGGATGTCCGAAAAAAAACCATGGAATCTTTGTCAGAAGTGCCTAAAAACACTTTCTGGAAGATTTTAGCTTGACGTCGTCCGTCCGTCGCTCCGTTCTTCGGTCAGGTGTTTTTTCAAATGGTCTTAATTGCCTTAAAAATCGGTTTTTTAAACCGAAGAAAAACGGGGGAGGTTCTCAAGTCAATGTGAGGCTTTGTTTTATGTATGACCTCGCTTAAC
Source organism: Leptogaster cylindrica (assembly GCA_963082835.1). Classification (NCBI taxonomy): domain Eukaryota; kingdom Metazoa; phylum Arthropoda; class Insecta; order Diptera; family Asilidae; genus Leptogaster; species Leptogaster cylindrica. The sequence goes on from OY720106.1 coordinate 39,793,433, forward strand.
TTTTTACTAAGTAGTTCGATTTTGATGATTTTTTTTTTTTATTGCATAGTGTATGTCGCCAATTTAGTCCCATGTAAATTTGAAAAAACAAATTCCAACACCAAAGGTACTAAAAAAGGGGAAAAATGATTTTTTACCCACTGTATTTTTACCTATTCCGAGATGTTACGACGTTCAACTTTGTACTGGGTTGTCCGATTTCGATGATTCTTTTTTCTTGCATAGGGTACATCTCGTAGTTTTTCAAATTTAAATTAAAAAATAAATTCCACCCTCAAGGGTATAAAAAAGGGGGATGATAGATATTTCACCCACTGAATTTTTACCTGTTAACCGATTCTACCACGCTTAACTTGGTACCTGAAACGTAATTAGTAGATTTTAATAGTAGTTAGTAGATTTTAGAGACATAAAATAAAAAATAAAAGGTTTTTAACAAAAAATTAAACTGACGAAAAAAGAAACTTAAAAGCGAAAAATAAACAAAATTTTTTAACAAAAAATTTTACCGACGATAAAAGAAACTGAAAAGTGAAAAATTAAAATGAACCTTTTTAGTTTTAATAACTAATATTCTAAACTAATGTATTTAACTAATTTTGATTAATAGTGGTACACTTACCGGCCGCGCACTGTCGTCAACAATCTGTCATTAGGTAATTAAGGTTCAACCACATTCAAAGAAAGGTAATAATCATTCAAAGAAAGATAATAAATGTATCGATGGCAAATTGCAAACATTTTTATTGGGACGCAGCATGATCAAGCGACCAACTAAACTATCGGCCGATGAAAATTTTCAGTCTGCGCGTACCCTTCAAGTTATTCTGTTTTTCTAATTTTCTAGTTTTTTATTTTGTTATAGTTTCTTATTATGTTTTTTTTTTTTGTTGCAATAAAATGTTGTAAGCGAATGTTTAATCTTATTTTCATATCCCTTTTCCTTAAAATGCAAGATAGAACTTAATTAACAGTAGCTTTTACCATTTTAATTCACTTGAACTGATCAACAAAAGGTTGAGTCTTATGCTGGAGGTACACGATACGGAACACGTCAAAATATCCCAATAATTTCGGAATATTTTCGGCACATCAAAGGAATTTGCGGGGTTCAAATTTCCCTAGTCTCACCGCACAAAATTTTATGTACACAGTTTTGAGGTTACGCTCTTACGGGCATCGAGGTAGTCTGTGAATTGCAAAATACAGGTTGCAAGCTCATTTTTGCTTATCGTGTGACTCGATGTCACAAAAATATCCCACAAAAATATTTCCTTATAAATATGACGTTTAGCAGTTTAGTGATATAGTGATTAGTGCCCAATTCCAGGCACTTTTGGAGTATTTTTATCAAAGAAACTAGTAAGGAAGTTTAATTATATTGGTTTAGGTCAATTATGAAGTACCCTAGATTAGGGTAAAAGAAATCAAATATTTAAAAAACGTTAGTTACCGTTATAATATAAGCACACGTAAGGTTTTCGTTCTTTTTTTGTAACAGATTTTTTTTATTGCAAAATATACATGAAAAAGTACTTATTGCAATTTAAATAGAGCCAGGTGCCGTTTCGTCTGCATACGTCTTGAGACTTTCATGTAATCTTAAATATCGCGAAAATGGGAACATTTAAAACATAATATTTTTGTTCAAAAAACAACTTAAAGCGTCCTAAAAGATTTGTCTTTATAATTTATGTAAGTATCAACATCTTTGTATCATACTTTTTTTCTGAAAACAATTTCGTTATTTTTTTAATGTAGTCAACTAAATATACATTCCCCTTCCCCTTTTATTTCTGATATTAAATAGGTTAATTTTTACTTAGTAACCCACTTTCGTAATAGTTCAAAATAAAATGGAAATTGTCGAAAAATTAAGTTTTTTTACCCGATTACGGCAAAAAACAACGAGAAGGGTTATACATATTATTAGGAGTCTATGTTTATTTGTATTTAAGTGCGTAGCTACTGAACTATACTACGGCGGTTGCTAACATCGAAGAAAGTGCGGGTTTTTAAATTTTTTTTCTATGGTATCGAGTGGGATATCAAATGAAAGAGGAGACAATTCTAAATTTTATAAATATACATATTATAGTACCTACATTATTAATATAAAATATACCTACGTATTTTCGTTATTCTTTGTAGAAATTTAAGACTTTTTTTGATTTGACTATCACTGGTTTCGAGTACGAAACATTAATTTCTCATTAGGTCATTTTTAGGCTTCCGTACCCAAAGGGTAAAAACGGGACCCTATTACTAAGACTTCGCTGTCTGTCCGTCTGTCTGTCACCAGGCTTTATCTCAAGAACCGCGATAGCTAGACAGATGAAATTTTCACAAATTATGTATTTGTATTATGTATTGTTGCCGCTATAATAACAAATACGAAAAACAAAATAAAATAAATATTTAAGGGGGATCCCATACAACAAACGCGATTTTTTTGTCCTTTTCTGCTCGATATCAATAATGGCAACAGGTAGGCACTTGAAATATTCACAAAATACTCAGTTGTATTTTTACTTTAATAATAAGTAATAAAATAAAAATAAAATAAATATTTTAGGGGGGCTCCCATACAAAAAACCCCATTTTTTGGTACGGAACCCTTCGTGTGCGAGTCCGACTCGCACTTGGCCGCTTTTTTTTATTTAGTTTGTCCAGATGTTGCTAATGTTTGTTTAAATTATATCTAGTGTTTGTGTTCTTGTAATAAGTAATTTAAAACTTTATTTTTATATTTATTAGTCATCACAATATGTGTAATCACATTCAATTTGATATTCATCAATAAAAGAAATATGTTTAAAAAACTGAAATCCAAATGCGAAAAATTTTCCGACTCATAACAATAAAACAAGAAAAATGTTGGAGATTCGTTAAATTATATTAAGCTTCTATTTGCAACTTCCTATTACCACACAGAGTTCTTCTTTTTCTTTAATTGAAAAGTAATTCCAAAAATATGTACCTATATAAATTTAGTAGTACGGCAATATTCTAAAAAAAAAAAAAAAACAATTTTGAAAATTTTGTGCACAAATATTCCTAATTTTAGCTAATTCACAAAATTTCAGAAAACAAAACTAAGGCTAACCTCAATTTTGCCTCTTTATATTACACTATTTTGAATTAATTAATATATTTATCATTTTGGCTAAAAGGGGTAACTAAACAATGAGCTTGGGCTATTTATTGAAATGGTATACTGCTCTAAATAATATGAGTAAATTTTTTATAGATAAAACTAATTCGTTATAATTTGTAGATAAATTTTTACCATTAGTAGGTACCTATAATAATTGAACATGTGTCGTACCTTCACAATCACATAGTGTCGCCATACAAAATGTTTTAAATTTACTTTTGATTATAATAAATAGAGGTGTTTGCCTTGATGTTAATATTATATCTAAATTCAAATGAAAAACTTTTTGAATCAAAACTTTCATCTAAACTTTCAATAATCTTTAAGCCTTAAGTACAACTTGGAACACAAAATATGCCTAAAATAATTGTTTATTTGTACATTTTCCAATAAGAATAGTCTTAAAAAATAACTGTAATAAAATATATTTCAGGAAAATTTTTTTTAAATTTCTCACAGGCAAAAGGAGAACAAGAAAAGCAGAGCGATCTGGACGATGAGTGGGCGGGCATTCCCTTCAGGATTGATAACGAAACTGGTGAGTAAACGAAACTTGTTCAAATTGTAATCATTTCTGCAACAGCTTACCAAAGTTAATTGCACTTGAATCATGGACGATGGAACCTTCTTTAATAATTAATGTAGTAAAACATTCAGATTCAGCCAATATTTTATTACAATTACTAAATCGATTCCAAGAAATCGATCGGGATAAGAAGTCACAATTTTGAATATTAAACTATTCTCACCGGGGAGTTTTGATGGAATAAATTGCGGGTAGAAAACGTGCTCAGAGCTGCAAATGTATTTAAAATTCTTCCTCAATTCGTATGCTTTTCATCGGCCGATATATTAGTCGGGGGTACTTAGCGTGGAGATTAATAAAAAAGTTGGATGTGCTGTTCGATTCCCTTTAAACGAAAATGTTGGCCAACTAGCAGTTAACTGCTTGATCAGCATTGCATGATGTTCTTTTTAGTCGGGCAATAATTTCAGCTAACTTAAATTTTTAGGCACGTTTCTGTCGCGATGTCATTGACACAAAAAAATTCTCCTTGTGCATCTTTGAGATCAGCAATCTGTGTTCGCAATCCCCCACCGTACTATTGGCTTGGCCCATACGATAAAATAATTTAGTCCCCAATCTACGCAATTACATATATGTCCATGCTGATGAAGCCGTCCCCGCGCCGACTAAACTATCGGGTGATTAAAAGTTTGCAATTTATGGGTGCCTTAATCAAAGTTTAGTTAAATAGATGTAACAAAACTTTGCCCTAATGGTAAGTGCCTATAAGTAGCAGTAATCATAGCAAATACGTCAAATATTGAAGGTATCTAGAGATCTCACATCAGGTTTGCCTTTTTTTGCTCCTTACCATGATCTATGGCTTCTCCGTTGTATATACTGCGTGCGAAGGTATTTGTGTTCGTATCAATATAATTCCTGGTGTATATTATGCCGGATATATTCGTTGCTATAATAAGCTTTCATTCTTTACTCCATCCCTTTTCGGACACCAATCTGCTGGCCTCGAACTGCCGCAGTGTCGCTTCATAGGGGTCCTTTATTCTCCCCATAGATTCTTTTTTCCGTCCAGCACGCATACATATAAAATGATAATGCGTATCAATCCGAAGTATGTGATAGAACTACATAGTAGGGAGGAAACCTACATAACAAGACAACGCAAGTCCCCAACCATGAAAAATGATTCCATCATTACAACGCAAATTTTGGATGAAAGGCAAGGGATTTTATTCGGAGCGATTTTTGCTTTGGCCTCTTGAATCTCTTCTCTGCATTTGATAGACATTGCTGTGCTGTGTAGTTGTGATATCGACCAACTTCATCCAACGTTCTGCGCTGCGTCAAGCCTTCCAGCGTATAATAGTGAGCACTACCAACATTCTTGACGTCTTCCAAATCAATTGACTTGTAATTGACTTTGCCCCCCTAGATCCGCCTCTGATCTCTGAGACTCTGGTGATACAACGTTTATTAGAATGACTGTAATGGATATATTTGATTTCATCCAATGCAAAGACAAAGATACATATATTATATTACCAGACGAAATGTCCCTTTCTATAGCTACTTTTGAGGTAACTCCTGTTTTAAATCCATTCTAGAATATGTGACTTGCCAATTGCATTGTCCACGCAAAGCTAATATCATAAATCAAAAATGGATGTCTTCTTCCGGTGACATGGTGTTGAAATGTTGGTTTTATCTTCATCGTGACTTTGAATGCTATCCTGATGAAAATGTTCGTAAGGGCGAGGTAATAAACTGGGTGAAAGCCAATTTCAAACCTGACATCTCAATGTGAACGCATCCAGCAAATCATACCTCTGCTTTGGGAAATTGATTCAAAGACGAAAATTCTAGTTCTAGAGATGCCATTAACTTTATTTGGTATTTCTGGAGCGTCCATGCACAGCAAATTGCATCGTACATTGGTACAATAGTACATATGCACAGCGTTTGCACGGCTGCAAGAACTATTCGGATTATGAAAACGTTCTGATTAGAGAATACAAGAAACTCAGGAAGGTAAGGAAACAGACACTTTCCTCAAAATTTTTGCTTTTATAACTGGCAAATCGCTTATCGAAAGCGTTAGAATTCGGTGTACTTCAGGTTATCTGCTTGGAGAAGTTTTCGTGCAACTTATATAAAAAATGTTACTAAAACTTGAAAAACGAAACTTAACAAAACTTAAGAACGAAACGTATAAAATAACTGAGTGTGCAATGTGCATATGATTGATTTTAAGGAGGAGCTATACAAATACCCTTAAACTGTCGGGGAGCGAGAGTACGAATGGAATACAAATACAAAGTCAAATTCAAATCAAAGTCAAACGCCAAGAAATATGGTGACAGAAAAAAAAGAATTATAGGTATACTCCTGATTGGGAAGTGAAAAAAACAGTTTTATGCATCTCCGTCTGTTTGGCCGGACGATATCTTGTGAACGCATGCAGGTACAGGATTGAAATTTAGTACAATAATACATACTTCGTTAAAATTGTACAGTCAAGTTCGAAGGTGAGCAGAATCGGGCAAGTCCTCCTTAGTGTTACCATATAAGGCTGAATTATTTTTATACAAAAATTCTGATTTTGATTACTGGACATTAACATATTATAATAACTTTCTTTCGTTAAATATTGTTAAAAATAAGTAATACCTTTTTTTACACGATCTTGACACTTTACAGATACCAAAAACTTTCCTTTTGGTTTATTATTCTCTGATTAATACACCTTTGTAATCGGTTTGTAAAATTTTTTTTTGAGACCCCCTCAAATTTTTTCCTTTTACGTTTCAAGATGCGTAGAGTCAAAAAAAGCAATGTCTGTCTGCCGCCCGCCGTGTCAGCGATTTCTACCTTAATTTCCGGTCGAAAAAAATCCTTCTTTCGTACATAGGCTATATTTGGACCCTAGTTCTGTCGCGAAGCTCGGCAGCTTGATCGGAATGGAAAAGGGAAAAGGGAAGGGTGGAAAAGGGTTGTAAAATTAGGCATTTTTAAAGTTTTTGTGAACTTGGGCATGTGGGGTTTTTTTTTATGTTTTTTAGGATGAGGAGATAGAATATGAAGTCGATTTTGACGAAAGAGTGAAGAATTAAAAACAAATATTTAACAAAATGGAAATTTTTTTAAAAAAAATTAAAAATATTTTTATAAAATTAAATAAATGGTGCTTGGGAGGATGACCAATGTTATCGTATTCAGTCAGAAATAATAAACCCATGTGTAAAGACTTTGCTGCGTTTTTCTGTAAGTCACACGTGTAACGAGTTACAGCGGCGGAAACGTGAACATTCTTCCAAAAAATCGTCAGACTTAATCTTAATTGTAGAGCAAAGGCCGTTTTTAGTGCCTATTGACTGGACTAAACCTAATGTGTGAAAAAAATCAGGTTTAAAAACTCGCCAGGTTTAGTAGTTCTAGCAGAGCAGCCGATGAAAATCTCAACATTTAGCATATTTTATAACAAATTGTCAACACCCCACCATTTATTACCATTACCAATATTTACATATTTACATTTATTTTTGAAAATACGTTTACTAAGTAATAAAATAAAATTGTACTCATTCCAATATATGACATAGGAAAAAAGTTATAGCTGATCATAGAAGAGTGTGAAAATGACGTAATTTCAGATTTCTAATGGCTGCCGTTCGGAAGCGAGGCAATGAAAAAATTAAATGGCGATGGATTTTCGTGTTTGGTACCTAAAATATCATTCCCAATTTTTTTCATCAAAATGACCCGTATGCGACAATCGACCTACAAATTATCGCCTTTAGTATGAACCGTTTGAGTTTCACCTGCAAATATCGCTTGAATATTTCGAAATTTTATCCTGTAAACAGGCGGAGGCGAGAATCGCATGGCGAGTTTTCACATTTGGTAATCATATACGAGTTTTCTCTGCTCAAATACGAAAAAATCTCCTTGTATAAATCAGCCTTGAGAGAGTCAGTTTTACTCCCAAGGTGCACCAATAGATGTTTCACATCTGTCGGGCTTCCCTGACGGCTACATTTTATTTCAAGAAAGCGAGTTAATTGTTGAGCTATGTTTAAAGTGTCAAGTCTGCAGCTCATCGGAACGAGAAGTTAGTTTAAATTCGATTGGAGAATTGGTGCCGAACAGACGGACAGAGAAGAAAGACGAGTTAATAAAAACGTTTAAAAACGAGAGTCACTTTTAAGTGGAATTGAGAATGGAAAAAATTAGCAACTTTGCGGAAGTTTTCTTGAATTTAGAATTATCGAATAGGAATTGCACAATGCCCATTCGGCATTCCGACAAATTATCAGGGAGACTAACAGGTTGTTACTGTGGACATTTTCTAGAAAAATTAATTAAGTATCCCGAAGTAATTAGCATTATGAAATGTTTTTTAATGGAAATCAGAAAAATTATCTTTGTTTGTTATATTATCTATCACATAATAAATCTAAAATCTAAATTCTAGATAAACAAGAACAATTTTGTGGTAAATGTGTTTCACAATATTTCATTAAAAATGAACGTAGATTCGATAAAAGCAAGCTTTATTTAACTCATTTCCATGCATGTCTCACCACAAAACTCTCGAACACTCTGCATTAGAGTGCGAAAATATCTTTCATTCACTGACTTGAAGAACAACTCTTACACAATTTAACTTTCATATTTTCAAAATTATTTTAATACTTGGTGAATTTCGCTCAACGCAAAAAAGTGGTTGACTGACGCAGCGCTTTTCTTTGCTTTAAGTTCATCCAAATGAGCAGAACTAAGTACAGTGTGAATTGATAAATTTCCACCCATTTTCTTTTTTTTAGTAATTTCGAACTTTATGTGGCAATTCGAGAAAATATCTACGAGAATGCATTGTGAATTTTTTGGTAATTACGATTTTATGCTAATGCAGTTGGTTCCACAATAATTAAATGTACGTAAGAAGAGTTCGCATAAATTTCCTGAACTACAAGTTATTTTCTTTCAATATTAGAGCAGGGAACGAAACAATGTAGTGACCCTATTCGAAATTATGTTTTCTCTGCTTTAATAGTATTTAATTGCTCTAAATGGCCTCATAAATACTTGTGCAATTTCTGAAAATTGTTATTTGTTTATTTACAAGCGCAAGGCACCATTTTTATCTTATTGTATTTAGAAGTGATTTACACTTTATAACTAAAAGAAAGTTTTCCTTTTTTCTTATTTTTATATGATACTTATAAGTATAAAAAATAGAAAAGTTTCAACATTCTATGAATCAAAAACAGGATATAGATAGATATACATTATACAATATACAATACATTATGAAAAATCAATAACAATTTAAACTTGAGCTTACACGATTTGTTTTAAGAGTATGTATAATAATTAGGTGTAGTCATGTAGTGTATATTTTATATAAAACTGTAGTTAATAAAACTGCACGAAACAGCCAGCTTGATAAGATTTTGCAAACGTTACGTTTAAAACAAGAGAGATGAGATTTCTCAAAACCACCCCATCCCATTTCCCACCTCTTAAACAGAATTTTGCACATTTTATCTTTGACTTGCAACAAAGTTAGAAAGTAACCTCTCGCTTCTGATTACAAAAAAGTTGTGATATTGAAAAATCAACTTGAATTGGTCAGGATCAACTTGACCCAATTTTACAGATTCGTGACAGGTACACATCCTGTGATTACCATGACACCGTTTTTCGAACTGAAAAGTCAACCATTGCATGTATCCTTTGATCAGGAATTACAAAATGCCAACAACCGACGGCATTGTCAAAGGTATTAGTATACCCTAACTTCCGCGGACTATAAACAGAGAAACGGGAAAGAAGCGCATTAAAGTGGTCGTCATAAAGTAGCTTCTTATTTCACTGTATGCTTCTCGAAGAAATTTTAATTAAAGACATGTCGATCAGCCAGTGATAAATGACCACCTGTTAAAAGTTTTTTCTCGGGCGTCATTGGCGTGGATGCATGGTGTTTTCTTCCTTCATCTCCTCCACTTCCCATCAGACCAGCAAAAAGAGTCCTTTGAGATGACCTTTTAAGGAGGTCCATGGAAAACGGTCCCGTCATACTCCTTGGAGGAGTTGCCAGGAATACAAATCGGATCCCTGGCGCAAGTACATTGACCGTGCACAGTGCCTATTGTAAGCAGGACCGTGGCGATGTCTGAAATTCATGCTACTCTTGCGTCCGTTTAATAAGCGACCGCCACCATTATAAGCCACGTCTAACAAAACTCCATCGAGGAGGATGACGTGGCGGATTTCGCCCGCATTCCGCCCTTTGAACTCCTTTGTCTATTCACCCGGTATCGGGCAATCTTAACTTTCGGGTAAGGGGCATATGGCATATCCAAATCCAAATTGATCAGATTCAATTGATAGCCTGCTCAATTTAGTCAGGCCGGCGCAGCACTCCAGCGATTTTTCTGGCCCGAAATATTCGTACTGAATAGAAAGTAAATCGTGGTAATTCACTATACCAATTTTTTTAACGTCAAAATCGTCTCGAACAAATTGCCGATGTGCTTTGAAGAAAACCGAGAAGATATAATGGCTTAACAAATTTTAATCAGATCGAGCAGATCGAGGCTTTACGTAACATTCTCGCAATGTTGATTGAATTTCAAACTATGGTTGATATTTCGCAAAAACTAGGTAGGAAGGATAATAATAATAATAATAACTTTATTTCCATAATTAACAAGGCTTGGGTACTTACAACAAGATTTATAATATTTCCAGAGAAAAAAGGAAATAAGTGAGTGCGCCAGGTGGATAATATACAGCGTTTGGTGCTCGTTCAGTATCAAATATATTTAATTATATTAAGTACTAGCAGCGTAAAAGCGTTAAAAGTATGAGGATTGTATTTATATGAAAATTTTTAAAAATATCTTATTCAAAGCTAAACTAATATTGAGTCATTAGAAGAATAAATTTTATTATTATTTGCCAGCCCTTTCTAGTTGGGTAAGCTTTCGCTGCGGAAGATGTCATTTGACCTACCATATACATATGTACAAGCCTAATGGCACTTTGACCACAAAAAAAAGGGTTCATTTTATTAAAAACCATATGTACTGTACAATGTGCATTGATAACATAAACTGTAGGTGCAACAAGAGCGGATACTGCAAAAACTTAAGTAAAATTAAAAATATATAAAAAACATTTATTTTTTATGAAACTTTATTGTTTTCCTTTTTGCAGAATCAAATCAATACATAGTCAAATCAGAAATGAGGGATTTTAATATAGAAACTTGGAATTTCAAAAAATCCTAATCCTGGTATACGGGTTTCTTTATTTCTAACCAAAAGCCCAAATTTTAGGTTCTTATTTGTATCGATCAAGACAGTTCAGTTACATCAGAGGTTTTGTCATTGAAACATGAATCTAAATTCTTGGGAAATAAAACTCCTTTGATTAGAATTCCCAGTTTCTTTTCATTTGGTTAATAACTCGTCGTTCCCAAAGCACAGCGAATAAAAAAACTTATCCTTATCTTATATAACTTATATACATTAAAATATGAACCTGTACATAAATTGTATATCTGAAATTCCATTAACTTTATTTAGAATTTTCAGCGTTAAACTCCATTAGAATGAAAAATTATATGTCGAGTTCAGTTTGGAAAATGTCTAAACAACCTGCTAACTTCACTGAAAAGGATCCATTAAAAAAAAGAGGGAGAAAAGAGTCTGCCCTTCTGCAAAGTCGCTTTATTAAATCCTTAGATTCTAGCTACTGAGTGAATTCAATTACGGAACAATCAAAACGAATATCCGGGAAAACATTTCAGGAACATAAAATGGCGCTTGACGGAAAAAGGAACCCCTTGAGACTTTGATAAATGCTTCATTTTGGGAAAATCAAGAAAGGCAGAGCAGAAGGCTGAACGAATCATTTAACCAAACAATTCGCCATTTTGAATTTCGATTTAAGGTTACCCAAAAATATTTCATAACTGTTTCGAAATATTTTTCCAACGAAATTTCAATCTTAATGCTGGATTTACACGAATGACAAATTCGGAAGGAATTGCCATTGCATATTATAAACACTATAAGGAAAGACAAAAAGGTTTTATATGTTCTTAAAATAACATGTTTATAAGAATTATTGCATTTTGATAAATTTGCCTGCCTCCGAATTAACCTTCAATATTTACGAAATCAAGAAAAACAGTGCACAGATAAACACTTTTTTACCCGATTGTGGCAAAGCCAAAAAAAAAGGTAATATTATTAGGATTCTAGGTGTGTTTGTATTTACGTAGCGCCTAAAGTAAGTACTCATTTGATTTTGATGAATGAGGTGCAATCGATTCGTTATTTTTGGCTGGGTGACATAGCCTACATTTTATACGAACAAAATCCAAAGAAGTGGAGGTGTTAAAAAAAGTTTTTTTATGGTAGGTATCGAGTGGTCAAATAAAAGACTCCTTAAGTTCTGTTCGCCTTTAAAATTACATGCGAATAAAAGTTTACCCGCTGGCTGTTGCGATTTCAAAGGATAAAGGTTCATCGAAGACAAAACACAGAATAGAAAAAGAACATGTTGGCGGGAAATTTTTTTGCTATTGGATTCCTCTTGTATTATACCTTATGTAAATTACGCCTTTCTCATATTACTTAACGTAACAAAATATATGCTTAAACCTTGTCAGAGGATGTATCTATGATTTAAAATAAAAACCACTTGATTCGGATATGTTGTTCCGGACTTATAAAGAAACAAACGGAAAAGCTCTTTTTCTATTTATAATAATGTAGCTGACCCGGCAAACGTTGTTCTGCCATAATATAAATTATTTCTATTGAATATTTTGGTTGTTAAATAAAAAATAACGAAAGTATTGTAAGTGTGTGGGGATGGGATCTATGACAGAAAGAGGAATGGAGCGCTGTAGACGATGAACGCCAATAAAAACAAAAAAACACCAATCATTCATTTTCTCAATTTAATGTATTTCATTAACTTAAGTTTCATTAACTTTATTGTCTGATCTCTTTTAAGTTAAATGTAAAATGAAAAAAGTAGTATATTTTTTATCTTAAGGTAGAAAAATGAAATAAAGAAAATCAATATTAATTTCGAAGAGCAATTGGGTGTACGATATTTTTTGTCAGTCCGTCTTTAGCCAACACAAATAAGCTCGATGGTTTTCCCACGCGAGCACATGCCACGTATAATTGTCCGTGTGAAAAACATGTTGTGCAAAAATCTAAGCCGCTAATAATACCTGGCGGTATTAAATATACTTTACAACCTATTCTCATACCTACCAAATATACATAAAAAATTTCATAAAAATTGGTGGAGCCGTTTCGGAGGAGTGCGACCACAAACACCGTGACACGAGATTTTTATATATATAGATATTAGATATAGATTGTTCAGATCACTATGACCAAAAATGTCATGGCTTTAGTAGTTAAAAGTTTCATTTTTTAGTACTTAAAAATACGAAAAAGAATCATACTCGAAAACTATCAAAAATCGTAGAACATACGCGAGGGGTAGAGGGAGTCTACCTTTGGACTTCCGCTTAACACTATTTCTTAGGACACCCTGTATAGGTAGAGTTCTTTTTTCTGCGTAATTTTTTTCCATTATTTAGTTCATGGCATTACAAACGTTCAGTAAAAACTAATATACCCTACATGCTAGACATCTAGGATGTAAAAACATAATTTAGATTTATGCGGTTTACTAGTTTTTCATGTGGGAAAATTTAGGTCAAATTTCAGTCCAAATCGAGTAAAATGTCAGTTTCAAACAGAAAGTAATTGTATTAATCAGAGATTAAGCTGCTGGAGATAAAGGTTTGTGGTTAAGTCCAATTTCCCATTATTACTGTCCGCCGCTGGTGTAAACTCCCTGCGCCTGGTCATGGTCGTGATTAAAACCCGATGCGGCTGCTTGTGATCAGGAATTATTGTCGAATTACCACGACTCCCTGGCATAGAAATACTTCAATATTAGTCTACTAATTTTCACTTCTTCTGTAGGGCATTGAATTTTCCCTTGGTTCATTGATGTGATCATTTTTTCAGTTGTTTGGCATTCTTCCAAAAGCTGGCGGTAAATTTCTTTGAAAATGTTATATTCTCGTCTAATGACAAGCAAAAATTCGAATCTTATCATTTCTGATGTGTTCTCCTTCCCCGTTCAATTCTCTATTCAAGATCTCATCTCAATTCCCCTCGGGGACTTTACCAGGGCTGAGTGTCATTCGCAGATTACCTGAAATAAATTCATTTCTCTTCGGCGACAGTAAAATGTGACAATTGTTTGCCCCGTTCACTATTAATCTTTTCTGGGTCTGATTGGATCTATTCGACTATGCAGTCATTTTCGAATGGCTGTAAATCAGCCTGAATACCCACCCCAAGTTCCAACCTCTTATGAACGGAGCCGGTAACACATTGATTACTGTTTGCATCAGACGTGAAAGTAGCTAACAATACCAGTGCAGTCATCCTGGAGTGATCCTCTACCCCAATGGGCTCCGGTCTCTGATGGCTTCATTAGCTTCATTTTCGTTTCTTCGTCTATTGAATGTTTGTGAGATCCGATTGGGTTTAACTATCCGGGTACTATTTGACGAATCATCTAATTGGATGTCCGATCGTATTTGGTTTATACGGCGCAAAATGACCTCTAATTGCTTTGTATTGCAATTTAGTACCCACGTGCAAGTAGAAATTCTAGAAAAAACAAAATCTGAACAGAGGCGAAATCGAACACACGACCTTCGAATTTCCGATCCTCTGATCTACCAACTGAGCTACTATGGTCATTTGCTGCTGGATTTCGAGAACTCCAAGTTAATTACATGAGGAGTGCGATCGATCCCACATTAGAATTTGATTTTCATATCACTGCAGAAATAGGACCATCGAGTTAACAAATACTCATTTTGAACAGCAATGTTGTGGTGGCGGCGCGGCGCGCGAATAATGAGAGTAACTTTCATTAAAACTCATATAAAAGTAACTTGAAAAACGAATATATGTATTACGAGTTTTCGTTTTTAATCGACTGAAATATCAATCACAATCACAGAACGAATTCAACACTTTGAATCGCCATAACTTTTTCATAATGCGAATTGAGCGAAGCCGCCATATTTTTAAGTTGACAAATTGTCCGAGTTTTAGTTTTTCAACGTTTCTTTATTAAGCAATTTTCAAATGGGCGCCCTAAAAGTAGGAACTATAGGAAGCTTAAAGCAGTACGCACACTAAATCGGAACAGAGCCGTCGGAAAATAACAGAACAGTTAAAGTTCCGAACGTGCCCGCGCACTGACTCGGCGTCGATACTCACTTTCAGGAGGTTGATGCTGTCTGTATAATAAATTATACTCCCGTACGGCTTCATCAGCCATTTTTCACTTCAATAGCTCTCCTTCGCAAATGAAATAATCGGCTATCGCGTGTCGCTTCAGTTTCATTAACCGTACTACACAAATATGAAAAACTTCCGCAGAGCCAACAGAAAAAGTTGCCCCGTTAAGCAATCGCCTTCGTTTCTGTTCGAATCCGACCGCTCTGCTCCGGTCGGTCTGAAGCAATGCGCGGGGTAGTATATGCTTACATGTATTTCAAACAATTCCGAAAGCTCTTTTCGTTTCCGACGGGTCTGTTCCGATTCAGTGCGCGTACTGCTTAAAGCAGGAAATTTCGACATTGAAGATGAGTGGACCCAAATGCCAAATTCTCAGACATTACTCAATAACTCAACAACTAGTAATACTTCGTTAAAATTGTAATGTTAAGTCCGAAGATAACCAACATCGGACAACTCCTTCTTAGTGTTGCCATATAAGCTTGAATCTTTTTTTATACAAAAATGTTTATTTTATTCACTAAATATTTACATTTTTATTTTATATTGTTAAATATTTATATACATATATATAATATATATATATTATATATATATAGTTTCTATCTATTTTAATTTTCCCAGAAAAAAATCGCGAAGTTGAGTACCAAAAACAGGACCCTCTGTTACAAAAATGTATACCTGAACTCCTAACAAAAATTTTAATTAATTTCAATTTTCGTTCCGGATTTAATTGTCTCTCACGTCATAATTGTTATTGCTTGCCGTGAGGAAGAAACGAGCAACAATTTTTTATCTTCTCCTTCAAAGAACAATTGTGGCATCAAACCCAACCGAATAACAATTTATTTCAATTCGATTCTGGCATTTTGACAATATTCACTGCTTGCAATGGCGTCCAACGGAACTCGGACTCCCCCTGAGCCGCATCGGATAGGAGCATCCTACTGCGCGGCGGCATTTCTCCGAGGGGCCTAAGGTTCGCCTAAACCTCACGGCTCTAATGAAAAATGATCTTGAGACATGCAAATGTCTGATGGCAGCCCGCTACTTCTATTCGGCGTTCATCCGATTTTTTTTTTTTAATTTCAAAAGAAGGCAGCCGCCATCAGAACGAGAAAACTCTCCGATCGACTACTAATGGGCGTGGATACCCTCAAATTGACCAACTCTACTGGTTATTCCGTGGCTGGGGCCGATCAAAAGTAATTAATCTCGCAGCTTGACCTTTTGGAATGGATTTATAAATGGCGGAAAAATTTCGGTTGTGTTCGCATTTTAAATTTCATAGCAATTTTGAACAAGGTAATAAACCAAAAAGGTGTATCAGTTCCAATTGGTTGATTTGCTTTAATTAACTCCATTCGATTTTGATTCATTTCTTTTACAATCGTATGGCTCCGTATACCTACCTAGTTATAAAAAACGTATAGGTACATAGGTCCAGTGCCGGAGCGCAGGGCTCGACGACGACAAGTGCCGCATCGAAGCAGAAAAACCCGAGTAACGGTGACAATGTAGAAATATTTGGTGTTTACACTCAGGAACTGAGACTGCGGTGCTTGTCCTCTGCTATATGAATTCGCCTTCAAACAATTTGAGGGGGTACTTGGACCTGACGCGGACCAGCGACCTGGGAACGCGGCTACCTCCGTACCCGGCAGCACAGGTGACTTGTCATATTGCGATTGCGGGAATAGGTCACTTGGAGCGACTCTTTGTCCGATTGTTTGCTGCTTCAATAGAACTAAGTCACGACCTTGACACCTCGCACCTGTACATCTTCTCTTTGTCGAGTTCCGCATAAGTCATGATGACAGCGTATTTAACCAGGTCAACGTAGATCAATGGCTCGAATATGATGACGTTTGCAGAAAACTGCAAAAGCATTGCAAACTGAAAATTCATCATTACAGCAGAGAGTTGCAACTCTCTCTCTCTCTGATTACCTGAAATAGTCCTTAAGGGCTAGGCAACATTGTGTTATTATGCTATGAAAATAAAATTTCTGTCATTTAAAGATTTGGAACTACATAGGAACGTACCAATGGGATTACTTTGAAATCATATACTTGATATCAGGGACTGTTTTAAGAAAAAATTAAAGTTGCACATTTTATAATAGTCTTCATTTTTCAATATTCATTTTTTCTGTGAATTTTTGAATTTTCCTATTACATTAATAAAAAAGCCAAATTCATATTTTAAAGTCTTAATTTTTATTTTTTGAGTATAGATTTTTGACATTTGAAGTCCATGCACTAACGAAGGAGACCGAACGGCATTCGCTCCCGCTCGAGGTGTGGGTCAAACCAAAGCGAACTTCGCAGTTCGCATTCACTACTGCTCGTTCGCAAATGTTCGCCTTGGTGAAACCGTGGCTATAGATGTTTCACAGCTTCCAAGCGTCCGTCCCTTGACGGTTACACTTTTCTTTCCTTAATTTTGTTGTTAAAACGAATTGTTCATGAGTTGAAACCGATTCCAATGTTATTTTAACCCCAAAAAATGATAGAACCTAAGTTTTTAACAATATTCTTGGAGCGGTTTTCGAGATCCATTTTGCAGACAGACATGGCTCTTATTATAGTATAGGATAGGATTTCAACAAGTTACAACTACGTTCTTGGATGGCTCCTCCTAACCAAAGGATTCAATTTCTAAATTTTTCTCCAGCGTTCCTTCTATTCCTTAGCAATTCTATATGCATGTACTCCGGGAAATGGTTTTACCGTTTTGTGTAATAATTGAAATATATTCCAATACACAAATTATATACACACACCTGTTACCGGTTAATGCAAAATTGAAATTCATATATTCTAGGAAACAAATTCGTTACTTAGAGAGAGAATCGTAAAACTTAATCCGGAAAACGGCTTAGAAGATTTTAGTTTCGTAAGATGCGTATTACCTCATATATTCCTCATATATTCCTCATGTATTTAGGTATCCCAAAATCTATTAAAATAACTAAATTCAAATATGGAAGGTTACTCTGGAAGATAAGCATGCTTACCCTTTCAGCCGAGTGAAAAAAATCCACAAATTCGTTTTTTATCAGCTGATACAAAAATTTATCAGCTAATAAAATTCATGGAATTCAAATTTGTCGAGATTTTTTGTGATTTACTTAAGCCGGAGGTACACGATACGGAAAACGTCGTATTTATAAGCGATACGCCGTATTTCATATCGTGTGACTCGACGATAAGCAATATGGTGTATCGCTTATAAATATCCCAAAAATTTCGGAATATTTTCGGCACATCCAAGGAATTTGCGGGGTACAAATTTCCCGAGTCACACCATACAAAACTTTATGTACACAGTTTTGAGATTACTGCTGTTACGGGCGGCGCGGCGTCGCGGTAATCTGTGAATTGCAAAATACAGGTTGCAAACTCATTTTTGCTTATCGTGTGACTCGATGTGTCAAAAGTGACATCCGCAAAGATATTTCCTTATAAATATGACGTTTTCCGTATCGTGTACCTCCGGCTTTAGCCACAATTTATAGGAAATGTCGCCCCACATATTAATTCTAATGTTTATCTCAAATAACTCGATACAAGTATTTTGTATGTCGTAGCAACGAAGGAAAATGCTGAAAATCCTGAAGCCATCAAACCGTTGCAAGTATGGGCAAGTTTGTTAAAATTTTCGATTACAGTCGAACAGTTCATAAAAATTGCGCCTCACCCATGCCAAGTTACGCAAAGATGGCATTCTCGTCACGAGTTCACGACTCATGTTCCTAAAATGGCATCCCCACCGCTTCATCCACATGGCAGGACGGCGGCAAGGGTTTTCTATGCCCGTCCAGTTTCCAGGGCAGTTGCGCAGCAGTTCAAAGGCACGGCCCTTATGTAGCCTTTCTGCCTTACCGGGTAGTGGATTCGATTAGATTAATTGACGATACCACTACACTTGCGCAATAATTGTATAGATTTACCACACCCTCCCCTCCACAGGGCTTTTTCTGGCAATCCCCAAATAGCGATGCCAACACCATCAACTTCCTTTCTAAATTAATGGCTGCCATAAGAGGTAACTAAGCAAAAAAAAATTGGTCGGAAAGTAGGGAAGCTGAAACCAGTTCTTATATACTTGCCACGCGGCCACGCCTTTTTCGGTACTCTGTTCGTTCAATCCTCCGACGTTTGTTGGGCGCGTTAGACCGTGCGCACTCGCACTTTCTGCATCCACCCTTTCGTACCGTTGGAAATTGGATCCGGATAATCTGTAGATTTGCGCAAATAACCACTGTTCATTGGATGGAGGCCTCCAGTTTTTCGCGACAGTCACAGTTTTGATACTGACAAGAAAAAGAAATTCCTAGCATCCTTTTAAAATGGTCACAGGCTTGTTTCGCGTCATAATTGAATATCAGTGAATTCGGTAATCCTTTCGGTCAAAAGTGGTGAATAAAAGCCTACGGTCGTGTGTGGAATTCAATGAGGTACTCCTCTTGTATAGGATTCGGGTTCTATCGACAGAGACAGAACTACTTTTATCCTTGTGCTAATAAAAGGCAGGGATACATTTTTAACGGAGGCAAGTCGACGAAGGAAGAAAGCTCATCGACTCCATCTCTTTTTCTGACTCGAATTACCCGATATCGTAGTGTGAAGGGATCCTCAAAGATTTTTGTGCAGTCATCTTCGCCGGAGTCACCTTTGTTCAGTGCTTGAACTGTTTAAGAAAAGTTCGTGTTTCTTTGAATTCGTGATTTAACAAAATTATTTGTAGTAGAAAATATCATTTCCAAGCGCTTTTTTTTGTTGGACAAATAGAACATCAGGGAATTACTGACCTTAAGCCAAGTGTTTTGAAGTGATTTTGCAAGATAAAGAAAAATTTATTGCAATTATTGATTTATAAGAATTGTGATTTAGTGGAGTGCAATTAAACAGATTGTGGATTATTAAAGAAGAATCTGTAATAGAGTGAGTTTCTATTGTCATTCATTTTGCAATCTTTTTCTAAGTTCAAATTTTTTTAACGCTATCTCCAATCCAATCTATTTCTCCCTATCATGTTATTGATAATGAAACTTCACAAACATGTACATTAAGAATTGAACATATTTTTACGTCTTAGAATCTAAATGCGCAAACCGTGAGACGCCAAAACGTTTTTTGAATGTTCGTCTTTCTTAATTTTTGGAAGATTCAATTTAAAACTTTTCTCGTTATTTAATTAAAACACGAAAAATATTCATTAATCCTTCAAGCCCACTTTTATTATTTTGATATGTACCTATGTACCTATATAAAATCATGTATATTATTTCTATCGTCAACATCCCTTTTTCTCCACTAATACTTCACCAAACTCCAGAAACCAAATACCAAATTATACATTTTCGTTTTCTGTTGGAATTCAAATGCGTTTTTTGGAGATTTGTTGCACTAATTTCTCAATATAGCAAGAAAAGTCTTGAGTGACTGTCCCATCAACGCCCGTCGCCCAGCTCCAACCTTGCAACTAGAAACCTAATTTTGCACAGAGGTTCCCTTTATGATGTAGACTTTCACTCTTACATGTACCTAATGTATAGGGAAAGTATTGTATTCGTGCGAAAAATTCGACGTCCCGATTTCTCCTAAGAGGTAAAATAAGGGATGAAAGTTTGTATGAAAATACGCCATTTTTGCAGTAAAAAATTTATAAAAATTGCTATTTGGTCTTTTCATAGAAATAAAGAAACACGTGAACCAGTAATTTTTGATATTCCACCCTTAAGGTGGTAAAAATCCCCAATTTTGAAGTAAAAATTTTGGATAGAAATAAATGAACAATTGTGCCGGGATTTTTTGAAATTTCACCCCTGAGCGGGATATCCCTACTTTTTTAACTTCCAGAAGTTTAAACAGAGCGACCGTTTAATTGCAATACAAACCTCTATTCTAATTCAACCCCCCAAAACCACCCTTGACTGCGAATAATTGACCTATTATATTATTGTAACCCGACCTACGGGAAATGGTTCAATAATATTTATATGTCGCATGGGATTAATAAATCATGATCTATATATATTATTTTTACTGTCAACATCCCTTTTTCCCCACTAATACTTCACCAAACTCAATAAACTAAACACCAAATTATACGTTTCCGTTTCCGCATACTCACTTGGCTTGTACTAGCGCTACATATTTATTTAAAATTTCCGTTTAAATAAAAAAAAATAACAACAGAGGCCAACTCTTTAGTAAATACGAACGTATATGTGTAGTTTTTTTTTCCCTTTTCTCCAATGCACATTCCTATCTCTTCATCTTGCACTATGGATGTCACATAGTGCCATGAAAATTTAGGACTTTTGAAGGAGTGCGTGAGAGGCGTCGTGAGGTGCGAAATTTCGCACGCGTTCTCTGGTATAATATTAAAACAATAAGAGCATACATAGTACAAATGAATTTAATACCATTATTTTAAATTTGTGTTTGCTTACAAACTTGAATGTGAACACGAATTGCACCATTAGGCACACTGTGGAACAACGAAAATTCAAATAGGGTAGACCGGGGACAATTGAAACATTTCTGCTTCTTGATTGTTTTTCTCAGAGACTATCACGACTTTCGACATTATGAAGTGAGTTATAAAGAGCATATTGAATTGGGTTTCGACTAAATATCATTCCGTTGACTTATAGTGATAAATAAATAAGATATTTAAAAAAATCTTGAACTTGTAAAAGTGTTTTAATCGTCCCTTTGCCGGGAACGATTGAAATATACCTGGGACAATTGAAACATCACTTTATATCCTAAATAGAAATATATTCAAATTCGAATTACAATACAGAAAAATACACAAAAATATACAGAACAAAATGTTTACTCTGACAAGCAATTCTGACAGCTATACTGATCTTCTTGTCTATTTCATTCTCCATGCGACCGACCAATGACGACATTCAATGCACTGCTCCCATTTTTTTGCAGAACGGCTACTACCATACGGTTCCAGATAAACTAGACAATAACATTCCTCTTCGTCACTGTTACTAGTGTTACTCTATAAAACTAGCTGTATTAAGGGGGGCAGTCCATATAGAATGTCATATCTTAGTTGATTTTCATGGTTTTTTTTGGAGGGTAAGGAATCATACATCCTTTCAGGGTCCTAGGTTTTTTTTACTACATAATTCTAGTTTTACAAACTATTTTTTTTGGTTAAAATAAATTCAAAATGGCGGAGATATAACCAGTCTCCGTTAGGTTGTTCGGAAAGGAGGCCGAATGCGGTGTACACTCCTGTACATCGTAGGATAATCTGAAACAGCCAACACAAAAAACTTTATTAGTATATACTATATACAGGTGCTCATTCGATGAACCTATAATATTGGTAAAATAATGATAATTGGTTACATGGGAGGCTTAAGAACCAAAAAGTAGATTTTTCCGGGAAAAATTTCATACTTTGACCCATCCAAAAACATGTTTGTTTCGATAAATTTTAGTTGTTCTTAGGTTCATCAATTGTACAAAAGTATTATCAAAACGTGTGGCAAATATGAACTTGATCGGTCAAATAGTTTTTGAGTAATCGTGTACACCGATTTTCAAGTCTCCTTTCCGAACAACCTAACGGAGACTGGTTATATCTCCGCCATTTTGAACTTATTTTAACCAAAAAAAAATAGTTTGTAAAACTAGAATTATGTAATAATAAAAACCTAGGACCCTGAAAGGATGTATGCATTCCGTACCCTCCAAAAAAAATAATGAAAATCGACTAAGATATGACATTCTATAAGGATTATGGAGTGCCCCCTTAAAAAACGTTTCAACCGTCCCCCATATCAATTGTTTCAATTGTCCCCACAACACCTTTCAAGATAAACACTCAAATATGTTCTTACTTTTGGACAACAGTGATTATTTAAACTGTCCCGACTATATGAGATATACTAAACCCACTAATAAATATGACCAAAAGTGGTTATTTACCTTCTTATTGTTTTGATCACACTTTTTGAGACGATGGAAAAGTTTACTTTCATAGCAGGAAGTCACTTTATTGGGATATGTTTCATCGATTGTCAGTGACCAATTGCTGAGTACAGGTGATATCATATAAGGAGCTTCGTCTGGTAGAAGCACTCGCGATTCAAACAGCGAAATCAGTCCAAAATGGCGGTTGTTTCAATTGTCCCCTGGTTCAATTGTCTCCGTTCTCCCCTACCTATGAAGTTTTGACAAATCCTGTTCAAGGAAACATACACACATGTTATAATTTTTTGAATGCGAAATCTGTTTCAAAAATGTTAATGTTTTTTGTGTCCAAAACTACATTTCAGACTTATCTATATCTATATATATATAATTCTACTGTACGTGTGTATGTCACTGAAGTCCTCCTAAACGGCTGGACCGATTTGAATGATTTTTATACCCTAGATGTAGGGTATATTAGTTTTGAGCGAACGTTTGCAACGCCAAGAAATAATCGTCGCAGAAAAGAAAGAACTATATATTCATGATTGGGAAGTGAAAAGAAACCGTTTTATGCATGTCCGTCTGTCTGTCTGTCTGTCTGTCTGTCTGTCTGTCTGTGTGTCTGTCTGTCTGTCTGTCCAGACGATAACTCGAGAACGCTTGTAGCTAGAGACTTGTAATTTGGTACAATAATATTTGATTAAAATTGCAAGGTCAAGTTCGAAGATGAGCAAAATCGGGCAACTCCTTCTTAGTGTTGCCATATAAGCCTGAGTCGTTTTATACAAAAATGTTGATATAAGAATGAGTATATTTTTCTACATCTAGGGTATGACGTAATTGGTGTGACCAATTGCTTCCTTACTAGTTTTTGTATGCGTTTGAGTGGTGCCCTGGATGGTTTAGATTCACAAATCAGCCCGGCAGATGACGCTGCAGTCGGTATATAACAATTGTTTGTTTGTTTTTACTTGAACGCGCTAGTCTCTGGAACTACCAGTCAGATTTGAAAAATTCTTTTTGCATTTGATAGCCCAATTCTTGAGGAAGGTTATAGGCTATTTAACATCACGCTACGATGCTTAGGAGCTAAGCAAAAAGAAAAAGCTATATAATGTATCTCTATATAATGTGGCATTTGTTCTGACTGACTGACAGAGAATCAACGTAGAGCCTAAACTATAATAGGTAGAGACTTGAAATTTTGACAGTATCTTTGTTTCTAAGAAACGGTTTTTTGAAATTCCATCCTTAAGGGGGTGAAAAAGGGGGAGAAAACTGTTGCTCTGGAACCACTGAACCGATTTCCACAAATTTTTCCAAAAATTACGGATCGACCCCTACTGATAGACTATTTAAAAGACTAACTAGACTGGACTAGACTACCGCGCCTCGCGTTTGGGAGGAAATAGTTGCTTTTGCCGAAAAGCATGATATATCGCTTGAACCAGTGCGACTTTCAAAAAGAAAACGGCAACAAGAACCAAAGAGACTGGACGATTTTGTTACAGAAGCGACCCTTTACAAAAAACATGCTGTCGACTTGGCGTCCGACGTAAATCCATGAGAATATTGGAAGATTAATATTTATTTTCAAGTAATGGATAATGTTCTTGCAAACCTAAAAACAAGATTTAATAATTTCTCACTTGCCTGATCTGTCGATTCCTTTTTAAATTAGACTTGAAAGAGTCCGAAGATTTTGTAAAAACTTACAAAAGCCAAATGCTCATCGACACTGATTTACTAGAGGCCGAGACATCAGTTATCAAAAATGTTTTGAAAAACAAAAGCAAAGAGATTAACATACAAAATCTAAATCAAGAAATTAATAAGGACTTCTGTCCTAATTATTATAAACTGCTACAGGTGGCTATGTCAATACCCATAAGTTAAGCTGATTGCGAGCGCAGCTTTTGAGCTATGCGTCGAATAAAAAATTGGCCATTAAAAATATCGAAAATTCATTCGTGAAATCCCGAGTTTTTGCCGAAAATGTTTTAAATAAATTTTGTAACCAAAACAGAAAATTAAAGATTGTTTGAAAGTACTACCAAACAAAGTATTTAATTGTACTTGTTTTATTTATCTTATTCGTTTTATCACGGAGAACGGTAGTTCTCCGCGGGGTGCGCAAAACAAAAAATCTGAAGATCTGTTGATTGTTGTTGAAATGCACCACTATATATACAGGAATAAATCGAAATCGAGAAGCAAACTTTCAATTCATGACTGTTGGGTATCGTTCGAAAGGTGTTGAGGCATGGACTAGGAAAATATATTTAAACTGGTAATCCACCCACTACAACCCGAGATATGGTCACTTGAAAATTTGACCAAATTTTTAGTTTTTCCAATATAACCCAAAGGTGGGTGTCGAAAACTATTCAGCTATAGTGTTTTCCGAGGCTACTTATCAAGACCTTTCCAACGGTACCTTACATATTAAAATCGAACCATCCGTTGAAAAGTTATAGCCCTCCAAAATTTACGGTTAATTTTCATGAAATTCATGAAAAATTGCCTACCTCAAATAGTTTGTTTGTACAAAAGTTGAACCGATTTCTGTCGTTTATACCTCTATTTTTCGGGGATAAGTGGGGCTTCCAGAATCCGTTAACATTTTTAAGATTCCTTTGAATTTGATCGAGATATAGACTATTGAATAGAGCCAGATGCACTTTTTTAAAAATATAATATCTGCACTAAAATCCAATGAAAGGCGTTCGTATATGAATCAGTCGATCAGTATTGAACTAAGTTTTCAAATGGTGGCCAGATGATCATAATCAGACATCTAGTTCAAGAAAAATATTGAAAAAACTAAAAAGTGGCACTGCCAAATTTTCGATTTGAAGGCTATTACTCAAAATTGAACCAAGCAATCTTGTTAAAAAACTAGTCGTTTGTAGCTGACAACCAAACGCGTCGATGGCTTATCATGTGAATTCTGGGAAAACTCTACTTCCGGAGAAAATGGCATCCGAATAATATCGCGAAACGGGAAAAGTAAGTTTTTCAACAATTTTGTAAAGAATGAAAAAAGTTCGAATAAAAATTTCAATCGCAGCATTCCTTGACGAGTCCAAAACACCATAGAAAGTGAATAAGCAGGTTTTTGTTCTATAGTTTTCATGAACCTATTCTAAAACTATGAAAAATAATGGTAAAATCCTAGCAGATGGTCCCCCTAAACCTAACATCAACAGTTCGAATTTTCCAGTTTCTCAAACCCCTCAATTGTTTGTAGGGTAAAGTTGGATATACGAAATTTATTTAAATGCGAAATTGTATTAGTTTTAATTTTAACTGCTTCGTTTTATTAAAATTTATTTTATTAAAACATTTATGGAAAAATTATTTACTTAATAATAATGGTTTGCTTTCAAAAAACATACTGATACTAGCAAAAAAAAAACTCTTAGCGAGTTTAAAACTGACGGGGTGCCCAATAGCGCATTAACTTGTGTCCACAAATGAGTTGATATAAATGTTTGTGGTGTGCGTGCATTATTGTTCCTTAATAAAATCAATAAAAATTTCAAATACCTTTACGCATGCAATTGTTCCTTAATATAAAATCAATAAGAGTTTACAAATACCTCCGTTTTTCCTACGGGAAACGGCTATATGTAATATATGTCGCGTTTTGGGGGCAATTGTAAATTCAGAAAGTACTATGATGTACATTATATTATGATTTTCATCGTCCCGGGTGAAAACGGGTAGACCTGCTAGTCTAATATAAATAAGAATTAGTTTAGCAATTTGGTCAATTCTCATAATAAAATTGGTTATGTTCAATATTTAACATCATAATAAAGGCAAATCTGACAATAAAATCAGTTATTGATCTTTCCCGAAAGTTAATAACTGACAGTTCGATACAACGATTTTTAAGAATAATCTTTGCAGCATTGTTTTTATGAACTAGTCTTGCTATTTTCAATCATTCTACTGTTTTAAAATTGATTAAACATAATCGATTTTGCAATTCATAGCTTGAACATCATAACGAGTTATGTTATCTTCTTTACCGCTCGATCGATCAAACACCTAAAGGAGTCAATGTCAAAATATTTGTTTGAACTGCTTTAATAGCGCACCCGAAGATATTTGATCCAAACTTACATAAAACGTGCCTACAAAGTACAAATGATGAAAAGTTTTGATTTGTCACCGTTGTTACAAATTCCAGAAATTAAACATACGTAGTTTAGTGGAAATCCCCAGTCTGGAGCATTTCGTCTCAATTCCCGCAGGAGTTCTGATGTTCTTTTGCCTTAATCCTTCACTTCATAAATCATAAATTCAGGTATGCACATTGTACAGCCATATTTTGGATATGTCAGATAAAAGGGAAAATGTCCCAAAAATTATCATTTGTCAAAATTCTTTGACATTCAACATCACGTTCGGCAGCTGCACTATATCGTCACAAACAAGGATATCTGGAAATTTCCTGAAATCCAAAAAAATTGATTCGTCCTTTGAAACTGTTGTTGAAATGTATTTCTATAATCTGAAAGCAGATACTAAAAATTATGCTTCGTAATGTTCTAATAATTTGTAAAACTCCCAGTAATTGAGGAAAAGAGCGATTTCGTAAACCAGAAAAAATTATTTTCGTTATTTATCTCCGCTCGTACACCAAAAGTAGCTCGTCGAAAATAATCTTCGAACTCGAAAGGAAAATAAAACTAATCTATAGTTGTTTTTTTGGTTTTGCTTAATGAAGATCACCATAACTATAAAACGTAAGATAATAATTAAATAATAAGTAACAATTCTATAAAACTTCAAATATTTTTCCAATGTTTTATTCTGAACTTTGACTAAACACGAACGATTCCTTGTCCTATTTCCTATTTGAAAACACTTTTTTTTCTGGGAAATCACAAAGAAGTGTACTTAAGAAAATTGGATAACAGCACTTAAAACATTTAAAAATATTTGAAGAAACAATTCTTATCATATAGCTTTTCTTAGAATCTTTATAAAGATTTTCGACAAATGAAGAAATGACAAGTTGCTTACCGAAGTCAGTTGTTCTACAACTGAATTACTTTGTTTGTTTAGGTATTCTCCACAATTTGCTCGGAGTTAGTTGATTTCCTTTAATCATAATTCAATAATTTTATTATTGAACCAATAGCAATGGCTATTAACTTTTTATATTTTTTCAATTCCCTACAATGTTGTTTTTAAAAACAATAAAATTATATATATTTTTATTTTTTTAGCCACATGAGAACCCCGGCCTAAAAAAAATTTATTAATTTTCGTACCTACAATTTATTAAATTTAAAATTTGTTTATGCATACCTATTACCTAATAACATAAGTAAACTAGCAGATCTACCCGGTTTCACACAGGACGGTGAAAATCATAATATCATAAATGTACATCATAATATTATAACATTATGAATAATTGCAACTATCCCTAAAAGTGACGTATATTACATAGAACTGTGTTAGTAAGCCAAATAGCAATTTTTACAATTACGAACACAACCACAAAAATTCAACCAAATCGTTTGAAATTTGAAAATATTTTTTTCCTAACCCATCTATGCCACAATACATCACACATACACACCCCTATAGGGTGATGTATTCTGCCCTTATTCTCTCTCTCCGATTTGCCGTTTTTGACATTATGGCGATTTTTAATTTTTTTATTTTTTTCATTTTTTCCCATGTAAATGCACTTAAATCTTCAAAATGGCATGTGTGCGAAATAACCATCTACATATATATGTCCCAACACACATAGCCATCGGAGGTCCAATTCTTTAGTTATGAAGTCACAATCAAACTGTACACTTCTTTTTATATGTATAGATAAGCAACTATTAAAAAGCTAAATATGACGCCTGCTATTCCTACAACGCTATAGTCTATAAGAATAAATCTTTTTGGTTAAATTTTTTATTTGAGCACTCGTATTTTGGCTCTACGGCTCTTTTGGCTCTTTCGCAAAACCGGTTCCCCCCAGTAAATTATTTTGGGATTTCAAAAAAACTTCATTGGGAGCCCTATAATTTTAATTAGAAACTGAAATATTAGTCGTTTCGAGAAAGGAGTGGTTTCAATCGACTCCCCATGGTCGAAATAGTAAGAATCGACACCTTGCAGTCATTTTGGAAAAAACGATCCAGATAACGGAATCCATCGAAAAAACTTTTATATCACTTCTACTGCAATTTTTTCTTATAGCCCCTAGAAGCTATGTACCGTGTTTCTAGACACTAACCAAAAGTGCAATGTTTAAGTGGTTTTTGTCGTGTACCGTCCGTACTACAGTGGGGTATTTGACCCAAGAGCTCTTCGGACACAGCCACCGCGAACTAGCCGTGGCAAACGTTAGGAAATAAATACTTAGATTTTTTCATCTGTGTCTCCATGTGTTTCAGAACCGTAGTATTCGATAGCATAATGCACTTAAGTTGCTGAAAAAAGAGATCCAAATGGTACGGTAACTAATTCAGACATTATTAGGTAACTACAAAGTAAAAATTTTGAAAATGTCGATTTCATTTTTGTTTTTTTAACATGGTATTGTTAGATCATGTTCTGTTATTGTTGCTTATCTCTTTGTCATCAATTCTGCGAGTCAGTGCGATCAACCATACCGAACTTATAGCAATTTTTCAGATTTTCCAAGATGACGGACATTTTTCAAAATTTAAGTATGTTCCCCATGGGGGACATGAGAGGGCTTTACTGAGGTACGTTGCGAGATGCCATAGAACATATAACAGAAGAAATTAGCTTTCTAAAAATTATTTCCGTCAATAGCTAGACTGCTAGAATTTTGTGCATAATATTTCTATACTATACATGTTTAAACGAATCGATGTGAAGAGCGAACCGCAGCCAATCAGAGGGCGGCCTGCATTGGTTGTTTCTTCCCCGTTCGTGCAGCTCTTGTTTAATGGCGGCATTCAAGATATTCGCTTTTTTCTGGCTGGTAACCGGCGATTTCATTAAACAACGTTTTGCTTTTACACCTCAGAGCCGCCAACATTCGATTCGTTCTAGTCTCGTGCAGGTGATATTGAGGCGAACTGGAACTTTAAGGAAGTTTCTTTTCATCAGTTTTTATTTTTATGATTTTTTTCCGGCTTCCCTGAACAAAACCATTAGCATCACAGATGTGAAACACTTTCCGCTTCTTCTCAGTAGAATAATTTTTTGTCTCTTGTAATGTCCGTCATGCAAATTGCATAAGAAATATTTCACGAGTATTTTTCGAATCCAGTCAACCGCAATTTCAAATCGTCGAAAAAATTTCCGTTAACACATTTTATAATAATTTTTTATAAGACACCGGAATAAGTATTTTTTGCAGCAGATACGTAACAATATTTATCGAGGACCGAGAATATGCACAGAATCAACTTTCCTACCAAATGAAAAATCCCTTTAATGCTAAACTTTTGGGCGCATTTGTATGGGCACCGTTCCCTCCCACCAATAGAAATGAAACATATCTCAATTAATAGATCTGTGCAACATGATTCTTTTTAGTATGACGACAAACGCGCTATGTATGGGGTTTTCTTGGAAAACCGATTTGTATTATTTTATTTCTTAAGCAAATTCAGAAAAGGCACGATACAGATAACTGCGGCAATTCACTTTGTTGGTGATTTCCAAAGAAGTTTGGGATGCAAATCACGGGAAAAATAATGAACAAATTTCAAAACCATACCGTTTCCGAGATATCCTTCGTAAAAGGATGGATTTGTGAAATGAGTGAGTAATGTATTGATAACAATATTCAACGAATGAAAGTTAAAATATATACCTAATATACCTAATATTCAGAAAACAAAATCAATATTTTTTGAAGGCTGATTGAAGATTAGAAGATTATATGGCAAACTAAGAATGTGTTACACAGACCTTACAATTTTAGGAAGTTCCAAATTTCAATCCTCTAGCTAAAAGCGTTCTCGAGTTATCGTCTGGGCAGACGGACATTCATATAACAGTTTCTTTTCATTTTCGAATCTCTATACAGAGTGTTTCGCTAGCAAGTGTTCCAACATGTACCAATCGATTCCTTGAAGTGTTTTGATCAACTATTATATTACGCTGAGACATTTTTTCGTAAAACTCCCCTTTTTTAAGCACTGAAATTTTTTCGTCTGTGCATGGAAATGAGCTCATTAAAAACGTTCTAACTTCTGTTAGGAACACGATAGAAGGACATATAAGATGTCAGTAAGAATTACGCAGTTTGTCCTTTCCAACAGTGTCTCAGATGGCTCGATCCGTTGTCAAATGTTGAAAATATGTTCAAATTTTAAATTTTGAAAAATTTTGATTAAAAATTTACAAATTTTATAATTGTACTTTCTCCTTACAAATTTCCTTCATAGCAAGGATATGTGTTTTTTAAAACATGTACCGATTATGTGGAAAATAACAGTCAAAAATGTCGCTTGCTTCATGTGAGCTCATTTCTGCTATATCAAAAAAAGCCAGCGGTATTATCACAATACGTCTGATATTAAAAATGTACATAGATATTGGTGACGTCATCATTTTTTCCTAAATGTGGACAACTTATAGTTCATCGTGTCCAACAGTTTTCAGACGTATTGCTATGATACACTTCGGCTAAATTTTTTGGCATTTTTGAAAATACGGTCCGCCGGTACGGTACGGCACGCGACGCGAAAAATGCCTGAAATTAATATTTTTCAGGTCAGGGTAATCAAATCTATTATGGATATTTTATGGTTGTGATCATATTGCGATGAGACAAAAATTTTGGTCGTGGGCTCTCGTACTAATAGCCATTGTATAATTACAGAATTAAGAATAAGAGCTAGACATCTATTGATTTGTTTTCTGTACAGTAGGTAAAATTTTTATTACATCCGAACAAGTTTGTTTTGCTTTATTTTCTATTTCTTGTATATTTTTTATAAAGAATGAAAAACATTCTTCACAGCTACAAATATTAAATACCGATTTTTTCGGTCACATATAACCATATACAATTGTATAATTTATTCAAAACCATAATTCTTTAATCAACAAACAGCTTAACCCCTAATTTCTGGTAAATAAAAGCAGCAATTACGCCTTTACTGATGCCCAATAAATATATTTACCTAAGATGTTCGACAAACACAAACAGTGCATAAGCCTATTCAAATAGAAAAAATACTCCTTGGATAGTCTTAACTGCCACTTTTCCATTTCGGTCAAAAAGTCTTACCTTACAATAGCACATCTTAAGAACGAGGAAGCCCAACGTAGTCCTTGAACAAATGTAAGAAAATTATAGAATAGAAACTAACCTTCGTTATGCATATGTCGTTCCTGGCCAGTCGAAGTCAGACAACTGCTGTAGGGGGTGACACGTCGACAAATATGCTTACAAGAGCAACATATTTACTTTAATCGATTTTTGTTATTTGAACGTGAAGAGAAAAAACACATCAGGAAAAGAAAAATGTTCTGGCTAACTCCTGGTCTGAGTTGGTTGAATTGCCACCGATTGCCTCCACCCTGTATTTCCTGTAATTAACGAGATATGGTGTAAAAAAAATTGGATACCTAAGAATTAACAAAATGGCCGCATTATAATGGATCAGACCATCGACAGTTATTTTTTTTCACATCCTCTGTTGTTGGTCAGGGGTCACGGACAGAAGCAACAGCCCAACAGGGTATGCTCAGATGAGTGCGGATCTGCGGCGGCTCTTTAATGTATATTTTAATGGGTTCTTTTCGGTCAATAGTTTAATTCTAATGTTGAAGGCCTTTTAATTAGTTCTCCTTGCTGAAATTTTTGTCTTGTTTGGTTGTTCGTGAGATTCAATTTTTTAAATATTTCCATTTGTGTTTTCACTTTCAGGTGAATACATTCGTCTACCCTTGCAATTGGATGAGTTTTTGCAAGACGTTCTACAATTGGCCGAGCTGACAACGGATGATCAAACTGAGGTAGGTACAAAACCTCTGCTCGCTATGCTGAAGAGTGAAGAGTGAAGAAGCGACATATAATGGTTTATCGAAACTTGATGTACAAAAGACTGAAATTAGTCGTTTTTTCTAGAGATCAATAGAAATTATTAAAATATTCGGACTCTTAGTGTTACTTTTAGTTTTCTTATTAAAATAGTGCAAAAATTCAACATTTAAAAATATTCGAACAAATTGAAATTTAAAAAAAGATTTTTTTTAAATATTCTTTAAATTAAAAGCAGTATATAGATGTATAATGAGTTTATTCCATTCATGAAATACTGTACATGTAAAGCGGCACTGACTTAACACATAAGGAAGATTTGTTAAGAAATCGTGTAAGAAACTACGCAAAAGCAGGGTTCCCATAGTAAAAAAAGAAATTCGTTCTAAATTATTGAAAAAGCACGTTAAACAAGGACAGTTTAACGATTTACTATGTTAGCTTTTGTTTTCAGTTAAGGGTGGTTCTGGAGGGTTGAATCAGGATAGTGTTGCTAGTCCTCATTGTGCTTTATCTGAAGGTGCAACGTGCAAGAATGATCACTCCCAGAAAAATTCCTAGAAGATAAAAAAAAATAGAGATAGCATTTCATTTCCTATTTTCCCACCTTTGGGGGTGAAATTTTCAAAAATTCTGGTATACGAGTCTTTATTTCTAACCAAAACTCCAATTACCAATTTTTATGAATTTTCAACTTCAACAATGGCGAATTTTCATAGAAACTTTCATCCCCAATTTTACCCCGTAAAGGGTTGAATTTCAAAAAATCCTGATACATGTATTCCTTCATTTCTAACAAAAGGTCAAATATCTATTTTTTTGATTTTCTTACTTCAAGAATGGCGGTTTTTCATAGAAACTTTCATTCCATTTTTTTACCCCCTTGGGGATATCGCTCTCCTCCAAACTTCACACGATCTATCCCGAGACTATTAATTATTATCCCTGAAAATTTCATTAAATTCCTTTAAGAGGTTTAAGAGTCTATAGGGGACAAAAAACCACATCGTCTTTTATATATTAACATGGCTGATTTTTAACAACAAGCCGCAGTAAAGTAGGCTTTTTTGCTGATGTCTTCGCGTTAACGCTGTTTTTTAGGTAGATTTCGTAGAAATAAAATCTATCTATGGTAATCTCCCTCATGGCGGATTTTTCGAAAAATTTTTACATAGCTTCTCTGATTATGACGGAGGGGACTGAAATTTTGAAAAATTATATATAGGCTCCTATGAAGTTTACAGAGAAACTTTATTTGCATAAATTAGACTACTCTCTATGAGGTTAAAAATTGCACCACCGAATTAGGGGCCGATGGGGTACAAGTAGAGGTGGTGGTGAAAATTCGAATTTTTAAAAACCACGTCTTGAGGGGAATCGTTGAAAAGCTCTTGATGAGTAGTTTATAAATCCATAATTAGTGCATATAATTAGTGCATTAGTGTGTATGTATTATGTGATTATGTCCCGCGACGGTGTATTTCTTCATATTATCTCAAATATGTCGAAAATTGGACCAGGGGGCCTATTCTCGAAACCACTCGTATTTTTTCGCATCGTAAATAACTTTTCGAGTACTTTCTTTCGAATGGTTTATGTCAGAAGTATTTTCGAAATCAATCGAATATTTTTTCACCATTCGAATAGAATTGCGAGTGTGGTGAAATTGTGAAACGTCAAAACTGGTTTTTAAAATTTTTATCAAATTTCGGGAGGAAACCGGGGCCGGAAGGCGCGGCAAAGTTGAAATTCGGATTAAGCACACTCATTATAAAAATCAATCATCAAGCTTAAGTCCGGAATTTTGCCCTGAAACGACCTCTTTTCGACACCAAATGACTGGACTACTTTTGAACACATTTAAGCTAAACAATAATTAATTATTTTTCAGGATTCGAACAAACAAGATACATCAACCGAAAGGGATATTAAAAACGCTAATGAATTAAAACCAGAAAATTCAACAAATTTAGTGGATGGTTGTTCAGCGACTGTAGAGCCTCCACAAACGGAGGTCGAAGTTGCATCCTTACCGTCCCCATTGTTTAATTTAGAGGATGCAAGTGAACTAGACGAACTCGGCATGATGATTCAATCGGCTGGACCTTTCCAACATCATCGTCCAAACCAGCATTATGCATCAAACAGTGCATTCAGGCAATCAGGATTTCATCATCACCAGGTAAGAATAATGTCAAATAATGTCTATTGAAATGGAAAAGTTGGAACTGTGCTTTTTTTTGTGGTTAAATTCTTCTCTCATTGTCAGTGATTGTCATTTACTAACCTATAATAAGTAAAATTTCACGTGTAGAAAAATTTCATTTATTACAAATTACTTTTATTAATGAAAATAAAGTACTTAATCATTAATGCCAAGTAATGCCAATAGACATGTACCAAAAATTTAGTCACCTGCCAAGCATATAGTTTCCTCGCCAAAAGAGTAATCAGAGAAACTCTGCATAGTTGACACTAAATAGTAAATCGCATAAATTTAGTTTTCTCACATTTAGTTACTATTCGGACAGATCAAGAAATATAACACGAACATTAAACAAAAAGAAATTTCTCCGAATGTATTTGGAATGAACAATTTTTCATATTGCATGAATATTACCAGGCAGTGTTCTTGAATAAAAGAAGGTTTAAGAATAAAATTAAACAAATTTCTCGAAATACTTGAGAACCCTTCAAGTCGGGCATTAAGTGCTTTTCCTGAAAACCACTCGACACGTCAAGATACTGAAATGACAGGTTCCTACCAATTCTTCGTCTCGATGACAACAAGATACACTCCAGACGTCGTTCCGTCCAGAATGAATGGTGTGAGGACTCAACCCAAGCTCTGTTTCTGAAAGGTGGAATTTGATTGCATCAAGCCGGCATTTTAGCATCGGCAGGTCGAACCGATGCCTAAATATCCCTCTGCACATTTTTGGTTCCCAGTGAACTTCTACTAACCCGATGGACTCGGGCTACGAACGGTGCTGTTTAGCAGCATCACAGACGAAATGCTCGAACGTTTCAGGCGAATGTTTATTTAACATCCTTTGGACCTTTTCTTATTTCTTTCGCGAACTTTGCTCTTTTACAGGTACTTGCGGCTAGGTAGCAGATAGTTGTCACTACTTTAAAAATGGTGTTGTGTGCCTTTCCTTTATGGTAATCCACAAATTTTCTGGTGTTCAGACGATTATGGTTAGAATTGAGTTATAAATCTTTTCGGCCTGTCAATTGTCGTTGGTGTCATAAAATAAAAGGGACTTGTTTTGTTATCCTCGGCTGCACAAAAACAATTTTTCAAATTAGTTCAGCTACCGCTTGTTAAAAAAAAAAATATTTAAAAAAGATTGGGGCTTACTATTTTTCAAGGGTGACACATCTTTTCAAAAAGTTAATTATAACTAGTAAGGAGAGTACAATTATTGGTTTAGGCCTACATATTTTTACACGATCTTAAAATTTCAGCCGTAATAACATGTGTGAGGTCATATTGACCCCAGAGCATAAACATATATATTTAGAGCGAAACAGAGTGCGACAAAATAATTAAAATAGTAGGTACCTAATATTTTTATATGTAAATAAATTAGCGACGACTTTTCAGTCAAAATTTAAAATTTTTATTCAAACTGTTGCCATTTTGAGAAATATTCATGTTTTTTAAATAATTGTTTGTACCTACTTCTCTCACAAAACCAATATAGATAACGATTTTTTTTCTGTCGTAGCTGCTGATGTTCATGACATTAACTTTCCGTTCGCGGAGGGTTCCAAAAAAAGTGTTTACGATCTATCTAACACAATGGACAACATTGTTACTTTTTTCAAAACCGTATTTTTGTCACTCTATTAGTAG
The DNA here is from genome assembly GCA_963082835.1 of Leptogaster cylindrica. Classification (NCBI taxonomy): domain Eukaryota; kingdom Metazoa; phylum Arthropoda; class Insecta; order Diptera; family Asilidae; genus Leptogaster; species Leptogaster cylindrica. The sequence goes on from OY720106.1 coordinate 39,830,305, forward strand.
AGTCTAAAAGTTTTTTTGCAAAAACTGCCTCATATTAGGACCAGTCAAACAGATGAAACCCCTTAAAGTTATGCTTACTTAAGTGCGATCTATAACTAATTAATCATGCAGATTTATGACGTCATTATGCTTAACTTACTCAAACTCACCTCAAGTACAAAACCGGAACTGTAAAAAAACACAAAAACTTCAACATAATTAAAATTAAATGCCGGTCGGTTACGAAGACCTTAAAGCAAAATCCAATAGAAAATAAATCTTGGTCCAAACTCCCGATCTCTTTTTTCGCAGAAGTCAAGTGCGTACTTAGTGCTCAGAGTTTCATTTGAGCCGAAGACTTCACATATCTTCGAATTCTGGTGTCAGTGTCAGTTTAAGCAAGATTTTCCAAGAGGTGATCAACGTGCTCGATGGGAATATTCTCAAATCAAAATGATCGTTAAGGTAACCTATCTCGAGTGATTCTATATCGTTCTGATCGCGATCTAATTGCTACCCATAATTCGGGGATTTGCTTTCCCGAAAATACAATGCCGTATTTGAAGTTAGTAGGAAGCTTAGCCAATAATATTTCATCTGAAATATCTTGACCAGTGTAGTGCATCAGCTTCGGCGTGACTAAGGTGATACACAGTCGAGGATCCTCACAGCTCGCAAACAAAGATCCGAACAAAATTTACTAATTGGATTACGCAGGCGAAGGTGTGATTGATTACCCTGCGCAGGCATGATTGATGTCTTGAAAATGAGTTTAGTGAACAAATAATGTTGTTACTTCTGCATATTGAAAATGCATAATTAATCGAAAACCTTGTACATTTGAAATCTGGATAGTGGTGTGCGGTGATTCAAAATCTCTTCAAAGTGAGTTCTAAAATTCGGTTACAATCCCTTACAACTATTACTCCTAATACCTACATAATTATTATTATGTAGTAACAGTGAATCGAATAAGTAAATTCGCGATCCACTAGGCGTTACTTGTGCGACATGCAAACATCCGGAAAAGTGAACTGCACACAGAAACACTCGAATGAACACGGGTAGAAAGATTGCCACTAGTTACCCAGTGGTCAGTTTCCTGGACACCATTTAACTGCGTCAGGTACCATAAAACTTGTTACCTAATTGTATGTAATTTTTACACAAAATTGTGTTTTTTCTCCTTCGTTTTTGTTTTAACCTTCCTATAATTACGTTCCCCGTTCTCAGTATTTCATTTGCCGCAGGGAATAGAAAAGTTTTTCTTTTCTATGGTATTGTTAAAATGTTTTTCCCTCCCTATTAACTTAAAACCGAAAAGCAAAGTTCTTAAAACTTTTTCACTTGATTTGCCACAAAACCTGATTTTCGAACACAATGTTAAAATGACATTGAAATAATTTTTTTTGTGATGGAAGTTAAGCTTCAAGTTTGGTATGGATGAATTTATCTTAAATTTATCTTATTCTTCAGTAACTGGGTTTTTGTTAAACTTAATTCATTACTACCAATTACTGGCACAGAATTAAGGGAAAACTATTTCAACTTGTTTACTTGTGTTCTTCAAGGTTATTTGGTGTATTTTACTAAAATGTATGTGGCTAAGCCGGAGGTACACGATACGGAAAACGTCATATTTATAAGGAAGTATCTTTGTCGGTTATTTTTGTGACATCGCGTCACACGATAAGCAAAAATGAGCTTGCACCTGTATTTTGCAATTCACAGACTACCGCGACGCCCGTAAGAGCAGTAATCTCAAAACTGTGTACATAAAATTTTGTGTGGTGTGACTCGGGAAATTGAACCCCTTCAAATTCCTTTGATGTGCCGAAAATATTCCGAAATTTTTGGGATATTTATGAGCGATACACCAAATTGCTTATCGTCGAGTCACACGATATGAAATACGGCGTATCGCTTATAAATATGACGTTTTCCGTATCGTGTACCTCCGGCTTAACATGTGCTTTCAATAAACAAAAATATTCAAAAAAAACAAATTAGCAAATTCGCAACATGAGAAATATTTCCGTTGAAGAAAAATTATATTGATTCAAACATTATAAGGTTCTAAAGTTAAATTAATTCAAACAACAAAGGTACATACTTAGGCTTCTTTTTTCATAAATTCAAGTTTCATCGCAGATTTTTAATTTAATAAAACTTCAGTAATTTAGTGTAATAATTTTTTTTTTTTCAACTTCCTTATATTTCGATGTTTTCATGATTTTGTAATACGAAAAACAATAATTTATAAAACTGCAACTTTCATAATTATGCGCACATTGTAAGTTTATACAAATGATACTGTTAGCTAAAAATTTAACATATTTTTTTAAAAGCAAGAGTGTTGTATTGAAATGTTGACTAAATAATAATTAATATTTTTATACTGTAACTAGATGTATGGTATATTAGTTTTGAGTGAACGCTTGGAACGCTATGAAATAGTGGTGACAGAAAAGAAAGAATTATATGCATTATCGAGAAGTGAAACGAAATTGTTTTATGGATGCTCGTCTGTCTGTCTGCTTGTCTGTTATTTCTTGTCTGTCCAGACGATAACTCGAGAGTGCGAGTTTAATTTGACAAAATTATACTTTGTCAAATTTCAAATTTGTAAGGTCAAGTTCGAAGATGAGCAAAATCGGGCAACTCCTTCTTATTGTTGCCATATAAGCGTGAATCATTTTTCTACAAAAATGTTGATTTTGTTTACTGAATATTTACATTTTTAATTTCTTTCTTTAAATATTATTTAATAAATGAAAAATGTTTTTATAAATAATATCATTTACATATTATTTATTAAAAGTGAAACTTTTTTCCTCGTCATTGGTGTTGTTTGGTGTCAATTAGTGTGTGGAATGACCTGCACTGTTCCAGGTTAACTACGAGTATAAAGTACCTAAGCCGTCGCGGACAACTATAGCCATAATGACATAAGAAATTGCATGTCTAGACTTTTGCCTACAATGAATATATTTTTCTACTTCTAAAAGGTATCTCATAATTGGTGGGACCAATTACTTCCTTACATTTTATACAAAAATGTTGATTTTGTTTACTTGCTGACTAATTATGTTTTAAATTCCTTTCGCTAAAATATTGTTATAAATACGTATTACAAGTAATTGTTTGCACAAAATTTTATATCATGATCTGATTATGAAAACAACCAAAAACAAACAACTTTCCTTGTTTACGTGACTTTTTGCGAAATAGCGATAGCTACAATCAATTCCCTTTGGTTATGATTTCCGAAGGATTTTTGGACGGAAAAAATAAGGAAAAACTTCTAAACCAAATCGTATTACGAGATATCCTTCGTACAAGCATCGGTTTATTCATATCACAAAATCTTTCAAAAAACTGGTTATTAATCACTATACAGCACTTAAGGCCCGCTATACACTTCAGCTAAGCTAAGAAGCTAAGTTTTGTTAGTTTTGTAGCTTAGCTCGCTTAGCTTCTGCGTACTGCACACTACAGCGAAGCTAAGCGATAAAAGTACTATTGTACTGTCACCCAATACAGACAATTTGTTTGCATATAAAACATACCGGAGTCTCATTTATTGGTAAGCGAAGCCCGCTTGCTTAGCCGAGCTCATGCTATGCATGCGAACTTAGCGCACACCGCTCGAGCAGAGAAAACATCGCTAACATAGCATCGCTGAAGTGTGCAACACTTCATTTAAATTCTTTATTTTGACAACCGAGCTAGAAACTTAGCTTAGCATAGCGGGCCTTAAAGACGTAAAGTCAATTAAAGCCGGAGGTACACGATACGGAAAACGTCATATTTATAAGGAAATATCTTTGTGGATGTCACTTTTGAGACATCGAGTCACACGATAAGCAAAAATGAGTTTGCAACCTGTATTTTGCAATTCACAGATTACCGCGACGCCGCGCCGCCCGTAAGAGCAGTAATCACAAAACTATGTACATACAATTTTTTTTGGTGAGGCTCGGGAAATTTGTACCCCGCAAATTGCTTGGATGTGCCGAAAATATTCCGAAATTTTTGGGATATTTATAAGCGATACACCATATTGCTTATCGTCGAGTCACACGATATGAAATAAGGCGTATCGCTTATAAATATGACGTTTCCCGTATCGTGTACTTCCGGTTTTAGGCTCTATTATATTTGTGTTTAATTTACTAAGGGCCGTATGCACCAACCTGATTTAAATGTGGTTTAATTCTATGACAGATTTAAGTCAGTGGCTCAGTGCCCACAAGCCATATGCAAAACCCAAGGTCCAAACCTGAAATGACTAAGTTTCGGACATTTTCGGACTGTCAAAGAAAGACTTCAACCGTTCAACGATCATATAATATTCATTTGTTAATATATTCACCAAAGTGAAGTAAATATTAGAAATATTCTAAGTACTTTAAAGTGTGCAAAAGAGATAGAAACAACGAGAACGAGGAACTTTACTGTCAAAGTAAAGGAATTTGTTATAAACCTTGCGTTGAAGTATAAAAACTTGATTGAAAACAAGAAAACCGATGCCGGTTCTCTTGCGAATTCAACATTGAATAAGTTTAAGTGAGCGATATTAAAGTTTTATTTATGTAAAAAAGCTGTTAATAATATTCATTCTACGAGAAAAGTCGTATCCATTAAAAGAACTGCAATTGTGTATTTGCTGTCATAGTGTAATGACAGCAACCTTGCTGTAATAAATCTGACCTGAAAATTTAAACCTGATTTAAATGTGATTGGTGCATAAGGTTAGAACAAACTTAAGTTATGACAGCTTGGTGCATATGGTTCTAAATTCCAAAAAAAATCGCGCCGCGATCTAATCAAAACAAAGAACTTTCCAATGAGTTCATAATTTTCATATATTTTGAGTTTTCTCCCTTTTACGAAAAGAAATGAACGTACAATAATTAATTAATTGCCATTGTTGTGCATTGCAAGTGATTTACAGTGATTGACACCCGGTTTCCTAAGGATTTTGAGACATGAATAAACCGATCTTTTACGAAGGATATTATCATAGACGAAGGATATTATCAAAGACATTCTTACTTTGTCTATGATATTATCTAGTAAACGGTACGGTTTAGAAATTTTTCATTATTTTTTGACGTGATAATTGCCCCAAAATTCTTCTGAAACCATCATCAAATTGAATTTGAAACAAATTTATCTTTTTACGATGGGAAACCTGTTTTGCATTAAGCCGGAGGTACACGATACGGAAAACGTCATATTTATAAGCGATACACCATATTTCATATCGTGTGACTCGACGATAAGCAATATGGTGTATCGCTTATAAATATCCCAAAAATTTCGGAATATTTTCGGCACATCCAAGCAATTTGCGGGGTACAAATTTCCCGAGTCACACCACACAAAACTTTATGTACACAGTTTTGAGATTACTGCTGTTACGGGCGGCGCGGCGTCGCGGTAATCTGTTAATTGCAAAATACAGGTTGCAAACTCATTTTTGCTTATCGTGTGACTCGATGTCTCAAAAGTGACATCCACAAAGATACTTCCTTATAAATATGACGTTTTCCGTATCGTGTACCTCCGGCTTTACAAGTATTTCTTCAGTGTTAAAACTGTCACTTCTAGTACAGACAATATTGTCTGTGCTTCTAGGGTATTTCATAATTGGCCTAAAACAATTACTTATACTTTCCGTACTACTTTAAATGCGTCAAAACATACTTCAACAAAAAATAAAAAATATCACATTAACCAATAAATACAGTCACGCACACAAATATTTTTATGATATTAATAAAGTAAAATGTATAATATACGATTATTGTTCAGCCGTACCAGTAACAATGCACCTTTAATTTTGTAGTAATACCCACCGAATTTTAGAATTCTAATTTTCTGTTGAAAGAATAAATAAGAAATTTGTTCAGTGCATTTCGCCATTAACAACATCAAAACTAAAATCAATATATACCTATAATGCGCTCACCATAAACATTCCATTTGCAAATAATTTTGATTTGTACTCTTAAAGATAAAACAACAAAATTTAATTACGTGCCAAATTTTGGATTGCTCAAATCAATTTCGCGATTTATTTATTTCTTTGTTGTAAAAAAAAGTTTTTATGGTGCAAAAAGTAGATTATTATAATTATAACAGAAATTTAGATTTACTTGTTTATTTTCTGATTTAAAAGGTATTTTGAAACTTTAGAAAGCATTTAGCACTATCAATTTTATACTCGCATTACATGTTGTATTTTTGTTATTATGGCATATTACTCACACTTTCTGGTAATGGTTTTTAGTTAAAGTTCTTTACACAAATTCCAGAATGATGTGTGAATAAAACGCATAAGGTTACTTTTAGTTGTTTCCAAAAGTTTTAGTAACAATAACGTATTTCTAGGAACAGTAAGCAAATAAAAAATATTACCAATATTACCATATATTAAATATTAAACAATTGATACATTTGCAGATACTTTGTTCTCTTTTAGTGGCATGAAAGTTAAAGTGTTTTAAATAGTTTTTTATGTAAAACATTACATTTTTAATTATATTTCCGCTAAAACTATTCTGTTATTTAAATTTACACGTCAAGTACAACTTGCAAAATCTGTCGATGTTCGTTGAATGATTTTAAATCAATCGACAAGGGCATACGATCTGGCACCATCCCAGTAGGGCTAATTGTTGATATATTATTCACATCAATTGCAGCCGTACAAAATATGCAGAAATTAAGATTAACGTGACACGCAAATGTGAGTAACATAACTCTGGATTTAATTAGTAGTATTTTTAAATTTTCAATACATAGCTGTAGCCGCCATGAATCATATTCATTAGTTGAAGCAATTAAAGATTGTTTCTAGAACTCTAACTCGTGAGTATAACATGCAATGAGAATCGGAAAACCTCTGACAATGAACAGAAAAACTAATACCATTGAAAAAGTGCTATAATAGCAATTTTGTTTTAAATTGTTGTCAAGAAACTCTTTAGAGATTGACAGCTTAAGTCTAATGACAGCCCATCAATATTTCAATACACTTAAATTATCTGCTATTAATCACATGCAATACAAAAGCTTTCAGCTCATCATCGTCTCGAAGCTCCGGAGCACCTAGGTAGGACGTAGGTACTATTGTAGGTGGTGTTTCGTACTTTATTATATAATATGTTTGTCCTTGCGTGGCCAACGATATCATCAAATTACCGTGCCACTATCTCGAAATCCAGAGGAGTTGAGGTGGTGTTGGAAGCGTTCTCAGTTTTTTCAATGTCAACGTTCAAAGTCTATTTAGTTTCAGTGCTCCTTTCGGCATTGCTCACGGGGCGGCGGCGGCGGCGCGTCAAATGGATTTACCTGAAATATGTAGTTGCAGAGATTCTTGAAGACTTATGCTGTGAACGATTTTTAAAATAGGCAAATAAACACTGGAAGAATAATTAGCCAATTTAAAGCGCACATCTTCCATTTGGCAATCACCAAACGTAATGATAAATTACTTGCTGCAAAAAATTACAGTCAAAAATTGTGTTGAATTAATTAGGCAGTTTACTATTTCCAAACACGCTGAGTGTTCAGAAAAAAATTTCTTCACAAAACTGAAAGTTACATAATTTAAAAACATGTTTTTCTCTTAATGAAAAAACTAAAATAAATGTACGAGTACATTTTAAAACGAGTTTTTGCTCCAGTGCATGTAAAATACTCGATAGACTCAATTAGAACAATTTATATCTTGTACCTTTTAATGGTATACTAAAGGGTCATAATTAATTAACTCATGCAAAAAAAATTTGATGGACAACTCATAAAATGTTATTAGAGTTTCATTTTTATTTGTTTTTGTTTAATTTTCTAACTTTATTAACTTTTAACCTTTTTGTTGCTTTGCACTTTTCACTACACTTTTAGCACTTAGCGAGAAAAATTTAGTTACATATTTATCTATCGATATCTCTATACAGGGTGTTTCGCTAGCATCTACCAAATGTTCCAACATATACGATGTACCAATCGATTCATTGAGGTGTTGTGATCAACTATTACGATTAGACATTTTGTCGTAAAATCCCCCCCTTTTTTAAGGGTTTTATATTTTCGATTGTGAAGGGAGGTGAGCTCAATAAAACGTTATAACTTCTGTTCAAAACACGATAAAAGGGCAAGCAAGGTGCCAATAAAAAGTACGCATCATGACCTTTTCAACAATGTCTCATCGTTAAAAACGCGGTTTTCGTTCTTTTCTGCTTTCAATCACTAGCAAAAAAGAAAAAAAAATTTTCGTTTGGAGCGAGAACGAAATATCCTAATTGGCCTACCCAAAGTCCCACGAAATCCGAGTTGGCAACGCTACAGCCGTCATCTTGAGAAAATGTGGTCCAGAAGGGTTGTTTTTGCTGTTTTTCGCATATATATATCTTAAAATACGAAACTTTTCAAAAAGTGCTCCAAATAAATGTTGTAGACTTGTAGAGCATTGAATTCTGCGTGAAATGGGATGAAACACGAATTTTTTAAACCACCTGCTAGGAAAGTATAGTAGCAAAAAAAGTTGGGCCAACTTTCCATATTTACAAAAAATTTCCATCGAATTATATATGTATATCCACCAGACCTACTGATTTATGATTTGTACATATCGAAAACGTTAAAAGTTATTTAAATATAAATAGAAACATAAATAAAGCAACTAAACATAATAATTGTAATTTAAACATAAATCTTCTTCTCTTCTATATATATAAAAATCAATTGCATTGCGTTAGTCTCGCAAAAACTCGAGAACGGCTCGAGCGATTTGAATGATTCTTTTTTAGTTTGCTTTGTCTCAATATAGGGGTGGTTTAGGAAAAAAGAAAATTCGGAAAAACCCAAAGAGAAAGCCGGAAAATCGAAAAAATCGAGGTTTCCATTTTGGATGAGAATGCACTTTTCACCACCCGATGGTGTTGGTGGCGGGCCTGTCGTTTAACAGCTCGATTCTATTATTCACACCGTGCGATTGTGCCCAAACAGTGAAATCTAATAAATTTAAAATTGTTTTGCACGTAGTGCATTTTGAGAATAGATATTTTTAAATCGAATTTAATTACATTTTGCGAACAATCATTTTGATCACCCATTCCATTAAGGTACATTGACTTTGCAGTCCTTGACACACAACTTGCACAAACTTGAACAACAGCACTAATTTCTATGAAATTTGGAATACTTCTACAACTTTCCTAATAGGTGATCGCTGAGAATCAGAGAAATTCAACTTTTAAGGGGTGTGAAGGGGCGAAAACTGCAAAATAGAGTTGGACAATAACCAGAAATGAAGGTTTATAGGGAAGCACTCAGCACAAAACAAATGAAAACATTCAAAAGACAACGTTAAATAAGATCAAATGACTGGCTACCTCTACCTCAAACGCCTATATGCCATTACTCGAGGGAGGTGGTGGAAACAAAAGGTTTTTGCCCATATATGTATATTGTAAATGACGGTTGGTTTGACAATAAATCTGCAGAATATTATTTTACCTTTTGCAAATTTTTAATCCAGCTTATTAAAGATACCCAATATTTTTACTTTGTGGAACACCGTAGCAAAGCAGGGATATTGAATATTCATGATAAAGCATTCCCGTGTAAAGCCGGATAGATCAACTGCTATACACTAACAATAAGACAGTTCCATAACTGACTGACAGACAACGCACGGACTAAACCGCTGGACCTAGAAAACTGAAATTTTCTTTTCTTTTTAAAAAAAATTTTTTGTTTTTTAATTTTTGTTTTAATTCTTCACTCTTTCGTCAAAATCGACTTTATATTCGATATCCTCACCCCAAAAAACATTTAAAAAAAATAACCCCACATGCCCAAGTTCACAAAAACTTTTAAAATGCGTAATATTACCCCCCTTTTTCACCCTTAAAACCCCAGGGTGTATTCCGATCGAGCTGCCGAGCTTCGGGACACAACTAGGGTCCAAATGTAGCCTATATGCGGAAGAACGATTTTTTTCGACCTGTAATTAAGGTAGATATTGCTGACACGCCGGACGGATATTGCATTTTTGAACTGCACATATCTTGAAACGTAAAAGAAAAAAAATTTGACGGGGTGTTAAACAAAATTTTTCCGAACCGATTACAAAGGTATACTCAGAGAATAATAAACCAAAAGGCCGGTTAAGCCCTGGTTTCCTACGAAGCGGTACCTTCATGTAGCGGCCGTGTAAAATATTCAAACTGACTCCGAATTCTAACTTTACAACTACTGGCACCGTCATTGTCGCCGTATTTTTGTACACCGTTTTGCTTACGGCACTCACCGAAATAATTCGGCCGCTACATTACGGTACCGCTTCGTAGGAAACCAGAGCTTAACAGAAGATTCGAACGCTAGCCCAAGGCGTTACGTTAACCTAATCTCCGAACATAGCTCGGTCTCCACGTACTACCATAAATTCTGCGTAATTATGAATCACCCTTTACCTCCTAGATGTTTAAAATGCCCCTCAACCATGCAATTTTTTTGATTTTGTAGGTGTAGGTATAAAAAGAAATTATGGGCTCATAAAATTTAATTCGTTACATGTTTATTTTCAGTCACGGGTGCCGCTTAGTCGCGGTGTATCAATGGAACAGCGTCTTCAAGATATCGCAAACCTCTTCAATCCAATCCCAGGAATGGGTGTTGGTATGGGAGTTGGTGACATGTCCCCATATTCACATTACTCCACGCATTATCCTTATCAGGTAAAAAATGTGGCAATTTTAAGAATATTTTGTCCAAATAAGTCGTACCTTCTATTTAGAGTGCACCTGGTATACCGCAACATGGACAGTTTTCACACACCCCTCATTCAGTTTTGCACAATGCTTCTCTAGCAGAATTGGGTACAAGCCAACCTCACTATGGACACAATTTGGGATCGGCAGTCAGTTCCAGCATACATTTAACCAACTCAACTCATGAAACTGACTCGGGAGCCACTGGTTATAAAATGGAGCACGACATGTTGTATTACTCGGTATGATTCTGTAAAGAATAAAATTTAATGTTTCTCATTTGCAATTTAACATTTTTAGAACACATCATCAGAAATAAATCACACAACAGACGGATTTATAAACTCCTTCTTAAATGACGAAGACCTGCAGTTGATGGACATGGGAGTAAATGAAAGTAAGTTTTTTCTTATTTTATGCATACATTTAGGCTGAAGTCATACATTTCCACCGACCGACATTACACAGAAACATGAACTCATCTAGCATTCTATTACTTCGCTCAGCATTTTGTACTAGCCGAGGACGAGGAATTAAGGTGATCTACTAGTTTTTCTCAGAGAATTTTTACTACAGAAACTCACTTCGAGTGAAAACCCACTGGTTTAATTCCTGGCTTCGGCAGGGACCGACTTGTCCACGTTGTGAGAATGTGACATGATTTTATATACCCTAGTTGTAGGGTATATTTATCATAATATTAGTATTGCGCGAACGTTTGCAACGCCAAGAAATAATCGTGATAGAAAAAACGAACTATACAATATTGACTGTTTTATGAATATCCGTGTGTCTGTCTGTAGTCTGTCCAGACGATACTCGAGAACGCTTATAGTTAGAGACTTGAAATTTGTTACAATAATAGTTCGTTGAAATTGTAAGATCGACTTCGAAGATGAGGAAACTCGGGCCACTCCTTCTTAGTGTTGCCATGCCCATATAAGCCTAAATTGTTTTTATACAACAAATTTTTGATGTAAATTTCGAAGAAAAATCTATCTATTGATATCGATACCGTGTCATGAATTCTGAAAAATTCTTTCATAGATTTTCGTTCCATGCCTCCCTGGAAACGCAATCACCCTCCGTTCGATATTTCATATATGGGACTGGTGGACAAAGTCAACTAATAAATCAACTTTTAGTAAGAAGTATCACTTGTTTTCTATTAGATTTTCATAGGAATTATAGGTTATTTGTTAAATATTTCTTGCATGCACTTGAAAAATTTGACCACCACCAAACTATCTAAAACAATTTTATTAATTCTCAATAATATGTTTCAAGGAAATCACCTTCAAATGAGTCAGTTATTTTCTTCGGTTACATTTTCGATGTTGGTTATCGTTTTGGAAAGTTTCCTAATGTGATAACCGAATAAATATTTTTCCTAGATTCTAGAAGAATTTTTTAAAAATTGCGATTAAAATATTAAATTTTTTTTCGTGCTCAATTCAAAAGGCATGCAAAAAAGGCATGTTTTTGATATCGGGCAGATATCGATTTTGTATTTTTTCCGAAATATTTTGGGTCGCTGATCACGGGAAAAATAATTTAAAGAATCCCAGATAAACCGTTTATGAGATATCCTTCGAAAAAGATTCAGTTCATCTGGCTCTCCCAAAATCCTTCGGAAACTGGTTTATTTACACTTATTTATCACTTTAAGGACCTAATAACAATATAGCGTCCTTATTTCACAATAAAAGCACTTTTACTATGTTTATTTGCATAAAATTTACGCATTTTCACTCAAACTCGCGCCACGAACAGTTTCAGTTCAACTGTCATGCCAGTTCATTCTTTCTTTATTCGTTCCACGCAGCCGAGTTTCAGTTCGTCCAAAACTTTCCAACAATTTTCTATACTGTTTAAATCAGGGCTTTTTGCTGGCCATTGCAAAACAGTACTATTTTGTTGCTCTAACCACGTTTGTGTGTAACGAGCTGTATGGGGTTTTGCATTTTACTGTTGAAAAATCGTTCCCAGAAGCGGCATTTCATCTTCGATAAAAGGCATAAGAAACTCCTTCAATATTTCTACATATTTTTGTGCATTAATAGCGCCTTGAACAACGCATAGGTTGGAATAGCCCTACCAGGACATAGCGCCCCATACGGCCCTCCTTGGACTTGGTGTTGGATACAATGTGGGTGATACTTTTCATTGCGAAGTCTTCGGATCCCTTTCTTGCTATTAGGGACAAGCTGAAAAGTGCTTTCATCCGACCCCACTAATAATAATAATTGAAATATTAATTTGTTAATAAAAGGAACACAGTTTAATTCCTATTAATTTTTATTTTTATCGAGCCCATAGCATGCCAGATATAGGATGCTGAAGTTTATCGAGTATAGCCTAAAACGCATGTGGTCCTATGTTAATGCACAAGACTGTACGTTTACATGGAAAGTCGAAAGATCGAGTCGAAAACAGGTTTTGAACTCGAACCCGCGTTTTTGAGCACTCCGGGTTGAGGGATCGAGTCGAATTCGAGTCCAAACGTAGTCGAAGTGACAGCTTATTGCACTAATTTGATCTATTATATTAATAATTTTTTCGAGTTTCATTTATATTTTATAGACATTTTAAGGAATTTTATTTCGAATAAAATCTTATGTTTTGGTCAAGTACTTAGAAAACATGTAAAATCTATCGAACTGTGAACTCGACTACTCAACCCTCGTTTACATGCACTCGACTCGACCCAGGTCCAGGTAGTAAAGCTACGTCGAGTCGAGTTCAACCCGGTTTGAACTCGACTCGCTTTTACATGTAGTCGAACCTGGGTTCAACCCAGGTTCAACCCTGCATGTAAACGTAGTAATAGATGTATCGAGCGGGTCGTCAGAGAAAATACATTTGGAGATATGTCGTGAGAGCGGGTCGTAATATTACGACCCGCCATTTGAAATTTTTCTTTGTACAAGATGAACCTTCTTTATATTACATGTTCTTTGATAATACCATAGACAACTTGTCTATGATAATACCCAGATGAACAAAACAATGCTTATGCTTTGGTATGAAAAGAAAGAGCTTTGGTCTAGTGGCCAAAGCATAGCATCGCAAAATGAACCAAGCTGTTGCACAGTGTTTCAAAGTTCCGATTTCGTGGCTTCCTGGCAGACAAAATTGCGGTTAATGTTTAAGAAAGCTTGCATCCATTTCGTGAACCCAACCTCAAAGCTCCCATATTGAAATCTTACTGCTTAGTGCTTGCCGCTTGGCAAATTTAATAAAGTCTCTTATAAGTTATGAAGTCTTTGTTAAAGTATAAAAAAAGCTTTTGATAGTGCGAAAACTGTTGCGTTATTTTGCGATACTTTTGCAGAAATTCGGGCCATCTGAAATTTATTCTGTACATAAAAATGGAGATAATGCCAGATGGATTCAATGCAATTCAAAGAGAAGGTTACAGTTTTTTGTTTGCGGTTTGAGAGCAACTCTTGCTAATTCCACCATCGTGCGCCACCTGTTCCTAGAAGCAACGGCCAATTTCATTATTAACCCTGATCGTGCTGCAAAGCCGCTAAACGCAGCGCTAACCAGCGGCAAGCTCAAAGCTCACGGGGCACGGTCCCACGGACAGTGGCATAGCCGATGTATGTTTACTATTTTTAAATGCTTAGTCATGCTGTGATACGTGTACTGATCGGATCGAGGTGCGTTTGATATAAAGAATTGCGAAAATTCTCGTTTCCGTTTTAAATTGAAGTGCTAAAATTAAATATTTTTTTGGTCGTCTGCGTTTTGAATTTGGTTGTGGTGCCACTTCGAATTTTGCATATTACCGCATCCGTTGCAATCATTTTAAACGATCGCATTAGTCAGGGCATTGTATTACTTATAAAAATAACTAACACAACCACTTTTTAAAAGGGGTATGTGACTGAACTAAAAATCCAACTTAACTTTTTGTGACAGATGCGCGCGCACGTGGTTCTTGACACCAGTAGAATTTGCAGTGGGATTTTAGACCTCAGCTATTGTTTGCGGCTATTTTTAATATAAACAAAAGTTGTTTAGCACCCAAAAAAAATAATTCGGATATGAAAAAATGTCAACAGTTCAAAACTAATAACTAACTGCTAATACCATCTTATCGCCGCCACTATTCGCCGCCGTCCATCTCACCTTTTGATCATTGCGCAATGCGCATTGGGTTTGGGTAGGTATGATGAGCGCTGTCATTACCATTTGGAATATGCTAATGGAGATCACTGGCAATTGTTATATTGAATGATTCGTGCAAAATACGTTTCGCCCACAAAGGACTCCGTTACTACGCAGTCCGAGGTAGACACAAACGATTTACTGTTAACTCGCTGAACAAGAGTGATAACGTTTGCTCACCGGAAAACTGTTTTCTCGGAGACAGCAACGCTCGCCACAAAGTAGTGAGGTATCCGAACGCTAATCAGATTGAATGAAGGGGAATTCGTCGAGCGCTATTAAAATTTTTGTTAACGTTGTCATTTGGCGCGCACCCCACAGCCAAAAACGCGCGTGTAATTGCTGATTGATAAGCAGAGCACTCTGATCTGTTGCACTGTGCAGAGTTTCGTCACAAAAACTGCGCAGAACTTCATCACTTTTATTCAACATACGCGATTATTTTTAGATCTTCAATTCACATCAATAAACGTGCAGCCCCAACGGGCCTTTGTAAAAACCATTGTAACTGCATAATTAAAATTGCAAATCCAAAATAAATTGCCGCACATTTATCTTTTTTTATTTGACACGTAACCCTCAAGGTCACGCAAGTTGGTTGCTCTTTAGAATCTCATTATTGACTGAAGCCCGGCAAAATATTTGTTCGATTATCACATTAGGAAATTTTCCAAAACTATAACCGACAAAATGTAACCGAAGAAAATAACTGACCCATTTAAAGGTAATTTCCTTGAAACCTATTATTGAGAATTAATAAAATTGTTTTAGATAGTTTGGTGGTGGTCAAATTTTTCAAGTGCATGCAAGAAATATTTAATAAATAACCTACAATAAACAATACCTATGAAAATCTAATAGAAAGCAAGTGATACTTCTTACTAAAAATTGACTTAGTAGGTAGATTTCGAAAAAATTAACCTATTAAGATGGTACCGATCTTGACTTTCGAAAAATTCTTTCAGTTTTTCGTTTCATGCCTCCATGAGTACGAAAAAAATTATTCAGTCATGTCACCAAGGAGTTGCCGGATTTTGCTCATATTTGATTTTGACCTTACAATTTAAACGAAGAATTATTGTACCGAATTTCGATACTCTAGCTATAAGGGTTCTCAAGTTATCGGCTATATAAAGACAGACAAACAGACAGACATACAATACTGTAGGCCCCAAAAATCAATTCAGCATGTCAAAAAACTAGAGGTGTGCGGATATCCGAAAAGTCGTTTCGGTTTCGGCTCGGATTTGGATTCGGATATTCGAATCGGATCCGAAGTTTGACCGATATCCGATAAGGTCCTATGAAATGAAAATCGGACTTATCGGATATCGGATTGTAGATGATTATTGAGTAAGTGAAATCGATAGTTGTAACGAGTTGCCAAAAACAGCATTAAATTTTGTTTATTAAGAAACCTATCATTTTTTTTCTTAGTCTGCATGAATAACCTGTTTAAATACAGATATCGGTCTCCCAAGTTATTTTACATTTAATATTGATATCTATATATAAATACGCCAACATGGATTTTACTTCCATGTTCCTATTATATAGGAATGAGTGTATGGTGATTCTGCGAAAAATAAGTGTCCGAAAATTTCATGGAATCTTTATCGGAAGTACCTAAAAGGCTAAAACACATTTTGGAAGATTTTAGCTTGACGTCGCTCCAATGTTTTTTCAAATGGTCGTAATTTCCTTAAAAATCGGGTCCTTTTCAAAATTTCTTTTGCGTTTTGTTTAGCTCGTTGGGATGTTCAGTTTTAGATTACAAGAAGTTCACTTAACATATTAGTAAAATAAGAGAATTATAACGTCTTTTATAAATTTTCGATTTTCAACGATAACTGCCGCCAAAATAAATTAAATTTGGAACGATTGGTAACAGAATAACTGGTAGGATGTCGGGATCATGCCTATTGATTTTAAGCTCGATCGCATTCGATTTGGTAATCAATAACTAAAAATAGGTCAACGGGTCTAATATTTTCGAGATTATGAATTTTATTATTGAGCTCGCGTTCAACCAAAAAAATAATAATAATTAAAAAGTGCAAGTTTTCTTTATAAAGTGATCTTTATTGCGAGAATTTAAGTAATTTCCTTTTTATCAAGAACTTAACTATTTTCTGCACTTCCACTTAACTTTTGCTTTCGACGACTGTTAACTTCAGACTGAGGGTAGCTGTGATTCGAAAGCTTTTTCTTAGTTTCCAAAATCTAGTAAAACGCGTTGCTAGCGGGAATTCTCTAAATTTTAGGTAATTAGAGTAAACCGAATAAAATTCTTTAGCATGCGTTTTCAGACGTAATTAAAATAAGCAACAGGAAGGGAGTCGGGTATGCGTGTGATTGAGTTACTGCAATTTTGTGGGAAGAATTAAATTTGGAATGTTAACGCGGGAATTGAATGACATTTGCTTTTTACTGAGTTGTGGGAAATTAATTGCGACAACAATTATATTTATATAATGTTTCGTATTATAACAATTATGGTCAAGGGTGCAGTAGTGACAATTCGAAATGATATTCTATCCCTAAGGGGGTAAAATAGGGGATGAAAATTTGCATGAAAATCCGCCATTTTTAAAGTAAAAAATTCCTAAAAATTGTTATTTGGCCTTTGTTGAAAATAAAGAAACATGTGTATCAGGGTTTTTTAGGTAGATTTCGAAGAAAAGCTACCTATTGAGATATATACCATGTCACGACTTTCGAAAAATTCCTTCATAGTTTTACGTTTCATGCCTCCCTGAGTACGAAAGCAACCCCCGTTCGAAGGTTTATATATGTATACTAGCAGGTCTTCCCGTTTTCACCCGGGACGATGAAAATCATAATATAATGTACATCATAGTACTTTTTGAATTTACAACTGCTGCCAAACGCGACATATATTACATACAGCCGTTTCCCGTAGGACGGTCAAAATAATAGTTGTTTAATTTTCTTCAGTCAAGGGTGGTTTCGGAGAGTTGAATTAGGATAGAAGTCGGTAGTTCTTGTTTAACTTTGTTTCTAACCAAAAAGCAATACCAGTTTTTATGATTTTTTTACTTCAAAAATGGGGAATATTCATAGAAACTATCAACCCGCAGTTTACCCCCTTATGAGTTGAATTTCAAAAAATTGTAATACAGGTATTTATTATTTCTAGCAAAAGGACAAATACCAATTTTTTTGAATTTTTTACTTTAAATATGGCGGATTTCCAACCAAACTTTCATCCCCTATTTTACGCCTTTAGGTGTGGAATTTCAAAAAATTCAGCCTTAGTGCTTGTTAATGCAAAATGCAATGCAAAAATTTCAGCTTTTTAGGTCCAGCGATTTAGTCCGTGCGTTGTCTGTCAGTCAGTTATGGAAATTGTTAGTGTAGGTATAGTTGATCTACCCGACTTTACACGGGAATGCTTTATCATCTGCAATATTCAATATCCGTGTTTTGCTACGGTGTTCCACAAAGTAAAAATATTGGGTATATTTAATAAGCTGGATTAAAAATTTGCAAAAGGTAAAATAATATTCTGCACATTTATTGTCAAACAAACCGTCATTTACAATATACATATATGGACAAAAACCCTTTGTTCCCACCATGTTAGCCTCATAGAGAGCCCTCTAATTTGTGCAAATAAAGTTTCTCCCTAAACTTCATAGGGCCCGAGATATAATTTTTTAAAACTATCAACCCCCTCCTCATTAATGAACTTAACCGAGCTATGATATGAGCAGTACGACTTGTAAATAATGCATTCGACTTAACGGCACAAATACACAAACAAGCAAGTTTTCGCGAAGTATAGATGTATTAAAATAGATGGCAAATGAATTAGAATTTGTGAAAAGGGAAAAGTAATGTAGGCGCGCAATGTTCTGCGCGCCATCGTCTTAAGTTCTGCTTGCCTTTAAAACTACATACAACATAAGTGTTTTAAATACCTAAAGCTAATAAAAGTTTATTGAAATGAAAGTTAATGGTATGGACTAATATTTGTAAAAACGTAGTTCAATAAATTATGATTGCCTAAGAATAGGAGAAATGTTTTAGTGCGACGAGTATGAATTGAAATCAATTTTAATCATAGATACATATCTCGAGACGAGGGCACACAATTTATAAGTCTAAAATTAAGTTAATATATATGTAGACTTTCAATTGATGTTTATTTCAATATTTTGGAAATTCCGTTATTGTGGGTGTTTTCTGGTTGGTTTAGAAATTTAGATAATCTTTGGCCAAGGGTATTACAGGTCAAGTAGTGACTAGTGGCCAGTGGGGGTCGCTTATAAAAAAAAAATTATTAATTTTAAATTTATCTATATTAATAATGAATCTTTTTTCGTTTTTTTTTTTTAATTTACCATAAATCTTATTTTGTATTATCAAATAATTATATTTATTTAGAATATATTATAAATACATTACAAAATTCAACAAAGGTTAATTTGTACTAATACAACCACAAGCCAAAAAGTTATAACATATATAAATTAATAATTATAATTATAGTTATAATTTTAAAAAAACGAAAAAAAATATTATTAACATAAATAAATTAAAAATTTATTATTTTTATAACGATTCTTCGTCAGTAGGTACCTATAATAAAATACAATAAATGGGAAAAAAATATTTTTACAAAAATTATAGAGAAATAACAAAAAAATATTAAATAACAATAATTAAATTAAAATTAAATAATAATAATATAATAAATATATAAAAAATTATAAAAATTATATAATAATTAAATACATAATTAAATTGTTTTAGAATAATTATAGTTACGAAAAAATTTGAATATAGATGTACTAACAATAAACATGTAGTTTTTCTAATTCTACGAGATTAATAAGGAAAAAATTCCAGATGATCAAACTTTTGGGAAACTGAAAAAAAACTTTATAGGTTCTAAAAATCTAAACTATAATCTTAATGGCAAAACTTACTATTACAAAGTTGTTCCTAATAACCTCAAGTATTTTATCCGCCTATGTATTTGATTTTTTTGTTTTTTGACTTTTATACAAATTCAAACTTGGTGACATCCATACCCAAAACGTGGAATATTTCCCTTAGTAGAGTTGTGTAGATTTCGTTGATGTTTTTTGATTCTATACTTTTAATATTTACACAGTTTTTTGCTTTTTTCAATGTGTAGTTCTTCAAGAAGTAAACGTTTTGGTTTATAATATCATTTTTCATATTAATAAATAAATAATATTAATATTATGGTTAGTCCTTCACTGATTTCAGAGTAACAATCAACTTGTTTAATGTGCACAAATTTAAAAATGTGAACCAGTTTACATGGTTTACAGGAAAAACAAAACATCCCAAAATTGCTCACATTTTCGCTAACATTATTACGTAGTTTGTGAGTCTAACTGCGAGGGAAGGTTATTTGATTCAGATTTCCTGATTCATCCTTAGCCCCAATTTGCAAGTAAACCAATAAACCGTGGCTAGCCAGATTTCGTAATAGTAATACCTATACGAAAGGAAACAGCGTTTTTTTCCAAATCAAGATGTTATTCTTTATGATGAACAGACATTTGCAAACAAATTTTCTTCCGGAGTGTGTACAATTAAGTCACTTCAGATAAGATAAGGAACCATAATTTTCAAATTTAAGTTTTGTTATTGCAGTTGAACTCATTTTGTGTGGTCCCTCTGTAATGCCTGCAATGGTAGAAGGACAATTGTTTTTCATAAAATGCAAGTGCAAGTAATATTTTCGGGAATTATTTGTGCGTTCATAATTGATACGGAAACAAGGCTAAGGCAGTTTTTAAAAATTCCAGAGCTCAGTGTCGCGTTGGTTGATTTTGATAGGAAAACCAGTTATAACATATGTATTAGTAGATAAAATTATTCTAAACATTTGTGATTGATTTATTCTTTATATCCTGTATAATGATCACACTATCCAATATTAATATTCCACGATCGAAAACTCCACAATGTGCTTTAAATTTTACAAAACAAAATCAGTTCCTTTATGATTATGATTATAGATTTAATAAACTATGGCACTTATTCAAAATAAGTTTCGATGTTTGGAATCACATTAAAGTTACGCAAAGTTCCTACTGTTTGTCTTCATTCGACAAAATAAAATGAATAACTAATAATAAAAATATTTTTTTAGGTTTCTGTACAATGCGAATGCTTGAAGGTAATGCCACCAGCAACAATTCCTCCGCCTTGGGTTCCTCCAGTGGAGTTAGCCACGGCAGTCATCTGTTATCATCAATGCCATCCACTCTTGGCGCTCTAGCCGGTGAAGGTATTGGCGCTGGTGGAGATAGGCTAGATGCCTCGAGTGACAGTGCCGTCAGTTCTATGGGCTCTGAGAGAGTTCCATCATTGTCTGACGGAGAATGGGGTGACGCCGGCAGTGACTCAGCCCAGGACTACCATCAGGGGAAATATGGAGGGCCATATGATTACAGTTACAGCAGCAGGTTGGGCGACACTACAAGACCGCCTGTCGCTCAAAAGAAGCACCAAATGTTTGGAAAAAGATACTTCCAGGAGCAACCGAATATGCCCGCACTTCCACAAGCTCAGAATGTGGTTCAACCACAGGACCACTTGTCAACACCTGTTAAATATGAATACGAACCGTACGGACTTCATCAAAATCCTGCCATTGGTCATAACATGGAGGGCGCCGTTGGTCCTCTTCTCAACAAAAATCATGTTCCTTTAATGACCAATGCGGAAATGAAATACGCTTGTTCCTTGGATTTTACGCGACAGCCACGAACTCACGATCTCATTGGCCACAATCACACCTATGCACTGCCACAGGGTAGCGGATCGAATCCAAGGTCACATTTGAGAGACAAGAAACACAAAAGAGCTGAAGACGAGCATTTGACTCGTGATGAGAAACGAGCTCGGTCCCTCAATATACCCATTACGGTGCACGACATCATTAACCTTCCTATGGACGAGTTCAACGAGCGATTGTCTAAATACGACCTCACGGAGAACCAATTGTCTCTCATTAGAGACATCAGACGTCGCGGAAAGAACAAAGTCGCTGCACAAAACTGCAGGAAACGGAAACTCGATCAGATTTTGTCGCTCGAAGACGAAGTCAAAGAAGTTCGACGGAGAAAGGATCGTCTGTATCAGGATAGAGAAATTATATTAGCGGAAAGAAAAAGGATTGCCAACAAATTTGCTGCTTTACACCGCCATGTCTTTCAGGTGACTAAATTTTGATTTGGACTGCAGAACTTTTGGGCTTAGTTAGTTTACTTTATTTTACCTCAGCTCATTTTTATATCATTTTTACATTACTTGTATTTAAACCTATAAATGGGATGTATAGTAACATTAGTCTTCTTTTGCAGTATTTGAGAGATTCCGATGGAAATCCATGCTCCCCGTCTGAGTACAGTTTACAACAAGCAACAGATGGATCTGTATATCTCTTACGCCGTGAAAACAAGTCGGACGGCAGCAATAATGGAACAACAAATCATGGAGGAGGCAATGCTGGACATCATCAACACTCCTCCCAAGGACCCTCGCCACCTTCGCACCACCAAAAAGAATGAGAATCATTGTATTACTTGGCGGCATATAGTGAATTCTGATGCAGTGTCGGTTAAGCTTTTTTTCTAATTTTACTTTTATTTAAACACATACAATGGTAAGAAATTTCTCAACAATTTTTTAAGAGATCCTTCCTCGTACAAAGCGCCGTGTACTACAAAACAATCGTGTAGGAAGAAAAAAATCAACACCCATTACCCAGAGGCCAGAGTGCACAAATAAAGTTCTAGAAAATTAGTTTTTTTTTTTATCATAGAACAAAGGACTCTGAATCAATTTTATTAAAGTAAATATAAATGAAAATTAAAAACAAAGTAAACAACAATATAATGCTTAAGTACAACTGATGAAATTCATCGCAGCACTCTACTCGCGTTCCTTCGCAAGGTGTGTGCGTGTAATATCCGCAAATCGAAGTAACAGCTTTGAACATTTATTAACTGCATTTGAATGAATTAGAATTAATAATCTGTGATCCAGCACGAGTGGAGTAATGTGTTAAGAGAAGCTGTAAACTATTTATATTGGTAAGTTTAAGTAGGTGATAGCACACGGTAATTCTTTCTATAAAATTGTAAAAAGAAATTTGTGAAAAATTGTAATCATTGGTAATTATTGCTAGATTAAGTGACAAAACAGAAAACAAAGAAAAATAATTCAGGTGAACTTTAAATTAGAGTTTAGACATTGAACTAAAGTAGCTCTATAACACGCTATAGTTAAGTAATCCGTAGTTTTACTCACTTGTCTTTTCTTTCCGCTGGAGGGCTCATACTGTTTGGATAGATGAATAGTCCATAAATTTATCGTTGGATTTTGTAAATAAAATATTTAAACTACCAAGTATTTAATAAGTGAAGAGTAAAGTAAGAAAGAAGAAATTAACTTTTAAAACTGATATGTGAGAAAATTTCAATATTATAAGTACAAGTGAGGTTGTTCTTGATGATAATATAAATTTTAACCAGTTGTTTTCACTCACTTTTTTCCTCTTGATTTATTATTTGAAACAAACACGTTCAATGTGTACAAAGCTGCAAAATCGACTTTTACTCTGTGGATATGCTTTTAAGTTAAAAGCAATATAATTACGATATTTCGAATGTTTCATGGTTTTTTTTGATTGCAACAACTCTTCTGACGCCCCTTACGATCAAGCACGTACTCACGTAGCTAGGGGAGTTGCTTCAAGGGTGTTTCATTCACCTCCCCCATCGGTGTAATGTAAAGGAGATGTTTCAAAATAGACACGATACAGAAAACGTCATATTTATACCGAAATATTTTTGTGGGATATTTTTGTGACATCGAGTCACACGATAAGCAAAAATGAGCTTGCAACCTGTATTTTGCAATTCACAGACTACCGCGACGCCCGTAAGGCCAGTAATCTCAAAACTGTGTACATAAAATTTTGTGTGGTGTGACTCGGGAAATTTGAACCCTCAAATTCCTTTGATGTGCCGAAAATATTCCGAAGTTTTTGGGATATTTATACGCGATACACCATATTGCTTATCGTCGAGTCACACGATATGAAATACGGCGTATCGCTTATAAATATGACGTTTTCCGTATCGTGTACCTCCGGCTTAACATGTGTTTTCAATAAACAAAAATATTAAAAAAAACAAATTAGCAAATTCGCAACATGAGAAATATTTCCGTTGAAGAAAAATATGGTGTAATATCGTGTATGGTGACTTCAAAAAGTTGGGTTTTTGTTATATAAGAAATAAAAATTATTTTATACTTTTTAAGCGTAAGTTTTTTTGAAGTCGGTTCAATTTTTTTTTTAAAAAGAGTTTTTTTAGATAACTTTCTTACTTTCCAAACTCTAAATAATAATAATAATAATTTACATACCTATATAAATTAAAGTTTCTTATTAAAATAAACATACATATTTTCAAAATCAATTATCAATAGCCTTTCAACATTTCCGGAATAAGTAAGTTAACGAAATCAAAATTAAATTTCTTCGATGAAATTGTTTCCCCTCATTCATATTTGTTATACGTCTTCGACCACTGTACATACAAAAGGGTAGCACATAGAAAAACAGATTTGATATAAGGGGAATCAGACTCGCAGATGAAAGCAAAACACAGGCCGTCGTCGTTAAGATTTGCTTAACTTTGCCCTCTCAAGAACACTTTCTTGGGCCGAAGACTAACCGAATGAACACGAAATTTTGACGGCCTGACGGCCAACGGGGCTATGGGGCTGGGCCCTAAGTTGTAAAGTGTAAACCAGGTATGGGCATGCAACCAGTCTCAAAATATGATTGTGTGAAAGGTTTTCAAAGCTCTCTCACGCTTTTTGCACAGTGCAAGAAAGTTTACAAAAACGTTTGTGTTGTCAACATACTCATACTTTAAAAATATGGAAAATACGCTGAGTGAAAATGAAAACATAATGCAGCCACCAACCTGCACTTCCGACGACAACTGAAAGAATGAAAAAGAATGATTCGTTGTCATTCTTTCTCATTCGCGAATGTAAAAGACGTGAAAATTTTATTTTTCATTCTCTCGCGAAAGAATGTTTTCAAAAATTTTCGCGCAGGGAAAATTCTCTCACGAATCTTTGAACTCAATCATTCGCTCGCGAACGAATTGAAAGGAAAAAGAATTCATTTCATTCTTTCGCGAATGAATGAAACGATGAAAAAATGAATTTTTTTCATTCGTGAATGAATTTTTACGCACCCTGCTCAGGGTTCGGAAATTATCGCTCACGAATGCAAAAAAATTTCATTCTCTCACTTTTTTCATTCCCAGCCCGAATCTTAAGCGGTAAACACAATTGGACGTTCGGCTTGGCCGACTTTCGAAACTTCCGACTTCGAGAACTTTCTGAAATTGTGCCTAAAGCCGGAGGTACACGATACGGAAAACGTCATATTTATAAGGAAATATCTTTGTGGATGTCACTTTTGACACATCGAGTCACACGATAAGCAAAAATGAGTTTGCAACCTGTATTTTGCAATTCACAGATTACCGCGACGCCGCGCCGCCCGTAAGAGCAGTAATCAAAAAAATGTGTACATAAAGTTTTGTATGGTGTGACTCGGGAAATTTGTACCCCGCAAATTGCTTGGATGTGCCGAAAATATTCCGAAATTTTTGGGATATTTATAAGCGATACAATATATTGCTTATCGTCGAGTCACACGATATGAAATACGGCGTATCGCTTATAAATACGACGTTTTCCGTATCGTGTACCTCCGGCTTAACACAATACAACTTTTCGAACTTT